>OW386285.2:136925234-138125234 GCA_936432065.2 Rutpela maculata | reverse complement strand
ATCCTAATTTACCAAACGTGTTGAACGGAGTGCGTATGTCCTTAGTTCGACGTGCCGAAAAGTGTATTGATGCAGACGGAGGTCATTTAGAGCAATTTATGTAAATCAAAAATAATTTACTGGTAAGTTCTAGATTTTTTGAATATATTAGTTTTCGATACCTGATTGGCAATTCGTTAAATAAATCAGATTTTTTCTTAATTTAAAATACACATAATTATTTTCTGTTATCGTATCTCAGATATCTAACTCTTTATTTCCCAATGTCATGAAATAATTACTCGTTTTTTAAGCTTGACCCAGAACACTCATTTAGGTTACAAATGTTAATAAAACACATTTAAATCTGATAAATTATAAATAACAATAAAAGCTCCAGTATTTTGTTCTAAATTAAAAAACACACATGTAAAGAAATGCTGTGTTTAAACCCTTTCTATGCCTATGAATTGCTTGCAGTTCTATAAAAAGAGATAACGAATTATTTACATTTTTATAATTGGTTCGGTTGAGGCGCTCATCAAAGGTACCGCCGTTCTTTGCTTTGAACCGCCGGCCGGTCGGTAATCTTTGCACTTTTTTATGACAATTTAAAAGTTGTGGAATTATACCTAGTACACGTCCATTGACCCACAATGGCAGTGGTTCTCAAATTTTTCCTACCCTAATATTTAAATTGTTGACCTGGGCCAGTTTTTTACAAAGTTTCCCTAGGAGAAAAAGTCATAAAGGTTTTTTGTATGTCTAGTCGGTCCCCATTACCAGTTTTTTTTAATGACATTAAACTGAATACACCCTGTATTGTATCGAAAAAATTCTGACAAACGGACGCCATAGCCTAGAGGTCCGTTTTTAACCCTCAATTGGATTTTACAAGGGGGTAATGGTGCGAAGGGATGAATATCGGAGCAATCTCGTAATCGCTGCATTACATAGGGCGAGAAAATGGGTGATTTTTGGCCTATTGTTGGCTTTATAGAAATAAGCAAAAAGGTTTTTAAAAATATTTAATCCATATGAAATATTCTTTGAGGCGAAGAGAGCTCTTGTGATTTTTTAAAAACGTTTTTATCTATCACAAATGACCAAAAATAATTGCAACAACCAACTTTGACCTCAAGTAGCAACTTATAATTTTGGGTAAAAGTTTTCCCAATAATTTCTGTTGGGAATTTTGTGTTCTGGAAAAATAGCACGTTAATTTATTTCCGTATGTTTCGAAACAATTAAAAAAAATTACGTTCTTGCAACTTTGTTGCAATTTATATTTTCCAACTTTTCTCCCTGAAAATTGGACCATAAAACGAACTGATTAATAAACATCTCTAATAACAACAAATTATAGGAAAACTATTACCTAGATGAATTTATGTGATGATGATACTGAAATAAAAAAATCTTGCTGGTATCAGTGACTTGAAAATATTATACTATAGTATGCTGGTAAGATTTAAACAAAATATAAGGCATCACTATTATAAATCATTTCTAACTTAAACGATTTCGTATTCCACTCGACACTGCAGCTGACTACCAAGTATTTAAAAAACAGAATTTAAGATTTATTTCAGGCCTAAGTAAATTTAAATTTAAGGAGGGAAGATTTATTACTACATTTCTTAAATACTTTTGTTAAATGTCATTTTTAAGTTTCATTAAAACTTTGCTGATTATATAAGGTTTCTAAACACAATCTAAATACCAAGTGCCAGAGGAGGAATTTTAAGGATTATTATTAGCAACTGTGTTAATTTTTCAGACAAATTATTCAACAAGCAATATGCAAATGGCTAGTAATTGTGCTTCTCCCTTCTATAACTTCATTTATTTTGTTGGCCGACAATTATTCCATCCTTCTCTCAGAAACGTTATTTCAAGCAGTGGCGTAATTTCTTGTAAGAAACATTTTAATAGGGTCGGGTAAAAGAATTATAGCTTTTTTTATTTACGTGCTTTTTTGTCTTAATGTTGCCAGTATTTAAATTTCTTGGTTAAATATGAAACTGCACCATTTTAGAGGTTGCATTCAACATATGTATACTAATGAGCTATATTACTGAAGTGGTAGATGGTAGAGGGAAGCGCGGCTCAAGACCTGCACGATCTGAGTCAGTTTTAATCATATCCAGATGATGCTAACATAGTCTGCGAAACGCGTGTCAAGTATAAGTTTATAAAATAGTGTGACCTTAGTAGGTGAAAATTGTCTCAAAAGACCTAATAATTGGTAAGAGGTGTATTTGAATAATAATACATTTATTGATTCCAGTTTGCCAACAAATGGATAGGACAAGTTAAAATAGTACATAATATGTAAATAATAATTGCTTATAAATTAGACGGAAGTACACATTTATAAAATAAAGCACATACGATAAACAATATAATAGGCTAAAACTATAACAAAACATTTGGCGTCTATAAAATTTATATAAAGTTCAAAGTCTGAAAGGAATAAAAGAGAAAAGTCTTTATTCCAATTAATTTTAAAACGTTTTAATATGATGATATGCACACATATATAAACATAACTATGATTGTCTGTTCGTTCAGGTCCAAAAATTCCCGTAATATATAAAAACAATTGATTATAAAAAACGTTTTCAAAGTTCTTTTAAACTTGTGAATACTAGCATAGGATTTTATTATTTGTGGTAGTTTATTGTAGACGGTTGCGCAAGTATAGTAAGGACTTTTCCTAAAAAGTGCTAAGTTGTAGTGGTCAATATGAATTTCATTTGCGGATCTGATATTGAAAGAGTGAATATTACTTCTCAATGTAAATTTATTTTTATTTACACGTACGAAGGTAGCTGCCTCAAAAATTATATGGACGTCAGTGTTAGAATATTGTTTTCTGTGAAAGTTGACCTACATGATTCTAAAGGACCGAAGGGGAAGATTAAACGAATAATTCTTTTTTGTTGGATAAAAACTCTATGTGATGAACATGCAGAACTACAACCCCAAAGGATCACTATTGACATTGAATTGAATATTATTGAATTACATTTCAAAACTATTAAAATTATTTAACGTTGAGATATCGAAAGACGTGATTCCTCAACTGATTTTATGGTCATATAGAGTTATTTTTTACATGTCCTAGTTTCTGAAATACATGGCGTCAAGTTTTTAATATTTTTAATAGCTTTTTCATAAAATGTCAGAAAGAAGATAAATTGTATCTTTTAATTTCTCATCACCTAAAAGGAATGCTTTGATTAGAAACACAATTTAACTGTACCGATAAGAGCGTGCTTGCAGGCTGTGGCTATAACTTTCTTTTTTTGAAAAAAAAACACGCCCGCTGCTCACTTTTTTATTTGTTTCATATAATCTAATTTGTTTCTTATTTATCTAATGATTAACAAAAGATGTCACTTGGCATTTTTTCATTTACAAAATCGTTTTCATCATGGAACGATATTATTTCCATTTTAGGTGACGGCAATTGTTTATTTTTTAATATTATAAAAGTATTTTGTTGTTTCTGACCCATCACACACAGCCCAATTTAACTGAATACGAAAATCTGTTATCGTTATATGTTGCATACGTTGGTCATGTTGAATTGCATTGCACTGCATTGGTCAATGATGATTGAATGAAATCTTATTAAAACATTTTTAATAAAATATTCATAAAAAGCGATAGTTTAACAGATTATACGTGTTAAAGTTAAACATTTTCATTCCCTTTCTACTTTTTTCAAAGCTGCTTAATCTAAGGCAGATACGCGTATATTTATAATTAAATAAGCACCTAAATTATTTATATTTTAATGAGTTTATTTTCTATTCTAGATTAAATAATTAATAATTTCAAAATTATGAATTAATGTAAAATATTTTTTTTTTAATTGAATTATTCGAACGTAATTCAAATCACGCGCGCATCCCACGTTACTCATTTGTTTTCATTTGTTTGAACAAGTGAAGCAGTCTGCACTGCGAACGTTCATATACACTAGAGTTCATTTGAAGAAGCTGCAAAATTTCGTGGGTAATAGTAGTTTTACGATTCAACTCGTGTAAATTTCATGCAATATTGTCTAATCAATTCATTTTGAATGTATTGATTGCGTGTAACCATTACTGAAGTTTGCGAAAATGCGTATAACATATTACAGGTAAGATACCATTCAACAACTCACTTTTTTGTTGTTTTCATCATTTTTTTTTTCAAATAGCATATTTTATATTTATATATCATCAAATCTGTATTGTTTAATTAAAATATTTCATTTGAAGTCATTTGCAAAAATTAGCAGATCAGTTCTTCGCCACTTGTGTATTTCACCTATTCTGCGCAAGCAAGAAAAAATAGCGATAATTCGATGATAAATTTCAGGATGAAAATGAAAAGTTGCTTTATTACAAAAAAATAGTATGTTTAAGTATAAGTATTAACGATCATTTTGCGATCCGAAATATTAAAAAAAGGTCAGTAGAAGCCGAGATATGAATTTTGCAGTTGTCGACTTTTGGCCATTTTCGGACCTTAAATCGCCTATAACTCAAAAACAGTACATTTTTCGAAAACATTACAAGAGACAAAAAGGTGTTTATTTTTGCCAGTTAGCGCAGAAAGTGTGTTTTCAAATGGATTTTTTACTTTTTTTTTTAATTTTACAATTTCATTCTTAATAACAAATTACCTGCCACTCGGGCAAAAAAATATTATTTAGGTTTAGGTTTTTTTCTCTAAAACGTAACTAATCGATTCCAATTGGTTCAATCCGGCAACTTTATTTGGGAGATTCTGCGACTTTTTTATTCATCTTTTTAGGGGTGCACCGCTCGCCAATAACTCGGATCAGAAAATTCATTTTACCCGAGCCCAAGCCCCCCAATATATAGTACTAAGGATCGGAAAAGAGGAAGGAATATTATTAAAAAAAAAAAAAATTAAAAAAAATCAGTTATAAACAGATCTTATATTACTTCCACGTCCAGTGGAAGTATAGTAACGACAAAAAAAAATTAAATTAATTAAAATTTATTGTTCAAATAGGCTTAGAATGTCACGAAACGTCGAGATTTTAAGTTTAAAAAATTTCTGTCTGTAACTTTTTTTGTGCGCAGGTTTACTCTGGAACCGTTTGAGATATTGACTTGAAATTTGGTACACATATGTACTTTAACGAGATCTAAAACTAGATTATATTTTCATCTTGTTCCGTCGAAGAGTTGGGGGGTAAATTGGGGTAAATTTGGGGAAAATAGGTAAATCAAGCTGGTAAGAGTCCATAAAATTGGTATTTAATATATTATAAGAGAAGCCGAAGTCTCAAAAAAAATTTTGGCATTAGCCACCCACATTACCACCCCACTCACCACCCCCACCACGCTACCGATATGGGTTTTTGGGGTAGAGGATTTCAAATATTATATTATTAAAGTTCCATAAACAATTATTTCCACATACAAAATTTTTTCGTTGTGAGTGACTTAGATCAAAAATCTGGATGTGGAAGTAGTGATTCCTTGGGCAGCGGTTTTTTTAAACAACTTTAGCTCTTTTGAACGGTCCGGGAGTGTCGTCCGTGTCGTCTGTGTCGCTGTTTTTTCTTCCAGAGCCCAGAAGAGATTATTATTATGCTTTATCTCTGGTTATACGAGAGGGTCGCATATCTATATACTGCTCAGTTGTTGCACTGTTAACGTCGCAGTAGGTTTCAACTTCATTACATGTGTTCTGAAGGTACACCATTTCTAGTCCATCGGGCGAGTATGCTTTTATTTAAAATTGAAAGTTATATCTTACCTCTTATTGTAAAATTTAATATAACTCCTTCTATGAGATAACTCAAAAATCAGCGGTAAGTTTCCAAACTATCTTTGCAATGTAGCTACTTAGTTGTATAAATGATTGCATAATAACAATAATAATGACAAAATGACAATACTTACATCTAATCAATATGACAAAAATAAAATTTTATTATGCTCAAGACTTAATTTGTTTCAAACAAAGGTACCTTTTTGTTTTTTCAATCTTCTTTCCAAATTTCTAAACTTTAAATTATATTAGTGTCAAAAAATTCCTTGTACTCTTCTGTTTTCTTTCCAATTCTAAATTCAAAACTTTACAATGATGTCCAAATTTTCTTGTATAAATTTAGTTAAATTAATTTTATTTAAATCTATACTTGCTTCAATATAATTATACGTTCATACATTAATTACTTCTTGTACCATAGGATTTCAATTATATTATTTCATTTAATGTTATTGACTTTTGTTTGACTTTTCTAATTCTGATAGCTTTTTTTCATATTTGAGGCTCGATTTGAGGTTATTTGCTTCTCAAAGACGATGTCTACTGTTCAGCAGTATGAAATCAACTGAACCTTTCAAATATTAATTTTAATGCCAAAACTAGTGACTTTTATCCAAATTTACCTATTTGATTTACAAATTTCCTAACCTAACATTCCTTTGTATTCAATTTAGTCCTTTCTCCAATAAATTCTAATAGTGACTTTATCTTTACTTAAAAATTATAAATTATATTTTCTTTCTAATTGTACCAAATAATATCTGTTTTATTTCATTTATATTTTAAATAAGTTTTACTGTCAAATTTAAAATATTCTAATATTTTTAAAAATTGATTCGATTATCATATAAAATTACTTAATATCTAACTTATAACTAAATATAAATAATTTCCTATCTTGGTAGAGTCTAAATTCGATTTTATTTAATTTACCTGTCATTAGTGACATAAATATCTTCATTGATACATTCCAATATTTATTAGCTTAATAGCTATTTGAAATTGTACTGGGCATGGCTATTGAATATTTCTCTTCCAGCCTAGCATGTTTATAGAATTGTTTAAAATCTTAAATGAAGATAATTTTTTAAAATATTTAAATGTCAATTTTTAAATATTAATTTTGAAATATAAGGCCCTAAAAGAGTATTAAAATAAAATCTAGATCTACAATTTTGAAAGGTAATAACTTAATAACAAAACTTATATCTAACAACAATGAACTGAATATTAATGAAATATGTGCTATCCCTCATGGCTTGTGAAATACTGCTCAAATTTATCTGTCATCTCTCAGATCCAATCATTCTATTCATATTAATTTTTTTAGCAAGAATAATTCATAACATTTCTCCCCCCATTTGGAAAAGTTCTTTGAAACTTTAAAAACTTCGACAAATTCAAAATAAAATTCACAGACTTAACTGTTCGTCAAAGTTTGGGGTATACGGATACAGTAAACTAATATGAAATTTTACCCTTGTTAAATTTTTCATTGCGTGGTGTAATTCGTATGTATTTTCATTAATAACCTTGCTAATGTCAAATGACCCTTCGTACGGATACATGAGCTTGGTACGTTTTCCCAATTTTTTGCTTGTATATCTCAAACCTTTAACTATGACCAAATTACCCAATTTAAATTTGACATGTTTCTTTATTTTCCCTCTTTCTCTTTTAAAATAACTTTCTGCATTTTATTTTCGACTTTCTCGTCGGGTCAATCCTCCATTGCTTTTCATTGATTTCATTAAAAAAAAAATGTAGGCAGTATTTTTGAAACACACAACCGATTTTTTATTCGCTGTATCGGCGGTCTTCTCCATACTTTTGAAATAGGTGATTTTTGATTGTTTAAATTTCTACGTCTATATGGTCAATGAGTTTCGCAAGAGAAAACTGACACTCTTTAGAGTTTTCATCAAGATAGAAAAAAATTTGTTCCATGGTCTCATCGACACTGGGATGCCCACAACCTCCCCTCTTTAGCCCTTTTGAGGGTGGTCTATATAGTTTTCTCTGACAAAACCGCTGATATCTTGCATCGAGTGCAACCAAATCAGTGTCCTCATAAATACAGTCTTTAATTTTCAGAACCCATTCGTCACCTCGTTTTTCAGCTGCTCTTAAGATGATTGTATTCACAGACATCTTCTCAAAAGTGATCAGAGTAATAAAAAAAAACGGAAATATCGCTAAAAATGTCAAAATATGAAAACTTTGCAAAACTTTGAACAGCTGCTTTTACCAAAAAAGTAGGGCTTAGGTGCCAAAATCAACAAAAACTGAAAAAAAAACAAAAACCTCGCAGTTTTTTGGATTTTTGACCAAGACCCAGAGGTCTTCCGAGGTCGTAAACTTGGATTTAACATTAATTTTTAATCCTATACATTAAAAAGCATAGACAGCCGATTTGATGTCTGGTAACCACCCCCTTTTTGATGACAAGGCTACTGGATTATAAGGAAGCAACCTATTTTAGTTTTAGTGAAAAAGATAATTAACTGGACTAAACACGTCAATATTTGACGAAAGAAGACTCTTTTACTTTAGGAAAAAGTGAGAGCCTTACATTGAAACAGGGCCGCGAATTTCTCGCAAATGTGAATGCTGGAAGTAAGTAGTGTGCCTCCAAAGAATAATTTCTAGGACACATTTTTAATATCCCCATTTTGTCGAACTTCGACGTGCTCAACTAGATATTACTATTATTTCATTCAATATTCTATTTTCTGTCAATTTCTTATCTTTTCACGGTTATAAAGCTAAAAGATAAGTCGAACAAAGGAAAATCAACCCCCGTGGCCAATTCTATAAAATAAACGTCTTCTAAAACATATTTGTTAAAAGTTTCGTTATGTCGCGATTCAAATATACGGCCGATTTTCGCGTACTTCGGGAGTATTCTACGCCATTGTCTTCCACTAATGTACCCTAGTTTAAATGGCTGAATTCGGGCTATAACAGAATAAGACAGAGTGTTTCACACCAGTTTACCCCAGACAGTTATTCCAAATTAAGAGAAATTTCTTTCAAACAATTAAACGGTAAAATTAAGTGTAAGCGAATTCCACTTTGGTTTCTGAACAACACCAGAACGCAATTATATTTAATTTATATTGCAATAAAGGTAGTCTACTAAAGAGGTTTTGTTATTTAGATTAATGTGTGGTTTCTTAAATGGTTATCCATTGGAAGAACAGTAATAAACATTGAAGTGGTGATATTATAGTAAACTAATTGTAATATTTTGCTTGTAAATGTACGTTCAATAAAAGAGGTATAAATATTAACTACTCAAGTTTACTGAATTTCTTATATAATTGTTCATCATTCTATATCATACTCTTCACAGATTTTTCAAAATAAGTTAATTTTTTTAACTGTAATTGCTAGATTTTATATTTTAATCATTTCTCGAGTATGTCAGCTTGGTCAACGAAATGTTCGTGAGTATACTATGCAGCATTTTAATATTTATAGAATCTTATTAGAAATCGCAATGTCCATTTTTCTAAAATGAAATGTTTAGCAACTTTATATTTACGAATCGAATTTCTTTAAAAGGGTTCTTTCTCTAGCTAATACAAACCAAACCCCTGAATCCGATCATACTTTTACTTAAGTTATAATGCTTACAAAAAATGTTAGGTACGAACGAATGGACGGATAGAAAAAAATTATTTACTTCAAACGTCTTAGATCGCATTATACATTTCAAATTATTATTATTATTTGCATGTATGTTTGCATTTTTCGTACTATATTTCATTAGTTAAAACCCAAGGTGTACAAATAAATAATACCCCTAGAAATAGTTAAATGAAGTAAATAACTATGATTAACATGCCCAAGTATAGTGACAAAGTTTTAGTTTATTGTCTATTAGCATTTTACTTTGACGTTAAAAGCTTGAATGCCCGCGTTGTGATATATTTTGGCTCATGTGTTAAAAAACGCACACGAGTCGGCAAGACGTTAATGGCCGATGTTTGTTTATCAACCAAGGTTGACTCCAGCTGATGTACCATCGCGTAAATATTTTCGTACATATCTATACATATAATAGATTTGTACAGTTGGCGTGTTTGTACATTGAAAATATTTGCAAAATACTGATCTGGGGAGATGTGAGATGAGTATACATTAAGATCGTTTTTGGAATTTTGTCTGTTTGTTTGAACGAGCATCACGCAGAAACCAATAAACCACTATGAATAGGGTTTTCACTGATAAATTTATCTAAGCTTGGAGTAAGTAATATTTTGTTTTAATTTCATCGAAGTCGGCCTACTCTAAGCCAAGTTTTATGAAAATCGGTTTAGTAGAACCGGAGATACAACTCGATCTCTACAATAAGCGTACTTGCGCGGCATAGACTTTCATGATTAAACTTTTGTAATATTCCGGAAAATTCGAGAGTATTCTGGAACATAGCAGAAAATTTGAGGGCTTTCCGAAATAAATCAGAATGTTCTGTAATATTCCAGAAAATTCGAGAGCATTCTGGAACATCCCAGAAACTTGTTGAAAGTTCTAAAATATTCCAGAATGTTCTGTAATATTCCAGAAAATATGACCATTAATAAAGCGCAGGGACGGACACGGCGCGTTACGGGTGTAGATCGCAGTGCCAGTTGCTTTTCCCATGGCCAGCAGCTCTACGTGGCTCTTTCCCGTATCAGTGAACCAAACAATCTCGTTGCACATGTCCCTGGCGGTTCTACCTCAAACGTCGCGTCGTTTGCAAAAAGAAGCATTTTAGTTATTTTCAAAATTCCACTCGAATGTAGTCGCCGACACAGCTTGTACTAGAATATTTATGTTACTGCCTTTCTAAATCGATTCATCCCTTACAAAAATAGAAAGTAAGAGATAACAAAAACACACAAACTTACTCCCAGGCACGCATACCCGCTCCATGCCAATGAGGGTAAAAATATACAAATGGACAAGAGAGGCAAAGGACTCTGAACAGATGATGATTAAGAAAACAGTAAAAATTGTCTACTGATTATTCAAGATTTCTTCAAAAATATTCAACTTCTGTGGCCCTTGCTTTCTAAAGTCGGAATGCAGGTATTTGAAAATAACAGAACAAAATCATAGATCTCTGAACAGGCCATAATGATTACATTATATTATTATTGCTAAGAAAAAGCCGTCTTTGGAAATAATCGGTGCTGAGTCCTGTGGATAAAGTAGATACCGCTGTAGCAATTACCTAAGGGTGTGGTATGTACATTCTATCTAGTCTTCCGAGAAAAGAAAATGAATGCACTAAAATACAATACTTAGTGTTGGCAAGGTTACGTTGCGTATCATCATGGAATAAGAAATCCTATATCTCAGCAGGATAATACCAGATCCCATACGATCTCCCACACTACTTCACTACACTACCTTTAAGTAGCAAATTATTAAACCTTTTCTGTTTCTTTAACCAGAAGTTTTATATATATAATTAAAAAATTAAATTAAATAAAAGTGAAAATCAATAGATTATTGGTAGCCCAGTCGATGAAAGTCTTTACCTCCAAAAACATGCAAAATGAATAATTTTTTTTAATGAGTTCGTGAAAGTATATAGAATAATATTCTGAAAAGTTTACATATCGCCCGGATGCGGAACACAAAAAAAAAAGTGAAAAAAAAATTTGATCCATTTTTTCAAAATTTTGAAATTAAATCAAGCTAGGAAAAAATAAAAAATACAAATGGATAGATCACGTATTTATGAACAATATTCTAACAAAATTTATCGCTAAAGCCATGGTATTCCTCGAAAAAAATAGTCAAGTAACATTATAACTTGGAGCGAGAGTCATGCGTGCGCGCGCTTGAATACGCATGACTGTGACACTGGCGCACTGAATTACATGTCGCTAAATCAAAATTTGTTCAATCTATATGGATGTTGGTTCATTTAAAAGATGGAAATTGTAGCTTTCCTATGCTTTTTTGTTTTAAACAATACAAGCAAAGGATGGATGGGAAAATCTACTTATATATATTATCACGCCCGAACTCAATCGTCGCAAAAAAAATATAGAAGAAAATAAAAACCTTTCAAAAAAAATCTTTCTTCATTGAGAACTGTTAAAAAGTATGTACACTTCATGATTATTATGGTTTATTAAGTTGTAGTAACGTGGATTCAAAAAAAAGTACATCTCAAATCATTTTAGTTTCCTTGCTTCATGATTTTTTTGATAAATATGTATATTTGGATCTAACTTGTCGAGAAACTGACCCACTGGAAAAAATAAAGTATCACTATTTTGGAAAAAATGTATACTTTTCGAATGTTCATACACAAATTCGTTTATTTGTATGTATTTTTCCGAAAATATATTCAATCCCATCATGATCAGAAGTAGCAATTTTCACGATCTTATCCTTATAACTTTCTATAGTTTT
Organism: Rutpela maculata; assembly: GCA_936432065.2. Classification (NCBI taxonomy): domain Eukaryota; kingdom Metazoa; phylum Arthropoda; class Insecta; order Coleoptera; family Cerambycidae; genus Rutpela; species Rutpela maculata. Next base: position 138,113,030 of record OW386285.2, on the reverse strand, counting down.
GAATATAAACGTTTCCAATACATTAACAAATGTATAAGGAATCCATTGGATATAGTTGAAAGATGGATAGGTATACTTATAGTAAATACAGTACAGTAAACGCAGGTAAAAATTCATGCGGGTTAAGGCGCGGCAGATCTACTTCGATCCTGCGACTATGTGTGGTGTCTGTGCATGCATTCATGATCATATATTTCCCCTCCATACCCACTGTTGATCCTCCTATTCACTAAGAAAAATGTTAAAAATGTGTAACCAGAAAGAGAAAAAAGTTTTATTTTACTCGTTAGAACCGCTAAGAATTTTTAGAGTTTCCATAGTATGCATTCACACCTCTCCTTATCAAAATGGTGACTCAAAATAATCATGGTATCGTTTCAAGTACATCAAAAATAGTCATATGCAACTTTGCAGAAAATCCCAGCACCTGCTTTTTTCAAGATATCGACAAAAACGTTATTTTTCAATAAAAAAAACTCTGAATTTGCGAATAATATGCATATATTCATCTATTTATCGATAATATTTATGTTTAAATGTACCTACACTTCTTATAGGTATGTCTATGTATATGTATATACATGTAGGGATATATGTATATGGTTATTTCCACAAAACTCTCTTTTTCAGAACGTGATTCGTAATTTTGCTTCCAACTATGTTAATATCAACTTTTATTTTCGGGCTGAAATTGGAGTAATTCGCATATGCTAATGTTAAGCTAAAAGAAACAAATGTGTTTTCGTCCAAAACATTGACTCATCTCACGGTTGATTAGTTTCTAATTCCAACATCTTGACTACATTTGCTCTAAAATGTCGAAGCAATTCTGTAATCACGAAGACCACAGGTTGAAAGTTTGCGGTCCGTGCGGAAGAAAAATAGTTTGTGGATCTAAGAAATTGAGCTTTTTCATGATTAATAAAGAGGGTGAAATTCTGATCCAGAAACACCTACCTACAATAGCTTTCGTATGAATGTTAGTTGCACGGTCCTTTGTCTCTCTTTACTTCTTTCTGCAGCTGTAAATCTTCATAGTTGGGTATTTTAATTCGGGGTTATTTTTTTGCGACAGGTGTCACACCAAGCCAAAGGAAATTTCGTGTCCGCTAACTTGAACAAATTGTCAACGTGTTGTAGTAGCTCATTTACCTCTAAATTAAGATTCTATTAAGTTTCACAAGTAATCAAGGATATAAAAAGGAAACAAAAAATAACAAGATAATAATTATTTTTTAAAATGTGAATGATATATAAAATACAATGAAATTTTAATATATTTAATATATACTTTCAATAAAGATTTAAATATTTATTTAATAAATTATAATTATAGTTATATAAACTATAAATTGGTGGCCCCGACGTCCAAGAACTTCGATCAACATGGTGTCCTTATATTGAAATATTCAAGCAACCTTTGAATTTAATGATGCAACACAAACAGAAGCCCTTTGAAATTTAATTTAATTTAGTCATCTATACTCCAAAGATTTCTTTCCGATGACCGAAGAATCTCTGAAGGACAAATATTGTCGAAGATAGTCCGAGAATCCAAATATCATATCGTCGAAGATATTCCCAGAATCTCCTATTAAATCTATTTTGTGCGGTAACTGAGTTATTCTTACGTATTCCTTTGTTGATAGAGAGAACAATTAATCAATCATGTCACAACTAACAAATGATGTTTTAATTGATAATCCAGTTGTGATATCTCATAATCAGTATATCACATCTGTCAAACTGCCGCCATTTTGGGTTTCAAAACCAGAAATTTGATTTGCTCAAGTCGAATCACAGTTTGCGGTATCAAGGATTGTCAGTGATAGGAAAAAGTACGACCAGGTAAGTGAGCTGCTACATATGCCTCGCGGAGTGGGAGACTAAGTATAGAAGATTCACTCAATATTAATTTTCTGGTAGATATTTTGCCCAATCTTAATGAAATTTCAATCCTTTCATACTCTTTCGAGTTCGAAATGCATCCATTAAAATTTCATAAGTCTAATAAAATATGATTATTATGCGTTTTTATTAAGGTTTATAAATAAAATAATCTCTTTTTATTTTGCATTTTTTATGGAAATGTACTTCTTACCAAGGCAACGTTTGATACGAAGCAAATTATACATGAACCTTGAATTTGCTTAGCTAATTACGGTCACCATGTATATTACAGTAGGTTAATTGTTCCATAATTCAAAGCTTTGATATGCAGCAGACTGAGCCTAAAGGATTTTAATTGCTCATTAACAGGTAGTAATGGCAACGTGGTCCTGAGGGATATTAGCTTCAGTTATATGGAATAACTGATGTCGTTAAACACATTGACCGATAATTATTAACGGCACCATTTCAATAATTTTAATTCTTGTCTTAACAATTAAACTACTAAACTAAACAACTGCACTAAACAAGTAAAAATATAGTACAGTTGATAAGAGAGTATTTTGTGACTGCTATTATATCTACTGAACTCCTAGGCCCCAATCACTGTTTCAGCAGAAAGACAATATCGCAAGGGAATGGTTCTATTTCTGCTGGATAAACCTCACTGCCCCGCAGCACAAGACTGGTATTGTATAATGGGCTTGTTATCGATAATTTCTTTTCGTTATTCAATAGAATTAGATCATCTAAATAAGCTGTTAAAATTTCAGCTTCATAAGTATATCCAATCCTTAGATATTCAATGTTAAAGATTGGGTTTCAGTACAATGCGCTTCGCCATTCGTGACGTCATTTTGCATACACAAAAACTGAAAAAGTACATTGTTTTTGTCATATCTTCTTTGTTTTTTATGCTATAGAAATAGAGAAAAACCATTTGAAAGCCTAATTAATAGTCTTTCATTTTTGTTATTACCGCTTTTGACGTAAGTGCCATAGTTTCTGATATATTTAACATTTAAACTAAATACTTCGTCTTATAGACATTCGGACGCCATCTTTGTATTTCTGATCTCCGAAACCAGTAATTCTACAGAAACTAGAAAAAAAAAACAAAATTCATCCTCAATTTAGTGGCTTTCTTATTTGTCTAGCATGTTTTCGCTCAGTGTAATACTTTTCGAGTTATTTGACGAATATTGTTTTGAAATACCTTTTTTTAAGCTAAAATCCCAATTTTCAAGTCGTTATAACTCAAAGACTATCAATTTTTCTGAAAAGTTGCCTCCTTAAAATTTCATTTTATTTCACCTCTACGTTTTGAATTATTAAATCTCGACTGTCGCCTGATCAGCATTTACAAAGTGACGTCACGCGAAGCTCCGCCCCGTTTTCGCGCGGTCCAACTTTGGTCATTTATTTAAGGACATAAACTTCCGAATAAAAACCTAAAAATTTGGAAATTGCCTTAAAAAGTGTTCTACTTTCGATTCCTAAAATAAAAAAGAAAATGCTGAACGGGGCCTTATTATGTAGCGTATTTTATATTCTACATAAACTTATTACATTTTTAATTCCAAATAAGGGTTCTAGCTTATAAAAATTTAATGTGTACATAAAATTACATCTTTAACTCAGCAGACTGGCACCATCCAGTGGATTCCCTCCCAGGTTGTATGGCATGTCTGGCAGTATCCTCACTACATGTTATCTATCACGGTTTACTGGTGTACAGTTTCACCGAAGCTATTTCCTATTAGGCTTATGGTAACATCGGCCTTACGTTTTTGGAGGGCGCTTTCTCGCCATCTGTCTGTCGCTGAACTTCATTTCTTCGGTTGATATGGCCAAACAATCAAATCAAAGCATAAATACGCCATCTGTCTGCTTCCTTTAATATCTAGTCTCAGAGGCGTAAAGAAAAAATGAAGAAAACTAGGGTGTTAGCAAGTCTTGAAACTTAAGCCAAATTTTACTCAAGTGACAACTTGCCAATTTTTCCATCTATATTCACCGAATCTCATACTTATTCATAATCTCCAGCATTATTCACAAGGGCTAAAAGTACACTATTTTGTTTACTACCTCACAATAACATGTCCTTAACGTGTCTGCGTATTTGTCATTTGCTCGGTCTATTATCGCAGCTTTCGTTTTGTTGTAATTTACACTTAACCCGTAATAAAAGTTTACTATCTGAAGCCTCCCCGGATGTGTATGGTTCATCCTCGCCAGCTGCAACTAAGGTGACATCATCTGCAGATCTCCAGTTAGAATCCTTAGTTTCGCCTATAGTAGTTCGATCCTGCCAGATCTCTTAGGCTCGTCACATCAACACAGCCCCATCTGGCGACGCATGACACACTTCGGCATAATTCATAGCATATAGACATAATGATTTCAGCCAATCACAGGCGGTATAAGGAACGCCATGTTTCTGTATAGCCTCTGTGATTGGTTGAGGAGTCTATGCTTCTACGCTATGGCACGATGTCTGTGAAGCCGAGTTCTTTGCATACAGTCGCCGAATAATAAAGGCCAAATGTTTGGGTGTCAACAACTGGAAGCATACAGCTTAACCAATTTCACATCGTCCAAAAACCTTACGGTAGTCTACGAAACAATGGTACTTAGTATTAAGCACGTATTTTCTGTCATATTCTGTGAAGGATCCTCATCTTCACCAACTAACTTAAACGTAATCTAAGACGTGATATTGTCCAGCTACTTTACCAAATTTTAGTTTCTCCACGGCTACCTTCACTTATGGTTTCAGTATTGAAGGTTCAGGTTCGTAGTTCTGCTGTCAATCGTCTTCTATATCAGGATGGTCACTTTCGAAGAGCATGTCGCAGTATTAATTGACTCAAGAATTAGATAATCTGATCCTGTCAGTTCTTAGAGTACCGGTGTAGTTCATAATTGACCATTACTTAGGTTTAGATTTGCATGTTGTCACTCTTACTGTTTGTAAAAGATTCTTTCAACTATTGTGGTCAGCATGTGACTCCAATTCTTTACCGTCATCTTGTAGCTAACAATTCTATATTTTTCTTCTAGAAAGAGTTTGAATTCTTCGCGTCAGTCATCCTCTTCCGAATCAAAAGCAGTGTTGACATCTCGGGCTTTCAGGTTTTTCTTGGTTGTATTTCAATTAGAATTTTGATGTAAGTTTGCTCGTTGTGTTGTGTCTTAAATGGTTCCATTATGTTTTTGTGTAAGTCTTACAAGAAAGGCCATAGTCGGTTAAGATGAGTGAATTTTCTCCCGCATGGATTATGGCCATCTTTTTTGTTTGGATTATTATCAATATCACTTACAATTTTGCCAAATTTCAACCCATAATATTAAACCGTTTTCGAGTAAAAAAAGTGAAAATTTTCGAAAATAATTTTTATCTATTGCACGGCATAACGGATTCAAATAATATTTTATCCAATTATAGATACTACCAAAACATAAACGTGGAATAAATTGAAACAGAATCTGACAACGGGAACACTGAAAAAAGAATTCATTAATTTTTCTGAATTTTTTTGACCTATAAAGTTTCGGCACATCTACCAAATTTTTCTTGTAGAATCTTGCGATGATTTTTTATCACATTTAATTTTTATAAAGCAATCGAATGGGTACTTGGTACTTGAAAGAAATAAAATGTTCTTTTTTATTTTTTTAAATTATGATACTCTGATGTCAAAAATTGTCATATTTTTTTTTTGTAGCATCTTGGGAGACCATTCCATAACCTCCAATTGTTTTAAATCGATAATATTAGTTGAAGGTCCTTAAAAAGAATATATTCTATTGGATACGCTGATGCTAAAATTATCATATTTTTTTTATAGCATCTTATAGTATTCTATAATCCCTACTTGTTTGAAATCGGCGTCATCAGAAGAAATTATTATTCACCAAAATTCATCAATTTAAAAAAAATGAGATGCGTCAAGTACTTTTTAATATTTAGAAGGCCTTAATTTTTTTTTAACAAAAATCTTAACATCAACAAAATATCTAGTTAGAGAAATAAAGTTTCTAACCTCAATTACTCCGATATTTTTCTACTATAGTTGTTGTAACATTGCTATAGTATCCTCTGTAGTAGTAGTTTAAGTTCATCAGCAAAACTAACATTTTAGTGTGAGATCCCAGAGCTGCCAGACCTACGTCATTTTAGCAAAGCTAATATTTTGACAACGGATAGTGTAATATCTAATTAAGAACGTATGCGTATTTGCTACAGGTACAAAAGGTACATACAAATTTAAACACCTACGTTAAAGTGTGATGGGTGATTTATTTTTCAAGTGGCACGTTAACGACATCGTGTAAGCGTCAATCTGTAAATCTTAAGGTCCCAGGTTCGATCCTTGAGAGTTCTCAGTTTTGTTTTTCAAATATACGTACTAAGAAAAAAGTTATGGCCAAAAATAATAAATATTTCCTTATCGGTTGTGTCTTTCTTGGTAATCGCCACCGTAAGTTAATATTTGTTGAAAAAAAAAAGCTGAGGACGCTCAGGGATAGAACCTCGGACCTTAAGCTTCGGAGGTTGATCAATCAATCAATCAATAACAAGTTTATTAAAATTAGAGGTACATGAATGTGCCTCCCCGGAATCTGGCCCGGAGCCAGCCAGACAACCACGACGCGCAGCGTCGTGGTGGGTGTCGGGCTGGACGGGGCAGGTCCGGTTTGGCTAAAGCTGAATGTGAAAAGTTAAAACTCCTGCCTAAGAATAAAGCTTAAAATTAACAATTTGGATCAATAATAGTACACAAAAATACTTAAAAAATAATTAAAATTAGCACTTTAAAAACTAGCGGTTTCGCGCACAGACGAACACTTTGGAATTTTGATTGCTGACACGGGAAAACAGAACTCAACGAAAAAACCCGTTCGGAGCAATTCCACCCTGGTCTTCCTTCCAGGAAAGTGTGGTGGATAAAAGGTGTGGTTTAAAATATTTGGATTTCTAGGGAATTTTTCGGCCTAGACGGAATTTAGAAACAAAATGGACAAAAGAACAAAAAGATCAAAAAGGACAAGAACAAAACTGAACAGAGATAAGAAGAGAGGGTTGTAAAGTTATACAGTTGAGGAAAGGTAAAGAGTAGGGTAGAGATAAGTTATGGTAGAGGAAAGTTTGGCTAAGGGAGTTGCCGGAAAATAGGCAACGCCTGGTATGGTAGAGGGTGTCTGATATCGAAAAGTATTGCATTATGCTGTCTGATTCGAGTTATGTTGCGGGTTAGCGGACTATCGCCCAGTTTGAATTGATAGAATTTTTGTGAAATTTCTTGGACGTAGTCCGCTAGAGGGGTTATGTCGTGGCAATTTGCGTATAGGTCTCTGAGGGAGGTGTACCTGTCCAAACCAGAGACGAGGCGCATAAATTTATGTTCAAGAACTCGAAGTTTTCTCATTGTCGTGGCCGGGATGCTGCACCATACCGGCGCCGCGTATGTGATTGCCGGCCTAATCACCATTGTGTACAACATTTTTTTATTTTGTCTGTTTAGTCCGCTACCCCTGGCCAGGAGCGGGTACAGACTTCTGGACATGGAGTAGACCTTACGTACTGTCTCATTAATATGGGTGTTAAACGTCAGTCGTTTGTCTAAGTTAACCCCCAAATATTTCACGCACCGTTTGATAGGAATTTGTCTACCCCCGATCGAAAGTGGCGTTAAAATCCGATTTTCGGTAAATCGGCGCGTGAAAAGAATCGACTCGGACTTCTCGGAGTTGATCCGAATTTTCCACTTGTCGTAATACGCCGTGGCACGGGCCATGTGTGACTTCAGCAGCATATTGGCCGCTTGAGCATTATGTGAGTGCACATACATGGCCGTGTCGTCGGCGTACTTGGCAAGATTAGAATTCGGAGGTTGATGCTTACACCATGTGGTTAGCCTCTCGCTTGGAAAGTAAATCAGCTATCATACTTCAACGTAGGAGCCAAAATTTTTTATGTACCTTTTGTACCTGTTTCCTACAAAAGCGCCCCGCTTTCAAGCTAGCAAATACGCATACGTTCTCAACTAGATATTACACTATTCGTTGTCAAAATATTAGCTTTGCTAAAATGACGTAGGTCTGGCGGCTGTGGGATCTTGGACTATTTTAGTGCTATAGAAAAATCGTTTTCTTCTAGTATAGTACAGATACGTATTTTTTGAAATTCATTATTGTCGTTTGACTGAAACTGCTTTCTCACTGCATTATTTTCCAATACTCCAAGTTAAGTATGCACAGTTTGCACGTCCAAAGATTTTTAAATTGTTGGATCTGTCGGACTTTACCATTGCTAGTCGGATCAGTTTGAGTTTGTTAACAAGATTTTATGCTCTTAAAACGCACCTGCGGTGTTGGCAGGCTACTACCATTTTCTATACATTTTCCGATAACTCAATGTTATTGCGTTTGACCACTTCAAATTTCCCCGCTTTAAACGTCTTTTGTCTCTGATCTTTGACAATGTCGCGAATATTTGCGACAGGACGCCAACTAGAAGCTAGCCATGTGCATAAATAGCACGGGTAAATACATTTTTTTTAGGACTCCACATAAATGAATTTCAAAAAAAAATTATATTACATGCTACAAACAAATATATTTGAATTTTAGCATAAGCGTATCATAATTTAAAAAATAAAAGATATTTTTTTTAAGAACCTTCTACTGACATAACCGATTTCAAAAAATTATAATTTATAGAATTCTATCCTAAGATACTATAAAAAAATGGCAATTTAAACATCAGCTTATCATAATTTAAAAAATTTTAAAAAGAACATTTTATTTTCTTCAAGTACCAAGTATCCATTTGATCGCTTTAGAAAAATTACGTGTGGTAAAAAACCATACCAAGATTCTACAAAAAAATGTAGTAGTTGTGCCGAAACTTTATAGGGGTTAAAAAAAATCCAGAAAAAATCCATGAATTTTTTTTCAATACTCCCGTTGTCAGATTCTGTTCCAATTTATTCTACGTTTATGTTTTGGTAGTATCTATAATTAGTTAAAATTCTATTTGAATCGGTTATGCTACCTACTTAATAGAAACAAATTTTTTCGAATTTTAAACATTTTTTTTTTTTTACTCGAAAAGGACTTTAATTTGGCAAAATCGTAAGTAATATTGATAAAAATGCAAGCAAGAAAATGAGCACAATCCGCGTGGGCACAAATTTGTCGTTTAAAAAAATGGCGTTTAAAAAAATGTAGAATAACCCACGATGAGGTCATAAAAGGTGAAGGATGACAAATATTTCAATTTTTTCTTATATTGAAGGGTTTATTTTTACTTTGCTGAAGTAATTTTGAGTCTGCTTTCGTTCTTATCATGAAATAAAAAGTTATTCGAAATATACTTGTATTAAAAAACTCCTTTCCTAGCTATTTGCTTACATATAATTCAATATTCGTTGTAGTAAATAGCCTGGAAAGTAGTTGTTCTAAAAAAACATTGTAGAGATTTTTATAGAAGTAGAAAAATAGAATATAGTGTTTGTAGCCACAACTGTTTTAAATACGTTAAATCATGTATTTAAGCGCGGGGAAACTATCAGCAACCTGTTCTCGTGATTTTAAATAACTTACTAATATAGCTAAACAACCATTGCATAAACTTGGCCGGATAAGAAACCAACACCCTACTAAAATATAAGTTAAAACTGACAAACTATTCAAATATTAGTATTACATTTTGGAAACTTCTGAACCGATTATCAATAATATTAAATGAAATTTATTATGAAACAGTACTTATAACCAGGAACTGAGAAGAGTACTAGAACATCAAAAATACAGACAATAGTATGTTACCTTTTGCAGCCATAAACAAAATTTGGTGTGAAGATGTTATTTAAGACTTCAGGAACCATAGAAATAAATGAATCAAGAGGGTGAAGGTAAAAATTTATACATTGGTTATCTAATTAATCGTTATAAATGTAGAGGTTGTAATTTTTAACGTTAAGCTTTCAACCTTTAAAAACACAATAATGACCTTTCTAATGTTTGGCAACAAAAAACAACAAACACTAGAATTATAGCATATATTTAAAATTTACCATGAAAATTAAAATTTTAAATTAATTTAAGACTTATGGAGATAATTTTTATTTAAATATGAAGCTTTATCAAAATGAAATCTTAAGAATTTGCATGATCTGATTTTGTAATCTTTGACAAAATGAATATTTATCAAAAACTAAATGACTTTCAATATAAAAACTTAATGTAGTAAAATAATCTGCTTATAAATTATTTATAGAAAGGTATTAAATTTATATAACAGAATTAAATGCCTCAGTTATCACGTACGCACGCAATTTTCATCTCAACATCAAATTTTACTTTACAATATTCCATTTCCGTCACAACCTTCATGAAATATTACCTTTTCGTATACCAGCTACGGCTCTACAGGTATTATGGACTGAATTATTTATTTTAAAATTGAAATATTTTTGTTTCAGATATATCCAGACTATATAAACATTTCATGAGAATCTTCGTATATTTTGTTGATCCCTGCTGTGAATTAATAAAAGCATTTCATATTCTTCCGATCTCACGGAAAATATATAAATAAATATGTCATAATTATGAGGTCCGCTCGATGTGTTCAATAGAAGACAATTCAGAATGGACCACAATAGTCGTGACGTCATTCACGAGGAGGTTAATTTGAATTCCTTTCCATCCACCCTTTGAAGCATGCCTTATGTACATGTGCTTTCAGGGTCAAAATAAATTACTTAAATATGTATCTAAGGATTGGTACGTTATTTTTCATATTTAACTATTGAAACCTAACTACTAGTATAAAAATAGAGCTGGATTATAAGTTTTTTACATGTGGTAATCAATTTTCTCTACCGAGAATAAATAAAAAAATGTTTTATAAATGGCTGTTTATGCGCATGCGTTCTACAAGTGTCTGGAAAATTATTGAGAACGTAGTTCTTTGATTATTTCTTTGTGCTCTAACCTCAAAGCCTGTTTTATTTATCATTTGAATTGCTTTCCATTATTTTATACTGTTATTAGAGATTTTCGTTCTCTAACCAGGCCCCTGTGCCAAATTCACTGGCAGGCCCCCGCGCCTAGGAGAAATTTGAAAAAAAAAATTTGTCCAGGTCTCTTAAACGAGCGAGAATTGCATTTACTAGCCTAACCGGGCCCAGGTACCACAGTACCTGACCCTCCCTTATGGGTGCCTTGCCTCTAACCTTGTGTTTAAATGTTTATTTGTAAGTATTTTCACTTAGAAACGCAGATAAATAAAGAAATTACATATTGTATCATTTATTCAGAACTTATTTCTATTAAATATATATATGATTAAAATAGTTTAAAATTGAATTGTCTAGTAAATACGACATATTCTATGAGCACGCTTCCTTTGTTACGGTACGAACATGCCGAAGTTGCTACGCAGCTATATAGAAGTTCAGACCGCAAATTCAGTAGATGCATCGAAGCCATCAATGTGTAAAACAAATCTATACATTTAAATATAACCGTACATACCGTCGACGCTAGCAGAGTGAACTGCTCCTAGTACAAATTGTTGGCTTCAATGCATCGACTGAAACTGCAGCCTGAACTTCTATAGCTGCGTAGCATCTTTAGCATGTTCGTACTCTTACAGAAATATTATAGTGCGCAAAGAGAGCCAGAGCAGCCATCTGATGGCATAACCATAATCCCCTTGGACAAGTACATTCTGCATCGGTTATATTTTTATCGTTATTCAAAAATATCTGAAAACAATTAATTACATTTAAAGTAAAATATATTTATTTTTTAAAAAAAGCACACACCTCTACTTTATAGATTCTATCTCTCATGCCACCATGAACTTTCCCCTTAACAATCAGTACTTCAGGATCATAATCATTCCTTTCATGCGGCCCGCTTCGCCCTTCAACAGAACTTTCTGCCTAGACCATGAATGTTTCTTTATCCTTAAAAAATTGAGCAATCGCAGAAAAACGTAATTTTTGGACCATTTTTGATATACAAACACTTTAAATACTGTAAAATCCTTGAAAGTTATAAAAGAAATAATCCACTATACGTAACCTTAAACTTCAACCAGGAAATCAAATAAAAATAAGATGGAGTTATGCCCGACATACGTATTACGCATGCGCAATAAACAATTAATTTCTGAAAAAATTTCAAGACGACTTGTTAAAACATTAGGATGATAATTCAATAGTTAAATATTCACAGATTTTCTGAAATTTCAAATTAAATTTTAACTGGGGTCTTATGTACAGTGGCGATAAGGTCGATGTGAGAAATAGGATGGAATAGTTAGAGTGGGAGTGAAACGTCACACTATTTTGGTCCATTTCTTTTTAACTCATTTTAAAAAATTCTAGTTCTCAATTTTGCATGTAAGTACTTTGTTAGTTTCTGTGCTCTTAGATATTTGTCTGCGTGGAAACCAGCTGAACCGATTTCATTGAAACATTTTACAATAGTTTGATGATCTTCCAGGTTTTGTACTAATTCAACTATATTTACTAAATTTATAGTACAGAGTGGTCCAAATTAGATGGGATTTGAGGTTGTCTCTAAAACTATGGCAGATAGACAAAAACCATATCCTGAGCTCGGCTTTCGAGAAGCAAACAATGGCGCAAACCGCGATCGTCTATCTTTTTCGACTACCGAGCTACAGAGCGTTTTTGGAAAATTGGCGTTTTTGGAAAATTGGCATTTTTGGATGATCTCTGTCACAATTACCAAGTGTTGAATCGAAAATCGAGTAAGAGGCACTTTTTTGAGTAGAATCCGTTGCTGATAAGAAAAAAATTATGCATGTCTCAGTTTTCGAGATAAAAATATGACTTTTGTTTTTTTTAATTGGAACATCCTGTAAATTACTTCATTATTCAATCACAACTTAAATTACCTATCCAACGATATATCATGTCATGTCACATTTATCTCTAGAAAAAGTGGTTAACTTTCGAAAAATTTAATATATTTGTGAGGTGGCCATGGAGAACTATTAACAACAACTCTTCTTATAATACAAAATAATTTTGCCAAAAATAGGAAAAAATAAACTACAATAAATGTTCGAATTGTCTTTCGTTGACATTTATGGATTTTTGATACCTTCTCCTTACAGCATTTGTTGCACATCCAATCATGACAAGAGTTATTATCCGAAACGCGGCTAATGTTTTGTTATCCAATTCTTCTATGTTATTAGAACGTTCTCTATATACATATAATATTTTTTAAATAACCCTAAAGCCAAAAATCGGCAGGGGTTATATCGAGAGATCTAGCTGGCCACAAAATAGGACCATTATTTCATAAAAATTAAACAATATCTAAACTACTTTATTGTTTATTAATGTCCAGTTAGCTAGATTAATTGTTAGTTATCAATTTAGTTAACTTAGTTAATTAGACATTGATAAACTAGTCCCGAGTGATATATAGATACCTATCTAATCCTCCCCAAATTGAGCATTTAAATAATTTCGTGTTTCATTTGACGTATGACCTGGGACGCCATCGTGTTGGTAAATTAATCTTTCAAATTGTCTTACAGACATATTGTCGTAGAATATTAATAAAATTTTCGGTATTTAAGTTACCGTGAAAAAAATAAGGACCTATTATTTGGTATCCAATAAAACCACACCATACACCAAATCCAAATCGTCTTTGATGATTAACTGTAGCGGTAGCTGTTGCGGACTTTCATGAGCCCAGTGTTGGTTTTCTTTTATCTATTTATTTAACGTCGGCCTATTTCCGCTATCAGGGCCTATCACCGACGCCAGAAGACGAGCTACCCCCCAACCTGGAAATTTTGCCGAACCTCTTCCCTTAAGAAGAGTAGGGATCTTTTACTTGCCTAAAATTTAATAGACAAGGACCGCCTACTTTACATCTCCTCCGAAGGATGGTATATCCACTACGTAATCCTCGTCTGAAATTACGTAGCTTCCGCGTATACACTGATATACAAGCTGCTAGAAAGTGGGACGAGATGGGTCACCTACTACTAACCGCGCTCGACGTTGCTTCAACGGAATATCGACTGACATTCACATTGAAGTCGCCTCTACGCTCGCCCCTCCCAATGGTGGTTATTTTGCCGATTAAAAATTCCGGCACTGCTTATATGGGCCTCATCTGGCCATATAATTTTTCCTTCAAATCCTGGCACTTCATTGGACTGACGCAAAACCACTGATAAAAATCGAGACATCTTTGAAAGTCGTACCAGCTAACAATTTGGGTGTTATTCGACGTCGATTCGATGTCGAACAGGTGACGCCACCAATTTCGATACGTGAAATAGGACATAAATTCGACGTCGAATCAACCTAAATGGTGTTTTTTGACACGTCGATTCGACGTGGAAAACAAGCTGAATAGGTGTTATTGGATCTATTAGGTTAGGTTGTCAGACACCTTTTTTATGTCGAAAATGCATTAAATCTACGTAGCGGATTACTTATTTGCTATCTTTTATACTTGCTTTAAAACTGCTTCGTCAAAAAGGTAAAACTATATACCTATATAATGGTTGATAATAATAACTAAGTACCTACTTATTAACTACTTATGAGACATATTTCTATCCTTGACTATTGTTTAATTTGCACCGTATATACGCAAGAATTTACTAGGGAATGATTTTTTTCTGTTGAAATTAGGCATTGTACCTCGAAATATTACTAAGCCCTTTAAAACTACCTATTATTATAAAGAAAAAAAAACTTTTAACTATATAAAATTTTCATTTTCAATTTTTGACTAGGTATTCTATTTTTTCAAGCTTATAATAATTCAATAATTCTCAATATGTTCAATGAATACTTATGAATTAAATTATTTCCAAAAACCAAAGTTTAAATTTTCATGGCGAGTTTTCGGTGTTCCGTATTTTCGAATAAATATGGCTACTTCCTTGCAATGTTACTTAATAGGTGTCACCTAATTACGTTATGTTACACCAATTGGTTCCCTGTTTTAATGTATCTACTTAACACTTAATATGCCATTAATTCTACGTAAATCACTAAATTCACCTATTGGGGGTTATTCTACAACCTAACAGGTCTCGTTTTGGTGGCTATTTCATACATTGTAGGTAATTTCACCTATTAGATCTTACATGAACCAACAGGTTACTTTATTCGATTGTTAGTGTTTATTTGTGCTCAAACTATTCCCTTAGTGTAGTTATTTTTACGTGGAAAACAGGTTTCTATGTACTTATAAAGTTATATTTATTTTATAAACCATAACATGGTCGTGCATGTAACATAATGTATACAGTATTGGAAAGTGTACGTATTGGGATGGCAATAAGAGCAAGCGAGAGCACGGCAAGCGAGAGCAATCGTGTAAAAGCCTCTCTTGATGTGCGTGTCCACTCTTTACCTCTGCTAGAGTACTGGTAGACGTCTCTATTGGGCGGTAGGTTAACAGCGCAATGCCAAACGAAGGACTTTCTGATTTTGTCTAGTGTTCATACAAATTGGATATTTCGGAAAATACAAACTGTTTTAAAAAATGATCTGATAATTCAGTTGATTTATCGATCAAACCAGTGCCGGTTCTAAGGCAGGGCGAGCGGGGCAACCGCCCCAGGCGCCACAATACAGGGGCCGCCGGAGGTGCCAAAAAATTAAACAATGAAATTAAAAACTTAAACTAAAAATTAAACTTGAAATCAAAATTATTACTTGTTCAGAGTTATTTTTTTCTAATTTTAACTAGTTTGCTTATTTATCTGAACTCTGATTTGCAAAATGGATGTCTTTTTTAGAGCATAAAATAATGGGTACAGTAGGCGACTAGTGAACGAGTTTGTGCCGCCCAATACCTCAGTTATGTCGGCGCGGCGGCACAAAAACGTAGATGTAGATGGATCTTCAATATCTGACCGAGATGATGAAGCATGTAGATTTTCTGCAGTTTGTCCTATCACGGTTTCACGGATAGCTTTTATGGCTTGTGTACAAGAGACGTTAACAGAATAATTATTGCTGCGCACAGTTTTCCACTGTATTTCATATTTACTTCTTATTTTCTTAATTTGGTGATAAAAATCGGTCGTGAATATCACTTTTCTTTTACTTACAGTGTTTTAAAGTTACTACGGAGAAAGTGAAATGAAGGAAATGGCAACACAATCACACTGGACTACGGAAACATGAATAATGACGGCAAATTCTTAATACTATACGCAATTTTCTGCGCTTCACTTATACCAATATAAGTGAAGCGTGAAGTAAAATTCGACAAAATAAGTAATTAATAACTTTGACCAATAGGTGCAAATAACTTATTGGTTGAATAATAAACTCATTTCAGTCATTTTGGTGGAAATGTAAGTATTTTAGGGTCCTTATTAGGTATCTAAGAAGCTTTCTTCAAGACATACCATCACTTATTTAGTCATTTCAATACACTTCACTAATATCTCCTATCAGGGTAGATTGATAACGTCAACAAAATTACTTAATAAGTTATTAACGAAAATATTACTTATTAAGTCACAAATATTCCCTTATTTACATTACCAAATTGTTTCAAATAGGTCACTTTTCACCTACTCCCTCCCTATTAGGTGAAAATAGTTACTAAAATATTTTTCATAACCTATTAAGTCATTAATTTCACTAATAATTTACCTGTACCTAATAGGGAACACAGCGACTTAACCAATGAAACTTTAAAATTACCTAATTTCGACCTATTTTGGTCGAATTTCCTTTAGCTGAAGTCGTCGACACCTAAATTGTTAGCTGGGTTTCCGTATAGATGGTGACTAATCCTAATTTTGTAGGGTCTAAAATTTATTTTTTTTTAAGCAACGCAACGCAGTTGTTTTTGGGATTCCTGAATTTCCCTGTATTTCGCGAGACGATATATTGGATTTTCTCTTATATTTTCTAAAACAATATTTTCTACAGCTTCTCTACCTGCTTTATTATATATTTTTGCTCGAGGTTTTTACAAATGATCCAAACTCTTTTAAATTTTTTAATTTACAGGGTGTTCCAATTAAAAAAACACAAGTTATGTCTATATCTCGAAAATAGAGGCGTGCTACATTTTTTTCTTATCAGCGACGGATTATACTCAAAAAGGTGTCTTAAGAATGTGTTACTCGATTTTTGATTCAACATTTGGTAATTGAGATATAGAAGTCATTCAAAAATGCTAATTTTCCAAAAAGTTCTGTAGCTCGATAGTCGAAAAAGACAGACGATCGCGATTTGCGCCATTGTTTATTTCTCGGGACACCCAGGTCACCCATATTGGTTTTTGTCTATCTGCCATAGTTTCAGAGAAACCCCCAAATCCCATCTAATTTGGCCCATCCTGTTACATGTAAAATAGTCTCAAAAGCTCATCAACAACGGAAAAATGGGTCTTTCATGAAACTTTGGGGATAAGTTATTTTTATCATAAGTTTAAAGAATCTGAAGAGTCCCTAAAAATTGGAATGGTGGAAAGCTCTTTTTCGAGTAGGAGGAGGGAGGTGAATTATCAAAAATCAAAAACTTAATAAAATAGGTAAGTGGGGTGTCGTTTTCTAGGTTTTCTTAATTGCTGAATCTAATAAAGAGAAAACCAAGTTGACAAAACCAATCTGTGTCTATGAAAAAGACATTGTATTGGTATAGAACTTGAAAAATCCTGTTAAAAAAAATTGAAATTAAAGCAACAAAGCTAGAGAAAAGTTTTTCCTCCCTCCTCCTTTTTTCTTGGTGAATGAAATGAAACCAATGTAATTTAAGTATTGTGACTGTTATGGGAGTGAAAATGGTACGTGTTACCTTGGACAGAAGTAAGATTAGTTGGGAAAAAGAAAGAAAGAGGAAGGGAGAGAAAAGGTAGGAAACAACTGTGGAAGGGAAACAGGTTTATGACCGTTTCTGTTTCTTTCTTTCCCTTCTCCTACTACATACTTTCTACCAACTTCCTTTTCTTTCCTTCCTTTGTACTGATGATCTTGAAGACTCCTTCTATCTATTCCCTACAAGCTATTCTCTTCTTTCATTTCTTTTTCTTGTTTTCTTAACCGCTTCTCAAGTCACCGTAGTAACTCCTTGAAAATCCAGAATGATTTTGTGTTAGGTAAAGAGAAACGAGGCCCTACAGCTTATAGTGGAGTCCGCAATCATAGATTGAAGAATCTTATTATATATATAGATAGGCAGCTCCCAGCATTTTTTCAAACTACAAAAATGTTTCTAACTCACGTGGCACCTAGCGCTGAATGCACAGACCAAACTAGCGGAAATTTTAAACGATTTTTTAACAAATTGTTTAGGCCGCCATTAGGTTATAAAAGTTCTTTGACAAAGATCTTTTATGAGAAATGTGACAGTGTAATCGACCATATTTTATAAAATATGATCGATATTTTATAAAATATCTATCAAATTACTCATAAATATCTTTTATAAAAGATTTTTATCAAAATACTTTTATAGTCTACTGTGGCCTTTAAATTTCCGGTGGTTTGGTTATGTGCGCAATGGCTTCAATAAGTCATTTCGAAACAAGAGATTGATCATTTATTAATTTAATGGAAAATCACCATTACAAAATATACAATATTAAACATTTACAAAAAAAAACATAAATTTGAAAAGTAACTAACTTAAGAGTATAATTTGCGGTCAGTGAAATGAAGAAACGAATTATTCGGCTTATTTTTGAAGATAGAAACTTCAAATTTTGTACGTATGTATTAAAATATATATTCTAGTTCGTCACGTTTTTAATTTTTTGTTTTAATCAAAAACACGTGATCAACGAAAAAATTGACGTCGAAAAATTGGAATTTACAAAAAACGAAAACGTGACGCCCTAGATAGTCCTTAATTAATTACGTGGATAAAATATAACCTCTTAATTTTCAAACATAGATTCAATAAATAGTTTCCAATTTTGCCGTCAATAGATGGCACTCGCCTCGGCATTCGCATAGCTTTACACGCTCTCAGACTTTAGGGAGGAACTTGTTGTCATGGAGACCAGACGCGAATGAATGCTTGCCAGGGAAGCATTTAGCAGTTCTGGTAATTGTAATCTTAAATTTATTTATAAATTATTTTATCTTACAGGAATGACTTAATAGATAAAATTCTTGAAAATGTTAATACATAAATAAAAGGTGCCAAATAGAGAGGACCGTTTTGTATAAACACTCCTACAAATTTTATTATGAAAATTTGAATTCGGTTTTTAGTTATTATTATAGTTATATACTTTTTATTCGAAATTATTACCAAGCAAAATGTACAGGGTGTCCCAGTCAACGCGCTATGCTCGGTTTTCACGGTAGTTTCTGAGATAAGTTTATGGTTCAAAATCCAGTCTGACGTAGGTTTTCCGAGGAATCTCATACTGCTAAGATATTTATAGGAATCCAAGATGGCGGACGAATTTCGTCATCTATGGACCTATTCGACTGAAAATCGATATCTGGGGGTTTTCGGGGATGCGGGTTATGAATTTTTGATCAAAATTTAGGACTCTAAGATGGCGGACGCATTTCGCGATCTATGGTCCTATTTGGCTGAAAATCGATACCTCGGGGTTGTCGGGGATGCGGGTTACGAATTTTTGGTCAAAATTTAGGAAACCAAGATGGCGGATGAATTTCGTCATTTGTGGTCCTATTCGACTGAAAATCGATATCTGGAGGTTTTCGGGGATGCGGGTTACGAATTTTTGTTCAAAATTTAGGAGGACGAATTTCGTCATCTGTGGTCCTATTCGAATGAAAATCGATATCTGGGGATTTTCGGGGATGCGGGTTACGAATTTTTGGTAAAAATTTAGGAATCCAAGACAGCGGGCGAATTATAACTATATTTTGACCCCCCTTTATTTATGTTATTATTGGAGATTAAAAAAGGTTTTGTATAAGAGTTGTAGGGTTGTATACATATTTTTTTAAATGCAATTAAAAAACAATTGCTTGCATATGTCACGTGATATAACAATGAAGGTTGCTTTTTAAATGAAAACCCTGTATATTTTTACATATTCTTTTAGATCCTTTATCCCTAATTTCAAACATATAAAGATTGATAGATCTAGTTGTAATATTTTTTGATATATCGGACATTAAATATGCTCCAAACATGCATGTAGGTATTTTAGGGTTTCTGACGGAGAGCTGTCAGTGGCCGATTTGGGGCGGGGGGGGGGGGGGGGCTATGGAGGCAAAATCCAAGGGCGGCAAGTTTTTTGAAAAACACCAAAGACATAAAAACAAAAAATTTGTATTATTAATATTTCCTATCAGAACATGTTTAATTTATTTGAGAACGTGTTTTTTATATTAACTAGACTAAAGTTCCTTATTATAGTCAACAGTACAGGGTGGTTGTGCAAACGTTAGAACCTCATTTAACTTCTTTATTTTTGGAGTTACGTAAATAAGTTCAAAAATAAAAGTTATGAGATATCACATGTATTTTCCAAACATCATTTCAGCAAAACAATTCAAACAAGTCGAATTTCGGAGATATGAGCTTTACCTTGGTTTTTTTAAATAGAACACCCCCATATATTTTTACACCATTTGAAAGGCCATAGAAAAATCTTTTCAATGATATATGACACAGTATTTTTCTTAAAAACTATAGTAGATATGAAGTTTTATATTTTCTTACATTAAGTCATGGTAGTCCGAAAAATATATACAGTGTATTTCACTTTTTAATTTGTTTTTCTGATTTGAATCAAATTTTACTTAAGTATAGAACAAATTAGGATCTACTTATGACCAGAAAAAAATTCACCGCCTACAAATGCAAAGCCACCTGCGTTACCAAAATATGCGGATAAAATCAAAAAATCATATTAGGCATATTTTTATTGGAAAATTTTGTCAATGAAACTTGTTCAGAATTGTTCAGAAACCTTAAGTCCAGAATTTAATCAAAATAAAAAATATATAAATTTTTATTAAAATAATGTCCAAGTCCAAAAATATCATTTTAATGGGTTTTTTCGTTTAGAAAACTGTACTATGACAATTTTATTTGAAATTAAACCCAAGCTGCCAGGTAGTTGTAAAGCAATTTACAGTTTTTTTTTTAATAATTATTTTCAAAATTTTTAAAGTTTCAAGTTTTTCATTTTTTAATTTCGTTTAAATTTTGGCCATTTTGGGCAATTCTGAACAAGTTTTATTAACAAAATTTTCCGATAAAAAAATGCCTAATATGGTTTTCCGATTTTCTCCACATATTTTGGTACCGCAGGTGGCTTTGGTACCGTAGGAGGCGAATGTTTTTCTGGTCATAAGTAGATACTAATTTGTTCTATACTTAAGTAAAATGTGATTCAAATCGGAAAAAAAAAATAAAAAAGTTATTGGGGTGTTACCATTTCAAGTGAAACACACTGTATCAATTATTGAAATTCTCCATTTTATTTAAAATAAAGTGAAATTAGGCAGAACTAACATATTGTTTATTTTAATTTACATACTTTTGTTTTCCATGGCTAATTTGATAAATTGTAAATTTATAGTAAATTAGATAAAATTTGTTTAAGATAAGCACCATGTATTATATTATAAATACAAAGCTTTTTTTATGGCGTTTCAAATGGTACATATATGGAGTGTTCCTTTAAAAAAAAGCAAAGTAAAGTTCATATCTCCGAAATGCGACTTTCAATAGGCATGTCCACAAAATTTTAATTTCAATTGTAAATGATAGAATTATCGATATTGCACACTAATTTAACAATTAAAAAAAAACCGCTGCCCAAGGAATCACTACTTCCACATCCAGATTTTCTATCCAAGTCACTCACAACGATAAAATGTTGTATGTGGAAATAATTGTTTAATAATATAATATTTGAAATCGTCTACCTCAAAAATCCATAAAAACCCCCACATCGGTAGTGGGGTGGGGGTGGTGATAGAGGGTGGTAGTGGGAGTGGATAAGGTAAAAAAATATTTTGAGGTTTCTGGTTCTTGTGCACACATTAAATCAAAATTTTTTTCCATCCTCTTTAATAATGAGGTGGGGGTGGGGGTGGTAATGGGGGTGGCTAATGCCAAATTTTTTTTTGAGACCTTAGCTTCTCTTGTATATAGTAAATACAAATTTTATGAACTCTTACCTGCTTGATTTACCTATTTACCCCAATTTACCCCCCAATCCTTCGACGGAACAAGATGAAAATATAATCTAGTTCTAGATTTCATTAAAGTACATATGCGTACCAAATTTCAAGTCAATATCTCAAACGGTTCCAGAGTAAACGTGTGCACAAAAAAAAAGTTGCAGACTGACAGACAGAAATTTTTTTTCGCTCAAACTTAAAATCTCGACGTTTCATGACATTCTAAGCCTATTTAAACAATAAAAATTTTTAAAAAATTTTTTGTCGTTACTATACTACCACTGGATGTGGAAGTAATATATGTATCCTTATTTTGCCAGTTATTCGTAATAGAAATCACCCCAACATAGCAAGGATTTTTGGTAATTTTTCAATAAAAATTCTTGGCCTATGAAGTAAAAAAATATTTTGAAGTTTTTGGTTCTTGTACATACACTAAATCACACTTTTTTTTCGTCCCCTTAAAAAATGGGGGTTAGGGGTAGGGGTCGTAATGGGAGTAGCTAATGTCAAAAATTTTTTTGAGACCTTAGTTTCTCATATATACTAAATACCAATTTTACGAACTCTTACCTGCTTGATTTACCTGTTTACCTCCCCATTCACCTCAATTTACACCCCAATCCTTCGATGGAATAAGATGAAAATATAATTTAGTTCCAGATCCCGTTAAAGTACATACGTGTACCAAATTTCAAGTCAATATCTTAAACGGTTCCAGAGTAATCGTGCGCACAAAAAAGTTAGACCGACAGACAGACAGGCATTTTTTTACGCTGAAACTTAAAATGGCGACCTTTCGTGACAGTCTAAGCCTATTTGAACAATAAAAATTTTCAAAAATTTTTTGTTACTATACTTCCACTGGATGTGGAAGTAATTAATATTCTATTTCCTGATTTCCTGTACTATATGTTTCTTTTTATGTTTGTATGTATATTTTGCGTATTGATATTTTGTTTTTTTTATCAAATGTTTTGTATTATGCTATCATTTGTTTGTTTTTTACTATATTTTGTTTTTATACATTCATGTATTTTTTATAAAATATAATTACTGACTTACCTTATCCATTCTATTGTATGGCAGAAAAGGTTAATAAATATATTATTATTATTATTATTATTATTATTATTAAAAAGAGTGCCATTGCCATGTAAACCGGAAGTGATATTTAAAATTTACATGCCTTTTTTTAATTTATTCCTTTAATAGTCAATTAAGAACATAAATAATCCGATCAATTCTTCTTTGATGTTTAATTATATGTTTCTTAGCGGCATCGATTCCCCGGAAAAAACTACCGAGAAAATCGGACATAACGCGTTAACTAGGACATCCTGTACACTGTACATTTACATTATGTATCTACAGATAGTTTTTCTTTTAATTAAAAACCACTGCCTAAGGAATCACTACAACCGCATTCAGTTTTCCTACTCAAATTACTTTAAATAAAAATTCTTGCGCACCCAACGCGAAATTCGACTCTGTACGACAGAAATATATTTGAAGTATTTCTCTTATATTACACAATTTTGTTAATCTCCTCCTGTTTACGTAGACGGCATATTTCATTGGTCAAAGGGGCACGCCCATCCGTATAAACCTTTTTCATATATATCAATGAAAATATTATTTGTCCTAGCACAGATTGTCCTCTTAAGTAAAATTATTACAAATGCATTAAGATGTTTAAACTGTGTTAAAACAAGTAATGTGTTAAAATAACTAATGTATTAAAATAGCTAAAATACAACTCAATAATATGCATTTTCACGTCATCATTAGAATTTTAGTAGCACAACACTTAAAACACATTACATTCTTTAAAATTCAACAAAACCGAGTCTAGGCAATTTTGTGTGAAATGTTTATCACTTTATAAAACGTCACACAATTTATAACGTGTTTTAATACAGACTCAGGAACTTTTCCCGACGACTAGTCAGCAATCAACTTTGATGAAGAAGAATGTGAACTTGATGATGATAACCATCAACAATATCAATATTTTGTCTTCATTCATAGATCCATTTATGTCAATTATGTTCTCAATTTTTTGTTGTACTTTTAAATCTATGAAAGAATTTTTCAAGTTATATACCAATAAAATGTCATTTTCTTATACACAGGTTGGTTTTATCGATTTGGTTTTTATTATATTCAGCAGCTAAATAAACTTAGAAAACACGCCCCACTTGCCTGTTTGATTAAGGTTTTGGTTTTCGACAATTCCCCTCCTTCCCTTCACCCGAAAGACACTTTTCCACCCTTCTAACTTTTTGGGACTCTTCAGATCTTTCAAACTTAACCTAAAAATGACTTATCCCCACAGTTCAATAAAGGGACCAATTTTTCCATTGTTCAACTTATATTTTACCTCTTCCTATTATTATTAAATGTACTAAATTTTTACTATATCACATTTTAACACAACTCTTCTCTTCTTCTTCTGTTTACCACCCCAGGGAAATACATTGGTCGAGTTTTGAAACTTTTCTTTACTTTGAAGTAATATCTAGCACTGATTTGGTGTCGTGTGGGTTAGAATATTGTCCAAAAACATATTTACATATCCATCTATATGTTGGCAGTCGCGTGCTAAAATGTGTTACTTTTACAAAGAAAATAAAATGAATAAACACGAGAACAAAATTGAACATAAAGATAGAGATTAGAAAGGATTCGAAAGATAAAGCTGAGGAAAGATCAAAGGTGGGGAAATGGTATAGGAAAGTGTGTCTAGGGAAGAGGTTGCCGGAAAGTAGGCAACGCCTAGTATAGTAGGGGGTGTTTGATCTGAAATGGGGCATCATGCATTCTGATTTGGGTTATATTGAGGGTTAGCGGACTATCGCCCAGTTTGAAGGTGTAAAATTTTTGGTAGATTTCTTGGATTTAGTTCAATAGTGGTGTTATGTTGTGACATCGCGCGTATAGATTTCTGAGGGAGGTGTACCTGCCGGAATCAGAAATGTGGCGCATAAATTTTTGTTCAAGACCTTTGAGTTTTCGCACTGTCGTGGCCGGAATGCTTCACCACACCGGCGCGGCACCGCGTATGTAATTTCCGGACTGATCACCATCGTATAGAACTGTTCCTTATTTGTCCTGTTAAGTCCACTACTCCTAGCCAGGAGCAGGTACAGACTCCTGGACATGAAGTAGACCTTGCGTACAATTTCGTTAATGCAAGGAAAAACTTTAGCCACCATATATTACTACAAAAATTGAATGTCTGTAATGTATATAGTATAGGAAAGTGTTTGATTTGGTTTGGCAATAAGAGCAAGCGAGAACGAAGCAAGCAATGACGTACATTAAGGGGCGGGCACACTTTGCCCCTGCTAGGGTACTGGTGGACGCCTTTATTGAGGGCGGTCGGTTAAGTCGTTGAAACTATACAATCCCAAAAGCAAAACTTTCCGATACTCTATATCACTCGAGAATTATATTTCAACGATTAGATATATTATTCTGAAATATATACTAGTACAATGTATAAACAAAGAAAAAAAACAATGATAGGAAATAACATTTCGCATGATTCTATTTAAGTACAAGCGACAACAGTTAAGAAAACATATACATTTTTAAATGATTAATAACTTTCTTATTTACTTACTGATTAATTTTCGTTAAAAATAGCTCTAGCTAATACTAACTCATTTTCCAAATTCCAACACAATCGGATTTTCTTTTCTTAAGTTGTCGTGCTTACAAGAAACGTGACGAACGAATGGACGAACGGACATTTTAAGAGATGTTCAGAATTCTTTCACTAACACAATGATATAAAAAATTTTTGTCTGCGGGCGATATTTACTGTTTTAGAAATGTGCCGATCAAATGCAAGTTACTCTTCGTTTTTGCATTTGCGAAGAGTATAATAACTCAAATACGTAGCCAGCCACTAGAGCAAAGTTACTTGTATATAGAAAAATAAGCATCTTACGATAGAGGCCTTACGCACAATGAGAGACACTACGAATCGAATATATTTTAATTCTAATTTCACGGAAGCGACAGCTCCATCAAAAATCTACAATTTTGAGGGCCAATTTCAATTTTTCTACCCTTTTAACAATTATGTTATCAAAGGTTTAAATTAGTTCCAGGACAAATTTCATTTTCACTGTACTATATTTGAGCAAGATTATGAAATATATTCTATTCCTTCTTGTCGAATATAAGCACAGTGTATAAATACACGTATTGAACTCCATCCGTTGAAGTATAATCTCGGAGAGTGTCAAATTTATAAGATAAATGATAGTGTAAAAGTTTTTCTTATTGTCAGCCAATAAAATATAAAAATTGAATGTAAATTTAAGAAAAACATAAAAAATAACACTGTCTTCGAATAATTTAATAGAAGCTGCTGCTTATAGTTGCCTTAGCAAAAAAGCCAATCGGCTTATAAATCAAAAGGAGCCTAGGGACCAGCAGATTTTCACCGCAGGATCAGCGCATTGCAGGATATTTCCACAGAATTTAATGCCCCAGCCGCCGAATATTTGCTACAGGAGTAACATTAAAGCTGTGAATATGCGCATAGTGTAATAATTTTTTTACCTTGTCATTTTTATTACTTTAAATAATAATCTCTTATATCTCTAAGATATTATAAACGATGTAAAATGTATATAGCTATAGAGAATACCTCGGATGTCCTAAATTGTAATTATGGTATTCAGTTATATGTATAAATGCAAATAGTGGGGATAAGTACCAAGAAGGTTTAATCATAGCTAATGTTCTGAAGGAAGTAAATGGTAAGTAGTTGAGTTCAGTGGCGTATTCATGTTTTGTCTCTGAGGGGATGCAGGCGGAAGTGGAAAAAATAATGAAAATTTGACACTTTAATTCAATATATAGTAAAACAAGCTAACAACGTACTCTTCGCCAATTTACTGAGCTTTTTATATAATTGTTACACATTCTATAGGATACTCTTCGCAGTTTTCTTGTAAATAATGTTAGTTTTTGGGCATCCTAAATTTTGTGATACCATCTTTGTTGTGAAAAAAATTATATGAAAAAAAAAATGAAAAAAAAATATCCAACCTGTGTGGGATTCGAACACACGATCTTAGGATTGCAAGGCAAAAGTTTATGGAGATAACATTTCGCAAGATTTCTTTTTTTTTTCAATATTAAATAATTAATAACTTTTTTATTTACTGATCGATTTTCTTCAAAAACAATAGTGTTCTTCCTCTACCTACCACTAACTTATTTTCCAAGTTTCAATACAACTGGACTTTTCTTTCTTAAGTTATCGTGCTTACAAGAAACGTGACGGACGGACAAACGGACGGACAGACGGACGGACGGACAGACGAACAGACGGACAGACGGACAGACGGACAGACGGACAGACGGACATTTTGAAAGTTGTTGAGAATTCGTTCACTAACACAATGGTATGAAATTTTTTTCTCTACGAGCGATATTTACGATTTTAGAAATGTGCCGATCAAATACAATATACTCTTCGTTTTTGCGAAGAGTATAATAACTAAATATAATCTTTAAAAATGTTTAATGTTTAATATGATAAATAAACGAATGCATTAAAATTAAATGATCTATCAAATATAATAATAAATATCATTCTTGAGCAGTTAATTTATATGAATAGAAAAAGAAACTAACTCATTTAATTTTCCTTGGAAAGTCTAAATTATTTTGTACAAATTATTACGTTTTCTTCTTATTCACAACGCAGAGTGGGGCAAAATACTTGTTCTTCGTTCAAATCAACATTCCGGGAGCAATTTTTAGGATAAATTCAATTTTTTCTTAAATACTCGTGGTACTATAGATCCCTCTGGGTGGAATTTTGATAGTTTTCCATTTCTTTTTAAATACTTATGGAAAGCCTGGAAAATCGTATTTTTTTCCTACAAGTATCCTCAGATGTTTCAAGATGCTCAATTATTTAACTAAAGAGTTCAAAATAGGCTCTATGAGAGTTTTCGGTGATTACAAATTATATGTGAAAACTGGTAAAGGAAGAAAATCCAGTATGGCCACATTTCCATTTTTTGAAATTGGAATATTTTGTTCGGAGAATCCGCTTCCGCTTCGATGAAAATCTTTAGGCAAAAAGACTTTCGAAAATTCAAATTTTTATCGAAATACCTGAAAATAATTATTCGGGGGATTCTTGGGTCGCTGATTATGAATTTGTTATGAAAATTGGAAAATTCCCCGAAGAAAATTCAATATGGCGGATTTTCCATTTTTTTTTTTTAAATAAGGTTGCAGAATTTTGTAATAAATATAAAGTTGCTGATTCTGATGTTTTAGTTAAAATTGGACAATTGAGTTCGGAAAATGCACGAAAATTGTATGAAAAAATTTAATTCTTTAATGCGGCTACTGTGTTCCTGTGTATTTTAGTGTAATGTATCCAAATCCGGCATTAAAAATGCTCCAACATGTCAGATTTTTTCTAACTGAAATAGTTTTAAAAATAGTCTGAAATACTTCTTTCTCGTCCAAAATATCCACCCTTAGTTTGTCCCCTGTCCAAAATACCCAGCCCTGTACAAAATAAACATTATTAAGGATGTATTTCTTTCGTTTCCTTAAACATAAGGAATACTTCAAAAATTTAGATACATTATTTAACTTTCAAAATGCTTGTAACGTTAAAAATATTTATAACTTTGTTTATTTTAGAAAAGCATTGAAGAATCCAGAAAATAAAACATTTCTCACTTAAATTACCGATTTCCTCGTCAAATTCCATCTAAGGAAACACAGCGATCTCGTCCCACCATCTAGTGGCTTGTTTATCAGCGTATACGTAGAAGTTATGTAATTAGAGACGATGATTACGTAGTGGATATTCCATCCTTCGGAGGGGACGTAAAGCAGGTCACTTGTCTATTAAATGTTAGGCCAGTAAAAGATCTCTATTCTTCGACAGAGAAGAGGTTTGACAAAATTTCCAGATTGGGGATTGCTCATCTCCTGGCGTCGGTGATAAGTCTTGGTAGGGGAAATAGGCCGACGTTAAATAAATAGATAAAAAAGAATTAAACAAAATAATAAAATACCGTTGAAAAGAAAAATCACACCTGTTTCGTTTTCGGTGGGACACCCTGCATATCTCATGCAAACAAACGAACGGTAGGGCGTGGATAACTTCGAACATGGTTTTGAAACTTAATTCAAGTTTTTATCAGTCAGAAGACGGCTTGACCTTATAGAACGGAATCTTCTCTTTATGACAACACATATTTAATATTACTCTAGTCGAATTAGACATCATAAAAAATTTTGCGTACTCCGGACTTTTTTTTGTGGAAGTTGTTTAATAATAATAAGCAAGCACAGAAAACTACACCCTGCTACACCATGTGCGTCCCCTATTTTTAGGGGTTGAAACTTTGAAATTTTACTTATGTGTCCATATCTGTTTCCCTATTGCTCGTAGGGCTCTTTACCAAGTTACACTTTTTGAAGATTCATCCCTCCTCTACATAATATGTATATTACACATTTGCCGTGGGACAAACGGTTTTGGCTGTACGAGGCCGGAAAGGTCGCGCTGTCCGAATTTGGGGGTTTTCTGTACAGGACAAACGGCTATTATTTCCAATATACAATACTACACATACTAATGCCCTTAAGGAGGGATGATGATTTGTGAAAAAACTTTCATCGAATACCGCGCGGTTTTCATGATACGGGATGTTGAAATTTTGAAAACCCCTTCTTTAAAAAAAAAGTGAACCTACTTTTTTTCGCCAATTTTTTTTTCATGTATGTGCGACCCTAATATAAAAAAATTTACGTTGGTTTCATTTTAATACATTAGTTGGTTTAGGAGCTAGACGGCAAAATATGCCAAAAATGTCTATTTTGGTATTGTTGCATTAAAAAAACCAAAACCAGTATAATTCTGGTAAGTGTTTTTATTTATCCTAAAAGTCCAATTCATTGCGCATAGAAAATGTGTTTTTGTATTTAAGTAGGATCAACATCTATTGTGTAATAACGATTTATGTCATGTGTTCTCCAGTCTCCTTTTTCACAATTTTTTTTTGCGGCCTTATGGTTCATAGTATGGCAGAAAGCATTATACACGTGGATAGGGCACATAATAGGGTGTTAAAATGGGTCTCTTGTTGAAATGCGATAGGACGTACCGTTTTCGAGTAAAACGCACTTGTTTGGTTACGTTTGCTTTGAGTTTTTATTGTGTTCTGAATTGTGATCTGATAAATAAATTTTACATTTTGGTGTTTTCTTTATTAGGAGTTTGTTTAAATCATTTTCCGATGAAATGGACATATAATAGGTGTTTCTCGAGGGAGGTAAAATTACTGTGGATTTTGTTATAGACACAAAATAAGTTGCAATGACGATTTCAGACAAGCGTGAACCCTCAAATAGGTCCCGAGTCCCTTCATTTTTTCATTAGCAATGTCCCTCATAAACAGAAAAAGCAAGAAGCGACACATAGTTGTATTTTTTCGTAGTCAGCGGAGAGTATTTACTAGTCAGTCGATAAAAAGTGTAATCTGAAGTAATTTTTTGCAAACAAGTGCGTTTTACTCGAAAACGGTACGTCCTATCGCATTTTAACAAGAGACCCATTTTAACACTCTATTATGTGCCCTGTCCACGTGTATATTACTTTCTGCCCTACTATGAACCATAAGGCCGCAAAAAAAAAAATTGTGAAAAGGGAGACTGGAGAACATATGACATAAATCGTTATTACACAATAAGTGTTGATCCTATTTAAATACAAAAACACATTTTCTATGCTCAGTGAATTGGACTTTTAGGATAAACAAAAACATTTATCAGAATTATAATGGTTTTGGTTTTTTTAATGCAAAAATAACAAAATAGCCATTTCTTGCATATTTTGCTGTCTAGCTCCTAAATCAATGAATGTATTAAAATGAAACCAACGTAAATTTTCTTATATTAGGGTCGCACATACATGAAAAAAAAATGAGCGAAAAAAAGTAGGTTCACTTTTTTTTTAAAAAAGGGGTTTTCAAAATTTCAACATCCCGTATCATGAAAACCGCGCGGTATTCGATGAAAGTTTTTTCACAAATCATCATCCCTCCTTAAGGGCATTTATATGTGTAGTATTGTAGATTGGAAATAATAGCCGTTTTTCCTGTACAGAAGACCCCCCAAATTCGGACAGCGCGACCTTTCCGGCCTCGTAAAGCCAAAACCGTTTGTCCTACGGCAAATGTGTAATATATATATTATGTAGAGGAGGGATGAATCTTCAAAAAGTGTAACTTGATAAAGAGCCCTACGGGCAATAGGGAAACAGATATGGACACATAAGTAAAATTTCAAAGTTTTAACCCCTAAAAATAGGGTGTAGCAGGGTGTGCTTGCTTATTATGCCCTCTTAAACAACTTCCACAAAAGAAAGTCAGCAGTACGCAAAATTTTTTATTATGTGTAATTCGACTGGAGTGTATCAGAAATAAGCAGGAAATTGGTTTAATCGAGGCACCTGGGCTCTGGCGCACTAAACAATAATAAAGTACACCTCGGCCTATGATACACGTTGTATTTAACCATCAATTGATAAATGTTTAAAAAATAAATTGATTTTTACTCGTACTCCTTACACTACAAATGCAATTTACATTATACTCACTTCACAAGAATGGGGAAGTTGCAAGACATCAGGCACACACTTCTCGCCAAGGTGCCTTTCAAGACGACTCTTTTTTCTAAACAAAACAAGGTAGGCAACAGTACAGGTTAACTCACAAATGATGTTCACATAAGGAGACAACAGCTAAATTAAAATTACCTGATCAAATTTTACGTTTCGTATGTTTTAGAAAATTATAAAACATCATTCTTAAACGATCATTCCTGACGATAAGGAAGCAAAGTGATGTGCTATTTGTGCCAATGGAATATATTTTTTTATTAGTTCTTACATTAATAAGGTGGTTGCACGTGAATTGTGATGGCACTGAAAGATCCAGTGATAGATGATGTCATCCAAGTTTCCATTGCAATCACAAGGTGTTTTCGATAATTTCATTTTAAATAAATGAAAGTTGACAGATCCATGCCCAAAATACATCTGGCATACTTGATATTAATATTTCTATTTGGATGACTTCTATTTAGCCAAAGGGAACTAAGTAATTTGTCGTTAATTTTACAATATATATAGTAGGGTGCATCGATTTTCTTTTTTTTTACCTAATCCAAAATTTGTGTCATGGGGTTGTAAATAATACGTTAAAATTTCAAATTAAAATATTAACCATTGGGGGTAGCGGGTTGGGGTCAAAGGTAAACATTTTTGATATTCTATATATTCAAAATGGCGGTTGCGCAAAAGTTGTGTTTTAGGGTTATAAGTAACAGGTAAAAATTTTAGTGAAAAATATTTAGGTTTAGGAGTAGCGGGTGGGGGTTAAAAGTCCATTTTTTTTATTTTGTGCATATCTAAAATGGGGGGAGCGGAAAAGTTTGGTCTTGGGGTTGAAATTGGCTGGTAAAAATTTTAAACCAAAATATTAAGACTCAAGGGTAGCGGGTTAGCATCGAAGATCAAAAAGATAGTACGTAACCTTACAAATATTATCGATACTTATCAATTAGTAATATTTTTAAACTATGTTTAATTACGAAATTAAATTTAAATTACTTATTACTACCTACGTATTTGTTATCTAATATACGCACATATTACAGCATGAGCTGTATTCTGCATACATGAAAGCTCGGTGAACAGTGAACACTGTCAGTTTTAGCCGAAACTTTAGATAGATGCGGTATTTCCTATAGAGCTGGAGCACTGATTGCTTCTTTATTACGCATGTAATTGATAAAAACAAAATTAGAAGACCTATAAGCAAGAAGAGAGGTGAATTATCATATCATCATGCGGTACGCCAATATCATTACGTGGACTTTATTTCGATAGGCGTAAAGACAAGGCCATGAAATTAATAGATAACCGTCGAAAGATAACAACCGAAGAACATATAGTTTTAATTGGAGAGCCCGGATCATCATATTTGGGACATGTCACACCTTCTACAGGTTCAGTTGTAAACATCATTAACGCCATTATCAGTTATTTTGAAAACTCTAGAATCCCAAATAACTCCTTAAAAGTCGTCGGATGTGATGGAACGGTTACAAATACTGATCCTAAAGGTGGTGTTATAGCTCTACTTGAAAAACATTTTAAGAGACCACTTCAGTGGCTCATTTGCCAACTGCATGCAAATAAACTTCCACTAAAAGACACTTGATGGAACATATTGACGGAACTGTATTTCAGGATTCTCAGGTATAATAGGAAAGTCGTTAGTCAAATGCGAGCAGATGCCAGTAGCTGCATTTAAGATTATTAAATCCGAAATTCCTATAGTTAAGATGAAAGATCTTAACACATATTAGTTATATTTTTATGAAATATGCCAAGCAGTAATAAAGGGATATGTTTCTATTAATCTTTCAAAGCGAGAACCTGGCAAAATAGTCCACTCGCGATGGCTGACGACAGCAAATAGAATACTTCGCTTATATGTTGCTCTGCAGATTTGGTTATATCAGCAACGTTGTCAAAATGTATGCGCCAATGTGGTTGAAAATAGAAGCACATCCATCATGTCTGCAAGGTGCTTCAAATGTACGGAAGACCATACAATTATCCAAATATTTATCAGAAGAGTTGAAAGGAGTAGGTAGTTGATCCCGTCGTAATACGAAATGGATATTTTGCACATCCTGAGAACATACTACTGGGAATGCTGGGCGATGAAAACCGGTGTATTAGGGAGTTGGCAGTTCGCAGAATATTAAAAGCTAGAAACGGCAACAATACCGACTTAAGAAAGTTTACACTTGCTCCGTTGAAACTAAATGCTACAAATTAGTATGAGATGATTGATTGGCAAGAATGTGAATATAATGAGCCACTATTAACAGTTGATTTATCCGAAGAGGACCTTAATCAAATTATAAATAGTCCTGAATTTTCTGATAATTGAAATAAAGAAATTTCCTAATCACACACAAGCTGTGAAAAGGGCAGTAAAGCTTGTAACTGAAGCTTCAGCGCTGGATGAATTAATTAGAACAACGATTAGATCCTGTGACAAAATTCCCAAATTAAATACAAAGAAAGATTACTACAAGCAAGTTTTACCATAATGTTTATAGTATTTTTATTTTTACTTTTTATTCTTTAGTAAAATCAAGTTTATTTTCACATAAGTTCCTTTATTATCAAAGTTCCAATAAAGAAATTAAAGTAAAAATGAAGTTTATTGTTTCACACTATGATGATAAAACAAATAATTTCCCTTAAAAAAAATGGGACCTTTGAGCTTGTAGGGAATATAAATGGATCCGATGCAGAACAAAGAAAATATCAAGTTGACTTTTAACCTCAACCCGCTACCCTTAAATCTTAATATTTTTGTCTTAAGTTTTTACCTCTTATATATAACTGTAAAGAACAACTTTTTCACACCCGCCATTTTGAATATATAGAATATCAAAAATGTTTACCTTTGACCCCAACCCGCTACCTCTAAGGGTTAATATTTTAATTTGAAATTTTAACGTATTATTTACAACCCAATCACACAACTTTTGGGCGCCCGCTATTTTGGATTAGGCAAAAAAAAAGAAAATCGATGCACCCTAATATATAGTTGTTATTACAAACTTTCTCTCTCCTATACATAGTTGTTTCATATTTGTTTTCAAGACTGGTATTATGTCAGATTGAGGTAAATTATCGATGGGATCTCCGTCAATACTTGAAGGCTTGGCTAATTTGTCTGCTATAATATTGTCTCCTATATCAGAGTGTCCTTTAGCCCAAATAAATATAACGTTTTTATTGAGGTCTTTTAACTTGTCTTACTTTTCCATAATTTCTACAATAACTGAATTTGAATATATGTGATTTGGTGGATTAGAAATAGCGGTCAAAACTGAGATCGAGTCTGTCATAAATAAAAAGTTTACGAAATTATTATAGTTACACATGGCCCAATCTAAGGCTCTACTTATTCCGATAGACTCAGCAGTATATTATTTAATCTATATACTTAAACCAAATCAATCAATCAATCAACAAGACTTTATTTATAATTAAAAGTACAGGTGTGCCTAGTCGGAATCTGACCCGGAGCCAACCTGGCAACCACGATGCGTAGCACCGTAGTGGGTGTAAGGTTGGGCGGAGCAGGTCCGATTCGGCTAAGAACGGTAATTCAGGTGAGGAGTTGTAACTCCTATTCGCCGAGCGAATTTAGAAACAATAATGCCTTAAAACTATGCTGCCCATAAGAGCCTAAAACTAATTAATGTATATTTTAAAAATTGTCGCACTGTGCACTCACAAAAAACACTAAAGAAATTTTGGTTACTGTCACGGGAAAACAAAACACAACGAAAAAACCCGTTCGAAGTAATTCTCCACCCTGGTGGTCCTCCTGCCTCCAGGAAAGTAGAGGAAGTTAACAGTTGTGGGTTTTAAAAGTTCAAGAAGGTTATCGGTCGAGGGATGACCGTTTAATAGGAATTTGGCGACCCCCGATCGAAATAGGCGTTAAAATGCGGTTCTAAGTGAACCGGCGCGTGAAGAGTATAGATTCTGACTTTTCGGCGTTGATCCAAATCTTCCACTTGTTACACATGGCCCAATCTAAGACTCTGCTTATTCCGATAGATTCAGCAGTATATATAGAGCACATATTGTTTAATCTATACTTAAACGAATCTTGGGTGTTTTGAACGTACACGGCACAACCAACACCACTACAGGATTTGGAACCGTCAGTGAAAATTTTACAAGAGGTATGGAATCTAGATATAATTTCCTGCAAAATTAAGTTATTTCCAGTTGCATCATTATATTTGGGTATTAGATTGGAAATAGTAAATGTTGTACTTAGAACTAAAGAAGGGAAAATTAGTCACGTCATTTTACTGTGCCAAAGTCGTATTCAGCCACTTTAACAAATACATCTGCCAGTGTTGGGGATGATTTATTTTGCCAATACAGATTTATCAAATCTTGACTGGTTAATTGGACAAGTTTGGGAAGAAGATTTCTCTCCGAAGAGTTATTATATCTCAACAGAAATTGTTGAGCCAGAAATTGGCCTCCAAGATGTAATGGTGGTTCATTATATTCAGACAGTAGAATAAAAGTATGTGTAGATTTCAAGGCACCAAGAACTAATCTCAGTGCCTTATACTGAAGTCTTTAATTAATCGAGATTTTACAACAAAGCCATAAAAAACACAACGCAAAATTGAATGCATGCCCTGTAATGCTGTATTGAGTGTATTCCCTGTAAAATATAATGTTTATTTTAGGGTCAGAGCCTCATGAATACCTGTTAATCGCTTTTAATATGTTTAAACTTTTTTCACATAAAAATGTAAAATTTACGAATTTTTTAATGTTAATACAGCGAGAAAAAAATAATAATTTCTTCGGTGAAGAATTTGGATATTTCAAAATGGCGGCTATTTAGCTCAGTAACTGTGACATTTTCCATTATGATTCCCCAACAACGTCGTCGCGATTGCCGTGAATACTCAATAAACGTCAAAATATGCCATTTTTTCTCGCTCCTGTCGGGCTGAATTTTCGAATTTCGCCAGTTTACTATGAGGAGTAAGTACAACTCTCCCTCTTTCCGTATTGACATCATACGGCTGTCCCGCTGGTGTATTTTGAAAAATATGAACGTTTTAAGATTGCATGTTTTGAGCGATTTTTGACTATGAAATGCCCGCTTTTTTACTATTTTTCACCGATATCACAGAAACGACAAGAGCTAGCTTGAAATAAATTATTGTAAAACAAGTCCTTTTTATTACGAATCTTTTGTTTCCATCAGATTTTTTATTTTCGTTTTGGAGATATTTACTGAAATGCCGACATTTTCTGCTTAAAACCTAGGCAACTTCTTAACTTTGATTACTAGGCCAAGAAACTACTGTAACGAATTTGAATAGAATTAAATTTGCTAAAACTCTTTTTTCATGTTTTATGCTTCGCCAAAAATGAGGGAACTAGAAGGGGCGGAAGTGGAGACTTTTTATTTTTGGTGAAATTTCGTCATTTTGCCACCGTAATTAATCGGTAATTAACTGAAATCTATCTCAAATACGATGTCCACTTAATATCGTGTATTACATAGACGCTCCATTAGTCTCGGCTCTTCTGGAAAAAAATGGTTTTTTTTTAAGATTTACATGCATTTTCTAGGAAAACGTGAATTTTTTTCCATTTTCTCGAATACCTCGATAAGTATCAGTTTTTTCGAAAAAATGTCAGAAACCAATATTAAAGATGATCGAGAGCTTTCTGACACGTTTTTTTATTTTTTCTCTAGCATAAAAAATAACAAACTATATAAAGAATAATACAAGGCTCGGGAGATTTATCTCGGCGCCAGAGACGGTTCTCATATAGACATAATATTATACTGCAAACACATACTGAAACATTCAGAAAAACGACGAAATCTCGGACGAAAATGGTGAAATACTCATCATTGCCAGCTACGATGCATTTTTGGTGATAGAATTAACCTAAAAACGAATAATTCTTACAAAAACGTGTAATGCACATCTAGCAAATAAAAAACAATTTCGAATCAAAGACATACCTTCCTGTTCTGTTTAATATGTGTGGCGTGGTTATACGTTTATTTTCATAACAATTAACTATAAAAATCCAATAAGCTGCTGGAAACATAAAACATTTTTTTCCCAGTAAAATAAACCATTGTTACATAATATTAAATCATACATAACAAACAAAGTTAAAGATTAATGGCATAAAACTTCCATGTACCTTGTGCATCACAAATGTACACAACGTGATAAAGTAAATTTTATTTCATTTTAAAATGTTAAAACCGTTGCCCAAGGAATCATTACTTCCGCACCCAGATGTTCTATACAAGTCTCTCACAACGAAGCAAATTTTGATACTGTATTTGCACTTTACTACGTTGAAATATTTGTTTGTAGAACTTTAATAATACTAATACTAATAATACTTGAAATCGCCTGACCCAAAAACCCATAAATTATATGCCACATCGGTAGTGGGGTGGTGGAAGGGGGTGGTAGTGGGGGTGGATGAAGTAAAAAAAATGTTTTAAACCTTTGGTTCTTGTACACGCACTAAATCAAAATTTTATTTTTTCACCCTCTTTAATAATAGTATGGAAGTGGCAATGACGGTGGCTAAGGCCGAATAATTTTTTCAGACCTTTGCTTCTCTTATACCAAATACCAATTTTACAGATTCTTACTTACTACTTATTTACTTGCTTGATTTACCTATTTACCCCCACTTACTCCAATTTACCACTCAACCCTTCAACGGAATAGGATCAAAATATAATATAATTTCAGATCTTGTTAAAATACATATGTGCACCAAATTCAAGTCAACATCTTGAACGGCTCCAGAGTAATCGTGTGCACAGATAAAGTTAGACAGATAGACCGATTGACACAATTTTTTTTCACTGAAACTTCTAATCTCGACGTTTCATGACATTCTAAGCCTATGAAAACTTTTTCTTGGTGTTACCATACTTCCACTGAATGTGGAAGTAATACGTAACCTACTTTTATCGGAAATTACTACATTTGTGAAACGTACTAAAGACGTAGTTGCTTCTTTTACAATTCCAGTGTTGTAGGCATTCGACCCTGACTGAGTGTCAACATTAGATTCCTTTGACTATACCTACACTGTGGCAATTCTGTGCATTTACGTCAACATTTAATAAAGGGAAAGGGTAGACCATTTGAGATCGCAGTTTCGCAATTGCTCAGTACAAATCTAGCCATAAGTTTGCAAGTCTGCAAACCTAGCGTGAAATTATACAGTCGATGGTGTACAAAAATGTTTCGTGCTTTTCAGGCTGCGAAATATAGATAGTATACTTTTATATTCGTTATAGGTCGTGAAAAATTACATATGTGTGTGTGTTGCTTTATAGTAGTGAAAAATACATGTGCGTGTGTGTGTGTGTGTGTGATAGTTGAATGTTACAACCCCCAATACCTCCT
Source organism: Rutpela maculata (assembly GCA_936432065.2). Classification (NCBI taxonomy): domain Eukaryota; kingdom Metazoa; phylum Arthropoda; class Insecta; order Coleoptera; family Cerambycidae; genus Rutpela; species Rutpela maculata. The sequence continues at coordinate 138,073,855 of OW386285.2, read as the reverse complement.
CTTCGAGTGAGTGTTTATAATAAACTTACCAAATTAACTTTGAATATTGCGGCATTCTCGTAAAAAGTACAAGGTAACATATATTATGTCATATTTACATACAAATCTTTCCGCGCTGACCTACAGCCAACCCCGATTTTGACGTCACAGAGATAAAATTCCCGAGTCTGGTTAATAAATAATGTTCATTCCCGCTATTACAATTCTGGCTGTAACGCCTGACGACATTGGCGTTAAGAAACCGTTTGTAGTAATGTGGTTGTATTTACAAATTATAGCATAATCTAAAATTTATTTTTACGGAAAACGCCATCAAACAATTATTAATAGTTAATCAAAATTGACAACACAGATACACAGCACACTCTTAGGTACTGTTAATAAGAACCCCTATTCATTACTTAAATAAATAACTAAAATTAATTTACCATGTATTAATATAAACCTCAACACCTAGTTGAAGCTTCGTAATTACGACTCCTTCAGAACACCTGCTATGCGGTTTTTACAAGATGGTGGTAATAAACAACATCACCATTTCGTTCGTGTTGCTCTTTATACGAAGTTAGTGCAGTTAAGAAACCACAACGCTGAATTTAAAAGGCCTGACGAAGAATTATTATACTGCATTAACCTGGCTGAGTTGTATAAGTACTTTTTTGGTGGTAGTTTAAGTGGTTTCATCTAATTCAGAGTTATAAGGAAAACATTTCATTGATTTTTGACTAATTGAAACAAATGAGATAAAGTGGAACTGTTGTAGCGGAAACTTTATTCTAAATTCACAACAATACAAGTTACTATTAATAAAAATTACTTTTCATTTATTTTAATTTTATGCATATTTTTATATGTTGCCTTATATACAATAAAGGTATAGTAAATATTGGCAATAGGTTCCCCATCTTCCTGAACAACCCATGCAAATTATGAAAAAGGAAAGAAAACAATTATAAAAAGTTTATATAACAAGTCGGGGAGCCCACCTTAGCTGTACGTGCACCTCCCCCCCCTCGATCCTAGGGGACTATATTTTTTCATAAATATTAAAGCCTACGGAACAATTATAGACATGTCCCCAAAAAAAAAAAAAACTGGCTGTACTTTCAAACCGTCGGCCATACGTTAAAGAGAACTGTTGCCAATCTTGTTTTTATCATTTAACACAAAAAATAAAAAAAAAATGGACGTGCATACATTTTTCTGCAATTTTGTTCCTATACAATATTTTGATAGGAGTTACCATTTGCCACATAAATAAGTCCAAAATTAAGAAAACATTGAAATTATATATCGGTAAATCATTTAGAGGAAATAACTGTGACAATTATTGTAAGGCGTATAATATAACTTTATATTATTAACATAACAAGAGATAAAATTAATTGAAAAAAATTAATAATAACAATAATAATAATAACAATAATAATAATAAAAACCGTAACGGTGCAAAACCGAACCGGCAGCCCTAGTGCACGCGGCAGGGGAAAGCTCATTCCCCTCTGGTGTCGGTCGTGGGCTTGTTGAGCTAACCACCCAGAAGTCCTGACTTCTGGTTCCTGTAAACCGAAGAGAGGGCCCCCACAATCGACCTCGTCCAGATAAGGGTCCAGGGCAAGGTGGTGGGGCCCAACCGGATGAAGCGCCAGTTGACGCCGAACGCTACGGACAAGGACGCTTTGAGTGGACGGATGAGCTAAGGGACGACCTTCTGCAATGCTACGAAAGCAGTGAGCCCGCACGAAGGGGATACATGGTGAATGAGGTGGCCGAAAGACCGCCGCATTCACCGGGTGAGGAAGTAGTTCTCCTTGTTCCACCAGTACCAGAGGGCCTCAGTACCAGACGGGGGCTACACCACATAAAAGCCCCGGGCCACAAGACCTGACCAGAGTGGATGAAGAACTTCGTGATGCGCTACCAGAATGGGCTGACATCTGGCACATAAACTGTGCCGTGTATGCCGCTGTTCAACGCTTTTCTCGGACGGAGAGGCGTAATACTGCCTCCCCACAGGAGAGGGTGGAGCGGCGCATACAAAAGATGGAAGCCAAGATCCGGTCGGCGAGGCAACATGCATCCCGTATCCAATGTGTGATGGACTACATGGTGGCCAATAGGCCGTTTACGCCTAAAGTGCGTCGAATAGCCGCCAACTTAAGACGCGTCCATCACACACTCAATGAGGCAGTGCTGCGAACCACCAAACAGCACTGTCTCGACAGGATACGGATGCTAGTGGTTTGTAAAAAATCACTAGTGAGGCGGGCGAGGGAGCTGGCGGAAAATAAACTCTTCCGCCAAAAGCCCTCGCGCCTTTTCGAACCGCCTCCGCGTGTTGCAGAGAATCCGCCGACTGTAGATCAGGTGGAAAATTTCTGGAAAACGCTTTACGAGGAGAAGCTTCCACTCAATCGAGACTCTCCGGCCCTTGCACACTTTGAAACCTTTTGTCAAAGGTTTCAACAATCACAGGAAGTTTGCCAACAATAACCCCAGAAGAGGTTCGAAGAGCTCTCAAGAGCTCTAAGAACTTTGCTGCTCCAGGTCCCGATGGGATAAATAACTTTTGGTGGAAAAAGTTACCGAGCACCCACCACCATTTGGCCAGAATTTTTAATGCCTGGCTAAATGGGGAGCAGCAAATTCCTTCTTGGGTGGTTGAAGGGCGGACAGTGCTGATCCCCAAGATCGGAGATTTGTCCAACCCAAGGAACTACCGACCGATAACCTGTTTAAACGCATTTTACAAGGTGTTTACGCGCATCTTGTACATGCGAGTGCTCCACGCAGTTGAACCGGTTTACGAACGGATATATAAGCAACGAGGGTCGAAGAAAGGTGTCGCTGGCTGCAAGGAGAACCTGTTGATTGACAGATGTGTCACACGGGACTCCGTGCAGTATAAGCGAAACTTCTCCATGGATTGGATCGACTACCGCAAGGCATTTGATATGACATCGCATGAGCTTATTGTTCACTTGCTCCGATGTCTTGCAGTATCCGGTCCCGTAGTGAAATGCATTGAAGAACTGATGCCGCTCTGGAGGACTCGCGAAGTCGGTAACTTTCAGAAGGGGAGTATTTCAGGGAGACTCCCTCAGCCCCCTTCTGTTTTGCATCTCACTACTGCCATTATCCGTTTTGCTCCGGAAAACCCGCGGATACAACTGCGGTACCCCCGGCGATAGGAGGCATAAGTCTACATCTGTTCTACATGGATGACCTTAAACTTTATGCCTCCGGAGAGAGGGACCTACACCAGTCCCTCAGGGTGGTACAGGAGTACACGCAGGCTGTCGGAATGGCGTTCGGACTAGACAAATATGCACTGGTCCATCTCAAGAGAGGACGATGCGGGAACTACGGAGAGGACGCGCAGCTCGCAGACGGAAGCATCTTACATCATCTAGATGTCGGAGAGTCGTACACTTACTGGGGTGTCGAGCAACGCTCCAGCCAAGAAGTGAGTGCAGTGAAAAACGCTCTCCGCGGCAAGTATCAGCACCGACTCCGACAGATCTGGTCTTCAGAACTGTCGGGGAAGAACAAGGTGTCTGCTACCAACATGCTTGCCGTTCCGGTCCTTCTCTACTCCTTTGGAGTAGTGAAATGGACTCAAGAAGAGTTGCGTCAACTCGACGTAGGAACCCGCAAGAAGATGCATCTCAATAGGAGTTTGCATCCTAAATCGTCCGTTCTACGACTATACCTCCCACGGCATCGGGGAGGCCGTGGACTCTTGAGTTTGGAGAGTCTCCATAATAGGATGGTTCTGGATGGAGCCTGTAAGGTCATCAGGAGTTCGGATCCCCTCCTCTGCATGGTCCGGGACCATGAAAATGCAGGGGTAGGAGCCTTTTTGTTTAAGGCAGCACAGAAAGCAGCCGATGAACTTGGTCTTTCCTTCGACGTCGAGCGGGAAAATCGCGACTCTGTCACCGAGTTGGAACCTGCTCGGCGAAAAGCCCAAATTAAAGCTGCAGAACACAACAACTTTCTGCAGCTTCACACGGATAAGCCAATTTATGGAGTTTTCTATAAAAATATAGAAAACCTTGGCTTATCCGAAAGGCTGACCTTTGCCTTCTTAAGGTCAGCCGGGCTGAAGTCTGAGACCGAGGGATTCATAATGGCTTGCCAGGATAGTGTATTTAACACCCTCGTCTATCGGAGTCGTGTCATGGGTATAGAGGTCCCTGATGTCAGCTGCAGGGCCTGCCGCAGGGCGCCATAGACTCTTATGCACTTGCTGTCGGCTTGCCCAACATATGCAGCCTCGGCCTATATCCAAAGGCACGACGGAGCATTACGGGTGCTTTATTACCATTTAAGGCACTCGTATGGGATAGACGAAACCCCAGTGCTACCTTACGCTACGGGGGATATTGAGTCCGTTGTGGGAAATGAGAAGTGTCTAATTTATTGGAACTACTCTTTTCCCACCGTCGGGCAAATACAAGCCAACAAGCCTGACGTAGTCCTCCTCGACCATCAACTCAAGACAATGTTCGTCGTGGAGTTCTCGGCTCCCGCGGAGAACAACATTATCTTGAAGGAGGAGGAAAAACGGACAAAATATCGAGATCTGCTCTTCGAACTCCGCAGACTGTATCCAGACCATACTGTTAAGATAGTGGTACTGATTATAGGAGCCCTCGGTGGAACGAGACACACACTGCTTTCGGAACTTAAGATCATACCGGCATGCCGAAATTCGGCAGAGGTCTTAGCCGGCAGAATGCAGAAGGCCGTCATTCTCGGTTCATTACGTCTGCTCAGCGCACACGATTCCCGGACCCAGAAGTCACTCACCCCACGGACGTGGGAAGTGGGAAGTGGCTACCGGTACTACCAGCTCCCCTCTGTGGGGGTCGGAGCCACAGAGAAGGGTGACTGGTTTTTAGCTAGCTAAAAAAAAAATAATAATAATATAATTTATTCATTTGCTGGATGCGACTTAGTCAGCGCCTTTAAGGGAAAAGGAAAGATAAAACCCCTAATAATGTTGCTTTCTCCCAAATATTCCAAATATATCCGAACATTTCGAGATTTGGGGAGCAGCTGGAATATTGATGATAAATTAGTCGCATCATTAGAGGAGTTTACATGTGCCATATATGGATCAAAGAAATGCGCTAGCGTGGACGAGCTTCGCCTAATTGCCATTAGACAGAAATGTGGTGACAAGGATTTGTCTTTATCAATTGACACTAAAGTTGATTTTTCTTCGATTCCACCATCAAGAACTTATCGAGCATATTAAACGGAGTGTTTACCAAACGCGTATTTGGCTATTAGCTGACGAAAGTATTGACAATATTCCAAAGCCTTGGAATGATTATGGATGGCAAGAAAATGGTGAACCTCTTTGGTGTTCAGCAGATAAATACTGCCTCAATCACTTACTGAAATTCTTCAGGAGATGATTCCAAATCAAATCATAATAGTCGAAAGTGAGGATGATAACGACATCATAAATGAAGAAATAGAGGAGGAAGACTTGGAAGAAATATTCGATGTATCGGGAGACAGTGATAATGAATCTGAAAGCAAATGAGGTGTTACTTACGTTTTATATTGAATTTCATATTTTATTTTAAGAGCTGAATTATTTATCTGGAATTACCTTAAAATATTGTATAGGAACAAACTTGTAGAAAATTTTATGCACTTTGTTTTTTATGCAGAAAATTTTTCTCCATCTTTTTTAGTTTTTGGGTTAAATGACAAAAACAACACTTGCAAATTTTTTTTTTTATAAACATGGGCGCCATTTTGAAAGTACAGCCAGTTTTCTTCTTGAGGACATATGTAAAATTGGTCCTTAGGCTTTAATCATTATGAAAAACATTGTCCCCAAGGATCGGAGGGGGAGGGAGAGGTGCACGTACAGTTAGGGTGGGCTGCCATAGTATTAGTGACATATTTGTTGAGAAGTATGCAGTAGTAATCAGATTATTCTTGTTACTGTAGATTTTACAGCCAGTTGAACCAGATACAACTGTATTGCCATTTTTAACTGTTTGATTTACTGAAAAATAATTGGTTGTCAAATCTGGCACGTACACAACATTCCTAATTAATGTTAACTAATAGTACTTATTTGTTATCACAACTTTGTTTTGAGACATCGGTCTCAAATTTTCAAGCCATTTTGCATTCTTCGTCATATGTGCCAGTGCACCCGAATCACGTACCAGTTGTATTTATCTGCTTTGTCGTTTATATTTCTTGTGAATATATTTCATTGTATCAAACAATGCCATAGTTGACGATGTTTGTTTCGTTTTCTGCATTAACTTAAAGCTATTCTTGAATTTTTTACTGATATAATTATAGCTTCGTACTCTTCGGGCAAACCAGCCAGTAAAAATTTTCCTAATCATAAAAAAAATTAAATAAAACAATTATAAAAAGTTTATATGACTTAAGGACATATTTGTTGAGAAGTATGCAGTAGTAATCAGATTATCTAGTTACTGTAGATTTTACAGCCAGATGAATCAAATACAACTCTATTGCCATTTTTAACTCTTTGACTTACTGACAAAAATTGGTCGTCAAATCTGGCATGTGTACATTATTTTAATAGAGTGCATCAATACGCTTATTGTGACTTCCGTGGGGGTTTCGTTGTCACAAGCTGAATTTGATATAAAATTAATGACGATATACTGATGTTTCAAAATCTCAAAGCCGTCAAAAAATGTCCTACTCAAAAGGTCATTTTAATCAAAAAACGAGTTATAGCTTAGTGACTTAGGTGTTTTGATATTTCCACTTTTGAGTAATAGCAAATAATTTTAACCATGAATAGAACTAGTCAAAATAAGTAGATTTTCGAAAAGACCCACCTCGAGAAATCATGCCTGCTCCCCCTGCCCCCCTCAAAGGAGTTACCTGTATCTGCCTATACATATTTTTTTTCTCATAAACGATAGGAGCTAGAGAAATGACCTTGGCGCCATTCGATAGAGTATAAAATTTTGCATAAGACCCTCAATTTGCTTTTTGCTATTTTCTTTTTTTAAGGCCCCACAGCAAAAAAAAAAAGGTGAGGAGCCTTCCAACAACGACACATACCTCTATACCTCTAAAACGGCCCAATAAATCAAAATTCTACAAGATATAAAAAATAAAGACCATTATTTTTTCTATCGATTGGTATATTATTAGTATATGTTATTTGTTTATGTAAAGCCGTCAGTGGCGTACAAAGAGAAAGCTGCACATGTGCTTAATGAATTTATTTAAAATAATTTATTATTGTTGTTAAAATCTGCGAAAATATTGATTGTAGGTACCTGTTCAAAATTATTACATTATTATTGTTTGTAACAACAATAATAAATTATTTTAAATAAATTCATTATGCACATGTGCAGCTTTCCCTTTGTACGCCACTGACGGCTTTATATAAACAAATAACATATACAAATAATATACCAATCCATAAAAGAAATAATGGTCTTTATTTTTTATATCTTGTAGAATTTTGATTTATTGGGCCGTTTTAGAGGTATAGTCAAACATGTGTCGTTGTTGGAACGCTCCTCACCTTTTTTGCTGTGGGGCCTTAAAAAAAAAGAAAATAGCAAAAAACAAATGGAGGGTCTTATGCAAAATTTTATACTCTATCGAATGGCGCCAAGATCATTCCTCTAGCTCCTACCATTTTTGAGAAAAAAATATATATATAGGCAGATACAGGTAGCTCTTTTGAGGGGGGCAGGGGGAGCAGGCATGATTTCTCGAAATGGGTCTTTTCGAAAATCTACTTATTTTGACTAGTTCTATTCATGGTTAAAAGGATTTGCTATTACTCAAAAGTGGAAATATCAAAACACCTAAGTCACTAAGCTATAACTCGTTTTTGATTATAATGACCTTTTGAGTAGGACATTTTTTGACGGCTTTGAAATTTTGAAACATCAGTATATCATCATTAATTTTATATCAAATTCAGCTTGTGACAACGAAACCCCCACAGAACTTATTTTTATGCGTATATCTGGGCACCGAGCACTCTACTATTTTTAATGTTGACAGTTTTGCTTATTTGCTATCACTACTTCGCTTCCAGAAATCGGTCTCAAATTTTCAATCCATTCTGCATTCTTCGTCATATGTGCCAGTGCACCCAAATCATATACCAATTGTATTAATCTGCTTTGTCGTTTGTATTTCTTGGGAACATATTTCATTTGGTCAAACAATGCCACAGTTGACGATATTTGTTTCGTTTTCTGCATTAACTTGGCTTTAGTAAAATCAGCAATTAAAGCTATTCCTGATTTTTTTTACTGATTTAATTATAGCTTAGTACTCTTTCGGCAAACCAGCAAGTAAAAATTTTCCTAATCAATCATAGGTGACTTAATATTTAATTTGATGTAGTTTCTGGGCTGTACTGATTATTTTGTGTATATAATCTTCCATCGAGTTACAATTTTCCAGACTGGTATTTAGTAAAGTTCTTATTAGTGCCACTTTCCTTGTTAATCCGGAATAGTAAAAAGTTAACTTTAATTTTTCCCAAATTTTCTGCACTGTATTTACAATCTATACACATCGATGTAATTTACTGCAATTATTAAAATAATCTTGGATTTAGCTTTGATGTCACGATTTAATTTAGCATCTTCGGGTGTAGTTGTACTTCAACACGAGATCACAGACACTTATGTTCCAGGCAAGTCTTCATGCTGAAAGCCCATGTTGTGTAATTTTCTTTATCCACCAATTTTTTAATTGCCTCCAGACTGTTGTTCAATATTATGACCAAGTATATGAAAATAATGGCAAACCAAATAATCAAATTTAAATCAAGTGGTAGAATTTTTAGCATAAGAATTACGCATGCACATAAGCGGATATAATTCAAATTCAATAGATCTAAGCTCACAATCTGTTGAATATTATTTTTGTTAGGTAATCTTCCATCGAATTACACTTTTACAAATTTCTCAAATTCCAAATGATGAATAGTATGAAGAAAATGAAAATGTTTCAAATGAGAATGTTTCAAGGAGTTTTAGAATTTTGTTGAAAATGAAACAAGAAACTGATACATTATCTATCACCGAGGCTCTAAATAGATGATACATGATGACAAAGAATGGAAATCTGCTATGGACGTTGAGTAAGGATCGCTCATTGAAAATAATATTTAGTCAGTATGTCATCTCCCACCTGGTAGAAAAGCTATTAGTTGGATGTGGCTACTAACGATAAAATCTACAGCTTAAAGTAATATCCATCACCAGATCTGAATTTGGTAAAGTTCATTGGAATGCTGTAAAAAGAATTTTTCGATACCCGAAGAAAAGTATGCATTTGAAACTCCAATATTCGAAAAATTCAAATCATCATCAAATAATGTATTTATATTTTTTGTAAATTTTTTTGTTTCTATTTTTAAGGTCTTGTGCATTTTATGTGTGTTCCCTGTAGTTCATTTGGATGCTTATACGTCTAGGCAGCTACATTTTTAAATAAATAAATAAGTTATATACAATTTTATTAGAACTATTTTTTATGTAGAATGAATTTTTGTGCCCAAAAAAACACAATATAAGGATGCTGAAGATTTAGATATGATGTAGAAAAATAAAAACATATCTATGGTTAAGTAGCAAATGATATTGACACGAAAAGTTTAAAATTATGAAATACCTCTTGAATATGTCAAGCTGAAAATTAGTACATAATAAATAAAACTAGGGGTAATCTGAAATCAGAAAAAGCTATTTTTATGAAGTAATATTTATTAATACAAGTTATGCAACTGTAGGAATATTTATTTTATTAATTAGATTAATTATGAAGGCAATATTTTAATGCATTCATGGAAAGTGATCAAATGTTATTGAATATTAACGATCAGTTTTATGAACTTAAACGGAATTTCCTATAAAACTTCATGAATATTATTTTGTTTGATAGAGTCAATAACACTGACGATAACATTTTATATGAGCATGTGAAATTTCTAATTTCGGAAAAGTTCATTTTGTTAGAACATAGAGACTATAAACTCGACAATAAATAACAGATAACTCCAAAACTAAGTCCATGAAGCAAATCCCTTTATGACTGCAAGTAATTTACTGTTAAGTCAAACTAGCATATCGTACCATAATATTGTTTATTGCTCAGCATAGGTTTCATTAAGACAGTTGTTGTTTAAAGAGGACAAGTTCCGCATATTGTGTAAACTCCGATATCCAATTTAAGTGTTTCCGTCGTCTCTTTCTTCCCTAAGGAAACCTTCCCGTTTTGTGAGAGCTGCAAGGCGGGATGCAGTTCAGCTTCAGTTAAGTGTATTGTCACTGATGCAGTTGTTAGCTACCAGTTGTTGTAGAAACGGTTTGTGTTCTGGGATAGCTTCCTTGATTAATTTTACTAACATTCTGTGTTATATTGTTGCATTAAATTACCAGTTTAATGCTGATATTTGAATATGTTCACTGCTGGCAAAAGACTAACCCAGCAATGAAAGCACTTCCTTTCCCAAGTTGCTTCCTGTGCTGGTATGAACATTAAGTTTAATAAATATGAGTAGTGATAATGTACGACGAAATCACTGCATATGCAATATGAAGCATAATATTAGTTTTGTTATTATTGTAAAATAGTTTGCGTTCATCGCATAAAATACTATACTGGGTGTAACATGAACATGATATACCCATAATTGTTTTTTTATTTTTACAGATAAATTATTGAAATTGGTACATTGTCTATACTTAAAAAAGATCACTTTTTGACACAAAACCATTTTTTTTCTACTTCCGGTTTCAGCGGAAGTGATACTTTTGATTATCCTGCAATATTATAGTACAGGAAACGAAGACCGAAAAATCCCCGAATTCGGAAATAAATAGTGCTCAACGGACTATTATTTTAAGTTGTAGGGTTGACCCTTAGGAGTAACATACCAAAAGTCCCCAGCTGTGGGCCTCATGCGTTAGGCGGGAGGGGGGTGGAAAGGGTCGATTTTTAGGTTTTTCGTTATTATCTCGAAAACTAATCATCCTAGTGAAAAGGTCATTCTACACAAAATGAAAGTAAATTAAATTGTCTACAAAAAAGATCCTATTCATTTTTTCGCTAGGGGCAGTAGTTAAGGGTGTACGTGAGTTTGAAAATGCGAATAGCTGGAAAAACTATGTATTGTGGGAGGTAATGCTTAACAAGTAGAAAATTTTATAAGTAATTGGTCGAGTTCATCATCAAGATCATCATCATTGTCGTCGCCGTTGATGCTGGTACACGAAGCGCAGCAACTGCTGCACACAAATGAGCAGGATATGCCTGCTTTGCGGCACTTGCAACGGCTCGGCATATATTGATACAAACCTGCAAATGAACTCTAAGGGAGTATTGGCGAGCAGCCGCTCTGGTGGGTAGAAGTGCCGCAAAATCAGGCTTTGGCTTTGTCGAGGCTTTAAAAAAGGTCTGGTGTCGTACCTGGTTCAGGTTTGCTCCTTGTGGTGGCTGGTACAATGCCAAAAAAGCTGCTCTCATGCATCAGCTACCATGTCCTGTGTTGCTTACAGAAGACTTTGTAGAAGTCTGAGACCTGCTCCTCGGTCTTCAAAAATACTTTCACCACACCCTTGTTCTTGTTGTGAATAGCGGAACGAACTTATGTTTTGTATTGTGCTTAAACAAGATTGTGTCACATTTTTTTAAACTACAAAGGACGAATTATTGTTTGCAAATTCAGCAATGGCTAATGGAGATCAGCAGCAGGAGCCAACTGCTTGGGGATGGATGAGAGGGTCGTAGGGCATCCTTACCTCCGTCACAAGCATGGACAGAGTTGCGCCAGAATCCGTCCTACATAACATATTTTGCGGGTGCACAACTGGTTGCGGGGGCCGTTGCGGGTGCCGCAAAGCAGGCATACCCTGCTCGCTTGTATGCAGCAGTTGCCGCGTTTCGTGTACCAACGGCCCTCCAATCGTCAGCATCAACGGCATCAACGGCAACGACGATGATGATGATCTTGACGATGAACTCGACCAATTACTTAGTATGGCCTTGTAAATAGTTGTAATAAAAAATTTTCTACTTGTAAAGCATTACCTCCCACAATACACAGTTTCTCCAGCTATTCACATTTTCAAACTCACGTACACCCTTAACTACTGCCCCTAGCTAAAAAATGAATAGGATCTTTTGTAGACAATTTAATTTACTTTCATTTTGTATAGAATGACTTTTTCGCTAGGATGCTTAGTTTTCGAGATAATAACGAAAAACCTACAAACCGACCCTTTCCACCCCCCTCCCGCCTAACGCACGAGGCCCACGACTGGGGACTTTTGGTATGTTACTCCTAAGGATCAACCCTATAACTTAAAATAATAATCCGTTGAGCACTATTTATTTCCGAATTAATGTCTTCGTTTCCTGGCCTATTATTACATTTTTAAATTCTCATTATTTTCTAAATACAGCAATACTACATATGACATTTCAAATGTCAAACTTTTTTTAAATAAATTTTTACTTTTTAGTTTAAGTATACCATGACTGTTGGACTAATTCCAATTTGTCCATGCAATCAATACTAGAAAAACAGAAACCATGTCGAAAATAGTAAATTATTATGTGATTTATGAGGAAACAAAATTCTTCAAAGTGGTTTTTTGGATGAAACTCATTTTTCTTTAAATGGAATCATATTGATACCTAGGTACCATAATAACATACCTTTAATAATGAATCTACTCATGTCTTATTTAAATGACCTCCCTCCACTGAGTCTTATGATTCAGGGGAGGGCAGAATGGGAGTTTACAGGCTACAAAATTCTCAAAAACCGACTCCTCTTGGAGGCAACTCGGGGCACATGCGGAAAATAAACATTGTAGCGGATCGTCTATTGAGCATGAGGTCGGACTACATGACACCAAAAATTACAAACTCTTCTCACTGTCACGATTGTAGATAGGAAGAAGTGGCTGACAGGTGTTCCTAATGCTTTACGCAAAGGCCTGGCCTGGTAAGGTCCAGGATGGAATCAGGAGCTGGAATACATTGTGAAAGGCCAAGTGCGAGTATAAGTCTCCTTCTTGGACAGCACTCCACTGTATTCCAGACAGAAATTCTGGCTATACTCGAGTGTGTACGCGAGAATGTTAAACGACGATATGTGAACCAGCAGATCTCAATCTCATCAGAGAGTCAAGCGGCACTTAAGGCATTAGCCTCTAACAAGAAGTCTTCCAGACTGATTTGGGACCGCCACGAAGAGCTCATTATTCTGGGTTAGCGGAACAGAATAAGACTACTCTGGATGCGGGAAATACCAGTATAGAGGGCAACGCAACAGCTGACGAACTTGCCAGGCAAGGAGCAGCTGACATATACTATGGTCCAGAATCCGCGCTGGGCATCACAAAAGGCTCAGCCAGAAGGGTAATTAAAGACTGGGTCAAGAGTAAATATAACCACTACTGGAGAGATATTCCAGGAAATCAACATGGGAAAACACTTATTAGTGGACAGTGTTCAAAGCAAACTAAAGAACTGCTCACAAAGAACAGGATCCAGTTGAGAACCATAACAGATCTTCTGAAGGGATATTTTCCCGTTAAGAAGTACCTGCATTTAATCGGAAAGTTTGCTGGCGACCTTAACTTCAGACTGTGGGGTGGGGTAAGGTACCAGAAATTGTAGAACATATTATGCATGACTGCGGGGTGTCATACCACAAAAAATATAATATCAACGAAAAAACACAAACAGACACGGAAACCATCATAACTCGCTTATTTTCAGACCTGTATCACTTTGTCAGTGATACAGGAATATTAAAATGGACAGTATAAACAAAGACAGGGAGAGAACAATAAGCCCAGGAGGCTGTAGTGCCCTCGGAGTATTCTTTACAGACGAGCCCCAAGAGGAGGGGTTTTAATCAGTTTGAGTCTGACACCCATTCCAGTGAGATGGGCAGTCCGTGTGGGTTTCCCCTCCTCGAAGAAAAAAAATACAATCAAAATGATAGGTAAAAGAAAATGAGAAATCTGCGGGTTGTATGGGAATTATGTAAACAATATTTTTTTTAAATAATGCCAAAGGAATAAATCCAGGTGACCTTGAAGGCCATCGTACAGTAGCATTCGTTGCAATGAAGTTTTCTCCAAATTTCTCTTGAAAGTAATTAGCAACTATTCTTATGTCGTTTTGCTTAAAATGCATTTCCTGTTTTAAATTCAAAGGCAATTCCTACAAAAGACCCAACTTCATTTTGTAAAAAGTCAAAGTATCTGGCATCATTCAAGAATCCTTCAAATATTATCGGACCGATTATTCTGGTACCGATTATTTCCAGCCAAAATCCAAATCCAAAATGCTCTTGAAAATTACCCTCCTCAATAAATGCTCATGTTCTTGAGACCTAGTGTTTTGTATTTGTCGGTGAAATAATCAGAAAATGAAATGAATTCATTATTTGGCAGTACATTATTTTGTAAAATTCAATTACAATATTTCATTAACCGTGTGTGATCATTTTTATACAAGTCATAATGTAGTTGATATTTAAATTATTTATAATTATGCTTACAAAGAATTCTTCTTACACTTTGATGACTAATTGCCAATTCAAACGCAATTTACCTCACAGAAACAGTTTCTTCAATTTCCACTCCAGTCAAAACAATAATTTCCGTTTCTTCCCCAATAATAAAAGATTCTTCGGGATCATTATTAGGTTCTCTTTCAAATAGAGCGGGAGCTAGCAGGCTTTTTCGGTACATCATCGTTTTATGAACTTTGAGATATTTTTATGGTTTAATGGATGATAATGATTCATAAAATCGACTTCTGGTGGGGCACCTCCTGTCAGGTGCGTCACGAACACTGTCTAAAAGTCAAAAAGTCCTGTATATTTAAGAGCCTATGGTACTTTTGTTGACACTAAGAACTTTCTGGGGAGGCTATTCTATTGTTGAAGGAGCTTATATTTACGGTTTAAAAAGGATCCAGAACTTGTAACGATGAGATTAGAGTTCTGAGATGAAATATGCGAAAAAAATCCAATTTTCTTCAAAAATCCTAAACATTTTCTTTCTGGCTAGCCTTACTGACGGCAATTTCTTTCTGAAAATTTTTTTCTGTGTCAAAACATTTAAATAAACATGCTCAGCCTAAAAGAAAAGCTTGTAATGATCATGTTATATAACTCGGTTTTTTTACATCTTTGATCTTTCTGGCTGCGCCCCTGACGGCCCACACTTTCTGACGATCTTATTTTATTCATTCTAAACATAAAATGTGTCCACCCAAAAAAAATTAGCCTTGTGACGATGATATAATTTCACTGATTTTTATATCTTGAACCATGGCCAACTCGACGGGCTGACATATGACATTTTGTCGTTATTTAAGTTCGATAGAATTAATCAACGCATAGAAAATGCTTGTAACGATGAGTTTCCGAAAAAGCCACGTAGCTCCCGCACCAAAACTTATTTTCAGGATATCGTTCTGCATATAATTCGGAGGCAGCAACTGAATGCTCATTACATTCTCCGTAAATAATTAATATGTCCACCTTTTAATCTCTTATATAAGTTTGTAGCTCTTTAAATCAAATTAACAATAATTAAGCAATTTTAAAATTACAATGAAAACACTGGTAAAGCCAACGTAAACTTTGACAAGCTAAATATTCCATTGTGTTCAAATCCACTTCAGTTACTTTGTAATTCAATATCCACGTGGAGTGGAAGTATAGTAACGGTAAAAGAAAATTGTCTTTTTTTTTGTTTAAATAGATTTAGAATGCCATGAAACGTTTAAATTTGAATTAAAAAAAATTTTTATCTGTCGACAAACTTCAAATCGAAAATTGGTTTGATATTAACCCAAATACACAAAACATTCTTTGGCGAATAATAAGCCCCATAAAAAATAAATGTACCTATGTTGTACCAGAAAAGGGATCATCAAACCTTCGCGTATTTTGGCGCGCTGAATTCGAATCTGAGGTCCAAATTAACTTCTACCTTGTCATTTTTTTGTAAGTCGCGTTTTGTTTCGCATTTTTTTGTGGTGGTACCAAAAAATGGGTCAAGCTGACAAGATATTGAACATTTTTATTAAGAAAAAGAGCTTAGAATCCATATTTCAATTTTGAACCAAATCTGAGAAAAGATAATAATGCATTTTTTTCTCAGATTTTGTTCAAAAATAAAAATGGGGTCCTCGTTGGATTATAAGCACTTTTTCTTAATAAAATTTTTCAAAATTTGTCAATTTGAGCCATATTACTTATTATTATTATTAAATTATTTACAAAAACAATGACAAGGTAGAACTTAATTTTGACATCAGATTCGGATTCGGCGCACCAAAATAAGTGAGTATATGATAGTCTTTCTTTTCTGGTACAACATACTTTTTTTATTTTGTGTGTGATAATTAATATCGAGAAAATATCCTTATCAAGCCGTGTAAATTGAATGTAACTAGATTCAAAACGTTCATTTGGTCAATAAAACACGACATGCCATCAAGAGACTACTTGCTCCTTTAAATTGTGTCTATATTTTTTTTTATTGCCCAAAGGAAGACAATGCATGTAAATTGGAGAGTTTATTATCAAATTACGCTGTTGATAAATTTTACCGATAAAATTTTAAGCACTAGTGATATAAGGCACTATAAAATTTCATATTGGAATTCTATCAGTCCTTGATATGGCTTAAATACTAATTTTTGTTCAAAGAACAACTCCACCCCCTCTAAGAGAAATCCTACAGTAAAAACTTATTTATATAAAGCCACTAAAACTTTGTTTATTTCAAATACGTTTTAAAACTGAAACCTCTAATTTAGTTATTGCATCTATATGTATATAGATATGCTATTGTGAGTTATACTACTGCGTATTCGCTAAAACAGTGTAAACTTTTGTTTCCAGTAAACTGACGTAGTTGACATAATAACTCTAAACCACCGCAGTGCAACAGGAACGTATTTAGGAAGAGCCTACAACCGACATAACACATTATATGAGACTATTTTACATATAATTATGGCTCCTAAAGTTAAGTTATAATTAACATTTGTATAAACATTGCATCCTTAACTTTTTATGACACCCCTTATCAGAAACATACTTATTAGATATTTTCCTGGTGCAAGATGCAACATATAAGTGCAAATGGTTAACTGTACTAGTTTAAAACAAAATAATAATAATAGTAAAATGTCTTTATATAAAGAAAATATTGCCCATTACATACAATTAATTCGTTTAAACAAGCGGAGTTTAGCACATAGCTACTGGTTTACCTGTTACAGGGCCTGAGCCCACTTGTAAAAGAGGCCCAAAGGCTGCCAAACAGCAAACGCAGGATAGAATAGTCGCCCTGTGCCCTGAACAAAATTTTAATGTTTAACGTGCAGCACCCCCTCTGTAATACACTGGTGAGGAAGAAGTCTCACACGGCCGACTAGTCAGGTCCTTGGGGGTGGTTTCGATAATTGGGGTGGTGCAGGATGGTCAATTATATAAAGACAACGTCGTTCTAATCAAACATTTAATAAAAATGGCTTGGTACGTGGTACAATATATTCCATAATTAATTACTATAACTTGGTACGTAGTTACAATATATCACACAATATAACCTAAAAAGTGTACCAATAAGTGGGGCCCACACGTTTAACCTTATATACACAAAATATCTTACAAACTAATAAACTCTTGATAACTATACGAAAAGGTCATACGCAAAAAGTGTGACAAGAAATCTACATGTGACGGTAAAACGGCTTAAAATTATTGAAATCTATTTGTAAAATAAGGCAAAACTATTCAGTTGGTGAAGTAACGATACACAAAATATGCCAAATGTTACTGAATTCTACTGAGATCGTTATGAGCAAAATATTAAAAATATTACTTGAAATTTATTGAGGTAGTTATGTGCAAAATAAGACTAAATTTACTGAAACTCATATGTAAGTGCATAAAACCACCCCTTTTACCCACTTCTTGTTATCAGGCATGCGAGGACTTGTTGGATCGGTTTTTAGCGAACTCAATATGTTCTGTACATTTTAGCAACCAGACATCCTAACGTCCCCCGTGGGTTGAAATCACCCCCTACCACAATTCTGAAGTATACCTCAAAAAGAAGTATTCAGAGGTGGAGAATATGATTGTGGCATCAGTTTCTCTCTTAGTCCTTGGCATGCCCAAAACCATCGGTTTTCTTATAGTCAGATCACGAGCGCTCATCGGATCAGGTTTTCTAGGGAGATAATTCTTTTTATTGCAGCTTAAGAGTAGTTTGATAGGACGGGTTATGCGCATGTATATATGTTATATAAAATTATACGCTTATTATAAAGACTTAGTCATAACAAACCTCCACATGTATATCATATTACATGATAACGACTTCTCTTATTCATCGCTTATCTTAGAGATATTATATTTCACTTTTGTTTCTCACATTTTATGCTGACTGTCGAATTGCATTTCCTTTGTTCTATATTTTGCTTACTCAGGTTCTGTATGTTATAAATACGACTAGACATGCTTTGTAAAGTCAGTTATTAAACTCAGTTAGAATGCAACACTTCTAATTTATTATTATATTCCTTCTCCAAGAGCCAACGTTGGCTCCATTTAATAAAATAAAAGTTTTTAAAAAGTCATTCATGTGAACCGTGATCTAACATTGGCGCAGTCGGTAGGATCCGTAAACATCATCAGAACAAGAAGCCTAACTGGTAGTGAAGCGCAAAAGAACACGGACAACATCTGCAGAAGGTGCCTAACTAGTGCGTGTACATCTGCGAGAACAAGGAGACCTTCCTCACTGGTGGTGGCGGATCCCAATCCCTTGACGGACGAAGAACCTACCCATGGAAACGAAACTAACGTAAGTCATTTAAGAATCATCTCGTACCATTTTACTATTTTATTATTTTTCGCAACTTATTTTATTAAAAGTGTATTATACTGCTAATACACTCGGCGCACAAAGCCAGTTCTCTTGTCAAAGTGAATCCATTCCTTTACAAACACAACGAAACAAGTTCATTTAATTTTAAGTTATTTATTTTCGTATTATACTGCTAATACGTAACATTGTGTATTATACAGCTAATATACAATCCATTTACGCACGCAACGTAACAAGCTAATTTAATTTATCGTATCATACTGCTGATACGCAACCAATTTTTGTCCAAGTAATTTCTAAATACAAAAAGCAAATTGCGTGTACATCTGCTCAACCAGAGACAGTTCAACCAGTGCCACCGGCACCAACCGAACAACAACTACAACAACAACAACAACCACAACCAGAGCAAATTGAGCCTTACAAGCTCTCTGAGATATTTTCGTTGATACCCGAATTCGATGGCAATGCCATTAATTTACAAACATTTTTGAATTCATGCCATTGTGCACAAAGTATGGCCATTAACGACCAGAAAATTTTATTAACAGTCCACATCAAAAATAAATTAAAAGGCAAAGCTGCCGAATTAATAAACTCACGTAATCCCGGCACATGGCCAGAAATAAAAGCACTACTGGAAACCCACTTTGGGGACTCCAGAGATTTAACGGCCCTAATTCAGGACCTGCAGCGCATTCACCAATTGCCAGGTGAATCCGCCCTAACATTTGTATCGCGTCTACAAACGCACAACGCGAAAATGCACGCCGCAGTGCAAAAAGAAAATCTTACGGGAACGCAAAGAACTGCACAATCAGATCTTATAGAAACCATGACGCTTAATAATTTGTTAACGGGCTTAGAACCAAACTTAGGCCGCATCATACGTGCCAGTAACCCTCCAACTATACTAAAAGCTGTTAGCAGAATTCGGAGAGAACTGCAACTCTCCTATTTTGAACAACAAAAATTTCCGAAAAATAGTCCGGTCAAAAATCCCACTTTACAGCAAAAACGACCAACTTCAAATTTTCAGCAGAAATTCTGCTCATTCTGTAAAAGAAATGGACACGTCATAAGCGAATGCCGCACAAGGCAACAGCCTCAGAACTTTCAGAGACCAAGTTTCCAAGGAAATTCAAACTCCCAAAATTTTTCATATCAAAACTTCGCGCAACCAAGTAATCAATTTGGTCAGAGGACATTCCCTCAAAACCAACCTAATCAACCTCAAAATAGGCCCTCAGCTATAAGGCCAAATCCAAACTTTAACCAACAAAGACCGTCAGCTATTCAACCTAACCCAAATTTTAACCGCTTTAACCAGCAAAAAGCTCATCATTTAAATTACGAACCTTACGATAATTATGCCGATCAATTTAATCAATACAATGACTATTCACCCGATTATCAAAATGTAAGTGACAGTAATGAAAATTACGATTTAGAAAACGCTCAAAGCTTTTCAGAGAATTATACAGCTAATTCCCAATATGAACAGTACGAGAATTATACTGCTAATTCTCAAACGCCACAGGAGGATTATACTGTTAATCCTCAGGATTTTCGCTTAGATCCGGAGTACCCCACGGATACTCCAACACAGCAAACAGACCAATTCGACCAAATAACAAATCAAATACGAACGATGAATCTCAACGACAGTTTCGACCCGTCGCTGAACTTCCCGGAACAAGGGTTCATGTAGAAACGCTTTCACACTCATTGTTTGATACGGGAGCTTTAGCCCCGGGATATCAATGAGGATACGGGGGTTGTTACCTCCTGTATTTTTAAACCTGGGTTATCAATTTTCACACCTTACCAGTCCTCGGCCAGCTTCCGTCACTCTCGGGGTGAGTCCCCAGTATATACGGACATACTGGTTGCCTAATTAACTGTCTAGGTACCTAAATAAACATAATATTAATAAACTGTCAATTTATAATCTGAGAAAGAAAACCCAAGAAGTGGAGCTTATAACAAATCTTTATTTACATTTTAAATAATACCAAGTCAAAAAAAATAAGCGTATCAAATTTAACGTAACACCTCAGGCGTGTCAAGTGATAAATTTATTTAATAAGTTAAACCTATAACAGGTTAGGTTCACAAGTTTAAAAAAGGAAAGAGAATAAAAAAATTATTAACACGGGAAATCGGATAATAATACCAAATGCAATTGCACGCAGTTTACACAGTAAAAAAAATAGTTATGCATATTCCCGTTAATAGGTAATTTTACATATATCATGAAATAGTATTATGCAAGTAGATACTTAATTCATGTCTTAACGCTATGAAATAATTTTAAAAAAAATATATACATACATATAACCAAAATTATACAAGTTACGACTGACGCTAAATCTTGAGTTTTTTTTTAAATTTTGAAATACAAGGAAGAATATGTGAGAACACTTAACTTTTTCCAGGAGTGGAAAGGTATGAGCGTTGAACTGTTTTTCTTGTATTCTAGGGTGATCGATCAACTCTGCCAAATTTCAGCTCGAACCACAACCAGTTAAAACCATCTCGAAGTAATTAAACGGAACAACCAAAAAAAAAAAAACATCCATCGGTATAAGCTCCAAAATTATTCAACCATTTAAGTACTTAACTATATCATTATCTAACCACTAATCTACGAAATGTACCATTTCCAAAAAAGCCTAAAATTGTTAATATTCAAATTAGTACCATTTACTATTTACGTCCACTAGCAATCTAATAACTCACCCTTTTAGGGCTTAACAAAATGTCGACCATGTGCTCGACCTAACACGTGCTCTATTGTAGCCATTAATCCAGCAATCATGCTGAGTAGATTTTTCCCAAATCCTTATAACTGGTAAATACTGAATCCCCACGATACAATTCAACAAACCATGTAACTTTTAACAAAATGTGGATAAGAGATTTCTCTCACCAATTTACCAAGCTGCCACAGGCACACGCCTTTTCGCCTCAAAGGTCACGCCAAGAAGAAAGTACAAAGAACCTCTGTTTCCTTACTAGACAGATGCCTTGCGCAGGATGTACTGCGCAGACGAAACGACAAAAGAATAATTGATTTTTCGCGATACCATTCGAAACCCTTCAAGGAAGGATTGTAGAAAAGTAATCACAAAAATGATTTATTTTACAAGAAAAAATACAATACGATATACGTAATTTGTATAACATTTGAGAAGTTCCATCACAGAAGTCCCTTACGATTAAAAGCTAAACCTGACGAAGATTAACCTGTTGATCCGAGATCAGATAAGAAGTGATATAATATTACGACAATTTTTAACGATAAAAATTATATGCTCTCGTATATTAAATGAATTGAATTGAAAAATTGAAGGATTACTAACTTTAGCAAAATATATTAAGGTAAAACATTAAATCGAGCTACTCCGAACAGCAACTGTTCAGTGAGCAAACATTCAGTTAAGAACTGAATCGAACTCTGCTTATCAGCTGATTACCCTCGAGACTGGTTCATATCAAATTCCTATAACCTATTATTTTGTTTCACTTTATTATTCTTATAAACAACTAATGAATATGAATTTTTAATAAGCAAATAACATAAGGCACAGAAGGTAAGTGATATATTTGAACTAGTCGTTATCATAGATTGGACTACTTGAGTTATGGTTATGTTTATGAATGCGATTTGTTTATAGTTCCTATTTATTTCCAGATTCCACACTATGTCAGAGAATTAGCAATTTACATGGAAAAGAAATGTACCACACAATACTGTGATTGATGAAGGTAAAGTAATTATTTAAATACATTACTCAAAAATGTTTTTATTAAAGTTTTATGTTTATTTCTAGACACAAGTTGGCTGGACTACCACAAAAGGATTACCAAAATACGCAAATGTGACTAGGAAATACTATTAATATGTGAAAATACAATACCAATACATGACACATTTTTTTTTTTTTGATTGGTATAACTTGAATAATGAATTACATAAAGTTAACGTATCGATTTAGTGATTGAATACTATAGTTAAACATCTAACAGTGTTGTGTTTATCCATACTCTTTCCCAGCAAAATAACAAATTATATCACAACTTCTAACATGACAAAAGCAACCGTAACATGTTGACCGTAAATTCAAAAAATCTAAACTACATTAAAGACGTCACAAACAAATTCAAAATTCTAATCGATACTGGTGCAGGTATCTCCATCTTTAAACCAAAAACAGCGGAAAATTACAAACGGAGATTTTCAGAAAATGTAATTATACAAGGTTCAGAAAATTACTATTAGTGAATCTGTTCTTATACCCTTTACGGATAACGACCCACATAAGGTTTACATCTACAACCTAGGTATCAATTTTGATGGACTGATAGGAGCTGATTTCCTAGAGCACTATCATTGTATCGTCGACATAAGAAATAAACGATTAATAACCAATTTCAAAACGGTCCCACTTTTCAAAGTAACCGACGATTCGTCGAAACCAGAATGTGACAAAATCCAATCAAACCACAACCCTAATCAAAATAAGATCCAAATTGACGGCCGTACCGAAAAAATTTATAAACTAAGATGTAACCTTAGAAACACTGACGCTATTTTGCAAGCGCAAGAGAATGAAAAAGTCCGTTTACCTAATGCTCTTGTTAAAGTAAACGAAAACGGAGAATTTCTAACAACAATAATCAATGCTAATGTCATCCCGAAGACTGTCGATTTTTCCAATTTAAATTTAGAACCTTTACAAAAATTTAAGTCAATTTTTAACTTAAACACGCAAAATTCTGACCAACAACTAACGACGGACAGATCCTTTGAAATCAGGAACGAATTGCGCTTGGATCATCTAAACGAAGAAGAGGCCGAAATAGTAACGCAGCTTTGTTTAGACTTTCAAGATATATTCTATTTAGAAGGAGACAATTTGACCTTTACCAACGAAATCAAACACCCTATTGACACCGACAATTCCCGACCGATATTTACGAAATCGTATCGCTATCCTCAGGTCCATAAAGAAGAAGTTAAGTCCCAAGTATCGAAAATGTTAAGTCAAGGTATTATTCAGCCTTCAATCTCACCTTGGTCCTCTCCTGTCTGGGTAGTTCCCAAAAAACTGGACGCTTCTGGTAAACAGAAATGGCGCGTTGTAGTCGACTACCGCAAACTCAACGAGGTTACAATCGGTGACAAATATCCTCTGCCCAACATTTCCGATCTTTTAGACCAACTTGGCAAATGCCAATATTTCACAATCTTAGACTTGGCTTCTGGTTTCCACCAAATTGAAATTAATCCCGTAGATATTCAAAAGACTGCTTTCACAGTTGAGAACGGTCATTATGAATTTGTGCGAATGCCATTTGGACTCAAAAACGCTCCATCAACTTTTCAAAGAGTTATGGATAACATCCTGTTAGGTATTCAAAACGAACGATGTCTCGTCTACATGGACGATATCATTATTTACTCTCCTACAATTCACGAACACATTTCCCGTCTAACTGAAGTCTTTAAACGCCTTCAAAAAGCCAACCTCAAAATTCAACCAGACAAATGCGAGTTTCTCCGCAAGGAAGTCGCTTATTTAGGACATCTCATCACAAAAGACGGCGTAAAACCTCGAAAGTTGACGCTATTTTAAATTTTCCTCAACCGAAAAATCCAAAAGAAATTAAATCATTTCTAGGCTTAGCCGGATATTATAGGCGCTTTATCCCTAATTTCTCCAAGATAACCAAGCCCCTAATAAAACTACTACAAAAAGACATACCATTTCTCTTCGACAATGATTGTATAGATTCTTTTCAAAATTTGAAACAAACATTGACGACAACTCCGATATTAATCTACCCTAATTTTGACGAACCTTTCGTTCTAAACACTGATGCGAGCGCATTTGCCATCGGCTCGGTGCTGAGCCAGGGGCCTATTGGCAAAGATTTACCCATTGCCTATGCTTCTAGAACTTTGTGCAGTGCAGAAACTAAGTATTCAACGATTGAACGCGAGCTTTTATCGATAGTATGGAGTGTAAAGCACTTTAGACCCTATCTGTACGGTAGAAAGTTCAAGCTTGTAACCGACCACAGACCACTCACCTGGCTATTCTCTATAAAAGATCCAGGAAGTAGACTTGCCCGTTGGCGACTCAAATTAGAAGAGTACGACTACGAAATAATTTATAAACCCGGCAAAATCAATAAGAACGCGGACGCACTTTCCAGAATCAAAATTAATCATTTTTCCGGATGTTCCAAATTCTATTCAAAGGTTCTAGCCGCGAATGACGAAGAGTCAGACGATGACGAAAACCCAGACGATAACGAAATCACTAACGAACAAATTTCCCGAGAATTTGAAACTTTTACCAACCTATATAAAACAACATCTTTAATAGACTATTCGAAAATCAAAGCCTCGAACAAACAACTTTTGTATCGAGAACATAAAGATATTATAACCTTCTTCCAACAAAATAACTTACAAGACCTACATCACAAAATTATTGAAGACATATTCGAAGAAAATCCCGAATTTCATAACGATAAAATCAATATTGTATCGAGAAAAACAGTCAGACATAGGAGATATTTTATCATTCCTCTACCTTTTGATATCGAATCTGTAATTGAACATCTATTTTTGGTATTATTTAAAAATCAAGATATTTTAGACCTTTCTAAGACATACTTTGTCGAAAATAACCTAGACCTCCCCATACTCGAAATTCTATCATTCATTTTTGCAGAAAAAGATTTAAAAGTAGTAACTTGTCAAGATATCGTCAGAACTGCCGACGAAGATGAAATCCCAATTATATTGGAGCAAAATCATTTTGGTAAAAATAATCTACACCGCGGAATAAATGAAACGATTCGAAGAATTAGAGAAAAATACACTTGGCAAGGTCTAACTAAAGACGTTGAAAATTTTATAAAAAATTGCGAAACTTGCCAAAAGACTAAAGTATGCCGGAAAAACCTTAATAACCCTCTAGTAGTCACAGAAACCCCAAGAACAACATTCGAAAGAATTAATATCGATTTATTTGAATTCCCAACTCGAAATTACGCTTTAACTATTCGCGACGAGTTAACTAAATTTACACAAGCCTATGCAGTTCCGGACAAATCCGCAAAATCCGTCGTAAATACCTTGTTGTTATGCTTTCAACATTACGGTACCCCGCTAAGAATCCGTTGCGATTACGGTGGCGAATTTGACAACCGTTTGCTTAAAGATCTCTGCACCCTCTACGACATAAAATTAACTTATTCAAGCGTAGGACATCCCCAATCGAACGGATCCATAGAAAGATTTCATGCTACTTTAGCTGAAATGATAAGAATTCATAAAACTGAAAACCCGAACGAACATCCGTTCACGATTTTACCATATGCAGTAATATGCTATAACAATTCGGTAAATAAAACACACGGTTTCACCCCATATGAACTTATCTTTGGTCATACGTCTAACAGACCACCTGAAACTTTATATAACCAAAAAAAGTTAATAACCAAATACGTTAGAGATTTAAACAACAGAATACCCCACTACTATAAAATAGCCCGTAGTTGAACACAATCTCAAAAAGAGAAAGCAAAAGTTCGTTTCGACAGAAATGTTCCCCAAAAACGCCCCGAGTACAAAATAGGTGACTTAGTTTATGTAAAAGAATCACAAATTAAGAACAAACTACAAAACAAATTTAACGGTCCTTTTAAAATAAAAGAAATTTTCCAAACTTCTGCTACCCTATTAAATCTCGAAACAAAACAAGAAACTAAAGTAAACTTTGATAGAATGAAACCATATACTGAAAATTAAATTTATTTTCAGGTTTCTCCTGCTGTTCGGATCAGCACTCTGTCAATACAAAATTACCCCAATCAATAACACTGTTGGTGTATACTACCACCAAGACACAGACATCGTGGTGACAAATGACAAATGGACTCTGCTAGTGCATAAAAACATTTCATCCCTCAAAATAGCTTTTGACAAAAATCAAAATATCTTAGACCGAATCTTGTACACTCTCAATAATGGTGATCATAAGTCAATTATTTTTACGAGTGAAATTAAAACAGACTTTAACCTTTTGACACAAATATCCAACTCCATAAAAACAAAATTTGACGAAATCTTTTCAGACACAAAAAGATATAAACGAGGAATACTTAACGGTATTGGTAGAATATTCAAATCCATAACTGGAAACTTAGATGCTGAAGATGGCCAGTACTATACTAATTGTATAAATAAACTAAATAACGACGAACATCAATTGGAAAACTTAATCAAAAATCAAATTTCAGTTACAACTTCTGTTATTAAAAACTTCAACTCGACTATACAAAAATTACAAATTGACGAGGAAACGTTTAACAAAGATCTCGAAGAAATCGAACACACAATTCAAACCATGACTCAAGCTATCGAGGCTGCTCACATAAAACTAAAATTCATATACATTTCCGAACAACTAATGGCAAGCTATTTATATATCGAAGATAATTTGAACGACATTTTGAATTCAATAACATTTGCCAGATTAGGAATCATTCACACTTCAATCATAACCCCTAATCATTTGGTAACAGCATTACAAGAAATTTCACAGAGCTTACGAAGGAACAATTTGCCTCTCCCCATTAAATTATCGGCAGTTGCTAAGTATTTGGATATTATTGAATTACAAGCGTTTCAAATGGATTCTAACTTAGTATTTGTTTTAACAATACCACTTGTTGAACCCCAAAATTATAACACCTATCGCCTATATCCTATCCCGATACTTGATAACAGAACTAGTCTGCATCACATTTTATCTATTTCACAAAAGTATATCGCGAGAGACGATGATTCTTTAATGTACATACCTATACAAAATTTGAAAGAATGCAAACCTCTTTATTTTGGAACCAAACTATGTTCGAACCTGTTTGCCTATCCTATCGACCAAAATGCCATATGTGAAGCCAGAATACTAAAACCGTTGCCGAAACTTCCAGAGAACTGTCAAACTTCCTTCATTATTAGTCAGGGATACAACGTCCAAGAACTAGAAGACAACACATGGCTAGTAATTAATTCCGAACCACTTCACATCACCATCAACTGTCCAAAGAGAGAATCCACGACAGAGTTAATCAACAAAAATTCCATCATCAAACTACAACCAGGATGTTACGCCTATGCAGGCATTACTCGAATACAAGCCAGTGCCAAAGACTTCTCTGAAATTAAGGACAATTCACATCCTATCCAAATTGCTTTTGAATGCTGTAATCACATGCCCGACAAAATCGAAATTCCAAAATTAAAACCACTCAAATTAAACAATCTCGACGTAGAAGATCTAGATATTGCAAAAACCAAATTGGACCAATATTCCAAAGACCTGGATGACCTCATAAACGAGCCTTTTGTGACCAAACACGTATCTTGGTTCACGTATTTCATAATCACTCTCATCATCCTGTTAGTTGTACTTTACATAACTTGTAAATGCAGAAGAAGAAGATGTAGAGCATTGCGAATCCAACCCTCAACGGACAACCCTCCTTCACCTTCTTCAGAGCGAAGCAGAGTATTCACCAAATTTCCTAGACTTATCCCTCCAAGAAAGCGACCCGGTATTAAACCTCAAGAAGAAGAGGACATCGAGTTAACATAGACTTTCATAGAGTTTTACCCTTGTCTATTAATTTAGACCATTTCATTTTATTCTTATTACATTTATGTAATGTATTACTCACTTAATATTATTATCATTTACCAATTTTAACTTTATGTATTTTATTATTTTGCTTTGTATTCATTCAACATTGTTTCAATTTATTTTGCTTTATATTCATTTAACGTTTCTAACAATTTTCAAAAGTTGCTGCATAACATCAACTTTTTTATTAAGAGGGAAGTTGTTATATAAAATTATACGCTTATTATAAAGACTTAGTCATAACAAACCTCCACATGTATATCATATTACATGATAACGACTTCTCTTATTAATCGCTTATCTTAGAGATATTATATTTCACCTTTGTTTCTCACATTTTATGCTGACTGTCGAATTGCATTTCCTTTGTTCTATATTTTGCTTACTCAGGTTCTGTATGTTATAAATACTACTAGACATGCTTTGTAAAGTCAGTTATTAAACTCAGTTAGAATGCAACACTTCTAATTTATTATTATATTCCTTCTCCAAGAGCCAACGTTGGCTCCATTTAATAAAATAAAAGTTTTTAAAAAGTCATTCATGTGAACCGTGATCTAACATATATAGTCGTGTATGTGCATAGTCGACTTTTTTATTATATATTTATTTTCACATTATGTACATGATTTTACTTCCACATCCAGTGGAAGTATAGTAACGACAAAAAAATTTTTAAAAATTTTTATTGTTCAAATAGGCTTAGAATGTCATGAAACGTCGAGATTTTAAGTTTGAGCGAAAAAAAAATTTCTGTCTGTCGGTCTGTCGGTCTGTCGGTCTGTCGGTCTGTCGGTCTGTCGGTCTGTCGGTCTGTCGGTCTGTCTGTCTGTCGGTCTGTCGGTCTGTCTGTCTGTCGGTCTGTCTGTCTGTAACTTTTTTTGTGCGCACGTTTACTCTGGAACCGTTTGAGATATTGACTTGAAATTTGGTACACATATGTACTTTAACGAGATCTAGAACTAGATTATATTTTCATCTTGTTCCGTCGAAGAGTTGGGGGGTAAATTGGGGTAAATTTGGGGAAAATAGGTAAATCAAGCAGGTAAGAGTCCATAAAATTGGTATTTAGTATATACAAGAGAAGCTAAGGTCTCAAAAAAAATTTTGGCATTAGCCACCCCCCTTACCACCCCCACCCCATTATTAAAGGGGATGAAAAAAAATTGTGATTTAGTGTGTGTACAAGAACCAGAAACCTCAAAATGTTTTTTTACTTCATCCACCCCCACTACCACCCCTTATCACCACCCCCACCCCGCTACCGATGTGGGGTATCGTTTTATGGGTTTTTGGGGTAGAGGATTTCAAATATTATATTATTAAAGTTCCATAAACAATTATTTCCACATACAAAAATTTTTTCGTTGTGAGTGACTTGGAAAAGAATCTGGATGTGGAAGTAGTGATTCCTTGGACAGCGGTTTTTACTTCCACATCCAGTGGAAGTATAGTAACGACAAAAAAATTTTTAAAAATTTTTATTGTTCAAATAGGCCTTTGAATGTCATGAAACGTCGAGATTTTAAGTTTGAGCGAAAAAAAAATTTCTGTCTGTCGGTCTGTCTGTAACTTTTTTGTGCGCACGTTTACTCTGGAACCGTTGAAGATATTGACTTGAAATTTGGTACACATATGTACTTTAATGAGATCTAGAACTAGATTATATTCATCGTGTTCCGTCAAAGGGTTGCGGGGTAAATTGAGGTAAATTTGGGGTAAATACGTAAATCAAGCAGGTAAGAGTCCATAAAATTGGTATTTAGTATATATAAGAGAAGCTAAGATCTCAAATAAATTTTTGGCATTAGCCACCCCCCATTACCCTATTATTAAAGGGGATGAAAAAAAAATTGATTTAGTGTGTGTACAAAGTCCAGAAACCTCAAAATATTTTTTTACTTCTTCCACTCCCACTACCACCCCCCTATCACTACCCCCACCCCACCACCAATGTGGGGTATCGCTTTATGGATTTTTGGGGTAGAGAATTTCAAATATTATATTATTAAATTTCCATAAACAATTATTTCCACATACAAGTTTTTTCGTTGTGAGTGACTTGGATAGAAAATCTGGATGTGGAAGTAGTGATTCCTTGGGCAGCGCCTTTTATTCTTATGCTAGACATGCGTCATAATAGTATTGTAGGTATTGGAAAACTTCCGATCCAATAAGTCCTCGCATGCCTGATAAAAAATGAAGTTTTATGCATTCAGGGGTAGTTGGCTAGGGGTGGGAGGCTACATAATATCAGCATCGTGTTCCCCGCCTTGAAAACGCGTACAAAACAATTTTCAGCACGTTTGGATGTTTTTTGCATGTTTCGGTATTAAGGGAGGAGGTGGTTTCAACTCCCGGTGATCGTTAAGATATCCGGTTGCAAAATTTTACAGGACATATTGAGTTTCCCGATTCAACAAGTCAGCGCATTCCTGACAAGGAAAAATGGAAAAAAGTGGGTAGTTCTTTGCGTTTAGTCGTCCTTTATTAATTAATAAGGTACTTTAAAGATAAATGTTATAAACTCTATATAAGTATTTAACAAGAAATCGACCATATGAGTCCATGGCAATATAAAAAATTACTAGATAGGTAATACGAGTTCATACAACAAAATATCTTGTGTAAAAATATGTTATATAAAAATTTCATGTAAAAATTATCCCATATTCCTATGAATATCTGGTACAAAAATATCATATTGGTATGAACTGATTCCAGGGGGGAAAATAAAGAAAAAATTATTAACACAAAATTTTGCATTGAAACTATAAATATATATATAAAAATTAAAAAAAAATTAATTAAAGGTTGACTTTAATTAATATGAATTTTAACAAAGTAAAAATTACCTCTCTGGTAATGAATGTACACGAGAAATACGATAAACAAAGTTTGTAATTATTATATTGAACCATATATGAGTTACTCCTTAGCTATCAAATTACATGCCGAACAGGAAATGATTTCTCTAAGCCACTACTAGTATAAAGAAAACTTTGAGCTTACAAATAAAATCGAAACTTTTGCATAACAGAACATTAAAAATAATATTCATTAATTCAAGAATGGTAATTTTAGAAATATACCTAAAGAAGCTATTACAAGTCTGGTCGTTAGAAAATCGGAAAAAAACTGCCTTACATCACATTTTCGTACAAAATTGTTCACACCATTATTAAAGAGAGTAATATTATCTAATCATGGTGAAAGGAAATAAAAAAATAATTATTTGTAATAATAAGTCATGAATAGGTTTGTAAATATGAATGATGAGACCTAACGAGTTCAAAAAAACTTGTACAACTTTTTTAAAGATGAAATAGAATGTAAGGTTCAATACTTGTGAATTACTGAATTTCAGTAAATGATTTAAGTATTTTCAATATATGTTTTTGTTTTAAAATGCTAGGAATCCTACAATGTAATTCAATACTTCATCAGTATTAGCTAGTAAAGAGTAGTTGTTTTGATTGGTTCTCCAATAATGAGTATTTTAAACTATTTACCTAGCTAGTATTTTAGTGTGACCAGATTGAGGCACCGATATACAGAAAGTAGGAAATTTCATATTAAACAAAAAAGTGTGGAAGTTGTGATTTACTTTATAACTAAATAATATTTTTCGTTCCAAGCCTATTTTACAAAAAGAGAAATTATTTTTTTAGCGTTACTATACTTCCACTACACTACGTATAGTTCCCAGTGCAGCGTCCTTTTTTGAAAAATATTACAAAAGTGGTAAAAATAGTCTTAGCGGCTTCATTTTAACGACTCTACCACACTGTAAAATTTTCAGAGTACGGGATGGGCGCTAGTACTACTAGTAGATGTGGGAGTAAAATGACAAATTTCGGTGTTAAGAGAAAGAAAGTGATATCAGTCAGTCAAACTTAATTGAGAGAACCACACAATTATCAAATTATGGTATACAAATATTTAATGTATACAGACAGCACTGATGCCCTTCTAGTTTCTCAATGTCCGGCTTATATGATTAAATATATAACCAGCACTGTGACCTACCGGTCGCGTTGATTTAAGTTTATGGAGTTATTTTTTCATTTCTCAACTATTTTTGTCGTTTGCTATTGTTTATTTGTTTTTTTATGTGCATATGCAGGCGATTTTTTTTCTGTCTTAGCAACCGAATATGTTAATTGAATCACTTTTATGTAATTCTTTGTGACATCGCCTTCAGTAATTTTTCGGTATATTTCTGATCAGTTATCATGAAATTTATCTACACATATAAATTCATTTTTGACGTTGTGGTCCGAACTATATGGACCACCATGATTCTTAAGCATTAAAATTGGTCCAACATTTGTAATCGGATCCCAAGAATCAACATCCATTTAGAGTAATTTACTTTATTAAGCAAGAGAGATTATATAGGTATTAGTGTATAGATAACATAACAGTTGCAGAGATAGGAGTAGGCAATTAAGTTAACTTTAAGTTTGCCATTGTATTTGGAGAGGTTATTGAATAAAGGCTATTAACTATAAATCCTTGATCTTAGACTTCTTGCTATAACTTTGAAAATTATTTACTCTGGATTAACTTAAACTCAATTTAAACATAGTATTGATATAATCATCTTTATAATTCAGGACGTTAATTCATTATTTTTAAGTTTATGTGTGTTAGATTTTTTACTACAGGTGCAAAAAATTTAGACTATAATTATTCCGAATCTTATTGGATTTAAACTTGTACTATACTTTGGATTTTCAATTTCATTCTATTAATCCACAGAAAGTAATGGAAATAATTTTCTTGGTTAAGTCAGTGATTTCTGTAAATGACAGCACATCTTTAAACATGCTTAAATTGTGTCTACCAATGTTCGTTTTACATTGAATACTTCTGGAGCGGATCTGGCGGGAAAAGGAGTTTTGGAACTTTTTTTTCATTTTTTTTTTTTGACAATGCGGTTACACGCGTTCTCCTTTTTCATGTTATCAAGTTAGTTCAGTTTAATCGCACGGGGTGGGGGAGGAATTCGCACTTAAAATTCTTAAAAACACGTTTTTCACGATAACTTCGTTATTTTTGACTTGACGAAAAAAAAAGTTGAATCAAAAATGGAAGATCACGCGGACGCACATAATCTAGTTTTCTTCAAATCGGACGGAAACTTTTCGTGACTTTTTTTTTTTTTTGAAAATACGCGTTTTTTGCCGTAACATTAATATACAAAAAAGTAATTCCTTAATTTTTTTCACGAAAAAAAGGAGTTAGGAGGATGAGATTTCTTTGAAGTAGGTGAAATAGCTAAGAATTGATGGGGCCGAAGGTTGGGGGTGGTGGACCAATTGGGGGTGGGGGAGGGATATAACTTTTTTCCTTGTACGATTTTCAAAAAGCAATATGGAGTTTGTTCGCTATCACCTGTAATATTTGACTGATTAATTTTTTTTATTTTTTTCATATAAACGAACTTGTGGGTGGGGAAATCTTTTGCCGTAGAAAATAAATAATGCATTCTTCACTTGTTAAAAGGGTCTCGCCGGTTAAGTATATGGAATTGGGCTCAGCGGCTTATTGGACTATTCATTCACATGAATGACTAGGAATGCTCAATAAAATATATAATAAACATCTATCTCCTATATTTCCAGAGTTAAAATTATTTTTTTTCAAAACTATTGAAGATAGTTAATTGAAATTAATAGCAGACGTTGATATAAAATAGCTTTATATTTTACATTTTTTTTACATTCCTATTACGCCATTTAGTATATAAAAAAATAAGTTAATTTTTGAGGGCGCTGTTTTTATATCAACCCCTCGAGTGACACCTACCAAATAAATCTATATTATTTAACACTAACATAATTATCGTGTGTAAAAATTACTTCAAGGTAAAATTGGACGAAGATGCTTAAAAATATAAATCTAGGTAATGAACACAGGCACATAAAAAAAATTAAGAGCGAAGACCTAGACCACTTAATTCTTACTCATTTGGAAGCTAATAATCAACAAAATATACCACTACTTTTAGCTTGGCTCAATTATTTTTTTTTTGCTTAAGAAGTATTTAGTCTAGGTGTCCGCGTACATAATGCAATTTGTACATATCCTCGTATAACTTCTTGTACGGCATAACTGCGCCTAGTCTATCACTTTTTTCCTCTGCGAGAATTTTCGTAAACACGGCGTTCCTCTTCGGCATGAAAAAGACTATTTCCACACGTCGCGCGTCGGACAGGAAAATCGGCAAATATATTTTGTCCGACAATTCGAAAATTGAAGATATGAACTTTACTTTGTTTTTCTTTAAATGAAACACATATATATTTACACCTTTTGAAAGGCCATAAAAAGAGATTTTTAATTATATACAGGGTGTAATCAGTTTCATGTCATTAAAAAAACTGGTGGTGGAGAACGACTAAACGAACAAAAAAACCTTATATAACATGGGTCAAAAACCCATAGTTTTAGAAAAAAAATAAAGAAAAATTTCGAAAATTTTCAATAGTATTGTTTGAGAACTGCTGGAATGTTGGGATACTCTTTTATCTTCGCGTATGTCGGCGCCTCTAACCATCAAATACGCTAATACGGCTTTTTCAAAGTATCGTACTCCTTTGTAAGAGCCGCGCGTCGGCGAAGATACAAGTTGATAATCACACTTTTTTATGGCTTTTTAAAAGTAGGTAAGGCAAGGTCTTTAGCGTTGCGGTAAAGGTGAAAGACGTCGGCGTTTTCTGAAGATCTGAAAAAAACTATACTCCCTCTTGTGCAATATTTTAGTTTCTGGGGGCATTTCGTTAAGTACACACGTCGAGCCCGTTCGTTGTTCTCGATCTTTTTGAATTTTAGGCCACGTATTTACAGTTAAGATTTATCTGATTGACTTACCGTTCAAGTCGTCAAGAAGTTCTTGATTACGTACAGACAATACTTGTTCATCCTTTTTGTGTTACTTTTTGGATTTTGGACCAAGTTTTTATTTTTATTTTCTTTATTGACAACGTTAGTTGATAGTTTAGTGTGGTATTTTAAAACGCAGATTTTGAACGCTATGGGAGATTACACTTACCCAGAGCTCGCGGATATGCACTTAATGTATTTAGAATGTCGTGAAAATGCAGCAGCTGCGGAACAGTTTTATCGTTTAAGATTCCCTAATCATCCTTGTACACGTACATTTGTAAACATTGCTCAGCGTCTTCGGGAAACAGGCCGTCTCCATGGACATGGAGGAGAACGAGGTCCACAACGCGAAGACAGGGTAATCGAAGCGGAGGTTCAAGTTTTGGAACTCGTAGAAGAGGATCCAACTTTAAGCACCCGCGATATCGCGAACCGTGTGGGAGTATCCCATTTTGTGGTGTGGAGGACTTTAAGAGATATGAACTTACACCCTCATCACTATCAACGTGTGCAAGCTCTAGAACTTCAAGATTATGCAGGGCGAATGGAATTTTGTAGGTGGATTTTGAGAAAACACGCGGCAAATGAGGTTTTTTTAAACTTTCTCTGTTTCTCCGATGAGTCGTGTTTCACCAGGAGTGGAGTGGTTAATTTTAAAATTATGCACTATTGGGCAGACAAAAACCCACATGTAATAAGAAGGGCGCATTTTCAACGACGGTTCAGAGTTAATTTGTGGGCAGGAATTTGCAGTAATGAAATAATTGGACCTATAGAATTACCCGCTAGATTAAATGGTGATGTATACTTAAACTTTTTACAACAAACATTGCCAAATTTGTTGGAAGATGTATCTTTGGCAAGGCGCAGAAGAATGTGGTATATGCATGATGGCGCGCCAGTTCATTTTAGTCTGGCTCTTCAAAATTTTTTAAAGACGGAGTTTCCTCAACGATGGATTGGGCGTGCCGGACCAGTACCATAGCCTGCTAGGTCACCCGACTTAAATGAGATGGATTTTATTTTTGGGCCCATCTTAAATCTCTAGTTTACCGTGATCCAATTGACACTTTGGAACAATTGCAGCAACGTATTTTAATGTGCATAGAAACCATAAAAAATGATCCTAATTTACCAAATGTGTTGAACGGAGTGCGTATGTCCTTAGTGTTCGACGTGCCGAAAAGTGTATTGATGCAGACGGAGGCCATTTCGAACAATTTATGTAAATCAAAAATAATTTATTGATAAGTTCTAGATTTATTGAATATTTTAGTTTTCGATACCTGATTGGCAATTCGTTAAATAAATCAGATTTTTTCCTAACTTAAAATACACATAATTGTTTTCTGTTATCGTATCTTTCCCAATGTCATGAAATAGTTACTCGTTTTTAAAGCTTAACCCAGAACACTCATTTAGGTTACAAACGTTAATAAATCACATTTCAATCTGATAAATTATAAATAACAATAAAAGCTCCGATATTTTCTAAAAACACACATGTAGAGAAATGCTGTGTTTAAACCTCTACTACACCTATGAATTGCTTGCCGTTCTGCAGAAAGAGATAACGAATTACTTACATTTTTATAATTGGTTCGGTTGTGGCACTCATCAAAGGTGCCGCCTTTCTTTTGAACCGCCGGCCGGCGACG
The DNA here is from genome assembly GCA_936432065.2 of Rutpela maculata. Taxonomy (NCBI): domain Eukaryota; kingdom Metazoa; phylum Arthropoda; class Insecta; order Coleoptera; family Cerambycidae; genus Rutpela; species Rutpela maculata. The sequence continues at coordinate 138,036,628 of OW386285.2, read as the reverse complement.
AGTCGGTCGGTAATCTTTGCACTTTTTTATGACAATTTAAAAGTTGAGAATTATACCTAGTACACGTCCATTAACCCACAAAGGCAGTGGTTCTCAAATGTTTCCTACCCTAATATTTAAATTGTTGACCTATATCAGTTTTTTTCAAAGTGCCCCTAAGGGAAAAAGTCATAAAGGTTTTTTGTTTGTCTAGTCGGTCCCCATTACCAGTTTTTTTAATGACATGAAACTGATTACACCCTGTATAAACATGGTATTTATCTTAAAAAATTTTGTCTAATTTACTATAAATTTACAATCTATCAAATTAGGAAAAAAGTATGTAAATTAAAATAAACAATATGTTAGTTCTGTTAAAATACCTGTTAGTATCTAATTTCTCTTTATTTTAAATAAAATGGAGAATTTCAATAATTGATATATATATATTTTTCGGATTACTATGACTTAATGTAAGAACATATAAAACTTAATATCTACTGTAGTTTTTAAGAAAACTACTATTTCAAATGGTATAAAAATATACGGGGTGTTCCATTAAAAAAAACAAGGTAAAGGTCATATCTTCGAAATTCGACTTTTAATTGTTTTACTGAAATTAGTTCTGGAAAATACATGTCATTTCTCATAACTTTTATTTCTGAACTTTTTTACGTAACTCCAAGAAATCGAAGTTAAATGAGGCTCTAACGTTCGCGCGACCACCCTGTACAGTTGACTATAATAAGGAACTCTAGTCTACTTAAAATAAAAAACACTTTCTCAAATAAATTAAAAATATTCTGATAGTACATACTAATAGTAATAATTTTTTGTTTTTATATGCCTTTGATATTTTTCAAGAAATTTGCCGCCCCTGGATTTTGCCGCCCTGGGCTATAGCCCCTATTATAGCCCCTCCCTCCTAAATCCGCCACTGACCTCAATATGATATCACAAAAACTCCTACTCTAAGGCTTTTCTTAGTAGATGCGTCATTCCCAATACATATTTGCCATTCGATTCAGAACATTTTTCTGTTAAATACTGTCATATCCCTGTGATAATAGTTATTTATTTTACAAGAGAAAAAAGTATTAGATTTTAGCTCGAGGTTGTGTTTGTTTCCCGACGCGAAGCGAAAGGAGACAAAACACCGAGAGTTAAAATCTAATATTTTTACCAGTGTATAATACATTATTTTTTTCTGTGACGGGAAAACGACGATTTAATATTGAAAAAACATATTATTACAATATATTAAAGTCAGAAAAACTTTGAAGTTTTAAACTGGTAGGCTGTTTTACTTATATATTATAGCGACATTGGACCTGCGTTGCTAAGGAAACCTTTAAAGTAATCAAATATCTGTCAATTTAATTCTGTGATTGGGTTTAAAAATTTGCGAACTTAGTTAGCGAAGTTATTTATTAGATATTTTGAATATTCAAAGTTCAAAAATGGACATTTCTGATTCAGAGTTTTCTCTTACACCACCGGAATTAGTAGAAGCAGCGAAAGTAGCATCACTAAAATTATTGCCAGCTAAGTCACGGAAAATTTACGAAACCGCGTATTCAAGATTTATGGAATAGAAAGTGAAAAAGGTTCTTTCTCGGAGACGGTGTTATTGGCTTATTTTTCGGAATTGGCGCAACAACAAAAGCCATCAACAGTGTGGTCGAATTATTCAATGATTAAAAGTACGTTGCAATCCAATAATAATGTAGACATTTCAAAATATTGCAAACTAATTACATTTCTGAGGGAAAATGGCTCAAGAAATCTTCGATTTTTACGAATACACATATTAGTAATTTTTTAAATAATGCTCCAGATGAAGTTTATTTAATGGCCAAGGTTGTTGTTGTATTTGGGATTGCAAGATCTTGTCGAATTTGTGAAATCAGCCAGGTAACATTAGATGATATTGATGATTCTGGAATGTTATTAATTGTGAAACTTAAGCAAACAAAGAATGATGTAAACAGGAGATTTGTAGTTACTGAAAAATATATTAAATTTTACAGAATGTACATAGCCCTTCGTCCAGCAGCAGCAAAGGATCGCCGCCTGTTTTATGCATATCGTAATGGAAAATGTATCAATCAGGTTGTTGGTAAAAATCAATTTTATGAGGTGCCTGAAACAGTAGCCAATTATCATCTACTTGAAAATGGTAAGTGACATACAGGTCATACATTTCGAAGATCGTCTGCTACATTTTTAGAGTTGAATCTGGAGGAGACTTGATGACACTAAAGAAACATGGTGGTTGGAAATCATCAACGGTAGCTGAAGGGTATGTTGATGAATCTGTGGCGCACAGGACAGAAATATCTAATAAAGTGTTTAAAACGTGTGGCAGTGCATTTGAAATAAGATCCAATTTGCGACCAGGACCATCAACGGCAGTTATGGCAGAAAATATGATTTCAAGTCAAGAAAATTCCACTGTAGCAGACATTCCCAATCGTTCGAGGAACATGTCTTTCATGCAATGCACATTTACAGATGTTCCAACATCTAGGTGCCCACCAAATCATTCGTTTATTGTAAATTATATTATCGAAATTATAACATTTGTACCTTTTTATAAGTTGTATATAAATAAATAAATAAAATAAAAAAACAACTGTACTTTTGACATTAAAGAAATGTAAGTTATGTATAATAAAATATTCTAAAATTAAATATCTCCGTGTTCTCTTATGTGTACATATGCAGGAAAAAAGTATTCATTTTTTTCCCGGGGAAAAAGTAATTTAATAAAAAGTAACATTTTGTTACCTGTCAAGAAAGATAAAATGTCAAACTTTTTTCCGGTCACAGAAAAGATATTTTTTCTTCAAGCGTATTAAAATGTTTAAATTATGTCACCAAAAACAGAAGTAGAAGTAGGACATTGTTTTACTAGTAACAAAATGTTAGTACCGAACGCCACCGTAGTGGACATTGTTTTACTAGTAACATAATGTTAGTTCCGAAAGCGCCGCCGTAGTGGGTATTGTTTTACTAGTAACATAATGTTAATACCGAAAGCCACCGGTGGCGCGCTATCCACTAGCCACTTGTCATATTGTGTCAACATGTAAGACTGTAGTTTGAATATTTGTACATTTATGATAAATAAATGAATTTTTGCATTTTAATACGCTTGAAGAAAAAATAGTATATATTACACGGAGTAGAACGCCTTTTTTTGTGTTTCGCCCAGTTTGCGGGCTGGGCTCAACACAAAAAAAGAGTGCGTTCTACTCCTAGTAATATAATATACTATTTTTTCTTAGCTTCGGTACGGTAGAATCTACATGCACGTCAGCTTTGAAAGCAAGCCATTTTTAAAGAAATATTCAACCCGTGTCGTGGCGAGCCGAATTTTCGATTTGCCTTGTGTAATTTACGATGCGGATCAACTAGAACTCTTGATCTCTGTGTCGCGACATTGTTCGGCCCTCTCGCAGGTGTTTTTCGAAAAATATGAACGTTTTGAGATTGCATGTTTTTGCGCTATTTTCGGTCCCGAAGTGCATGCTTTTTTTTAACTATTTTTCGCCGATATCTCTGAAACGGTAAGAGTCAGCCCAAAATAAAAATACCGTAAATCGAGTACGTTTTAGAAAATATTATCTAGGTGTTAAGCAAATCACAACTTACACACTTTTTTATTTATTATGAAATTAGCTACTTTCTCTATATTGTTGCCCTAATCTGGGCACGCTAATATACTAGTTAGGTAAATACTTTAAAACACTAATTATTGGAAAACCAGTCAAAACAACTACTCTTCTAGCTAATACTGACGAAGTATTGAATTACATGATAGGATTCAAAGCATTTTAAAGCAAAAAAAAATCGGCAGCTACTGGAAGCGGCTGGAACCTCCCCACCCAGTGAATCTTTGAAGCCGAAAAGAGCACTAAACAATATGAACGATCTCATTTAATTATATTTATTAAGTTGAAATATTTTTTTCATATTAAATCAGAAAAAAAAGTCTTGCGTTCGGTGGGATTTGGACCTAAGAACTTGAGTGTTAAATTTATAGTCTGCACAACATTAATGTTTTATTCAATGTTTTAATACAAATATTATGCTTCATCGGATCCTAGCCCGGGGCCAGCCAGACAACCACGGTGAACACCGTCGTGGCGAGTGTGAGGCTGGACGGGGTAGGTCCGGTTTGGCTTGGAGAAAAATAGAAAAGTCTGTCTGTCTTCTGTAGGCAGGCTTAAAAACTAGGTTAAAATTATAATGTGTCCACATGGACCTAAAATTAATATAAAAATAAACAATACTATAAAAACGTTCGAAGGCAAGAGCACTTAATAATTTTAATTGTTGATACGGGAAATAACTGAACGAAGAAACCTGTTCGTTGGTAATGGGATGGATGGCAGGGATGGCCATCTTTGGAAAAAACCATATAACTCTTGGTGGACATCTTCCCTGCCAGATGTAGCCAGGGTAGTGTTCATGGTGGATCGTTTAAGTTTGAGTTGGTATATTTAGTTTTATCTTTTGGCCTCGACCGATTTTTCACTAAATCGGTCGGGGAAGTGATAGCCGTCAAATTTTTGGTTCCAATGTTTCTCTGGGGAATTTGGTTTTTGAAAAATGTTTAGGTTGGTACCAATGTCTTAAATTGTTTTTAGGTTATGTAGTACTATTTTTAGGTTATGTTGCTGGAAGAATTTCCGGCGGGATGCCGGAAGTAGCGGAAATAGTTTTTAAAATATAATGTTACTGACACTTTTAAAGTTTTATTGGAAAAAACTCACCGAAGGCATTCCGGTGGGGTTGCTTACACTTCTAGGGCTTGTAAGTGGTTCAGGATGGCCTCTCACACCATCCGTGGGCTTTATAAACGTCGTAAAAACTTGTAATCTCACGATGCACTTGACACGTCAAAAATACTCAGCATACAGTCTGCACGCTTTAACACACTAGCAGAGAACTTACACCACAGATGGACAAGTAGTATTTTTTGGGAATTTTCCTTTGAGTCCATTTAATAAAATCTGGCATTTTTCTGAAGTGACATTTTTCCGAAAATTTGACATTTTCCTGAATTTTTGACATTCGTCTGAAAAGTGACATTTCTCCGAAAATTTGACATTTTCTCGAAAATTTGACATTTTTCTGAAGTGACAATACTCCGAAAATTTGCTAATTTTCAAATATTTGACATTTTTCTGAAAGGTGACATTTCTTCGAAAATGTGACTTTTTCGAAAATTTGACATTTTTCCGAAAATTTGACATTTTCCTGGATTTTGGACATTTTTCTGAAAAGTGACATTTCTCCGAAAATTTGACATTTTCTCGAAAATTTGACATTTTTCTTAAGTGACATTACTCCAAAAATTTGAAATCTTCAAACATTTGACATTTTTCTGAAAGGTGACATTTCTTCGAAAATGTGACGTTTTTTCGAAAATTTGACATTTTTCCGAAAATTTGACATTTGCCTGAATTTTTGACATTTTTCTGAAAAGTGACATTTCTCCGAAAGTTTGACATTTGTTCGAAAATTTGACATTTTTCTGAATTGACATTTTCCTGAATTTTTGACATTTTTCTCAAAAATGTGACATTTCTCCGAAAATTTGACATTTTTCTGAATTGACATTACTCCGAAAATTTGACAATTTTCAAACATTTGACATTTTTCTGAAAGGTGACATTTCTTCGAAAATTTGACGTTTTTTCGAAAATTTGACATTTTTCTGAAAAGTGACATTTTTCCGAAAATTTGACATATTTCTGAAAAGGGACATTTCCCTGAAAATTTAATGTTTTCGAAAATTTGACATTTCTCCGAAAATTTGACGTTTTCCTGAAAATTTGACATTTTTTAAAAATTTGACATTTTTCTGAAAAATGACATTTCTCCGAAAATTTGATATTTCTTGGAAATTAAAAAAAAAATTTGGTGACTCGTCTTGTAGAAATATTTTTTATTTTGTTTTTTTCAGTTCGCCTGGTATAAGAATTTTATGTTTTTATGACGTCATCAGAACGTAGGTGTATTTTTAATTCACTCGTATTCCATCCATCTACAATATTTCCACCTACGTTTCAAACTTTTATTGGTTGTTTCCAATAGTTAAGTCGATATCTGCACCAGTTTCTAAGAATTGTTCTTATTTGTGATGTCATGTGGACGTAGGTGAATTATTAATTCACTTGTATTCCGTCCGTCCACAATATTTCCACCCACATTTCAAATTTTAATTGGATGTTTCCAATCGTTAAGTCAATATCTGTACCAGTTCGCCTGTTGTAAGAATTTGTCTTATTTGTGACGTCATGTAGATGTAGGTGTATTATTAATTCACTTTTATTCCGTCCATTTACAATATTTCCATTTCAAATTTCAATTCAATAACTCCAACCGTTAAGTCGATATCTGTACCAGTTCGTCTGTTGTAATAATTTTTTATTTTTGTGACGTCATGTGACGTAGATGTATTATTAATTCACTCGTAATCCGTCCGTCTACAATATTTATACCTACGTTTCAAATTTCAGTTCGATATCTTCAACCCTTCCCGAATTATCAGCCGAAATCACTAAACACCTCTGTCATTATTAGAATATCACCCTGTAAATTGCACTGCTTTGAGGACAAAAAACTATAAATTTCACTTGGCGGAGATAGTATCAAATATAATTTGGGCATATGGGAAAATCGAAATTTTGTGTTGAAACGTATATAGCAGCGAAACCATTAATCCTACAGACATTTTTTGACAAAGCAAATTCATCATCATTTTATTGTCTTTCTAATAGATCCCTACTATTTTTTTGCCAAAATCAATATTTATCTAGATATTCGCAAGAGAAGAGAAGAAAACACGTTTCCTTGGAAAATGTAAATTTCCACTTGTTTCGTTTATAACGTCCTTATTTTTTGTCTTATGTCAAAAAATAAAAAATAATTTTTTGTAGCATTAAATTCTCTACACATTCGTTAGGGCGAAGTATGTTGACCTAGGGACGCCGTTTAAGAGTTATGGAGGTTTAAAGAGAAAAAATTCGAGATTTTAGACGAATTTCAAAAAAGTCTCCACTTTGGCCGATCGTATCTCGGTAATTTTTGGAGCAGCATAAAAATCCAAAAAAAGACTTTTAGGTAATTCAATTCTCTACAATTTAGTTAGGTCGAAGTTTTTTGCCGTAGGAGTCGCCGTTTAGAAGTTACGAACGATTTAATGAAAAAAGTGCATGACACCGTCATCTTGAAAGGCCCGCCGGACCCAAACGAAAAGTCCCATTAAAATTTCGAGTACGGCAAAACGTTCCTGACATTATGTAGTTTTCCTTAGCTAGTTTTTATTTTTGAGCTATCTCTCACAGTTTCCGAGTTACAGATGAAAAACCGTTTTCAGAGTTGCGGCATCCGAGGGTAAATTTTGGTCGAAAACCAGACATCTAAATTTACTCGTATTTTAAAAAATACGATACCGCGACGGCCGTACTATGTAGCGATGGAAAGAGAAAGACTTGTAGTTGATCCACATCGTAAATTGCATGCCGAAATTCGAAAATTCAGCTCGGCACAAACGAATCAAAAGTGACATTTTTGCAATTTTTCGTTTTACGTTTCTCTATCGCGAATTTGTGTTAGAAGAGTGTCCATCTTCCATCTCGTTCCCCCGCAAAAAAGAGATAGACAATCTTTGCACGTTAATAACTAATTAACCGTAAATAATTAGTCGTTCGGAATGTCGCGCTGAGATGTAGAATTTCACTCTCGTCAGATCAGTACAGTCCCGATTCCGTCAATAGTCTCTAAAAAAAGCCTTTGCGGCTGCAAATTTGCAAAGAGTAAGGGGTACAGCCCTGTATTATTTTGTGGTATACGTTCTCTGACACGTCTATCGAACGTTAGGTTAGACTATAAAATTTATCTTACACAGGAAGCGTGTTTTTTAATTTTTTTCACGGAAACCAAATCGAAAAAGTGCAAGTGTGATATATCGTTGAAATCGGAATTTTTACTGCTTTTCAATGGTTCAATTACAAATTGTAAGTAATCATAAAATAAACAACTTGTTGTGCCAAAACGGCACTAAACGTAATCCGATCTCAACCAAAACCTTTTCAGATCTTCTGGAGCACTAAAGAAATCCGTTTAGTAGCTTCGCCGCTATCGTGCTAACATACATACACACACACACACACACACACACACATACATACACACAGACATTTTTCAAAAACAACTTTTTTGGGTTCCTGGGACCTCAAAACGTAAAGATCTGATGTTATCTCAATTTTCGATTTTGGACTAATTGTAGTAACCTCCCACAATTTTATTGTGGGGAGGTTAATATATTGAAATATATCATTCACACTTTTTTATTTAATACAAAATTATCTACTTTCTGTATAATATTTGTACCTTACACACTAATATACCACTTAGGAAAACACTTTAAAACACTCATCATTGCAGAACCAATCAAAACAACTACTCTTCTAGCTAATACTGACGAAGTATTGAATCACATGCTTCCATCAAATTATATTTTCTAAAACTATTTTTTATTTTTTTTCTTGCGACAAAAATGAGGAAAATAGAAAGGCGGAAGTGAGAACTTTTTTTTTCGGTAAAATTTCGCCATTCTCTCACCGTAATTAATCGGTAATTAACTGAAATTGATCCCAATTACGATGTACTCTTAATAATAATAATAATATTAATAATAATTTAATAACAAAGTTGTGGCCGAAAATATGCGCCTCGTCGCACTTCCTAAAATTTATAAGATATTTATTTGCAAGCTGGAAAACTAGAAGTTAAAATATTAGTATTACATTTGGTATTGACAGGGCAGCAATCTAACAATAAAATTACCTCTAACCATTGACGTCACGCGTTAATAAAATTCAACATTTTTTAAAACATTCATGATTTCAGCGAAATAGCCACTATTTTTTAATTGTTTTAAATTACGATTTGTTTCTTTTTAAAAGTATTATATTTTTGTAAATTCATGCAAGTTTCAAGTCAACCGGTGAAGTATATTACGCTTGTGGTTCACCAACACATTGACCTTTTGGCTGGGTGGATTAGATTTTTCTTAAATTTTATACTATAAAATATGTGTAATTTCAACGTTAATAAATTTAAGTCAAACACTCTGTGTTTTTAATATACTTGTTCAAGTGGCAGACGCATTTTTTCCCGTAGGTATGATGGCAGAGAGGCTGTTTCGGATATTTCATGTCCATAATTCATAATAAAAAATTAATCATTAATGATTTCAGTCAACGAATTTATTTTTTACATAGTTGAAACGCTCCTGTCGAGCTTTGTTCCACGCGTAATCTGGGAGATAACCATTTTCGCTATACAGGCTGTTCCACTTAAAACTCCCGGCGCCATTTTCTCAATAACCAAAAGCGATATTTGAATTATGTAAAAGGTATCTATTAGAATATATATAAATGTCTTCAGTTTTAAGTAAAAATGGTTATTTTACACATTGAGGTATAGATGGCGTTGCGATGCAAAGAAATTTTTCGATCCTAGGAACGATGAAATTAGTTGCATGAGATGGAGAATTATATTCTAAGTAACTTTTTCAACATAAACAATTTTCGAAAAATCACTGGTTTTCAAGATATTTGAACTTCAATGTAATTTTTCAAGTAACAAAATCCCATTTTTTTTTCATATGTCTAAAATTTATAGTGTAAAATTTAGTAGAACATACAATATAAACATGACGCAAAAATTAGTCACACACAATAAACAAAAATGTCAAAATCTTTAATTTCCAAATAGCAGTTGCAGCCCCACCTTTGTTATATTTGAAAAAAAATATTTTGTCTTTTGAAATAAACGTTTCATTACCATCTAAATGAGCCTGATTCACTATGAAAAATGTCCCAAAGGACTTTGTCTAAAATGTATTTTAAAAAAGTTATGACGATTTTTATATTCAAAAAAATTACATTGAAGTTCAGATATCTCGAGAACCAGTGATTTTTTCGAAAATTGTTCGTATATTATAAGTTGCTCTCCATCTCGTGCAACTCATGTCATCGTTCCTAGGATCGAAAAATTTCTTTGCATCGCAAAGCCATCTATACCTTAATGTGTAAAATAACCATTTTTACTCAAAACTGAAGTCATTTATATATTCTAGTAGATACCTTTTACAGAATTCAAATATCGCTTTTGGTTATCGAGAAAGTGGCGCCGGGAGTTTTAAGTGGGACACTCTGTATATGGTAGAGAAACAGTGGAATAATGTTAAAAAGAATGTTAATAAAATCTGCCTAAAATTTCTGTCTCTGCCCCCTGGGCTATAAGAATATTTGATCACTTCATCATTTTTATATTGTTTGGGAAAGGTTTCACATATGTTTACATTATATTATGTGTACGTAAAAGTCGCTTCTGGAATTTGTCGCTGCCTCCCGAACTTTGTTTGTAATCGGGCACGTCCGACATAAGTGTAACGTTTTTGGTGTTGGCAATTTTTTACGGTATATATTTATTATTATTACCATTATTATGATACCTCACTAAATAGGCCACGTACTTGAAATATTCTAGCTAATCTTGTTGCGCCAACACACACTAAAATATTTTCCGTGTCTAGGATTGAATAAAAGATCGCAAAAAGCGCAAAATATAATGATTCAAAAACCTCATTTCATTCATAATTTATTTCTAACTCCAGGGAAAAAATATGAAAACAGCTAGTAAAAACATTTTCCATGTTATCAGAAATTATGCATCCGCTTCAAAGTACTTAAATGCTGTATTCGGAAGCATATGGGGGACCAATTTGCACCGTAAAGGAGAAGAAATAAGAGCAGAGCCGCCACAGTTCGGTATACGCCAAAGCGAAACAGCGTTCTACATTATTAACATCCACCAAAATGAAATATTTCCGTGTGGTGTGTATGCAGGTAATGCACGGCACGTATGTCTAGGAAAGTTGGAACACAGAAACTAGGCATCGTTCGTTTTACTTTATATATCTTCTACTGGCTTGATCTAAGTTTCAAGAGAATATGTACACTCTTGTGGTGGTAATAAATAAATTAACCCAACTTCACTTTGTTTGTGTTCTGTTGAATTATATATTTGCAGAAGAATAATGCTTTACGTAGAGGATTATACATCGCTAGAAACAGAAATGATGTTTTCCTTTTTACTTTTATGTTTGTTCAGTAAAATATGAAAAGCCGGAATAGGGAAAAGAAAGTTATGATAAGCAAATCTTCTTAACTGTCACTATGTCTCTTACCCAGTACTTTCGTACTGGGTGCGTTAAAAGCAATTTTTTTCTTAATAACAACATCTTGGCAGATGTTTTGTGACCCATGCGTTATTTTAGTAGGTTTCCCTTTATTGTAAGACACGTCTCACAGCATCACGCCATCTGTTGCGGTCAATTGCTTGGCATACGTGTTTATCAATATATTTTTTTTCAAATTACTACTATACTACTATAATCCAGTAACCCTGTCATTTAAAAAAAAGGGGTTAACTGACGTTAAATCAGGTATGTATGCTTTTTGAATATGTTGTATAGGATTGAAAATTAATGTTAAATCCAAGTTTACGACCTCGGCAGACCTCTGGGTCTTGGTCAAAAATCCATAAAACGGTGAGATTTTTGTTTTTCTTTCCAGTTTTTGTCGATTTTGACACCCAAGGCCTACTTTTTTGGTAAAAATAATTTAGTATTTTTTAAAAGTAGACTAAATTTGCTATAAACTGGTACCGTAACGGACTCTGTAGATCAAATAGTATCTGATGTATAGCTGTTCAAAATTTTGCATAATTTTTATTTTTTTCAGTTTTTATGAAAGGTAACATGTAGGCTAATAGATCGCGACTAGGTTGCCTAGCCATATCTCGACCCCATGACATTTAATTTGAAAAAAATTAATTAGTTTTTTCTTTTTTTTTTGTCAGGCGAAATCGAAATTTTGTCTTTAAACGTATATATCAGCGAAACCATTCAGGAATTTTTCAAGAAAGCAAATTCATCATCATTTTATAATCTTTCTAATAGGTTCCTACCAGTTTTTTTCCTAGAACCAACGTTTATCTAGAGATTTGCAAGAGATGAGAAAAAAACACGTTTCCTTGGAAAATGTAAATTTCCAGTTGTATTGCTCCTAGCGTCCCTATTTTCTGTCGTAGGGCAAAAAATAAAAAAGGGACTTGTAGCTTATTAAATTCTCTACAAATTTGTCAGGTCATAGTTTTTTTGCCGTAGGAGCCACCGTTTAGGAGTTATGGACGTTTTAGGCAAAAAAGTGCAAGACGCCGCCATCTTAAATGCCCGCCGGGCCCAAACCAAGAGTCACAGTAAAATTTGGAACGTCGTAAAACGTCCCTCACATTATGTAGTTTTCCTTGGGGAGTTTTTATTTTTGAGCTATCTTTCACAGATTCCGAGTTACGGGCGAAAAACCGTTTTCAGAGATGCGGAATCCGAAAGGAAATTTTCGTCGAAAACCCGACATTTAAGTATACTCATATTTTCAAAAATATGATACCGCAACGCCCGTACCATGTTGTTACGGAAAGAGGAAGACTTCTAGTTGATCCGCATCGTAAATCGCATGCCGAAATTCGAAAATTCGGCCCGACACGAACGAATCAAAATTGACATTTTGGCATTTTTCGTTTGACTTTTCTCGATCGCGATTTTGCGTTAGAAGAGTATTAGTCCAAGATCCCAGAGCTGTCAGACCTACGTAATTTTAGCAAAGCTAATATTTTGACAACAACTAGTGTAATATCTAATTAAGAACGTATGCGTATTTGCTAGTTTGCAGAAAACAGGTACAAAAGGTACATACAAATTTTACTCAGTACGTTAAAATATGATAGCTGGTTTATTTTCCACGTGACACACTAACGACGTGGTGTAAGCGTCAACCTCCGAATCTTAAGGTCCGAGGTTCGATCCTTTTTTTTTTTCAACAAATATTAACTTAAAGTGGCGATTACCAAGAAAGAGACAACCGATAGGGAAATATTTATTATTTTTCGCCATAAGTTTTTTTCTTAGTACATATATTTGAAAAAAAAACTGAGAACGCTCAGGGATCGAACCTCGGACCTTAAGTTCCGGAGGTTGACACTTACACCATGTGGTTAGCGCGCCACTTGTAAAATAATCCAGCTATCATACTTTAACGTACTGAGTAAAATTTTTATGTACCTTTTATACCTGTTTTCTGCAAAAGGGTCCCGCTTTCAAACTAGCAAATACGCATACGTTCTTAACTAGATATTACACTATTTTTTGTCAAAATATTAGCTTTGCTAAAATGACGTAGGTCTGGCGGCTCTGGGATCTCACTCTATATCTTTCGCCCATCTCTTTCCGTCACAAAAAAAAGATATAGCTGACCTTCCCCTAACAACTAATCAACCATAAATAATACAACAGCGAAAGATAACCTAACAGACGTAGAATTTAATTCTAAATCGACCTGCACCTGTCCCGATCCCGTCAGATATGTTTAAAAAATAGCCTTTGTTAATGCAAATTAGCAAAGAGTAAGGGGAGACGTGTAGAATTTTACTTTAAAAACTTGTTACAACAATCGAACTATCTTTTATTTTTTGCACTACGACAAAAAAAACCGCTGCCCAAGGAATCACTACTTCCACATCCAAGTCTCTTACAACAAAAATACTATATTTGCATTCCACTATATGAAAATAATTGTTTATGGAACTTTAATAGTACAATAATTGAAATCATGTACCCAAAAAACCCATAAAATTATATGCCACATCGGTGGTGGGGATGAATGAAGTGAAAAAAATTCTTAATGACTTTGACTCTTGTACACACACTAAATCACACTATTTTTTCACCACCTTTAATAATGGTGGGGGTGGTAATAGGTGTGGCTAATGTCAAATTTTTTTTGAGACCTTAGCTCCTCTTACATTTACTAAATATCAATTTCATGGACTATTACTTGCTTGATATACCTATTTACCCCCATTTACCCCAATTTACCGTTTAACTCTGCAAAAGAATAAGATCAAAATACAATTTAGTCCCAGATCTCGTTAAAATACTTATATGCCATATTTTAAGTCAATATGTTAAACAGTTCCAGAGTAATCGTGAGCACCAAAAAGATACAAGACTAACAGACAGACCGACGTGACAGACAAATGTTTCTTGTTCAAACTTAAAATATTGACGTTTCATGACATTTAAACAATGAAAATTTCCAATTTTTTTTTGCGTTAATATAATTCAACTGGATGTGGAAGTAATACGCAGAAAATGGCATGACAAAGATATAAAAAATCGTTGTGTGCCGTAAACTACACGATAGGCCTCTACTTTAAGTATTTTCTTCGCAAACCGACTACGCGTCCTTACTACCCAAGGTAACCCACTGTGCATCCAATTTACTCGAGGAAAGCCACTGCAATTCATACTTCTTAAACCAACCCACTGCGCATCCATTTTACTAGAGGAAACCCACTGCGCATCCATACCACTTGAGGTAACCCACTGCGCATCCATAGTACTGGAGAAAAGCCACTGCGCATCCGTACTACTCGTGGTAACCTACTGCGCATCCATTGTACCCGAGGAAAGCCATTGCGCATCCATATTACTTAAAGTAACCCACTGCGCATCCATAACTACTTGAGGTAACCTACTGCGATCTGTAATACTCGAGAAAAGTCACTGCGCATTCATACTTCTTAAAGTAACCCACTGCGCATCCATTTTACTCGAGGAAACCCACTGCGCATCCATACCACTTGAGGTAACCCACTGCGCATCTATAGTACTGGAGAAAAGCCACTGCGCATCCGTACTACTCGTGGTAACTTACTGCGCATCCATTGTACTCGAGGAAAGCCATTGCGCATCCATATTACTTAAAGTAACCCACTGCGCATCCATACTACTTGAGATAACCTACTGCGATCTGTAATTCTCGAGAAAAGTCACTGCGCATCCAAAATACTCAAGGAAAGCCACTGCGCATCCGTAATACTCGGGGAAACCTACTGCGCATCCATAGTAGTCGAACAAAGCCATTGTGCATCCATACTATTCGAAGTAACTTTAACAACACAATATTTGAAATCGTCTACCCCAAAGACCTATAAAACGATATGCCACATCGGTAGCGGGGGTGGGGGTGGTAGAGGGTTGGTAGTGGAGGTGAATAAAGTAAAAAAAAATTGAGGCCTTAGTTTCTTGTAGACACTAATATTACTAAATTAAAACTTTATTTTTTTCACCCCCTTTAATAATGGGGTGGGGGTAGTAATGGGGGTGGCTAATGCCAAAAAAATTTTGAGACCTTAACTTTTTTTGTATATACTAAATATCAATTTTATGGACTCTTACCTACTTGATTTACCTATTTACCCCCATTTACCCCAATTTACCCCCCCAACCCTTCAACGAAATAAAATGAAAATATAATCTATTTCCCAGATCTCATTAAAATACATACGTGTACCAAATTTCAAGTCAATATCTTAAACGGTTCCAGAGTAATCGTGCGCACAAAAAAAGTTAGACAGACCGACAGACAGAAATTTTTTTTTCTCTCAAACTTAAAATCTCGACGTTTCATGACATTCTAAGCCTATCTGAGCAATAAAAATTTTTAAAAAATTTTTTGTCGTTACTATACTTCCACTGGATGTGGAAGTAATAAGGACGCAAGGAGCGATACAACTGGAAATTTACATTTTCCAAGGAAACGTGTTTTTTTATCATCTCTTACGAATATCTAGATAAACGTTGGTTCTAGGAAAAAACTGTGTCAAGATATGGCTAGGCAACCTAGTCGCGATCTATTAGCCTACATGTTATCTTTTATATAAACTATTTCTTATCTGAATAATAGATGAGGGTATTAATTTCTTATGCCGGATCTTAGACTACTAAGGTTATTTTACAATTATTATCCATTTAATATTTAAATTTAACAGAAATGACGTGATAAAATATAATACACACAAATGACAAATGCATGTTTAAAGCATGTACCGTGCGTGTAATTTCCCATTAGGCATGTACATTCACGTAGCGCGAGAGATTTGACAACACCGGCAGCCGTAAATTCGTCCGTTGGTGGAGCATTCCAGCTCTGTTATTTCATTGCAGCCAGCTGGCACGCGCGATGTTGTAATTCTTCTCCCCATGCCTAGCCCGCGACTACACACCCGGTATATCATTCTTTAGTGATGAAGATTAAGATTACTACAAGATGCCCAATTATTTTTTTAATTCAAGTCAGAATACTTTTTGGAATTCTGATATTTATTCGAATTTATATTTTCAGTTGGATGTTGCCGACTACTTCACTAAGCAAAAGATGGCCTTATACGAGAACGTTCAGTATTTTACCTAGTGTGTGTCATTGATGGATGATACAATCTGAACCATCCATCTGACGGTGAATCTAATACACCCACCAACATAACACAAGTATTCAATCTTCTTTACCCCCAGAAGCCTGAAATGACTTCTTTAGAGATAGAGCTAAACATTTGGAGGCAAAGAACACAGTATCCAGTATATTAGGATTAATCTCTCTTCAAAAAAAAAAAAAAATACCAGTACCGTCACCAGGAGTCAAACCCGTAACCTCGAAATGAAAGCCAGTTCTCCTTGAGTGTCGACCATGCAGTTACGGATTGATTCGTCTCTGGGAGTCTTTAGTGACACCAAATGTATAAAAATTTATCAGAGGAAAGTCAAAAAAAGTCTTGGACGTTCATATTATTTTCGTTGAACAGTAAGTCGTGTTGACTATGTTAATGTGAATTGATTCACTTTATTGAATTTCTGCAGATAAAATATACAAATAAAAAGCTTTTTCTTTTGATTTATTATCAAAATATTCTCAATGCAGACAATAAACGATAAAAAATGTAATAGATAAAATAAATCTCCATAAACCTGATCCGCCACTTTTACTCAGAAATTGATATCTTGGACTTCACAAGATATAAAATATATAATAAATATTGACGCGTTCAAACCCCGCTGAAATCACTTTATATTTTCCATATACTGCATTTCTCACCTGAAATATGAATTGGTTTCTACAATATTACTCTACAATGTGGGTTCTCTAACTACACTTTTTTGGGGGTCCGTGTGCAAGTTCGTAGTAGAAAAACATGGTTGAAGTCATTTTGTTCCGCATGCTGCACTAATTGTTAAAAGTGATGGTGGACTTCTGGGGCATGCGACTGGGCAGGGGAGGAAAGGGCAATATTTTTAATTGTTAATTATGTGAAAAAAGTCGTTTTTTGTTAATTTTTAATAATTTAATAAAAGAGGGAACTGACACGATGGAAATTATTTTTTTGTCCAAAATTGGCTTCAGCGCGTCAAAATACTTCAGAAAAGTTAGATGAGAACCTTAGGTAGATACTTTTTTTTGTAGACCTGTGTAATTAATTAATCTTTGAAGTCATTTTTTGTTTGTTTCTCTATCATAAAAAATACAAAAGTGGAACATATCACAAAAAAAAACTTTTTAAAACAATTTAATTTTTTGTTAAAAATACTAACTATTATAACTGGATCTCCCAGTATCATATGTTGACAATAAAATATTGAAACAACACCAGCAAGGGTTATTCGTCATTATATTTAACTATACAGAAATGGTCTATCAAACGAGATGAGGTGAGAGTGGAGGTCGTTTCCAATCCAAAGAGGTAACCATATATGCGATTATCCAATTGTTGAAAGTTTAAAATTTGTTTCAATTTTTTCCTGAAAGTGGTTGTTTTTTTTTTGTTCATAGTGGATTTTTAAGTGGGTGTACCATTCCATTTTCTACCGAATTAAAAAATATGATTTTGTGAATATTTTTTGTTCACGATTTTTATTTTATAATTTTCGGTTGGCATTAAATTTCGGTTTATATAGAGAATGCAAGTTTTACCTCACTGAGAGGAGGGTAGTAAGGGGTGGTGGGGGTTGATGATTCCACTTTCTATAATGTTACATCATATCATCATATGCTCATAACTTTACAATATAAATAAAACAAATTTTTTGGCTATTAAGTATCGATTGGTACAGGCAAATGCAATTTTTACTTCCCTAAGGGGATAGTGAAAGGAGGTAGGGGGTAAAATATTAAAACTTTGATAATGTTGACACCATTACGTACTCATACCTTTACAAAATAAAAAATAATATTCTCTATAAACTGGCGGTATATGAAGGAAAATCTCATTTTTGCCCTTTTTAGGAGACAGAGACCAGAACCTTAGGACAAGACCTTTGTTTATGTAGACCTGTGTAATTAAAAATTAATTAATTAATTAATTAATTAAATAATAAAAATAAATAAAAAAAAATAATTAATTAAATTTTCGAGTGTGGCTCCATTGGCTTTTTGGCCATTTAGTCTGGGGTCCAACAGTACGAAATCGCTCTAAATTCCAAGTAACCTGTTCCGACATGACGTACATTTTTCAACTTCAGATTTGCAAAAAGGGTTATATAGGACACCAGAAATGACTTGTCGGATTCTTATCAGCTCTTGCATAACTTCTTAAATGATAAGAAAAGAGACGAAATGATAATTCCTAAAAAAATGTTTTTTAATACATAACACGTCCTGTAAAAGAAAATATGAGTGCTATCCATCTAATTTTTTTATAGTATACACTAAAGACATAAGCGCTTAGATAAGGCTCGATGGCATTGTTTAAATATGTTTAGTTTTTTGGGAAAAAAATATGAAATCTGTAACTATAAAATATTGTAGTAAGAATTTCGACATACGAGCAAGTACTTCAATTTTAAATTTTTTGTGTACAAACTATGCTAAAAAACAAACCTAATATATTGAAAATGTTTTTAAGACGAGAATTAAGTTGATATTGCATATAGTATTCGAGTTGTGAATTTTTAAAATGGGTGCATGATGCGGCGCATGTAATAAAGGCGACAGCTCTCCCAAAATTCATAAAGCGCATGAAAACAGTTTACAGTGGAATTAGCTGGTATGTTTATATTTAGGCGTATGTACTTATATATATATATAATGTGAAGTTATTTGTCTTAACATTTTAACATTATAAAAACTATTTGTGTTTGATTGTTTAAATCGTTTGATTATTGTTTGCGGTTCATATTTATTATTTACTAGCTATGCCCGCGGTTACGTTCGCGTGGAATTTTTAAATTGACTAGAAAGCTTCTTTATAAACGACGTTTGAGGTAGAATCACCATTCTGGAATATTTTAGAAAACTCACAAATTTTATGGAATATTCCAGAGTACTCTCGAATTTTCTGGAATATTCAGAAGTTTAATCTTAAAAGTTTATGCCGTGCAAGTACGCTTATTGTAGAGATCAAGCTGTATCTCCTGTTCTACTAGACTGATTATCATAAAACTTGGCTTAGTCTAGGCCGATTTCGATGAAATAAGAACTAAATGTTACTCCAAGCTTAGATGAACCTCATTGGTTAAGTAGTTTCTGCGTGATGCGCGTTCAAACAGACAAGCAGACAAACAGAGGAAAATTCCAAAATCTGTCTTAATGTATTCCATTACTCATCTTCACATCAGTTTTTTGGAAATATTTTCAATGTACATACACGTCAACTTTACAAATATATTATATGTATACGTTTGAAAATTATTAAAAGGTAAAATAATTTAATAAAAGTTATTTACGCTCCCTACAGTGTTGTGAACCGTCATTCAAATTACCTCTTGCACAAAATTTTAGATGCAGAATTGGAAATCAGGAGCTGGTACCGATAATATCGACAAAAAAAGTTTATCTGAACTTAAATTAAAAAGTGCAACTGTAAAATAAAATGCGACACAAACTGTTCTTGTGAGTGGTATTCAATTGCGTTCTCGTGTGCTGCTTTTCCTGAAAATTGTTTTAAGGGAAAAAGCAATATGCATCATTTCATAATGATAGTGATTCTGACTAACATGTAAGAATAGTTATACACAAAAATTACGTAATATACAACATTAATGTTTTATTTAAAATATTTCCCTTTTCTGCTTTCTATTAAATATGCTAAATACCTAAAATAATATTTCTCACTAATGTTTTATTTCTTAAACAATATAAAAACGAGTAGAAGTTGTACTCGGGCATGGCCAATTGCGAATACCCATTTGATTAATAGATTAACATTTTGCTCGAACACACAATTCACTTTGTATCGATTATTATTTTTTTAAATGAGTGGCCGCAATCGGCAACGCCCGACTACTACTTTCATTCGTTTTGTTGTAATATTAACATAAAGTAATTCAAATTTGCAATTATATTGAACAATATAGTGCTTTTTACTGTTACACTGTACCAATTATCGTGTAGACTATTTTTATTTTAATGCTGCATAATTACGCGCCTCATAAAAAAAATCATAAACAAAAAACTGTATACGTTATCGACAGGATCTTTTCTGAAAAAACTTTTTCAATATATGTACTATATTTGGTAAGCAATTGTATATAAGAATTTCATAAATTTAACATAGTTGTCCGCATATCGAAATTTTTAGAACGTAAATATCAACCTTTTGATTTTAATTTTTTTCCAAAAAAAATATTCTTTTCAAAAACACCAATAGCTTAGTTAGCATCACGTATATCTTTTGAGTATACATACCAAAAATCAGATCGGTAGGTTACATAGTTTTTTTTTAACGGAAAATAACCATTGTAAAACATAATTTTGTAATTATCAATCCGCCATATTTTTTGCGATTTCTGAAGTTGCGCAAGAGCAAAAATTAATCCGACAAGTGTTTTCTAGTGCCCCAAGTAATGCTCTCTTCATTACTTATATCAACATTTGTACGTCGTGTCGGAACAGATCATCTTGAATTTGGAGTGCTTGGACCCCGGACTAATTCAGAACAAACGTATGGGGGAATACATTAAAAGTGTCCGTTGCGATTCGAAGAAAAAACTATACATTTGCTATACATTTGAATTTCAAGAAGCAAAAAATTAGTTTTTTCGTGATTATTCCTTAAGGATGTGATATTCGTGTGGTGGCTTAGAGCAAATACTAGTCAGAATCGCGACCTGCTGGATTAAAGCGCCAAATTTTGCAGAGTTCTTTTATACCCTCAGTGCTATCAATTCGGGGAGGAGTGCCCGATTTCAGTGTCCGCCATCTTGAAATACGACGCTATCTTTGTTTTATTTGGACTCTAACTGTAAATTTTCGAATTTATTTGGTTTTTACTAAGTATGTCCTCAACTTCTGAGTTTGCATCAAAAACGACTTAATTTAAACTAAATTTGCTACAATTTGAGGCCAGAGCCGCTTTTGTAACATTAATATTTTGCGAAAGTTTTGGACATTTTTCAAATTGTTACGCGAAAATTGGTTGAATTTGCAGCAACACTATTCGAATCAATTTTAATCTAGACTAAATTTGTTACAACTTTGACTAGATCTGCTTTTGTAACTTTAATATTTTGCGAGATATAAGCATCCAGAGTTTCTAAATGCTTCCGTCTTTGAGTAATCACGGGGATTTACGACTGACTGACGATAAATCAGATTTACTGTCTTGCCTGTCTTCAATTAAAAACCACGATGTAGCAAACTTTGATGCTAAAATATTTGATGAACCTGCCAGTGTACATGCACTTTCGAAATATGATACATGTACATTTGGAGAATATAGTGATATGGTCTTCTTAACATGGATCAAGACAATTTCAGGATTGCCTAAGAATCGATGTTGTATGGGACATATACAAGCCAGAGAGTCTGAAAGAAACTACACGTGTGAAGAGAGGGAAGAGAGAAAGGAGAGAAGTCACAAGGGAAACCACAAGGGAAACCACACTCCACAAAAAATTTGTTATATTCCTGAAGAATTCAGAGAATAAGACAGAACTGTTTACCATACTAAGTGATGTAGTCGCAGCTTATAACGTACAAGAAGGTAAAGAAATATACATCACGTATGGTAAATCTGTTATTTCAAAAAATAGCAGTGCACCGATGTCCGAAATTGACCACGAAGAAGCTGATACCAGAATGTGTCTTCATATATTGGATGCATTACAAAACGGTGCAACCAACATCCTCATAAGGTACAATTGACACAGATGTTATTGTGGTACTAGTAGGCATCTTTTTAGAGCTACAAACTTACAAACATAATATTCAACTTTGGATTGCATTTGGTAAGGGTAAACACTTCCGATATTATCATATCAACGCCATCTGCCAAGAGCTCCGAGAAAATATGTTGCGAGCATTGCCCTTTTTCCATGCTTTCACGGGTAAAGACACTACATCACAATTTTTTGGTAAGGGGAAAAAGTCAGCATGAAAGACATGGAAAGCATACCCTCCAGGCACCGAAGGATTTATTTTCTCTGCAAAGCATCCATTTCAGCCAGTAGATGCTAAAACAAAGGCATTTGAACTTATAGAACGATTCACATGCATCCTGTACGATGGCACAACAGAACTTGACAGCATCAACAAGCTCAGACAGGATGTCTTCACACAAGGAAAAAAGTAAAGATGATGCAAAGTCTACCGCCCACACAGGATGCCCTCATTCAACACACTAATCGCTGCATCTACCAATCTAGCATCTGGTTAAAAAGTTTGAAATCATTCTAAAATGCACCTACTCCGGCTAACTTTGGACGGAAAAGAAACGAAGAGACATGGCAACCAATTTGGATGTCTATACTAATTGAATTCAATTCAACAAAAATTTATTAACAGTTAATTATTACAGATATGCGCCTAGTCAGATCCCGGTCCGGAGCTAGCCATACAACCACGACGTACAACGTCATGGTGAGCATGTGGCTGGGCGGAGCGGGTCCGATTCGGCTGGAACGATGAGTAACTGGTGGTGGGATAGCACTCCTGTGTTAAACTAGAATAAAATTTAAAGCTAACAATTTAGCTTTAGCTTAGGTATAGGTCGTGAGAACTTTTAAAATTTCACTAGGTTTTAATTTGCACTATGTTGCAGTGTTCAGTTCTGGTTGCTGATACGGGGAAAACTCAACGAAAAAATCCAGTTCAAGCTAATGACTGGATGGCTATACCGGAAGCAAGCAAAAACTGTAGGGAATTAATCAAGTGCGGATGTAAGACTGAACCTCTGTGCTCTAGGAATTGCGTTTGTAACAAGGCCGTACTTACCAGCACAGCTATCTGTCATTGCAAAGGCCATTGTGAGCCGTAAACAAAAGCAGTATAAATATAATAATAACAACATTATGAATATAATTTTTATGATTATTTTCTTAATAGTTATTCTGTAATTTTTTTTATTGAAACGTTTTTAACATGGTCAAATACGTTATCTCAGCAAATTGTGATTGTATCGATGTCTTTCTTTACTCGCATTGTAGCTTATTTATTCATCTTAAATAGTAATAAAATAATGTTTGCTGTAAAACTGACTGCATTTGAGATATTTATCAAAACCGACAAAAATATAAATTTTCGTAATAACCTGAAAAAAGTCCAAAACTTTGGAGGCTTATATCTCACAAAATATTAAAGTTACAAAAGTAGCTCTGGTCTCAAATTGTAGCTTTAGTTTAAATTAAATCCTTTTAGTTACAAACCCAGAAGTTGGGGAGATATTTAGTAAAAACCAAATAAAAGTCGAAAATTTACAGGTACAGTCCCAAGAAAACAAAGATGGTGTCGTATTTCAAGATGGCGGACACTGACATCGGGCACCCTCCCTGAATTGATGGTACTGAAGAAGTGTGCAAAATTTGGAGCTTTAATCCAACAGGTCACGATCTTCGCTGAGCCACCACACTATATATTTTATTTTATCTTTTAAATATCTCATTAGCGATCTCGAATTGCAAACCAAAAATAATTAAAATCGATCCTGAATCGAAACAAGAATCTTGGTACCAATTTCTGTCTGTCTGTAATTAATTCGTGCACAGAAGACACTGCACTATCACCCACTTTTTGTTCCGTGTCACTTTTCACGAGAGAAAATAGAATAAGTTTTTATTTTTGTTCACGTTCTCACAATACTTGATTTTTGTTGAATAGAACTTAATTAGAGCGATTAGTTAATTAGTACGATTAATTAGAACGACTGGATAAGCACTAGAGTAAAAATTTGCCTTTGAGTTTTGTCGCGTTTCGACATAATATTTTTTTCTGAATTCATCTGGAAGATCTTTATGGTCGATAATTTTCAAATTTTTTCGTCAATTAGGTAAGTTGCAACAAATTTTTAATTAACAATTTCCCTTTTTGCAAAAATTCAGCTCCCCCAGACAAGAGCAAGTGAGAATATACTAGGTGCCCTCGGCCTCGCGGCTTATGTTCCCTTTGAATCGTGGCCAAAAAACCGACACAAATCGGAGCATTAACGAGGCGAGGCGAGGCGAGGCGAAGCGAAGGCGCACGGGGCGATGCGAGCGTAGCAAGTACACTCTCGCCGAGGCGTTGCGAGAGCAGGCGAGTGCATTAACGAGACAAGGCGAGGGCACACGGGGCGATGCGGGAGCAGCAAGTACACTCTCGCGCTCGCCTGCCCTCGCAACGCCTCGGCGAGAGTGTACTGCAGGCATGAAAATTGGTAGATTTCTAATTTCTGGTATAACCAGAATGTCGTTTATCATTCCGAAAAGATTGCAAATTAATATTTTCATAGATAAATTTTGATTGGTTTTTCACAGTTTACTTTTTACTGTTTCCAATATGCTATAAAAATATTTTTACTATAATTGAATGTTATGTAGAACCTATTAAAGCTGTACAAACTCTTGACTGTACCATGTAATAGAAATATTTTTACAAGGCACAGCTTTCCTGCTTTCTGTCTGACTTCGAAATAAACACGTAGTGTGATAATAAAAAATAAATACAAATTCTCGTCGAGTAAATAAATACGTCAGGATTTACCTGCAGAAATCTCCGATTGAAAAAGATATATGTAGGGTAGTGCTTATGAAAACTGTGGTAGCATTCAAGATGACATATGTGCGTGATAAATTACGAGATCGTGACCGGCATGCTAATATAATTTTAAATCTGTATGTTCAGTCTTCATGTCATTTTAATGTTCTCTAATCTCTTAGAATTATGAAGGGCATACAATGCAGGTTTATGAAAGAGGTAAAAAAACTGAATTTTTCATCGATCAGGCATTAAATTTCCTATTAACAACAAAATGCTTAGATATATTTGCGGGTGTTTAATAGTTACGTATTATAGTTCGGCTTACTACATTGATGTCAGTGTCGTACAAGCAATTTGTTCATAGAAGGGGTCATAGAATAAATCTTATTCGCAACGTTTTGCCAGACATTTTGAGGTTTAATGCCAACATTAATTTTGATTGTAGGTTGAGGCTATCAACCTGAACGTTTAGAAGCAGGGATTTATTTGTTATTTTATACTTTGTTAGTTTCTTTACATATAATAATTTCTATTTTTTATTATTATGAATATTTTTTTTTAATGAAGACTTAATAATTTATTCATATATTTATGTATAAATATGTTTTTTTTTAATTAAAATACCTATATTTTTTGTTCATTTATGATTACCTAAAGCTCATGTTGAAGCCCCAGTTTCAGGTTCAATAATTTTAGCCGGGATTATATTAAAATTAGGTGGCTATGGTTTACTTCGTTTATTATCATTATTTATTGAAATTGGGACCCGTTTACTGTATAATACGTCTGACAGCATCACGCTATCTATCGTAGTTGCCTGGTAGGCGTACAGCCTTACCAAATCTCTCACATTGCCAGAACCTTTTACTTTTCATTTATTTTTAAATTAATATGTTTCTCTTTTATTTAATTTAGTTCAATAAATTTATGAAGTGTAATACGTGAAGTACAGTGAAGCCAATGTTTTAGTGCCTTTTTAATATAGAATATAGAAACAAATGTTACCCACCTTTCGTTTCCACGCCTATGTACAAAATTAATTTTAGTTAATACTATAAAATAATAAGCCTTAATAATGTGCAATCGTGACCATGTCTCATAGAGTTGACCAAAAGCATGCCATTAAAACCACAATTTGGTACCATAGCTGAATGCTGTAGCTCCTTGAGGAAGCACTTCCGGGTACGTGTTTATGGAAACTTGTCTTGTAATTTTGTGTATAGTCGTAATAAATATAATAAAAAATTTTTTTTCGAAGACGATATAATTTTGAGTCAAATTTCTAACTTTTAAGTTGAGGATGTTTGATCTTGAAAAATTCAAAAATTGTACCTGCGGACGCACATTTTGAAATCCCGTAACTCCGCCTATAAATAAAAGGCGCAAATATTTCATTTGTCTAAGACGCGCCAATCCTTAATACGGCCCTGGCATGAAGTGGAAAATTTTCAATTTTTATATTCAACTGTTTAGCGGGGTTTATTTTAGATACTTTTTATCTCAACTCCATTTTCATCTGAATACTAGATATGCTACTGGAGGGAGCATGCTCGTATTTGCATGACCTCGCTCAAAGGGCCTTTGAGCCAAGGCGGAATGCGGTTAACAAAATATTTCAAACATGTCTATAATATCAATATTATGAGCCTCATGGGTAACTAGCATCGAAAAACTTATACATTAAAACATTTTATAATATGTTGATGTATAACAGAAAAGTTGGAAATTGCAAAATATTGCTGGCAATCAGTCGGAGGTAGGTTTTTATAACTCCTTCAAAGTATATCTATATATTTAGGCATTCTTTTTGATCTGAAACACCAGGAACTCATTATTTTACTTCCACATCCACGTAGTGCAGTGAAAATGGAGTAACGTAAGAATTAAATTTTTTTTTTTGCTCAAATTGGAATGTCATGAAACGTCGAAATTTTAAGTTTGAGCAAAAAAAAATTGTCTGTCGGTCGGTCGATCTTTATAACTTTTTTGTGTGTGCGTACGATTACTCTGGAGTCCTTTATGATATTGACTGGAATATATTTGTTGCATGTGCCGTATATTTTAAATTAATTTATGTATATTAAATATAGTGTTACTTAACATTAGCAATTGTCAAATCTGTTTTCATAATTTCTAACTGGAAAATTTAAATCACCGACTAATATTCGGGAGAAGGGGCAAATCTTAGAAAACACTCATATTGGACTTGACGTCATATAACAGAAAAGAGTGACAACCAGCGCTGCCAATCTCCTGGTATTTACCCGAATTTCGGGTATTTTGAGTAAAAGTGCGGGTATTAAAGATTTTAGGTATTTCAAAGCTGAGCCTGAAACTGCAATTTCTGTTTTATTTCTTCAAGAAAATTTTAAATAGGTACAGTGTGACCCATTTCAAGTGGAAACACCTTCGTAACTCAGTTATTGGTCATCCAATTTCAACCAAATTTGGATCGGAATCAAAGATCTTTACTATATCCTTTTTGAGTAAAACAAAACCTATTTCAGTCATTGGCGTGCATTTTTATTAAGAAAAGAAGGGTCGATTTTTCGAGAAATTATATTAGGCATTTTCTTTGTTGAAAAACTGATGCAATATTATTAATCAGCATGTTGTAGAACTGCTATATCAAGAATTTAACAACATTTTGATTTTTGGTTATCGAATAGCGGCCCACTTAAAATTACCTATTTTGAACATTAAATAATCAATAAGTTGGTAACGAATTTTTTTTTGAAAGAAAGTCATTCTTTGTTTTCTCTTTAAATTCATTTTTTCTACCACTCCATATTATCGATACTTTCAAATTCGATAATCCTTAATGCCCGAATAATGTACAGGTCTGATGACTCAACATTTTTCAATGAAAATTCTTGGCCTTCGAAACTTGAAAGTTTCGATGATATCGAATAGTAGAAAAAGTGGATTTAAAGGGAAAATGAAGAATGACTTTTTTTCGAAAAAAATTTCGTTGCCAATTTCTTGATTACTTAATGTTTAAAATAGTTAATTTTTAAGGAGACCGTAATGCGAAAACCAAAAATCAAAACGTTGTTAAATTCTGGACACAGCAGTTCTACAGCATGCTGATCAATAATATTGCATTAGTTTTTCAACAAAAAAATATAACCTAATATAATTTCTCGAAAAATCGAACCTTTTTTCTTAATAAAAATGCACGCCAATGACTGAAATAAGTTTTGTTTTACTCAAAAAGGATACAGTAAAGATCTTTGATACAGATCCAAATTTGGTTGAAATTGGATGACCAATAACTGAGTTACGAAGGTGTTTCCACTTGAAATGGGTCACAATGTATGTTTATAAAAATTGGGTACATTTTATTTGCTCCTTTATTTAGGTTGGTATTTCACCATCAAAATCAGTCTTCCTTCCGTATAATATATTTTTTTATCGTAAATAAAAAATTGTATTTATTAATCTCTTATTAATTTACCACAATTAATTTACTGTAAGTACTGTCGTGCGCAAAAAATGGGACAAGTCTTATAAAGTATTTTTGATAAAATCTAGTTGTGTACATCTAACTTTAATTTTTGTGACATTGTCAGATATTTGTCAAAATTCATTGCTATTGTGCAAATAGAGACAGATTTACATTAGAAAAAAATAGTTGTCCTATTTTTTTTGTGCTCACGACAGTACCTACCTATAAGTGTTTCGAAATTCATAAATGAAAAAAAGGTCATCATTTTAGACGCGTACATAAAATCGGGTATTCAGGCGTTGGTAGCTACGACTTTTTTTTTTTTTATGAGGACGACTGGCAGCACTGGTGACAACAGTGTATCTCTGCGCGAGCGCAATGGTTCGGACTTATAATGGAAATCGAAATCGACCAAGGAATGTGTTGTTTATTTAATTTTTGCGTAGAACCGGAGCAGACCTTGTAGATCTTGTAGAGTGTGTTATATGAGACCTACAATGGACAATTACGATATTCTTCCGTGGTACAGGATTTTTTTATTTCGAAAAAACTTCAAAATTGACTGTTTAGAAGATTCGTGTTTTCTTAAATTTACATCGCCATATCTTGAAATCTAATTCAGCTATCGATCTGATTTTTTTGTCAGAAACTTCTCCTGTATCTTGGCTTCAGTCGTTTCGCTGCATGTATATAAAAATTTTCAAAAATTAAAAAGTTTGTCGCTTAGTCAAAATATGAGTACATTTTTTTGCTAAGTAATAATCGAGCAATAAGTTCATTGTTGTTTAAAGAAAATAATAAACAATTATCGATAGAAACCAAAAGACCATTGGAAGCGCTTATTTGTGTACTTGAATTAAAACAAAAATTCAAATTGATAGCTCAATTAGATTTGAAGATGTGGCAGTGTAAATGTTAAAAAACACGATTTTTCTAATCAATCAATTTCTCAAGTTATTTAGAAATAAAAAATATCTGTACCACAAAAAAAATCGTAAATAGCCATTTCTTATGTAGAATTGTTCACTTTATAAAAAGTATAAGGTCTGGTCTGGCTCTACGCTGATTTTTTTTTCTCGAGAATGGAGAGATTTTTATGGTCTATTTCGCTCCACTATCAAGCCATTTACAAGGGCAACGTCTGTGAATGGAATTAATTTAAATGTACGCTAGCACTGTTGCTGTGGCTTGTTATATGACGTCACGCGTTGATTGCGCGCCTAACGAATTTATTCAAATTTTAATGTTGAATACCGTCTGTAAAAGAAAAAATATGAAAAAATCCTTTACAACACTGTGTTTTGTATTAAGTAAAGATTCTAAAAATGCTAAAATTATATTTTGTGCAACAAGCCTATTTGGTAAACTTATGTATTATAGTTATTAAAGCAATAGCACCTAGTGAGTTCATCGATTGCGGTTATGACTGAAATTTAGTATTTGGTTTACTGAGTTGATTTCGAAACTCTTTTTCCTTTACGAAAAGTTTGGTAAATGGATCCGAGCGGAGATACGGAGGCGGGGTAAAAATAATAAAAAAAAAACGTTGCAGTTATGAAATCGCGGTATTATGAAAGCACAGCAACTCCACATCCCCCACCAAAATTTGAGACGAAAACTACATGTCGTTTTTTTGACGGGAATATCTCAAAAAAAAAAAAACTTTTGTAGTTACGGACGAAACTCTGGGTACTTGTTCTATTCAATGTCAATAATGTCGGAAAAATAATTTCAGATGTTTTTCATGGGCCGATTTTCTACCCCATTTTCCACCCCGATTTTCCATTTTTGCAGAAAAATATAAAAAAGCATTTTTATCAGTTTCGAAACATTTTTAAACGCGTAATAGAGTCAAAAACTGATGACCATTTTAGGGGTTGCAAAGATGGAGTGAAAATGAATGAAAACGTCTGAAACCGAAATATATCATCAAGAACTTATAATGAGCTATTCATCGTTTTCATCAATTTCATCCTCATTTTAGGTACTAACATTTGAAGAACAATTTTTTTTTTCAAAATTTTGCAACTTTCTACCTTTATGTCTCAAAATCGGCGCATGGAAAACGTCTGAAATTATTTTTTCGACATTATTGACTTTGAATAGAACAAGTTCCCAAAGTTTCCTTCGTAACTACAATTTTTTTTTTAATTTTTAAAAAATTTCCGCCAAAAAACGTCCCGTAGTTTTCATCTGAAATTTTGGTGGGGGATGTGGAGTTGATGTACTTTCATAATGCCGTGGTTTTGTTCGTAACTGGAAAATTTTTTTTTCGACTTCGTATCTCCTCTCGGATCAATTCAATTCAATTCAATTCAATTCAATTCAATTCAAAAAGATTTTATTCAACATTTGGAACATGAAATGTGCCTAGTCGGAACCCGCCCCGGGGCCAGCCAGACAGCCACGACGTGTAGCGTCGTGGTGGACGTGTGGATGGGCGGGGTGGGTCCGGTTTGGCTTAGAGGCAGTGGTTTGTTGACCAGAGCTCCTATCCACCGCATGTGGATTTAAAAACTGGACTAAGATTAAGGAAATGTGCTCACTTGAGCCTAAAACTAATGGATGTAGCACAATAAAAATTAAAACTCGTTGGCAAGCGCACTGTGAAAAATTTTGGTTGCTGATACGGGAGAACAGAACTGAACGAAAAAACCCGTTCGAGCAGATGACGACCTCGTGGTCTGACCGCCGTCGAGGAAGATAGGGTATTAAAACGATATGGTGTAAAAAGGTTGGGATTTATGAGATGTTATTGGTCTAAAGGGAATTTGGATGGCCAAAAGGGACAAAAGAACAAAAAGGATGAAACAAAAGATGCGTAAAAATAGAAAAAAAAAAGGAGGAGAAAGGTTGAAGATGTAAAGTTGGCGAAAGGTAGAGAGTGGGGGTAGATATAGGTTATCGTAGAGGGGAGTGTGGCTAGGGGAGTTGCCGGAAAATAGGCAACGCCTGGTATGGTAAGGGGTGTTTTAGATTGAAAAGTATGGCATTATGCTGTCTGATTCGAGTAATGTTGCGGGTTAGTGAACTACCGTCCAGTTTGAACTGATAGAACCTTTGTGAAATTTCTTGGACGTAGTCCGCTAGTGGGGTTATGTCGTGGCAACGTGCATAGAGATCTCTGAGGGAGAGTCTGAAATGAGGCGCATAAATGTATGTTCTAAAACTTTTAATTTCCGCATTGTCGTGGCCGGGATGCTGCACCTCACCGGCGCTGCGTATGTGATAGCCGGCCTGATCACCATTGTGTACGATAATTTTTTATTTGTCCTGTTTAGTCCGCTACCCCGCGTCAGGAGCGGATACAGACTCCTTTACATGGAGTAGACCTTACGTATCATCTCGTTCACGTGGATGTTAAACGTCAGTCTTTTGTCCAAGATACTTCACGCACCGTTTAATTGGAATTTGGCGACCCTCGATCGAAAGCGGTGTTAGGATTCGATTTTCGGTGAAACGGCGCATGAATAGAAATGATTCCGACTTCTCGGCGTTGATCCGAATTTTCCACCTGTCGTAATACGCCGTGGCACGGGCCATGGGTGCCTTCAGCAGCATGGTAACCGCTTGTGCATTATGTGAGTGCACGTACATGGCCGTGTCGTCGGCGTACTTGGCAAGATTTTTTTTCGGATCCATTTACCAGACTTTTCGTAGAGGAAAAAGAGTTTCGAAGTCAAATCAGTAAACCAAATGCAAATTTTAGACCTAACCACAGTCGATAAACCCACCACGTATTATTGCTCTAAATATTATAACGAGATCTGAAACTAGATTATATTTTGATTTTATTCCGGGGAAAATGTTGAGAGGTAAATGTGGGTAAATAGGTAAAGCAAGCAAGTAAGTGTCCATACAATTGGAATTTAGTGTATGTACGAAAAGCCAAGTTCTCAACATTTGTTCGGCATCAGCGACCCCCACTATCAACCCCATTATCACCCCCGCCTCATTATTAACGGAGGTTAAAAAATAAAATTGTGATTTAGTAAGTACAAAAACAAAAGACCACAAAATTTTTTTTTTGGCGTCAGCCTCCCCCACTACCGATGTGGCATATTGTTTTATGGGTTTTTGAGGCAGACGATTTCAAATATTATATTACACAGGTCTACAAAAAAAAAAATCTGCTCCAAGCAAATGTCAAAAATTTTCAAAAAACCGTATTTTGAAAATAAAAACCGGGATTTACTCGAAATCTACGCGGCAGAAATTTTTTTTTTAATTGAAAAATCAGATTCAGCACACAAAAATACATAAGGCATGATAGGTTTATTCCTTGGAGCAGATTTTTTTTTCTTGTAGACCTGTGCAGGAGTGTGCACAGATCTGCAAAAAAAATTCTGCTCCAAGGACTGAAGCTATCACTCCTTAAGTATATTTGTGTGCTGAATCAGAATTTTTTACTAAATAAAAATTTTCACCGCGTAAATTTTTTTAATTTAATTGATAGATTTAGTCCTTGGAGCAGATCATTTTTTTTTGTTGACCTGCGTTATTAAAGTTCTATGAACAATTATTTCCAGAGTGGTATGCAAATACAGTACCATTTTTTTTATCAGTATTTAATTACTTGTATACTTACTGAAAAACCTTCTTCCAACACTAACCTCGAGACTAACCCATTATACAGGGTGCGTCGCTTAAAACTCCACAGACTTGTAACTTTTTTATTTTTGAAGCGATGACCATGTTGGGCACATCAAACTGTAAACATTTTTAAAGCCTTTAAACATGCATACAAAGTGATTAAAATTTTTATTTTTTTTTTAATTATTAAGAAAGGAAACTTAATTTCTTTGAATACTTGTTAATGTTTTCTTAAAAAGGTTTTAATTAGCATCGATTTGTTATTAAAATAAAAAATAAAAAATAAAAATTTTGCAACTACCTATTTAGCACATTTTAATATAAGTTTGTTTTAAAAATATTTATTTCTTTTGTTTCTTGTTACTGTTTTGTTACGCTGAATATTGTTTGTGATATGTTTTTTACAAATAAAGCATAAAATTATTATTTACATTCTTTTCAAAGTTATTTAAAAAAAAAATCAGTTTGGAATCGGAAAGAGTGTTTTTAATTTCTTTCTCTAAAAACAAAAAGAATTTCGAATATGACGTAATAACGTAAATTTAAGTTAATTAAAACCTTTATAAGAAAGCATTAACGAAGTTCATGTACAGGGTGAGGTAAAAAAATATTCAAGGAAAGTTTTCTTTCTTAATAATTTTTTCAAAAAGATTTTTTTTAATGACTCTGTACATCTGTTTAAATGCCTTAAAAATATCTACAATTTGATGTGCCCAACATGGTCGTCGCTTAAAAAATAAGAAAGTTGCAAGCCTGGGGAGTTTTAAGTGGCGCTCTTTGTATACATTTTAATCCCATAAAGTTATCATACTTCAAGAAACAGGACGTACAGATAGATAAACGGGCAGACAATGGGCAGACGACAGGACGAACGGACGGATGGACGAACCGGCGGACATTTTGAAACTTACTCAGAATTTGATGATTAACACAATGCTAAGAGATATTTTTCTCCACGTGCGATGCTTACGGTTAATAATAATAATACAAACAATATATTATATATTATATAAATATAAATTTGTAACAAGTTACAAAATTAATCATTAGGTAGTTCTTAAAGTTTCACAAATATTGATTAATTTATAGCAACTAGCTTTGTAGTATAAAGTATTGAGAGAAATGGCAAGTGAAAAGGTTATAGTTCAAAGCGTGGTTCAGGTCAAGTTGAGGTGCAACGGGTTGATTTAGTTCTTTAATAACAGGGCTGCCATAGCCAACTATAAATAATGCACACTACGGAAAAGCCCGCATATTCCGGCTTGTATCTGACAAAAATCACCTTTATGCTTTGACCAGATCGACCCTAAAATCAAAAGTAAAACATATCTGCATATAAAAATAATTGTATATTATTTACGGGGATGTAATAATATTATTGGTTGAGATAGGACAAAATGTATTATTGAAGAATTCCCATTTTGCTAGACTTAAATATGTCGCTACTACATGCATAATTTACATATTATAATAGAATTCTGATTATTTGGTATTTACTCTCCCTTATACAGAGTACATAGAGAAAGTATCGTGGGCAAAAATTAAATTTGGAGATTTTAATAAATTTTCCTCTGAACCAAAAAATTGTTTTTTTAAAATGTCTTTCTTCTATCGTCTGCCTCTCTGTGGTCGCGTCTAGAGTCCAAGGCACTGCACTGGATCGATTTTGGTCAAATTTTATGTGCATATTTAGTACGGTCACACCTCGAAGTGAAACATAAAATCGTCCCAGCTCAAAAGTCGAAATTGATGGAAATGTGGAAAACATTTTTTCTCTTTAACCACTCTCAAGATTTCAATTAAACACATGGATACTTCCTAGTATAGGTATGATATTTGACTAATTACTTTTAGGAAATGCAGAGAGGATGGCTGTGGGGGAAGGGCTTAATGAATTAAATATATTTTTTTATAAAATAACTTTAACAATTTTGATTAAAAACACACGGATACTTTCTCAATACCCGTGTAATGTGTAATGATCAGTTCCTCATAGAAAATTAGGGAAGGGAGATAGAGGTTAAAAGATGAATAATAAGCTATACATATAGGTCTTATTCCTAAATGAAAAAGTTCCAATAGGTATATTGGTGATGGAAGTAATTTTTTTTTCTGTTTAAAGTTAACTATACCACTAACTAGCTTTGTATTGCATTGTTTACTTGTATTATTCATAGTATTTTTTACTTATTTTAAGTTTTTTTGAATAAAAGTATTTAGTACTATTGTAATTGTACCGATTAGACAGCTGACTCCTTACAACAATATTTTAGTTTGAGAGAATTGGGCCGATTTTAATAACATTTTGCACACAAATCAAGATCATTAATAAAACTGATTTTTAAAAAGGAAAGAAATATTCCATGTCCTTGAGGAGTAATAAAGAAAAAATGAAATTATGTTTCTTCTGTGCCTTCAAACGTATATAGGACTCAAGTTTTTTACATTTTATAGGATATATTTTATGTTTTCGTAGTCATCAAAATGTAGGTCGCCTATTCTGACTTTCGAAACCTCGTCCAACGATGGCTAAATGAGGCCAAATACTAAAACTTCGGCTTTTATACATTCAAATTATGTGTTGTCAATAATTTAGATATAACGTGTTTATGTCTAATGGATTATCACCTCTTTTGCAGATGACATTGCTATTCCCCCCAACCCTTCAGCATAACATCAAAATATAAGATATTGCAATAAGACATAGGTGTACACATTTCAAGTAAGTATCATAAATCGTCCCAGAGCAATCGTGCGCACAAGAAAGTTAGAGGGACCGACCGACAAATACACAAAATTATTTTTTTTTTTGCTCAAACTTATAATCTCGACATTTCATGACATTCTAAGCCCAACAGAAGATGAAAAAGGCAGTGTGCTATCAGAATAATATTAATAACAACAATAATAACAAATTTTATTTAAAGGAAAATCTTACACCATATAGTATAGGTAACAAATTAAATGAAATAACGTCACAACATCCATCTAACTACTTTTTACAAAATACTCACCCAAATTTACAAGATACTTTTTCAGTTTTCTTTTAAATTCATTAACATTTTCAATGCGTTTAAACTCTTCAAGCAAGTTGTTATATAATTTGACGCACATATAATGTGAATTTTTTTCTGTTAAAGTTAGCCTATGTATTGGATAGTTTATATCAACAGTTCTTGTGTTATACTTATGCACAATATTGTGATCAATAAAAGGCATTCATATATATATATATATAGCAATGATTGTACATATATTTTTTGATTCAAAAGTTCCGCTACATGTTTCCATATATTTCATATTATACATTAATCTTATGATTCTTTTCTGTATGATGAAAACATTATTTATGTCCTTGTTGCTTCCCCAAAAAATAATATCAAATCTAGCAACTGACTCGAAATTGGCAAAGTATATGTTCCTTATAGATTTCTCATTTAAATATTTACTTATAACTCTCATACTATAGCAAATTTTGTTCAGTTTTTTACATACAACATTTACTTGAAGTGACCAATCTAAATTGGCATCAATTTGTACTCCTAGAAATTTTATGTCATTTTTGAGATCTACTGATTCTTCAACAATTTTTATAGTTTTAGGTGATTCAATATGTAATTGTTTTGTTCTAAATAATATAATGTTGGTTTTCTCTACATTTAATAGGAATTCATTTTTTATGAACCAATCCTTAGCTTTTATAAACAACATATTACTGTCAGTAACAATATCTGGAAACACTTTTGAGGATACCAAAAGGTTTGTATCATCAGCATAATTCGTTATCATCGTATTGGCTTGCGTTACTATGTTAGACAAATCATTCATAAAAATAATAAATAAAATTGGCTCCACTACACTGCCTTGCGGAACGCCTATATGAGTTTCTTTAATTTCAGATTTACCTCTACTACCATTTTTATCGATACTAGCGGTGTACAAATCATATCTTACTTCTCGTAGGCAAAGAGTTGTACTTTGCCTACGAGAAGTAAGATATGATTTGTACACCGCTAGTGCATTTCCACGTATTCCATAAAGTTCCAACTTTTCCAGTAAATATGCATGATTAAGACAGTCATATGCCTTCGATAAATCTAAAAATATTCCTAATGGGAGTTCATTTTGTTCGAAAGATCTTAAAATCCTATCTGTAAATTGAAAAATAGCCGTCTCTATGGAACGGCCCTTGCTGAATATCATTAAAATTATTACAAGCTTTCATGAAACTCACTACTCTGTCGCACATGGACATTTCAAATAATTTTGAGAAAGAAGGCAACGTACTTATAGGCCTGTGACTTTCCATAAGCTCTGGATCTCCTTTTTTATATAGAGGTTTAATTGATGCCAATTTCAACTGCTCAGGAAATATATCAAATTTAAAAGAATTGTTAATTACATGACATAATGGATTTACAAAAGTATTTGTACACATTTTAATAACATTTGTAGGAATTTCAGAATGGGCTAGTGAAAATGATTATATCATATTAAACGACGGGAAAAAGTCCACGTTTGAAAGAAATAGTTCCTAGTACATGTAACATGTAACGATGTGCTCGCCAAGCCTTGGGAACCTCGTCAGAAAGTGGAAACAAAAAGGAAAACGACAGAAAAGGTGAACCTGTAAGAATGGGAAAAAAGAGAAACTGCTTTGGAAGATATTGTAGGAGGCAAACAGGCCATTCCGCACACATAGCGCAAAAGAACTGGCAGAAATAGTAGAGAAAGCATGTGACACTACCCTAAAAAAGAAGTATCACCACAATGCACGTAGGGGCGCCTACTGGTGGAACGATGAAATAGCTGAACTCAGAGACAAAAGACTTAAAGCAAAAAGAGAAACAACAAGAGCTAATTCCAGAGCCGGCATATAAGAGGATAGGAAAAGACTTTACAGGATAGGTATAGGGAGTGCCGGTACAAACTAAAAGAAGCAATAAAAAGAGCGAAAAATGCAGCATGGAACCTGCTCTGTGAGGAAGTAGATGCAGACTCCCGGGACACAAGGTACAAGATTGTGACTGAGACAGTAGGGCTTCTTTCGCCAATAGAAACTACAGACGAGGACCAAATGAGAATAGCCAAAGAAATATTCCCGGAACACATGATGAGGAGATGACCAACAATAGACATAAGACAGGATCACTGTGTATTATAGACAACATAAGGGAAGCAGGACAGATAATCGAGACAGGCAAAGCTGGGGAGCTTGATGAAGCCCATCCTGAGGTGATAAAGGTAATTGCGGAACAAAAGCCCGGAATAATACAGGAAACGCCTCATCAGTAATGGGACTAAGGAGTGGAAAATAGGCAGGCCTACGCTGATAAAAAAGCCGAGAAAGGGAGGAGAGAAATCGTTTAGGCCTCTATGCCTATAGGGAAACTGTTTGAGCAGGTAATCAACAAAAGATTAGTAGACGAGATCGAACAAAAGTACGACCGTGCGCGCACTCAATTCGGATTTATAAAAAACCTGTCGACTATGAACGTCATACAGGTGGTACAAAGCATTGTAACTGATACAAGACGACACTCGGATAAGTATGTGGCAATGATAACATTGGACGTTAATAATGCTTTTAGCACCGTACCTGATAAAGCTAAGTTGCAGCTATCTAGAGGATAGGAAAATACTGGTTGGTGAAAGCGTATCAATGGACCTGACATGTGGAGTACCTCAAGAGTCTGTTCTGGGGCCTACGCTCTGGAACATATACCACGATGACGTCCTAAGAATAGATGCATCGGAAGGAACAATCATCATAGGATACGCAGACGATCTAGTACTAGTACTATGAGGAGTAGACAGAGAAGAAATAGAGGAGCGCATTGCGTGGACAATGACTAGAGTCGAAATCTGGATGAGGGAGAGAGGTTTACAGCTGGCACCTCAGAAAAGAAAAGCGGTGGTACTTCTAGGCGGAAGAACCGTAAGAAAGATAACGCTTAAACCTGACAACCTGGAGATTACTTCTAGAAGATGTCTAAAATATCTTGGACTATAATAGGCCATAATATGGGTATGTACATAAAAATGGTGACTGGGAAGGCAACTAGGGCAGTAAGCCGACTAATACCGAATATCAGCGGACCGAAGGCAGGAAAGCGAAAGATTCTCAGCAGTGTTATAAACTCCATCACGTATGAGGTGCCTGCATGGAAAGACTGGATGGGTATAGCAATGTATAAAAAGCTGCTAGAAGGAGTACAAATAATGTGGCAATTAGGATAGCAAGGGTCTACAGAACTGTGACAACGAAAGCAATACAGGTTATCGCAAAGGTGATCCCCATACACTTGATTGATAGAAGAACGTACCTACGAAAAGGAGGGGAATAGGAGAATATAAAAGATAAGGAAAAGAGAGAATACGATGACAAAATGGCAACACGACTGGACACAAGACACTGATATATTCCAATGGACCAAGAAGCTAACACCAGATATACCACGCGTTACCCCCTGGGTAACGCGCAAGCACAGAGAGGTGGGGTACTACCTCACGCAGTTTTTATCCGAACACAGCTGTTTTAAATCATACTTGTTACGTTTCAAAATAACTGAAAACGATGAGTGTACCTATACACACAATACACACCAGAGCACACAATACTAGAATGTAACAGATGAAACTAAATAGGAGAAAGGAGAAAACGAGGTCCGTGAACAGCTGACTTTCTCAGGCACATGCTAGAAAGGGAAACCAAATGAAAAGTTGTAGAGAAGATTATTGCTGGCATATTAAAAGACAAGGGGGAAGAAAGAAGGGAATAACCTGGAATAGAAAGGTTAGGGCGGAGTGAAGGAGTGAAGCAGTACTGAAAAGTGATGTCGCTGCGCACCTAAGGATGCTCTTAGGAGGAGTTTTAGTCAGTATGAGTCTGACACTCCCCCTTACAACCTTACCTTACAACCAGCCGTAAGGAAGCCCGTGAGGATTTTCCCTTCCCTCGAAAAGAAAGAAGCCTATTTGGGGGAAAAAAATCTTATTTTTACGATTACTATACTTCCACGACGTGGCAGTAATAGAGAATACTATACTTTATCCACGACTATGGTATATTTTAACTGTTTTATTGGTTTCAAAGTGAAAAAATAAAGTTAGTTTACTGTAAAACTTTGTATGACGTCTTAAACATTAAACATGAAAACATGCACGAAAACTTGGAAGCTCTCTAGGAAAAAATAGACTCACCCGTTCTTTGAAAATTGTCAGTTTCTGATTGGTCAAAGGTGCGTTAGAATGGGATTATGTTCAGTATAGGTTGGAATAATGACTATCATTATTTTTCAGTTCTTAAATGTAGAATGCAGTGATTACACAATAGTCGTGGATAAAAGATATTCTTATTGCATTTCGATAAACTAAGCAATTCTCAAATAATTTGTTTACCAATAAACGTGAATTTACAACGTTTTATTAAGAAATCCTACGCGATAATCAGGAATAATTTTAAGAGATACATCTCTGAAAAAATAAAATTCTAGCTTATTAAGTAGAATTTCATTGGACACACAATCAAATGCTTTACTTAGATCTAGAAAAAGTGGCAAAGTGGAGTTCCCGTCTTCAAACCCATCACTAAATGTACTAGTTCTAGTACTGCCGTTGGCGTATTTTTACCATTCCCGAACCCTGTTCTGGACTAGCAATATTAATGATGTTCCAGAATGATACAGGAAATTTACCTGATATTCAATGTTCTTTAAAAAAAAAACTTAGATTGCGTGTTAGGAAAAACAGAGGACAACTCGAACAATCCTTATAATTCATAATTAGCAACATTCTTTGTTTAATTTATGTACTTAATAATTCAATATTTATTGTCCCCCGTAAAAGGAGTATAACTCCCGTATTATCCATTTTCGGAAACAGTTTTGTATAAAGGAGTACCTTTATTTTTTAATTTATTATCAGCTACGAATTACATGGATCACCATGTATATGAAAGTATTAATATTTACCCAGTTGCAATTTGCTTCAAAAACCGTACATTGAATTTTCCTTTTTTTGGCTTTGCATTCTCTAGTCTGAAATTTATAAATGTAAATACATAATTTAATTTTCATTCGCAAATTTACTGGCAAAATGAGTTAATTTCCTTAGAGTTTAATAGAAACTTATAAATTCACAAGGACATTCTTTTGAAACTTAATTATATTTGGGGCCATATAAAGTTTAAGTGCGGGTACGGTGTAGCTGTGTAGAATTTAAATCATTATGTGTTTATTGTTTGGAACAGGAACTCGAAATGCTAAGAAGACTTAATGTGATATAAGAGCACAAAATGGTATAAAATTACACAGATAATGAAGCTCTTTAGAGTATTTCTGTAATTGTTTTCCCCTTGCGTTTCAAACGTAACATGAGGGTGTAACCACTCCGAATAAGAACTTATTAGACTTGACTTTGTTTTTATTGTTATAGTTAGTTTGGAAGTGAAGATAAACTTTGATTCAGCAGGAATTACGGCAAGATAATGCGTTAATTTTTAAATACAAATCCACTACACATGCGTATAACAAGCCGTTTTAATACAATTTTTTACCATTTACCATTTATTTATTAACAAAATTTATGTGCAAAATACACTTGATGTAACAAATTACAAGTATTTTATTTTCGTTGCTGAGTATAGTCCATATGTTCTTGCACAGTGTAAAAACTTGACTGCTTCAATATGTTCTTAGCCCGATTGACAATCTTATTGTAGCTCAAATTCCTTCCTTCAGTAATACGATTTACAAAGTTGTTATAAATGTTTATGTCTAAATTATTAACCTTCATTGTGGGTATACGAGATTACGGCTGCACTAAGTTCTCCGCTGCTCTCATTCCAGAATATAGATGCAAGGCAGCGGAAGAATCCCCAATTCTTTAAATATTGGTCTACATGAAGCATCATATGATGCTCCATATGTTTTTGGAAGACAAATACTTTGCTGAATTTCACTGAGTTTCCCCGAAAATGTACCTCATATGGTAGGTGAGAATGCACGTTTGCGTAATATATTATTTTTAAAGCCTCAGTGGTTAGACAATACTTCAACTGTCTTATTACAAACACTTGTTAGGCCAGCTTTGAGCAAAGATAGTCTATGTGCGGTATGCAATTCAAACAGTTATTCAAGACAATGCCTAAAAGTTTGACTGGCTCTGATTTGTTTACTCATCTATCTGAACATATTTGGAGATAGTGGGTATCTGCTTCTTTGAGTTTTAATTTCTTTGGCAGTAAACTATGTCTTCGATCTATCTAGACTATCTCTGCTCCGGTCTGATTTACCTATTTCACAGTGATGTGTCTCTGCAAATAAGATGCATTTGCTATATCCACTGGGTGCTGATGGCAAATCATTTATATAGTAAAAGAACAGAACTGGAACTAGCACTGAGCCCTGGGGAACACCATTACTGACCTACAACATATCTGATTCCTTGTCGGTAGAGACAACAAATTGTTTCCTGTTAAATAGTTATGAGGAAAGCAATTACGGTATATTGCATCTAATACAATAATACTTTAGTTTCAGCTACAGTACTTCGATTCCGACAAAGTCGAAGGCCTTCGTAAGGTCGCACATTGTTACAAATTTGCTTAGACCCTCATCAAGTCCTTCGGCTGCGTCATCGATTAAAGTAGTTACTGCCTTAACTGTAGATTTATTTTTCCTGAAACTGTATTGGGAGACATTGAAAAGTGCTTTATTATCAGTATATGAAACTAGATTTATTTTCAGGATTATTTTTCAGATTCTGGTCAATTACCTTCTTCAACACATTTGTTAAACAAAATTGTAAGCGGTTCGATCAGAGATTCAAGGGGACTTTAAACATGGCACTACTAAGTCCGTAGAAATCTAGACAAGGCGAGTTTTTGAGGCTCGTTGTTGCCATTTTTACGTCAGATGATAAGATTGGCGACATAAAGAAGGAAAATGTAGCTTACTAGCAAGGTATAAAAAGGTTTCTGGACAAAATTATTTAGAGCACTTGTTTCGCAACCAATTGGGATAATTTTTTTTTTAATGCTCGTTATTTAATTTCCACAAACCGTAAGAGAGCCGATTTTCGAATTATGATAACCAAAATTATTGAGCTTAACCAAAAAGGCCACTTTTTTATTTAAATCTTAATAAAACTTACTAATTAAAAAAAATTTTGTGGCTGTGTAATTAATGTATGGCAGCCATATTGGATATATTTGAAATTTTCAGAAAATTTGTTCCTTTTTAAATTTTTTAATCATTCTTAGCTTAATGCATTTAATTTATTTTTAAGTTAGTTTTATCATATTATTGCCGCCATATTGGATCCGCCATCTTGAATTACTTCCTGGAACTTAAAATTTAGTCTATTTTAACTTAAAAGTACTTTAACAAAAATATTTCATTTTTCATCATTTTTTAGCATTTTATAGCCGCCATTGATTCTGCCATCTTGCAGGTTGGTTTATGACAATTTGGATATCAGATTCGTAATTAGCGACCTCAAAAACCAACGAGTAACAAGATTTATGTAAATTTCATGGGGAAAAAGTTTCTTTTTATAAGTTTTATTAAGATTTAAATAAAAAATGGCCATTTTGAACAAGTGCTGTTCATGTCCCCTGCTTCTGGCTATTACAAAAAGACCGTGCTCTGAGGGAAGGCATGAAAGGGATGAAAGTGTTTAACAACCAAAAAAAAAGCTAGCTGCTGCAGGAGAAAAATTCGTACTTCACTTATATGCACGATCAAGAAGTACTACCTTAGATGATTTACTATACTACTGATATCATCATCTAATTTCTAAACAGTCAGTCGGCAAACTGTTTAATATCGCATATTTGCC
This sequence comes from Rutpela maculata, assembly GCA_936432065.2. Classification (NCBI taxonomy): domain Eukaryota; kingdom Metazoa; phylum Arthropoda; class Insecta; order Coleoptera; family Cerambycidae; genus Rutpela; species Rutpela maculata. Next base: position 137,992,834 of record OW386285.2, on the reverse strand, counting down.
TCCAAGTAGTAATGCCACTGCTCAGCATTCATATTGTTTCTAGTTCGGTAATAGAAAAATAATGAGATGAACCTTACCGTCTGGAGATAAATACAAAAGAGAGACACCTTGAAAACAGCATGCATGATCAAAACCCTCCTCCGTCAGGGTTGTTTATATTCGTGCACTTGTAAATCCAACTGTATCCATAGATGTGAATGTGGGAGATCTGGATTGAAAGAATCTGCCATGTGCAGACACTGCCAAGGACTATCATGAATTCTGAAAAAGGAATTGAACTTCTATCTGATGAAAAAGATAACTTGTGTAGTACCTGGGAATATATAACGTATTTTTCCTTCAAAAGAATGTCATTAATATTTCTTTCGTTACACTTATCATTTATGACATTCGGTCACATAAAGGTGTTGGCATAAATTTCTCACTTAATGGCAATGTTTATGAAAAAATGACGGTGAAAAAAAAAAATTAACAAGTTTATGTCAAACGATCTTAGCTTAATGCCATTTTGTGGCTCTAAGGTTGAACAAATCAAAAAAATGGTACTAACAAAAATGATTTAAAATTTTATGCTGAATGAAGTTTATTCGAAAGTTTTTTCGATACAAAGATATCTTTTGAATAAATTGTAAATAACTGAATTCTGGACGCCATCTTGCAAGATTTAGGTCGTAGCACAGCTTTGATTTTTGATGACTTTTAATATGTTAGTTAGGTGGCTACATACTACAGCTATACCAAATCCATTGCTTTTAAAAGGTATGTAAATTTATTGCAAAATTTTGCCATGCATTTTGACTACATTATACGCACAATAAGTTATATCTCTTATTACGTAGGATGCAAATTAAGAAAAATGGCGCTAAACTTTAAATTCCAATCCAATTTTACAGGCCATGAAAAAATGTAGAAGAATTTAATTTCATAAAAATTCTTCGCTTTTAATTAATAAAATAAAAATTTACTTATCATCATATTTTACTTGATGGAATTTAACTTCGTGAATTTTTATATTTTATTTATCATTTAAGAATAGTTTAATTAATGCAATAAAATTTACAAACAATGCGCGCAAATTCTCTTGATAGAATAAGATAGCTCTTTACTTGTCTTCTACTCGCTGTTTTATTTTAAAATAAATTAAATTCCATTCGCTGTCGTTCAGATTTATTGTACCGGGAGAATAAAAAGTCCGGGAACGGTCAAATATCTCGAGAAATATACATTGGACTGAAAAACAAAAAAATATACGTGTTGGATATTTCTCCCTACCCCCACCCCCTGGGGGTGACGTCGGACAACTTTGAAGTCTTAAATGGAAACACTCAATTTTTATTTCAGATTCGAATTCCACGCTACAAATACGTAGATTTTGTCTGAAATTTTCTTTTTTGATTCGTGATAGATGACTTAATCGCAAAAAGTTGAAAATTAAAGTTGAAAAAATAAATATATGTTATATAAACTTAACTAAGTAAAAGAAAAAAAAAATCACATTATTTTGACATACAATGTGACATATCAGTAAATTCAATGTGGAAATAATTGTTTGTGGAACTTTAATAATATAATATTTGAAATTGTCTACCCCAAAAATCCATAAGATGATATGCCACATCGGTGGTGTGAGTGGGGATGGTGGAAGAGGTAGTTGGGATGGATGACCCTTGGCTTCTCTTATACAGCGTGATCTACCATGATATGCGGAAAATAAAATGGTGTACTAATCTTCAATGTGGGAAACCCCCTGCAAAATTTTGGAGGGTTCTGAGGTAATTTAGTATTTTAAATTATCAGTAAATTTGCGAAGATACACTACTGATGTTGAGTAGGTCAGGAATAAATCGACGAAATTACTTATGAAAGAACGTATTGGAGTTGTTTACATTTCCTTAATTGGCATAAAAAGTGAAGCCGGTCAGCGAGATCAAAGTGCCGCGTTTTTTGCTTTCGGTCGAACAATCGGGACACCGGCATGTTATTTACCAGTTTAACTAAATATCTCGTATATCTGCTTGTCCTTTCAGCATAGGGTCAATGTCTTTTCGATTTATTTCGATTTATTTCCCTATTTTTGTAGTGTGATTTGATTAAAACCAAAAAGTCACTTCTATCCTATCCAGTTTTGCTGTCAATAGTGTCATTCCCAAGTCTGATAAAGTGATATGGTTGTACCGCGTTACGTCAGATTAGTTAAAGTCATTGGCGGTGCATTTCTACAAAAAAATAAGGCCATTTTTTTTATTTTTCATTTTTTTAACTCCTTTCGGTGGGGATAACCTACTGTTAAATTTTCCGCATGTCATGGTAGATCACGTTGTATATACTAAATACCAATTTCATGAACTCTTACTTGCTTGATTTACCCCAATTTACCCCCTAATCCTTCAACGGAATAAGATCAGAATATAATCTAGTTCCAGATCTCGTTAAAGTACATACGTGTACCAAATTTCAAGTCAATATCTGCAACGGCTCTAGAGTAATTGTGAGCACAAAAAGTTATGGACAGACAGAGCCACACTCAGACAGACAAATATTTTTTGCTCAAACTTAAAATCTCGACGTTTCATGAAATTCTAAGCCTATTTGAACAATAATACTTTTCAATTTTTTTTTTGCGTTACTATACTTCCACTGGTATGGAAGTAATATACAAAAAATGAAAGTTATAAAATAAATATATACTATATAAACTGAACAAAAGAAAAAGTCACATTATTTTGACATAAAATTAGACCTTATGAGAACTACAAGGGCATTTAAGGACTGATACCTTGATTTCGAGCAGAGTTTCGTGCAGAAATATCCTGCCACTAAAAATGCTCTCTCTGATTGTATGCTGGTAGGTGATATGGTTACGAAATGCTCATAGCATAACTGAAGATTCTGTCAATGACAACCTCCCTTCTCACTAAAAGTATCATTTCTTTTTTAATTATTGTAGGAGAGCACACTTGACGCTATAGTTCTTTGCTCATTTAACCGTTACTTAAAAGCAGTTTGTAACTCCCTGCTGAAAGACGCATTTATTTTCAAAACTTCTTCAAACATAAGGTGGGTGCAGTGAAAGTAATTCGACAATTTCTTCTACGTCCCTGAACCGATTCAAACATTTTTTGAAAGGCGTTAGGAGACAACTTTATAGAATGGTACTATGCCATTGAAAATTAAAGAAGAAAAAAAAATTTTGCTTGTGCGAAAATCAAAAAAAAAATTCTTTTGTTGATTTCGATAATCTGGTATCATTCTATCAAGTTTTCTCTACAAGCCTATCAAAGAATTTTTTCAATTGGTTCAGGGATATAGGAGAAATTGTCGAATTACGAAATCATTTTCTTAAGCACGACACCGCCACCCTTAAAGCTGTCATTAGCAGTGCAAAGGTTCGCGCTATACCTACACAGTGCCAATACTGTTAGTCTGATGGATTCGAAACATTTTATAATGCCCTCTAAAATTTCAAAATCGTGCTCACTCAAGTTAACTGGAAAGGATAAATCAACCATGTCTTCTGAATACAGTCTTTTAAGAAAACAAATCGTTCCAACATTTGAGCTAAGCTATTCCATCTAGTTTTGCAGTCCAAAATAAGATTTAATCCTTTATTGTGTTTTGCATTTACATAATTTTGCAGAACAGTGTTTTTTAATGGTGAGCAGCGAAATAATTTGATAATTTTTCGCACTTGACTCATCAATGCGTTAATATTATCAATGCTTGTTAAATTAAAAGAGGCCTTTCCATTCTCCACTTCAGTTCATTCAAATCCGTTATCCTCATCCACAGTATCATCATTGTCATCGTTATATTCACCATCATTGTCAAACTCTGGTAGACAATTTTCTAATTATTTTTTGAATACGAAATGTCCACATCTGCAAGTTGAATCCCATGCGCAAAGCATAGTGCTACAGAGGGTGCATTAACTTCCCCCACTTTCACCATTGCACTGGCATGGTCTGTTATCATACAAACTATATCGTCATCTAAGGTCAAACGAAATCTTTCAAGTATTGTTTTAACAAATTGACACACGTCTCTTTAGGCATAGAAGCTTTGACTAGTAGCAGTCCAATACTCCAAATTTTATCATCGACTAAACATCCATGGACATTCACGTTCATGTATCCTTTGTTTGCTGTAGATGTCCACTCGCCAAAGTTAATAGTTGTTGGAGGTGTTGGCAAATTCACAAATCATCTTGCTTTCAATGCTGTCCTTAAATCCCTAGAAATGGTAAAGACTCGAAGTGGGAGCTCATCTACTGAAGTAATTCAGGCAATGATTGTATCCAGAGAGTTGTCTTCATGCTCACGATTCGTTAGGACTTTGGACTTTTAATTGGTCCCGGGACTTACTGTTGGTCCCGGAACCAAATTTTTGGGGCAAACACCGGGACTGGATACCCTAATATGGAGTAGTTACATTTTATTAATGGTCTTAAATGGCCTTAAAATATTTGAATAAATTATTAAACATATCTATCTAGGTATATTGAATGTAACATTACATTGCGCTACTAAACGCTATGTGTTGAAATATTTAACGATCTATAGACTTACAAACTATTGACATGAATAAAAAGAAGAAAATGGAAGAAAGTTGTACAGGGTTCATATAGACATAGACATATGCCCGAAATACTTCCTGAGGGAGCTAGGCCCTTCTAAGGTGTAGCCCTAGAGTAAGTTTTTATTTAATACCTTAGAATCCCTTTATGCTACAGCGATGAGATTATGTACATTAGTAAGTATCAATAAGTGCTACTATTTCATGGTATTAGTCAAATCAAAATTCATGCAGGGACGTAGGGAGAGTAAGATCAAATTGGACCCTATAATGGATACCATTCTGCTTGATTTTATTTACGCTTAAAATTAATTATGCTGTAATATAGACTCAAGTTGTTTCTCACGGGATGCCGGAAACCTCCATAACCTCCTAATAATTTAGAGAAGGAACGAGTACCCGCCATAAGTGAGCACTGGTGATACATTCATAGAAACACGAAAAATCATAAGATTAGTTACGGTCTCCAATATAACGATTTATATATTGGCAGGCAATTACTTTTTCGTGAGAGAAATGTTTACGAGAACTGGGTATATGGATTGTTAGAAAACTCCGCTCACTGAAAGGACCATAAAACAGTCAATTCATCATAATTGAAATTTAACGTAAATATAACAAGACTTGCATAACCAAAATTATCAAATAGAATCATTGCGGAATGTATATTTATTTGGCCGAAGGTTATTTAGAGAGTACATAAGTAAGGTAATGGATTCGGAAAATTCCAAGATAGAAATTGTTTTAGATAATAAATTAGGTAGCCGCTCTGTAATACCGACCTAGGTTTTTCAATATGTAAAATCTGTGAAATGTCAAACTAACGGCGGGGCTTCCCTGGTTCACAATCGCCAATGAGGGTAATATAGAGCCATAAATAAGTTAATTTAGTTAATAGTAAGATATGTATCACCATTTTGTCAGTTAGAAATCGCTCGAGATTAGGTATATTAAAAGGGGGGAGTGTCGAATCTCATTGGTCAAAGCCCTTCAGGGCTGATTTGCAAAATGCGTTTTTTTGTCCGCCATCTTGATAAAATTTAAAAAATCATAAAAGATCATGTGTTGTATCAAATTACAAAAAATTTCATGCTGAGAAAAATTATGATAAAGGTTTTAAAAAATAAAAATAAAAATAAATAATAAAACGGTCTCCGAAAAACTGAAAGTTTATTCAGTGTTGAAAATCATATTTTAATTAATCAAAATGCGTTTTATAATGCAAATGCACATGTCATCAATCTTACATCTTACATAAGAGAAAAGCTAAATCTAATAATCATCTTCACTTTCTTCTAAATCACTTTCTCTCAGTGCACTATTTGTACAATCTCTATCAGAACAGCTACAACATATCACAGTACATTCCACACCATAACGTCGACACGTACATCTACCACACGGCACATTTGTATCCGTTTTGTAGGTGCAGCGGATCATGTTTGGTAATAACTCTTGGTGCAGAGCTCATTTTACATGTTGTGGGCTGTAGTTGGTCTCCTACTTTTTTCAACACCACTCTTCGGAATTGGCAATATTGGTGTCCAATAGATATTGTAAGTGTACCCGGAGAAGATGATGAACAGCAGCATGTTTTGTAAGTGGCAATCTTGCAATATTAAATTCACTTTTGGCAGTCGTGATTTTTTTCAAGTAGAGATTATATCGTAGTAGGTAAGGAGTCTCTGTCTTTGGATTTCCACCATACAATGATACCAATGCTTTGGTAGCAATATCTGTAAGTTCCTTTCTGTTTTCATTTTCTGATCCGAACAGAGTAGCGCAAATGCTAGACAAGGGCGTTTCTGGGGGGTAATGCCATGTATTTCCGCCTTTAGCTCGTCGCTTGGCCGTGCCAATTGTTTCTAGTCTTTGAACTTTGAAATGTACTGAAGCACACTACAGTACACTTTATATTTTACTTAGTTCTTGTCGACATGCTGACGATTTACTTTTAGCAAATAAGGAGCTTGTGGTGTCGCATCCAGTTAAAGAATATGAAAAGAGAATAAATTTGCATCTCTTTTCGCCAAGCACATGTTGCATCGGTTTAATATCATTAGCATTATCACTGAACGTAGATGACTGCAAACAAATATTTCATGTATTTATGGTAAATCAAAAGTACAAGAATATCGGTGTCGTCAGCAACAACTGTTACATGCTTTTCTTCTATCAAAGTCAGTGCTGCTTTTACAGTAACAATGTCAGCATCATCTGCAGCATGAATCATAGTGTGGCCATTCTCTTCCAAGTGTTTTCCAAGCATGGTTATAAAGCACTGTTTGTTTTCATTATTAGAAAGAAAGGGTCGTTTGCCAACAAGAAGCGGAGAGCTCTCAGTAAATTACACTGTTACTGATTATTGTTTTGTACGTATCTGAGGCTTTACATCCTTTGTAACTGTACTTGAGATGGCATAGCCATCAAATACAATTGTTACAACTTTATATTGCTTAGCAATATGACTGCTATATAGTTGTAACACATCTGAAAACCAGTTTTGGCATGGCAATTTATGTAGTAGTGCACCTCCGTCAAGAACATACGATGTTTCTGTAGGTAACATGTAATTTAAACTAGTTGCTATGTCATTCAAAGTTCTTGCCAATAATGATCTGTCACTCTTTCTCAATAACTGAATTTCTGAGAGACGGAGGAAGTATAGGCAATTCATAATTGAAGTTCTCCTTTAATTTTTGCGGATCAGGATTTACAGACAAACATAGGAGCATTATCTGGGTAAGGAGTCCTATATCAATATGTTGAATAGCTCCGTCAATGACAATACCTTTTCTTAATATCTTCATTGTGACATTTTGACCCTTTTTAACCTGGGTAACAGAGTTGAAAGCTTTTCCAGTCAGTTTAGATTGGATTCGAAGCCCAATTTACTTAGCTTCATCTGCAGTTACCTTGTGTTAACAATCTACTAAGTCACTGAAAATATTATGTAGCTCAACGCATTGTGAATCAAATGGATTGTGATCTTCCAAAAATTGAAGTAATGTAAGAAAATCCTTCATATCTCTAGATTTTCTAGCATCTGATATTTCAATGTGTTTCCTAGACTTTTAGTGTATTTATTTTTATTTTTTAAAACCAATATCATAATCTTTTTCAGCATGAAATTTTCTGTAATTTTATACCACGCATGACTTTTTATGATTTTTCAAGAGGCCAAAAAACAAATTTCTCACACTCAGATTTTTCTAGACTTTTAGTATATCAAAAAGATACCAATAACGAACTAAAAAATTCAAACCCCGTTTTTGTGGGAATTAGAATTAGAAGTGTTTTGTGATAATCTTTTTGATTCTAGAAAATTGTTCAGTTTGATATATTTTCCAAATTAACCATAAAGTTCAGTAGGGAATTCCAGGATGTCTGTCCATTTTCTGGAATTCCAACGAATAGAGGCGGCCTAACCGCGTATTTGCTTCAATAATTCGTCAGAATATTCTTGTCGCGTTAAGACAATATATTCGTATTTTGCCACTCGTCTTGTTTAGAACATTTGTAATATAATAGTAATTAAGCCGTTTCATTCCTGTCTTTTGTTATATTATGTTCTTGTTTTCTTGTAAATATAGTTCTAATAAAGCGACCAATTACGCTCGGCAGACGGGCGGTTTTAAAATTACAACCTAAAGTAGTACCAACGTTTAAGTTCAAACCTTTGGTAACTTATGAGGAAGTTATTTTTACTGCCAGCTCTCAGTCTAATAGTAATTAAGCCGTTTCATTCCTGTCTTTTGTTATATTGTAAATATAGTTCTAAGTGTTTTGAGAACGGAGTTCTTTTATTTCAAGAGTAATAATAAATAGAGTCAGAAATATTGAGTGAGTAGTGACCGTGTAACCAGCAAGAAGGGCTACGGAGACACCGGTGGGTGATAGACATCACCAAAAGAGGTCAGTGTTAGTTGTAGGCAAAAGTGAGGCCTTTAAGGAGGCTCGCAGATTGACAGTCATTTCCTGGTAGCTATACTTTGTAAGTAGATCCGTAATAAAGGTACTAGAGAATTCGCGAAACTACGCCAATGATAAGGTTGGGATTAATGGGGTTAAGAATAATTGGAGGTTACACCCTCCTTTATAATCCATATTTTTGTTTCTTTTCTGTTTCTTAAATTTTGGTAAAGGAGTATGGATGGCTTCCTGATCAAATTTACATAAAGAAGGTTCTCTTTGTTAAAAACCGTAGAACTAACCGTTTCTTATAAAGACTGATTTAAAATGTTTTTTCTTTTCCTCTGGCTTTAATTTAAATTCAAATGTCATAATTTGACAGTAGAAAAAATTCAAGTACACAAAATGTCATGTGACGTATACCTTCCAGGATTCTGCGCAGAAAACATAAACAGAGCAACCTAGCGGTTGACATGGAACTTAAGACCAGCGAGTATAATGTCACAGGAGGGAATGTTTAGTACTGAAATCTCAGAGATGGAAGTCATCATCAGCTACACCAGTGATATTAATTATTTTGCAATGTAGTGTATTGTATTGAAGCTTAGAGTTGTTATTGTTATACATTTAAGTGGTTTTTTTGAGTATTTATTAGGTGACTTTTAATTATTGTTACGTGTCATCAGCTCCCTCCTCTGACTATACTCGCTGGTTAAGACTGTTTGGTATATGCGCAGATCACTACACAAATTGGCACCTTCCAGGAGTTGATTTATTATCTAAACCATGAAACGTCATAAGTGAAACATTTGGTTTGTTTGATCTGTGGCTACAACACAAAGGGTTCCTCAAATATTAAATAGAAAAACACTCCAGGGCTCCGCCTTCAAAGCGCCTTAGCTACTTCAGGAAGTATTTGCGGACATATGTTTATATGAACCTTTTTTCATATTTTTGCATGTAGATTCTGCGTCAGAAATTTGTAAATGGTATTTCAGGACACCATGTATATTCATCGCGAACATGGAAATTTGTAATTTTCTAATTTTTCATTATCTATTTATGTAAAGTTGAGTGTAATTCGCCATTCGATTTTTCTCCGAATTCATAATGTTTTATGATATATAATGTATAATTCTTAATACTTCGGAAAGCATGTATATAATATAAATATTTAACCACAAATTCCTGAAACATGCAGCTGATTACAACGTTTATCACTTAACATGTAGTGGTGCATACTCCATCACTGCGAGATAATCGTCTTTTGTCTTACGTTTCAAATTAAGAAAATCCCCTATGTTTATGCTATGTAGCAAACTCAATATAGCAAGAAAATCTCCTGGTAAAATAAGATTATATGCGCCTCTTTGGCAATTTAGACTTAAGTCAGTTATGATAAAACTCTATTACAGCAGATAATGTCATGTAGAATTAATTGTCAATTTATGAGTATTCACAATTTATTTTAAAAATCCGCTGCCCAAGGAATTACTACTTCCACATCCAAATTTTCTATCCAAGTCTCTCATAATGAAAAAAATGTTTTATGTAGAAATAATTGTTTTTAGAACTTTAATAATATAATATTTGAAATTGCCTACCCCAAAAACCCAAAATGATATTTCACATCGGTAGAGAGGGTGCGGGGTGGTGGAAGGGGGGTGGTGATGGGGGTGGATGAAGTAAAAAAAATTGAGGAGTTTAGTTCTTGTACACACACTAAATCACAATTCTATTTTTCACCCCCTTTGATAGTGGGATGGGGATGATAATGGGGTTTGCTAGTGCCAAACAATTATCTGAGACCTTAGCTTCTCTTATATATACTAAATACCAATTTTATGGACTCTTACTTGCTTGATTATTTACCCTCATTTACGACAATTTGCCCCCAACCCTTGGAAATAAGATCAAAATATAATCTAGAACTGGATTATATTTTAATATTTTATACGGTTTCAAAGTAATTGTGCGCTCAAAAAAGTTACAGACAGACAGATTTTTTTTTACTCAAACTTAAAATCTCGATGTTTCGCGACATTCTAAGCCTATATAAACAATCAAAATTTTCAGATTTTTTTTGCTGTACTATACTTTCCTGGATGTGGAAGTAATTGAGTGCTATTATATACATCATGTATTTTATACAGTACCATGATACCAACATTATAAAAAAGATTTACTCAATCGCCGTTCTGATATTACCAGCTGCTAGTGCTAGTAGAACGATCAGGTCGTAATTTTTTTTCTGAGATATAAAGTAATGTTACCTTAACTGAAGTGTTCAGGAGCTTATTTCACGAGAGAATTAAAATTACGACTCTTTTGGTTGGTCAAGAAATGTGGAAAAATTGTAAAATAAATAAAACAATTTTTTTTGATCAGTTGGCCCTCACTTAAGAACGGGGCAATCCACTAAGCTCAATTTTACCACCGTTTACTACATTTTGACCTCCCCACAATAAAATTGTGGGAGGTTACTGAAATTGGTTAAAAAATGGCAAATCCAGATAACATCAAATCTTTAGGTTTTGAGGTGCCAGGAACCCAAAAATTGGTTTTTAAAAAATGTCTGTATGTGTGTATGTATGAGAACACGATAGCGGCGAAACTGCTAAACGGATTTGGATGAAACTTTGCATGAGGATTTCTTAGTGCTTCAGAAGATCTGAAAAGGTTTTGGTTGAGATCGGATTACGTTTAATACCGTTTCGACATAACAAGTTGTTTATTTTATAATTACTTACAATTTGTAATAGAACCATTTAAAAGCAATAAAAATTCCGATTTCAACGATATATCACACTTGACCGTTTCCGTGAAAAAATTAAATATCTGGTCCCAAAGTAAGTTTTTTGACCAAAACTATTAAAAGTGACAGTGACATTAAAAGTCTGAGAAACTTGAATCCATTTCCGACACAACGCCGGAAATATTTCCGGCAATCACAACCTAAAAACAAAACCAAGTGCAATACAATCTAAAAATTTTCGACAACTGTCAAAAAAAACCCCCCAGCAAAGTTTAGAACCAGAATTTATGACAGCTGTCAGTTTGACAGATTTAGAACTAACAACGTTTAGTGACAAAAAATTTGACAGCTGTTAGTTTGACAGCTGTCAAAAAATCTTCTTCTCCTTAAACCTTTTGACATCTGTCAGTTTGACATCCGACATTAGTGAGAAGCAACCAAACAACAACTTTCCCCGACCGATATAGTGAAAAATCGGTCGAAGTCAGAAGATAAAAATAATATTTATCAGCTCAAATTGAAACGGTCCACTATGAACACTTCACCAGCCACAGCTGGCAGAGAAGTCCACAAAGAATTATATGGTTTTTAAAAATAAATAAAAAAATATAATTAAATGAGATCGTTCATATTCTTTAGTGCTCTTTTCGGCTTCAAAGATCAACCGAGTGGGGAGGTTCCAGATGCTTTCCGTAGCTGCCGATTTTTTACTTCCACATCGAGTAGAAGTATAGTAACGCAAAAACAAAGTTTGAAAGATTTTATTGTTCAAATAGGTTTAGAATGTCATGAAACTTCGAGATTTTAAGTTTGAGTAAAAAAAATGTCTGTCTGTCTGTAACTTTTTTTTGTGCGCACGATTACTCTGGAACTGTTTAAGATATTGGCTTGAAATTTGATACACTTATGTATTTTAGCGAGATCTGGAACTGGATTATATTTTAAGATTATTCCATTGAAGGAGGAAATAGGTAAATTGGCGTAAATAGGTAAATCCCCCAGTTGGCGACTGAAGACCAAAGGTGAACGAAAAGTAGCAACCAGCTAAAATCAGTGGTTGGGTCGAGGACCAAGTCATTTAAAAAACCAGCGTATTCAACAGTACTTCAACAATATTTCTAAGCAAAGACAAAGCAAATAGGTTGTGATATTCTGTACATTTTTACAGGTGGACACAATCAAACTCAGGAATTTAAAAAACAATATAATTAATAAATTACATTATCTTTACAATGTTTAAATAAAGTTATGTTAAATGGAGAAAAATTATAAAAGAATTACGAAAAATGTTTGAAAGTTAATACTAATAATTAAGTTAATATATTAACTGGTTTACATTAATTTCTTCTAACCAAAATACTGCAGATGTTACAGCTTACAGCTACAGAGATAAATTGGCTTACGCAACTCTGATTGACATTGACAGTCACGAGTTCCTATGTGGTGCTTTCTCCGGATGGTGAGTGGTCCAGGTATTCACATATAAAATAGGTAATTATGAGGAACTACTTGATAATAAGAAAAATGAAGGGCAAGAATACTTAAGTTTTGTTCAAGTAAATTACTAGGCAAAGATACCAATATTTACTAACACTTTGACTCTAGACAAAAACTATAAAATTTATCTAGAATTTATTACAAAAACAAAATTGAAGGAAAACACTAAAATACCCTCGGAATTACCAAAGTTAGATTTAATATCAAAAGTTATAAATTGGCCAAAATAGAAATTGTAAATTAACTTTAAATAGTACTACTCGTACCAAAATTCTGCTATAAACAAAACCTCTGATAGCAATAAAACGGACAATAAAAATCCATAGGTTACTATTCTTTTCAATTTCAAAATCAAACTGTGTAGGAATCTTTATTAATCAAAACAATCAGTTAGCTTATATTTATTATTATTGTTTTTTCTGCTTCTTGTCGACTAGGTAGGACGGTTCTTTGCAATGTATTATGTGAAGTCTTAGAAGGGATATATATGGATCAAAAGCATTTGAACAGACTCTGTGAAACCATTCCATAGATAATGCCAGGTCAAAGTGTTAGTCGTGATGCGCTAAATTATTTTGTGATTTTTTTGCCGAAACAGTTCAGGTGTGCCGTCAAAATTGAATCGCTACTCTGCTAGCATTTTTCTATACTTTCCGAATCCGCTAATAGTTTTCCAGAAATGCGACAGAAAAATGTACTTTTTTGTTAAGAACAAGGGGGGCAGATTTTTTTGCAGGTCCGGCCCTGGATTTTTTAAAACCAAGTAGGCCATTCTGACAAGTCCCAGCTGAGGAATATTACAATTTAGTACATCTAACGGTTACAGAGATCTTTGAATTTGCAGACCAAATGCATAAAACACCTTGTATCTTCTTAATCAGTGGCCAAAACATATTTTTCGTTGGTGATCTAGACTCACCTTGAAGTGCGGTACAGAAACTATGGCACATAATCTAAGGTTTAAAAAAATTGGCATTAGCCATTCCCATTACCACCCCCACCCTATTATTAAAGGTGGTGAAGAAACAAATTGTGATTTAGTGTGTATACAAGAACCAAAGGCCTTATTATTTTCTTACTTCATCCACCCCCACTATCGATGTAACATATCGTTTTTTAAGTTTTTGGGGTAGGCGATTTCAAATATTATGCTATTAAAGTTTCATAAACAATTATTATCACTTAGTGGAGTGTAGATATAGTGTAAAATTTTTTTTCTTTGTGAGAGAGATGTGGAAGTATGTTAATATGAAAGTCAAATTTTAAAAAGTGTAGACAATATGAATGTTTGTCAAGGGGTCAACCGCATCGGATTTTCTCAAAGATTTCCTTCAGATTTCCTCGGATTTCCATGAGATTTCCAATTTGATAAAAAAACTTTAAAGAAGCGGGAGGAATAAATCCGAAAAATAAAGATTTCCTGAGATTTCCTCGGATTTCCTCAGATTTATATTTCCTCAGATTTTCTCAGATTTCCTCGGATTTTCTTAAGATTTCCTCGGATTTCCTTATGAGTGTGCACCAGATTTCCTTCGCGGTTTGCCTCTCGATTTTTGTCCAAAGCTATGTCGATAAAATGTGAGGGATAAGTATTGTAAGCGGGAAACTTTTTTATCTTTAAAGAAATAGGTACCAAGTATATAGAGGTGAAATCAAGGTAAAGAATGGGAGCAATTTTTTTATTTTAAACTTTTTTTCTATGATTATATTAGTACTTTTCGATCATCTTCGTGGATGTTACGGCGCATAGAATTGTGAAAAAACTATGGCAGAGAGGGGGTTAACAAAATCAAATTGAGATTTTCTTACAAGATGCAAAAAAATTAATGAGATTTTTAAACGAATTAATAAAGTCATTAAAGTTTGTAGTTTTTATGAGAGAACACATTGATGTCCCTCGCTGTTGACTTAAGTGATACTATCACTGTATTATTGACGAAATGTATTTTCGTATTAGATTTCTTGAAAGAAATAGATTAAAGGATACGGAAATTAACTCAAAGGAAAATTGTTAAAATTACCAAATGATAAAATAAATCTTTCATTGTTGATTGTTCGTCTATTCTCCAAAGCCCTAATTAACTTTGATAAATACTGTGTATTCATAATTAAAATAATTAAAGTGGTATGTCATGTAAATTATATCAAGTAATTCAATACACTTACGTTTTTAGCTAGACAAGTAGTTGTTTTTGTTGATTCTCCAACAGTGTGTTTCTTAAAGTCTTGTTTTAGGTTACCTTTAACGATATAATAAATTGGCGTGCCCAGACTGAGGAACTAGTTTTATTTGGAAAAATATATTTTTTACGGCATTCTGAAAAAAGTTTTTTCTCCTCAATATCTAGGTCGTGTTATGACTGAACTAATTGCTATATCGTCTATTCTATAAAATAGTAAGTAAGAAGTAGTTACCTAACTACCCTACTCATCCGAATAGATGTACACATTGTTATTAGAACATAATAGCTAAATATTACAGTGAAATTATTATATCGTAATATAATTATAAATTGAATTTATAGGCTTCAATTAGTAAAAATAAAGTACTGTATATATTTAATATACGGTTAAATGTAATAATGAAATTAATTATTACAAGAACTTTCTAAATATTTATTGAATCATTAAATTTTTTAGACATCTTGTGTATTTTCCGGATGTATCTCTTCTCTGTTTCTGGACATAACATATCCCAGTGGAATCAAAGCAACTATCAGCGTCATATAATTCCAAACCGTAGTTCTGTTAAATATAGAGAGCTTTTAGAAGTCATGGCGCAATGCGGTAGCCCAACTCATACCTTTACGAGAACTGTGATAGAAATAGTTTTTAGCTTGTCTGAACTTTGTCGAAGGATATGGCTGTGAGAAAGACAAAAGCATACGTGACATGATGCAAAATTAATTATATTATTGTTCCCTTTGTTTCTAATAGTAATAGTTACGCAAATTTGGTAAATTCAAACCAATAAACAATCATGTACATCGAAATATGTTAATTTTGGTATTTAGCAGATAACTTTCATACACCTAAATAATCTGAATAAATATCTGAAAAGAATGTTCACGATAATCCAAACCTATGCGTAGCTTCGGTGTTAATAAATTATAAAAATGTCACTAATTACACTTGCAGGGCAGTGTGAACATATAATTTTTTACGCCATATAGCATTCGCCATACTTTCGCCTCGGTTGTTTTCAAAAGAGGTCTAAATATTTAAAATATCAGAAGTACGGCGAGATAGAGTGAAAAATTTGACAATTACAAAATATATAATAGTTTACCAAACACTTACCTTATAATTAATCAATTAATAATGAGTGCATTAAAAGTTGCGACTAGAATATGTGTCTTACAGGTACAGGTTTAAACATAAGAAATAATAACATTATGATTATGTAAGCATTGTATATGTAATTATATACCCTACATGTATTTTTAAATTTAAATTTCTGTTACGAAGCGTGGCTTGGGCTAAGTGTTAATTACACGTGTGTACTTTACAGACTTGACTAACTCAGGTCGCATCATATACCTTTCAACATCTACAATGTGATCTGTGATCTCGAGGATGGGACTATCGAAGTATAATTAGTGGTTACTTACCTTAAGAAAGTTCAATCCTTCATTATACGAGATGACCACGTCCGAAAAGATCGCACCTGCCAGCCACTAAAACCTAATTTTTGCGATCTGAGTAGAAACGTAATGGCTATCGGTACAGCTGAGACTTAGGAACGCGGCAGTTTATTTATTTTTCTGTAAACATTACTCCGAAAAGAGTAAAGAGACATAAACTACAGTGTGATCTGTGATCTCTTCGGACGAAGCCTTGTCGTATAATTCAGGATTAAATTTTCTTAAGCCGGCTGTACACCGCGGCGAGAATACCCGCGAAGTTCACGGAGAGAATGCACGCCGTGAACTTCGCGCGGCGAATATGTTTCTCTACACTCAACAGTTACGCAGCCTTGAAGAGGTGATAGATGTTGAAGTGGCTGCTGCAACTGCCGTGACTCTGTGTGCATTGGCGTACTTCAGTTGCATGTAGAGCACAAAAAAAAATTAAGAAACCATGAAGAAAGAGAAGATAACATTCTGGAAATTTAAGCTCTAGTTCGTTGTTCCAACTCATATTTACTTGCACTTCCTAAACACAAGGACAGTTTATCAATTGTTGCATGTGCAACCAATAATAAAGTATTTCAGAAGAAGGTATTTATTTTAACAAATATATAACAAGTTTACAATTGCGCGTCAGAGGTGAAGCCTGCCGAAGATAAGATAAAACTTATTGTATCTAGCCATGATACAAAGAATATAAGGTATGATATTCAGTTCGCCAAATTCGGTCCGGTTAGCGCAAGACGTCACGCGGTGATAGCGGGATTTTAAATTATATAGGATTTTCCTCATGATACAAAAAATTTGTATCATGGACTTGCCTGAACTCATTGGAATTTAGAATAAATAGAGATTCTTAGTGTTCTTAGTAAGCATCGTTCTTTATAAATGAGCTTTATCTCCGCATAAATAAGTTTTAAACATATTGTCACTTTTACATGATGCCAATGCACAACGCATTTTTATAACTAAAGGTTATTGCAAGAACACTAAAATAAGTAAAATAATCCAAAAAACAACTTCCACAGACGTCGGCAAACTCAGTTTTACGAAGGAAGCGGGCAGAAAATTATCACCGCGTGACGAAGCAACTGTCGATTTGGCTCCGCCCACATGCGAAATGTCATACCTTCTATTCTTTGTATCATGGTATCTAGCTATGCAGGTACCCAGCGTACCCGGGATGTAGTGACGTAGCGGTATTTCCAACTTTTATTACAGTGTATTGGACCGTCCATTCGGCTTAAAACGTGTCAATTTGTCTATTAGGTATTTAAGCCTTTAAGCTTTGGAAAGTACGCTACATCAATATATATTAGACTAATAATGAAAAATAAATCAACAACACCTCACTGGACTGGGCAAAGAACGATGCCGTGAATGTAGAGATACTTTCGCGTTCGCGGTATGCGAAAATTGCGAACCCTGTGTCGCGGGTACAAAAGACCGACTCTGAACAGGAACTACCGAGAAGATCCGCGAACAGGCGCAAAACCCATCTACACTCGCGTCCTTCGCGTTTCGCGGGCATTCGCGCCGCGAGTGTAGAGCCGGCTTTAAATTAAATCATTTAAGCTCTAATTATATCCAAACTAGCACTATTTGGCTGTCTGCAACTGAACTGTTTTATAAATTCATCATTAAAATGTCTTTACAGCAAAATTATAAAATATCTTATAAAGCAGTTAAGAAATTATTTTCGGAACATTTCCGTGACCAAGCTATACACTAACTCAGCTTATAACTGAATAAATAAACTGAATAATCTTATAGCGCTTTTTAGTAACGTTCAGTAATATTGTCAGCATCATTATAAATATATATTAAAATTATTTTATAGTTGTTTCCTTGCATCCTATCGAAAAGAGTTAAATACAAAAGTTGTAAGTAATAAAGAGATCTACAACTATTATAGGGGGCGAGCGTAGAGGCGACTTCAATGTGAATATCAGTCGATATTCCGTTGAAGCAACGGTCGAGCGCGGTTAGTACTTGGATGGGCTCCCATCTTGGGAAATACAGCGTTCTCGTCCCACCTTCTAGAGGCTTGTATATCAGTGTATACTTGGAAGTTACGTAATTTCAGACGAGGATTACGTAGTGGATAGACCATCCTTCGGAGGGGATCTAAAGCAGGCGGTCCCTTATCTATTAAATGTTAGGCAAGTAAAAGATCCCTACTCTTCTTAAGGGAAGAGGTTCGGCAAAATTTCCAGGTTGGGGGTAGCTCGTCTCCTGGCGTCGGTGATAGGCCCTGGTAGCGGAAATAGGCCGAAGTTAAACAGTTAAAAAAGAAAAAACTATTGTAGGAAGCATTTTTATCCTAACCTTAAAATTTTTCGAGATACACGCAAAAAAACCTTTTTTCGGTTTCTTAGTTTTTTCTTCCACAAAAATAATTCGATTTATTTCAAACTTGGTGAAAGTATATCTTTTGGTATCCCACATAAGCACTATTTTTTTGGAGTAAAATATTAATTTAACGGTTGTTGTTTAATTCAATTTAAAAAAAAAAAAGTGAAATTTTCAACTGCGATTCCTCACAAAAGTACTTATCCGATAGAGTTCGGAAAGGGCTCATTTTTTTGTTTTTACTTCTACTTTCAATAAATAATATATATATATATATATATATATATATATATATATATATATATATATATATATATATATATATATGTATATATATATATATATATATATATATATATATATATATATATATATAGTGCAATGGAAAAAATTGCCGGAAAATCGAAAATTCCGAAAAAATGCCCTTTTTCGTTGTGTTTTTTAATTATTGTCAAAAATTTGTTATTATTCATTATAATTAATATAATTTTGCAATATTAATGTATGTTACAAACAATAAGTAAAATAATTAATAATTAATTACATTCCTCAACCACGTTTGAATTATTAAACAAAACAAACAAAAAAGTATGATTTTGATTTGTATGCCTTCTATCCTAACGGTATTGGTAAGTACGGCGTATAAATGACCGCATTTTTATTTATTTGATAATCTAAATATATTTACTTTTAATTTTGATTGTTAATAACTTTTAAATTGTAAAAACTGATAAAAATTGCTTTGTTAATTTTCATTATTAAACAATAATATAAATAATTTTTTTGGAATTTTAGATTTTCCATTGCACTATATGTATTTTTTTATTTATTGAAAGCAGAAGTAAAAACAAAAAAGTGAGCCCTGTCCAAACTCTATCGGATAAGTACTTTTATGAGGAATCGCAGTTGAAAATTTCACTTTTTTTTTTTTTAAATTGAATTAAACAACAACCGTTAAATATTTTGCTCCAAAAAAAATAGTGCTTATGTGGGACACTAAAAGCTATACTTTCACCAAGTTCGAGCTAAATCGATTTATTTTTGTGGAAGAAAAAAATTAGAAACCGATAGAAGGGTTTTTTGCGTGTATCCCGAAAAATTTTGAGGTTAGGATAAAAATGCTCGCCACATAAGTTGTAGATCTCTTTATTACCTACAACTTTTATAATTAACTGTTTTCGATAGGATGAGTAATTAACTCAGAAATCGCAAGAAACGTTTTTTACCCCTAAAAATTCACCCCATTTCAACCCAGATAACCTCAGGTGGTTCGGATTATTTTTCCTTCTTTAGTTGTGATATGTTCTAAAATATTCTGCTATTAGTTTACTGTAACGAATTATTTTGTTGTCTAACTCTTATCTAGCCTGGCCTAATTTAGATCAATGGAAAAAACTTTTCGAAGGAAATAAAACATGCGTTATGAAAATATTATGTCTGTTAATAACAGTGGTTTTGGCAATGAAACAATAATAGATTCCACTTACTGCACTACTAATGCATCAAGTCAAAAATCAATAGACCAAAAAGCTTCAACTAGTTTTTTAGATTAAGATTATACATTTACAATAAAAAAACATATAAGCACCTCTACAAATTATATTTTCTCTACCACTAATTTTTAGGTCAATTATGCAAATTGCGCCAATATTGTCTCAGTGGCTGCATTTACAACACAATTCTAACAGATTTATTATAAAAAAAGTTGCAAGAGTATCGCGAAAGTAAGTAATTTATTGTATAGGAATTGCGTAAAAGTTACTTAGCAGCATATTGGCCCGCAACGCGCATATGCATGAAAACAACAAACAGCCGTTTCACCTGTTTTCTGAGATGAAGTGGGCTCTAGCTAAATGGACAGAACCGTATTGGAAGATTTTATTTTACGTGTGTTTGTGTATAATTTTTAAAATTTAAAATTTTGTTTTTGCCTCACTAATGTCTAACAGTAAATATGATATGTCTCCTTGTCTAGCAGAAAGTGTGTGAAACTTCTTTTCTTAATGAGTTATCAGAGAATTATATTGTTTATAAAAAGTTCTGTATGAAGAAAATGTAATTCTGACATTATCAAATAACAGGTTTAACATACTGGGAGAGTCAAAATATTTAATAAATAATGAAGTAACGCAGATAGTTAATTTGCTAAGCTTGTTTCTGTATATCATTAATTTACCAGACAATCACCCATTTGGAGCTTATTAATCACGTCGTGGTTGAAAAAAATTGAGTGGCTGTCTGTGCGAGTGGCCATTTTGAAAAATCGATTTCATCTTTGATTTCATTACCTCGAAAAATATTGTTTATTGAAAATACACTGCCTAGGTATGCGAGGTTACATATGTTTTTTAAGGCGCTGAAACGTTAAATATGATTGGTTTTTAGCTGTTTAAATAAATATTTTGCACCGAAATTTAGCACGGAGGATTAATTCAATAAAGATCATAGGTCCACCAACTTTCGTTAAAATTGATGCATTATTACGTTATATTTCTTAAATCGTCAAAAAAAAACGTATTTTTTTTGGTTTATTTTTTCCTACAAATTAACAAATCATCAGAAAGTTTTTTCATACGCCTAGTCTTATTCATAATATTATTGCAAACAATTTGGTATTTTTATTTTTGAGTTACGATTACTAGA
The DNA here is from genome assembly GCA_936432065.2 of Rutpela maculata. Lineage (NCBI taxonomy): Eukaryota > Metazoa > Arthropoda > Insecta > Coleoptera > Cerambycidae > Rutpela > Rutpela maculata. Next base: position 137,971,474 of record OW386285.2, on the reverse strand, counting down.
ACCGGAAGTAATAATTTAAATGGCAGAAAATTTCAGTGTTGAAAAATAAATGGTTAAAATCTTACAAGAAGCAATGGACCGATTTAATAAAAAAACTGCGCATAGCACTTGTTATTGTACATAAAACAAATTAAGACGAGAGGTAAATTGCAGAAAAAACATCTGTACACTAATACCACTTTTATAGTAATACCCAATAATACCTGGGTATTTTGTGATAATACCTAATAATACCTGGTTAATATGTCCACGTTAAATAATGTAACAATACTTAATAATATGTAATAATACATAATAATACCCAATGATACCTAATAATACAACGGTATTAAATTTTATAGTAATACTTGGGTATTTCTTAGTAGTACCAAGTCATACCAATTAATTCCCACTGATAAATAAATAATACTGAAAAATAGCTGGTATTACCAGAATGATACCTAGTAATACCGAGCAATCTTTTAACAAATCCTCATAATACTTAGTAACACCTCTGAAATATACAATAATACCTAAAAATGTGCAATAATACCTAAGAATACCCAATAATACTTAGTAATATCCGGAAGTTGTACACCAAAATACCACAGCTGTTTACCACTCAAATTAAAACAATAAAATTGCTACAGCAAAACAATTCCATTCAAAATTTAATTTGACTCCACTAACAATTACTATTTCAATTTTCTCTAATTAAAATATATTTACAGCAGTTTCGATTTTGTCTAATAAATATAAATCCCGTAAACCCGACTTTCGAACTATGCTTTCCGAGCGAGCGCACGCGTCCGAAAAACAGTCCCATTAAAACGCGAAACATCGGCTAAAGGTCCGCTAAACATAGGTGAATCTGTAGCTCAAAGAATTCTGCGTAAATCGATGTGTCATAACATAACAAAAGAACAAAATTGAAATAGAATTAATATTTGAAAATAACTAATACAAAGTTATTTAGTTCCAGAACCGACAAGTGCAGTGCTATGCATAAAGAAACAAGCTTAAAGGACCAGGCAATAAATAACAGGAATATAAATAAGCTAAGTATATTCTCATTTTTAAAGTACCTATTTGCCACCCAAGCTTATTTATGTCTTAATGACTATCAAGTGTCTGCCGCATAAAACCGTTGCAGTGCTTTTTTAGGTCCAAACCCTAGCTAAATACAAAGTGCAAAAGATATAATTTTAAGGTGTCAAGTGAGTGATAGGTTTGAAGAATAATGCATATCTTGGAACGTGCGATTAGCGATTCTGTGAGTAGTGATTAATTTCGTACATAATTTGTTTTTGTATATTTTTTGCATTATAAATGATGTAATAAACTGCTGACTGCTGATCCAAACGACTTTCTCAGAAAATTTGAGAAGTAATTATACATCTAAATCCTTGAAAATGTCGACTGCTGTCACCATAAATTTATAGCAAGGCAATAATGGATTATTGAAGTGTGTTATTCCTTAAGAAAAACATGGTTTTTTAGATAAACAAGCGTTGACTTGGGTAATAAATGAAGAACCTGATCAGTGACATACTATTGATATAATACGCCGGGGTTGAATCTCTTGCAGTTCAATGGAAATGCACGGGTTTTCCCAGGAAATGGTATCTATACACAACAATGATGGATCGAATACAGAACGTAGGAACGAAAGATCACATCTTGGTAGGCACAGAAACGGGAGAGTGAGTCAGGGGCGTTGAACCAGGGGGGGGGGGGGGTACATAAGAAATGATAACACATAAACGAGAAGATGCATACCACGGCAATAGTGGAGGCAAACTGGAGGAAGAAGACAAAGCAAAAAATGAACGAATCAAATTAATACAAAAAGGCCCTTCAATAAGCCACCATCCAAGGAATAACTGCTAGAAATCACGGCAGAGCAAGAAGAAATACTGCACCTGGAACGGGCAAAATAAACAATGAAATAATGCACTATGGAGACAAAAGGACAAAGGATCAACCCTCAGAACTCATCACCGGAGCAAGGCTGGAAACATTCATATGGTTTTTCCCAAGGAAATGGTATCTACACACAAGAAAAATGGACCGAATACTGAATTTAGGAACGAAAGATCGGATCACATCCTAGTAGGCAGAGAAGCGGGGCAGGAGCGCGGATGGGGGGACAGACGTATCTGGGAAAGAAAAGCGAGGGGAAAATGAATTCCACAAAGAAATCGCAGCGATATATTCTGTACCAGAATCAGAAGAAGAAGCAGAAATACAAAAGAGAAACATAAACACTCCATATCACGACACTGCACATTTCACAAGAAAACTCAGAAGAGGCAGAAGTCCAGAACCAAAAACACAAAAAGGAAGCTTGAACGCTCCCTCACGACACAATGCGGTAACGTATCTCACAAATACCTACTACACCTCCCATACCACATTCCTTTACCATACGCCATGTGGCTCTCGCTGCTGACAATAAGCATGACCTTAGTCCAACCCAGCGTGGCCCAGCAGTATAACTGGAAGTAGGAGCAATGCCTACCGCACGCTAGTAAATCAATCAATCAGTCAATCAAATATAAATCCCGTAAACCCCATCGATGTAATATGTAGTGCCGTTAATGGTGAAAGAATATTTGAAAAAGCCAGTTTAATCGGACTAAAATGATGTTGAAATATTTACTTCGATCATTAAAACAGTCTATAAATATCTACCTTCTAACAGCCTCGATTGTTTTTGGAATCCCTTTGGATGACAACGTAATTACGTATAATTGGTTGTGATGCCGCCAATTTCATTAAACAGTTATAACACGCGACCATTTTCCTGGAAACTAACAAGTCATTCAGAGCATTGTTCGCAGTTAGAAAAAAAGAATTGTAAGACTGAAACAAACGGGAACATTTGAATTTGACAGTATCTATAGGCTTTGGACAAACGTTAATTGGGCGGTTAATTGAGTCTTCACGGTTTACTAAGTACTAAATCCACGAGCTGCTATTATTCGCGCTAAGCACTGTCTCCGATAACTTATTCATTCTCTACATCGGCTGTGCGATTCCATTGTAGTGAATTATGGTAAGCATGTGAAAGCATATGTATATACGTCTAGAGCTTTGTTAATTTATATTTAACTTTCTTAGTAATGAATAACTTATTATTAAGTTAAATTATAATTTAAAACTAGATGTAAATATTATTACAGTACCTAGAGGTAAAAAAATGTATCAAATTTAGAGATAATCCCATAATATGTAATGATCATTTTTATTTATGATTTATTATTGTAGCAAAAGGTATCATCTTCAGTTTCTATAGGGTGTTGCATCATGAGAGGGGCATAGCTTAGTACAGTGGTTCCCAACAAGATTTTTTCAAGGATCCCCGCATCGATCGCTATACTGACAAGGACCCCTTAAAAGCTTAACTTCTTAAAATGAAGATTATGTAGAATCTACCACTGCAAGTCAAGTAAAATACAAAATAAATGAATATCTCAGTGACATTTCGCGGACCTCTAAGACATCGTCCGCGGACCCCTAGGGTCCGCGGACCACCTGTTGGGAATCCCTGGCTTTGTAGGAGGTAGAGAATAGGCAGTGGTCATCAAAACCCATAGAAATGTCTCATTGGGCCTTCACTACGAAGTTACGGGGTGTTTTATAATTTTTGTCAAAAATTACTTTTTGTCATTACTTGACAGGGAATGGAGGAATATTTGGTATACCTAATACAGTAACGATCCTTCAGAAGTACATGTAAGACATGAAAAAAATCCAGGTACTGAGTCACTAAAATGTATGTTTCTTCTTTACCTCTAAAAAACATCCTGTATACAGAGCAAAAAATCATATTAACCATTTTTTAATCGGAAAATTTTGTTAATGAAACTTGCTCGGAATTGTCCAAAAACCTTAAGAACCTGGATTCTTTTCCATGTCTTACACGTACTTCTGAAGGATCGCTACTATATTAGCTGCACCAAATATGAATCCATTATTCCATTCCCTGTCAAAGTAATGACAAAAAGTAGTTTTTACCAAAAATTATAAAACGCCCTGTAGGTTCGTATTGAAGGCTCAATAAGAAATTTCTATGGGAGGTTCTGATTACCACTGATATTCTCTACCTCCTATTAAGCTATGTCCCTCTCATGATGCAACACCCTGTATATAATCCGGACAATTGCTGTTTTCCGCAAGGTGTGACAACATCCTTAATTTATATATTTAACATTTCAAAAAGTATTACTCATTCATTGTTGAAACGTAGGATGTTTATAATTTTGGGGCACGCTGATTACGAATCTGATGTCAAAATTAAAAAATTGAAAATGGTGACTTCAATATGGCGGCTCGAAATTTTTACTAAAGCAAATGTTTCAAACGAACAAGAATTGATCATCTAAGTAGTACTGTATATTAACGAAAAACAGTATTTCTAAAAAAAAAAAAATTGTTACTGAAGTAAAAAATATTTTGAAGCTTTTGGTTCTTGTACACACACTAAATTACATGTTTTTTCATCTCCTTTTATAATGAGGTAAGGGTGGTAATGGGGGTGGCTAATGCCAAAAATTTTTTTGAAACCTTAGCTATTTTGTATACACTAAATACCAATTTTATGAACGCTTAGCTGCTTGATTTACCTATTTACCCCCCAATTACCCCATTTTACCCCCCAACCTTTCGACAGAATAAGATGAAAATATAATCTAGTTCCAGATGTGTGGATGTGGAAGTAATAGCCATTCTCTACTTCAGAATCTGATATGTCCAGTCCTTCTGACCTTGCAGACTTCTGCAGAGGCTCTTTTTTTTTAAGAGATTATATTGTTTAAAGGAAACTTTGATTTTCTTCTCTATATTAATTTCCTTGAGTGTGCTGAGTCAATAAATAACAAGTAGCTTTTCCGAACTTTCTTATTTTTCAAACCGCTCAAAACCGGTCTTAAGTTAAAGTTTATGATGAATAGATACAGGGAAGTTAGAGATAGAGAGCATTCGCTTGGTCGATTGCGTAATTTTTGCAAAATGATGAATTTAACGATGGGCAATTTTCTTTCAAATTATTTCAATAGTTGATCTGAATCTATAACACGTTGCATGTTCGATAAGACAGCAGTCAGCAGTAGTTGAGTACTTTGTCATCATGGAATAAAAAATGAACAAATACATATTAGGAAAAAATAAATAATTACAAACTTTAAAAAAAAAATTAACCGCCTTCTTTTTAACGTTTTATGGTAATTATACTTCTCAGTCAGGGGAAACGCACAAATTTTAATATCAATAAAATAAGATTCTATCTTTATTCAGACAACTATTTTGATTATTAATTTCATTGAAATATGTTGAACTTGGCATAAAATTGAATTTGAAAGAGTGAAATTTTACCCGCGCGGGAAAATGGATGTGACGTCACTACTTAGTTTTGACGGTTGACATAACAGTCATGACGTCTTATCATTTATTTTCGTTTGACGGAGCCGTGAATGTCATGATAAAGTAAACCGTTTTTAACGTTTATTCGGTCATAAATGTGTGTAATTTGTGTGTAGATTTATTTTTAAGATGGATAAATCTGTAATGAAATAACTTAACTCCTCGAATTTCTTCGGCATTAAAGCAATCATTTGAGCGAATGAACCCCGTCAGCATAAACGAATCAACATTGGGTAAAATCTCACTTTGTGCTTTCACAAAATCGATTTCTGTCATATAATGTTTAAAAAACACTTATAAATTAATAAATGTTGTTTTATTTAATATATGTATTCAGTGAAACACCTTATAATAATCACAAAAGTTCACACTTGCTTAAAACAACTAGTAAATATGGACACCCAAAATGAAATAAATAAAGATTCAAATAATTTGAATGTCAATTATTATTAATTAATTATTGTATGTGTAAACAATTTATATTATGATATATTTATACATTTTCAAACATAAACTATCTGATAAAAACACTTTTGGGTGTAAAACTGACATTCGCGTGTCCCCCACATTTGTATACAGTGTTATCATATGTCTTTATAATGTAGGTAACCTTGTTGTCATGAAGTCATAAGATTTAACTAATGATTCCCTTAGCAAACTGGTATATCTATGAATAGTTAGGCGGATTTCAGTAAAAATTGTGCTATTAATGAAGAAAGCATGAAACTTTCAGGGATTGCTCTGTATACAATTATAAGTATTTAAAAATAAGGAGCCCTTCAATATGTCAGAAAATAACAAAATGGCTGCCATTTAAAATTGGCGCCTACTCGCTCGTGTAATACGTTGACTATCTTAGCTCCTATTTCACTGATTTTAATAATGTTTTTAAATTATGGTAGCTCTTTGATGGAACTTTATTTTTTGTTATTAGAACTTTCTTCCTATGTTTACAAATTTGATAGATAAATCCAGAAATAGAGAAAAATCTAAAATCTGTTATCTAATTTTTACGAATTCGCTATTAACCTGCTAGAAAAAAAGTTTAAAATAAGATAAGTATAATTTTAGTATCTTTCACCTGTTAAAAAAAAGTTACTGTGATATTGGCTAGAACAGAGTTGTTAGACATTTGGTAATGCAACTTAATGATAACTAATAATATTTCAGTATCAGTTTTATTTAGTCCAAAAATAAAATTACACTTCTTAATGTAAATAGTTATTTGCGGTGAAAAAGGTATACGTGTGACAGAGTTAGTTCTCACAATTTCCCTCACACTTACACATTGATGTATAATGAACATGACAACTCACGCATTTGCAATGCCCTGCACATATTTTACGTGTACACCAACCTATTGTACCAGCCTCCTATCCCCATTCTGTAAGTGAAGGTATCACTGGCTGTTTAATGTTTGCTTGTCCCCAAACATGACAAGCCTGATAGTCTGTCCTCTTAATAAGCAATAGAAGTGCATCTCGTGTAGGAGGCATTCCTTTTAAGTGTACGATTTTTTTGTATAAAGATGTACCGCCTAGCAACATTACATCAGTTTCTGAACATGTTTGATCGTACATTATAATTACAAAGCGTTGAAGTTTGTCGAAAACTATCTCTTTGGATGGTTGTGATATAGAACTGAAAGTTACTGTAACCTGCGGGTATTTTTCCCATGCCTCCCAGTCCGTTTTTTCCCACATGAAGGGAATGAAAACACTGTATCGCATCCATTTAAGGTACGAAAACCTAGTAGCGCCGATGTTTTTTCAAATCCCATCGCTGGCGCTGCAGCAATCCCATGTGCAGAAATTATTCGTATATTCTTCCCTGTCCCTAATTCAATACACAATTTTACACCTGGATATTGGCTAGCGAAAGCAATATCCAATACCGTTAATTCTGACATATTAAATGTCAGAATCAACGGTTAAAAGCATTCGAGAGCATCCTTGCCCAACGGCAGCATGAGCGTGCAGGATAAGCTTGGTGTCCGCCTCTTTGTGAGTAGACTGGCATACTGGTGCAAGACAGATGTCTGTATTATTTACTACATCCTCCCCCATTGTTGTTATGGTAGTTCCAACTTCAGGAGTTATATTTTTGACATACATTTCGAGGGACCTAAATACCTCTATCTTATTGTCATCCACTCGCAAAAATTCGTTCCAATTCTTTGGCAGAGGTGTTTTCGATGTTACACGAGTTCGAGTACCAGTTCCTCGTTTCTGACGAGACATTGTTTTTAATGAATCAGGGCGCTAAGTATCCCGAATAACTTCTAGTCTAGAAGTACGTCTAAAATATGTTTTGACATAGGGAAAAAATCCTTGTTCTGCGTAATCCACAGTTTTTCATAGAGTCTGCCCCTTTAATGATATTTACGAGTACAGCCCCATCAAACAATACTGTGTCCAATGTTTCAGGTTGGTTATGCTCCTGAAGAAGCTATTCCACACAACCCACAATATAACTTTTTTTCGATATTCGAAGGTGCCCGTATTCGGCAATTGACGGAGGCTACGCATGATTCTCTACGAGTGTTGCTTTAATACCCATGCCTTCATCTAACAACTTAGGGTTTACTTTTATAGGGATAGACCTCAGAACCTGAAAGTTAGTGATAGCAGTTGCTAGTAGCCCGTAACAATCTTCAGGCGTCACAGCTCTACTTTTCATAGGGTCTATCAAACATTCAGATGAAGTGCATTGACAAAGGGTACAATTTTGCCAATTAATAACCTTCGTATTAATGGTATAGGTCTCCATCATATCCATACGTTAACTATAACTAAAATACAGGATGTTGGGAGTGTGAGTCCTATTATATTAACAGGTGATATAAGAATTATAAAAAATAAGAAAATTTTGTACAATAGGGGCCTAAAATCAAACGGTATTTTTGAGAAAAAAAATAATGCAACATCGATCTTTGAAGGGCTATCACTGTAAATGATTAGATATGTTTTATAATATGTTAAGAGAATATGCAATAAAGCAGAATATGTAGAAGAATTTTGACTCCCAGCAGTTTTGCATATTTTTCTAAACTATTTTATATTTAGTTATTTATGTTTATAACAGATACCATGACCAAATGTCCCTATTTCTTTACTGTAACTACTTGGTAACAGTTAGAAGAAGGGGAAAATGTATTAACAATTTGCTAAAATATATTACTAACACCCTGCATATTTGTTCAAGTTGGGATGTCTTACCTTTATTGCCTAGTTTTAAACATATCCTGATATTTTTTGTAACACAAGAAGCTCGTTGATCTAAAAATAGACAAACAAATCATCAAATCGTGTGTTTAAAAATTATGTAGGTATAACTAAAATTTCTTACCTAGAGGCATTTAATTTTGTGTATTGCGTTTAGTAATATAATTACTAATGAAAACACAGTCACGCACAATCGGGTTGTGTAAACACGTCTACAGGCGATCCAACCAACCAACCTTCTCGGTACACTTTGAAAATTGCCATGCCAACTCATAAAAATGAGCTGGTCTGCTGGAATTTCAGCAATCTTCAAAGCATAATGACAATGTTGGCTCCAGCAAGTTAGGTGGTGAGTAAACAGCAAGTTAGGTGGTGAATTAAAAGTGGGGACGGTGTTGGCGCGGCGACATGTCAGAACGTGCAATCCTTGCTTTTGGGTATTTAAAAAAAATACTCCTTTTGCCGCCAGCAGAAATGTACTAAATAAAAGCGACTTACGTTATTTTTATTTTTGTGATATGACATAGTTTAACAGTGAACTAGTAAAACTAGATAATATACTGCATTTTTTCTTTTTTTCGAGGTTTTTATCTCAAACTGTAAACTTAGGAAGAAAGTTCCAATAACTGCAAATAAAGTTCCCTTAAAGAGAAATCATAATTTAAAAAGATTATAAAAATCGAATAAACTGAGGATATTTAAAGTATTATATGTGCGAGTAGGCGTCGATTTTATATGGACGCCATTTTGTTATTTAAAGGCATATTGAACGGTTCCTTATTTCTAAATGATTAGAATTGTATACAGAACAATCCCTGAAAGTTTCATGCTTTCTTCATTAATAGCACAATTGTTCGTTTTTTTTTACTGAAATCCGCCTAACTAGAACTATCAATAATCGGCATAGGTACAACTGTAAAATGTAAATTTTCTCGCTCTATTTCACTTCAAGTTCCCCCCATATGTGGGGTAATATAATATCAAATATAATTTATACTAGCGTATTTTTGTTTTATTTTATGGTATTTCGTGACAAAACTCGAAACCGATAGTACTGAATTTATTCCAATCCATAAATATATATTTGCTTTTGTAACCGAATAACAAACACTGAAGTTGACATGAAGTAGGTATAAAAAATATTGTGTTTGTTTACTCTAGTGGATTGATCACGAAATTCAAAATCATATTGTTTTACCATTTCAGTGCACTACGCATGAATGTTAATTGAATAATTTTACATAGTGGCTGTGTTAAAATGCTTGATATTTTCATATTTCAATTTCGTTGTCACATCGAAATTTTATAAATTTGTAGAATTCGATACCAGCCTCGATGCATATTGGGATCATAGAAGGGTGACTGAAAATAATTCAGAGAATGGAAAAGGTATCGAGGTTATATTTTGAATAATATTAATGTATTAAATATTTTCCCTCAAATCTGTCAAAATATACGGGCACTTCAGGTACCGTTAGTTTTCCACAAAAAGAATTTATTGCTAATAATACAAAATTAATTAAAAATTTTAACCTCATCCGAATATAAAAAGAATAACTAAAGTAATATTATGAATGCATATTTAACTTAGTATAAAAGACCCTAACTTTAAAAAAATGAGGAGGCCAATCACCACGTTTAAGCGAAGATGTTAAAAGTTCTATCATCGATGTTAGTAGTAGTTTTTAAGAGCGTTTATGCGCGTTAAGATTCATTTTGGATTTATCCACCAGATGTCAGTCCGTTACTAAGGTTGTTAGTTGAATTTCTGATTTGATTTTAAATTGTTTACAATCAACCAATCAGATGTATTCTGTGTATATTTTTTTAGGTTAGGTGACGGGTCTGACATGCGCCGTAGCGCACATTAAAGCCGGCTAAAGCTTTTACGCGTAGTCCTTAACTCAGTTTTGCTTAGTTAGATGTGTTAACTTAACACATTTAGTAAGTCTTGACAACACTACGCCAAGTAATATTAAGGCGCGTTTACGCGCAAGAATTTCAATGTTAAGACCATTCTCAACAGTTTTAACGTTAGCTTACTCTTCGCGTAAACGTGGTGAATATATGGCTTTTTTAAAATACTTAAAGATAGTTTTAATTATAATATACCATAGATGGAGGTGGAGGTGGATAGAGACTGCTGGGTAAATGGAAATAAAAGTGGGGAACGTAATTCAAAAATCCCCCAAATTTAAAATTGGCGGTTTTAGTTTCCTCTCAAATTATTATTTATTAGTAGGTCTCTAATAGTGGAGTCATATTAAGCCAAAAATTTTTGAAAATGAATGTAGCTGAAAGAAGCAATTTTTTTTTGAATTTTTTTTTAAATATCTCCGGTTCTGCTGGTTCTATCAGAGCGGGTAAGGTCTCGAAATCTTTGTTTCTGAAAGGGCAACAAAACTAGAGGAGTTAGAAAGTTCAAAAGTTTAATATAACCTCAAAAAACAACAAATATTAAAGAATCATTTTTCAACTTTCTTCTGTTACTCGGGTTCTAGTAGATAAATTTTGATGAAATTTGGAGAAAGGGCACGTCTTGCAAGTACTAAAGTGCACCTAATCAAAGCAGTATATATCAAGAAACTGAAAATATGTAACCCTAAAGGTTCTCAGAGCATGTAACTGTTATTTTAGTTCTAGATGAGATATCAACAATTTATTTAAGTTTCATTTTTTTATCTTCTTTCAAATGAGAACGGTTAAAAATATTTTTTTTAGGTCATGAATGTTTATGCCTTGTTACGTTATATGCCCATACCAGGCGTTGCCTATTTTCCGGCAACTCCCTTAGACAAAATCTTCTCCTACCATAACCTTTATAAAACCATATCCTATTATCTTTTCTAGACTTTATCTTTAAGGATGGCGGTGCCGTGCTGAAGAAAAAGATTTCGTAATTCGACAATTTCTCCTATATCCCTGAACCGATTGAAAAAATTCTATGATAGGTTTTTAGAGAAAAATTGATAGAATGATACCAGGTTATTGAAATCAACAAAAAAAAAAGTTTCCCTCTTTTTTTTAATAGTCTAGTACTATTCTATAAAGTTGTCTCTAAAAGCCCATAATTTTTTTTTAATCGGTTCGGGGATGTAGGAGAAATTGTCGAATTACGTTCACCGAACCGCTCATCTTAATCTCCTCTTATCTTTTCTCTTTGTTCGTTTCTTTGCTTTTCTTGTTTATATTTTTTGTTCTTTTTGTCATTTCATTCGTAAATTCTTTTTAGGCCGATAAAATTCTTGAAAATTATAACATTTTAAGAGATACTCTTAGTTTATCATATCTTCCTGGATGCAGGGAGACCACCAAGGCGACAGTTCTCCTACTAGTTTTTTCGTTTAGCTCTTTGCCCGAGTCAACAACCCAAATTTTCTAAGTGCTTTGCCAAGTGTATTTTTAATTAGCTTTAGGTCTCTGCGTAGACAGCAATTTTTAATATTATTACTAGTTTTTAAGTTTGCTTATAACAAACAGGAGAGCTAATCCCTCCCCACCCCGTTAATCTTTAAGCCGAACCGGACCTGCCCCGTTCAACCTTGCATTCACTACGGCACTACATGCCGTGGTTGTTTGGTTGGCTCCAGGCCAGGATCCGGCAAGTCACATAGTTGTATTAGAATTAAGAATAAAATCTGTTTTAAAGTTGACTTTGACACATGACCCTCATCACGAAGTCCCGTACTACGGGAGCCCACCCTGAGTGTCCGTGCACCCCCCCCCCCGATCCTTTAGGACAATTTTCTACAATTTTGTTCCTATACAATATTTGCATTAGAGTTACCATTTTCCAGACAAATGATTCAGCTCTTAAGATAAAATATAAGATTCAATATAAAACGTAACACTACGGAGGCCCACTCTAACTGTCCGTGCACCCCCCCCCCCCCCCCCCGATCCTTGGGGACAATGTTTTTCATAAATATTAAAGCCTAAGGAACAATTGAAGACATGTCCTAAAAAAAAAGCTTTTGTCATTTAACACAAAAACTAAAAAAGATGGAGAAAAACTTTCTGCATAAAAAACAAAGTGCATAAAATTTTCTACAATTTTGTTCCTATACAATATTTGGATAGGAGTTACCGTTTTCCAGATTCCACTGTTACCGTTTTCGAGATAAATGTCTGCAAATTATAGTATTATTATTATTAATTTTTTTCAGTTTATTTAATTTAATTTTTATATTAATAATATAAAGTTATATTATACGCCTCACAATAATTGTCACAGTTATTTCTTTTAAGTGATTTACCGATATATGAATTTCCATGTTTTCTTAATTTTGGACTCATTTATCTGGAAAATCGTAACTCCTATCAAAATATTGTGTAGGTACAAAATTGTAGAAAATTTTATGCACGTTGTTTTTTGTAAAGAAAGTTTTTGTCCGTCTTTTTTAGTTTTTATGTTAAATGACAAGAACAACATTGGCAACAGTTTTTTTTAACATATGGCCGCCATTTTGAAAGTACAGCCAGTTTTTTTTTAGAATATGTCTTAAATTGTTCCTTAGGCTTCAATCTTTATGAAAAACATTGTCCCCAAGGATCGGGCGGGGGGTGCACGTACAGCTAGGGAGGGCTCCACGACTACCGGGTCTGATTCTCGGCCGTGGCACTGAGATTTTTTCAGAAGGAGAAATTAATCGCAATGTACTCGGACATTGGGTGTGTGTCCCTTGTCTCTAAATACGTAGCCCCTTCCCGCACAAGACCCTTCCAGAGCCTTCAAGTATAAAGTGGTGTTTATTATTGTATTATTATAATTCGCATCCTTTTGCTGTATAGCATGTCTGACGCCATTTGTTTGGCCTGTTAAATACATGACCCTTTTTTATCAGTTCTTTGGTGACATCAGCCTTACGTTTTGGACACTTACTATCTGGATTTACCTTAACTATAAACCATTCTATATTATCCTTTCTCGGTTGATGTGGCCAAGAAATGAGAGGATTCGGGATAATGATTTGCTGGAGAACTGTAGATAATAGTATATTATATTACTAGGAGTAGAACGCACTCTTTTTTTGTGTTGAGCCCAGGATTTTCGGCTGAGGCGAAGCCGAAGCCGCAAACTGGGCGAAACGCAAAAAGGGCGTTCTACTTCGTGTAATATATACTATTTTTTCTTCAAGCGTATTAAAATGCAAAAATTCATTTATTTATCATAAATATACAAATATTCAAACTACAGTCTTACATGTTGACACAATATGACAAGTGGCTAGTGGATAGCGCGCCACCGGTGGCTTTCGGTATTAACATTATGTTACTAGTAAAACAATACCTACTACGGCGGCGCTTTCGGAACTAACATTATGTTACTAGTAAAACAATGTCCACTACGGTGGCGTTCGGTACTAACATTTTGTTACTAGTAAAACAATGTCCTACTTCTACTTCTGTTTTTGGTGACATAATTTAAACATTTTAATACGCTTGAAGAAAAATATACTTGAGAGGCCCATACTTAGTTGCCATACTATGCAAAACAATTTTCATTTTTCAAAATTTTCATTAATTATTTAAAAAAAAATACAATTACCCATTTCAAGTAGGTAAGAATTCAAAGGAAAGCAGGAAGCTAAAAGTTTTCAAGGTTTTTTTTTTAAATATTCACCAACATCTAAACAGTAGTCTATGTAATGAAGCATTATAAGAAGACTTTTTTGTAAATATTTCGTGCAAAGACGAGATTACCTTCCTCTCCGTTTTCGAGAGTGCTGAACATGATGGAAGTGGTGGGAGAAGTTTTTGACCGCCGCGCCGCTTCTCCCTGAAGCGACCAAAACCTTAGATGGATCCCTTTATGTTTTCATAAATAAAGGGTCTGGGGAGTGATTTATCGACGGGTTATACTTGAAATAACATGGAAGGGTGGTATTGAGAAAGTGGAATCCAGACAGCAGGTTAATTAAACCCTCCCGGCGACGGGTGGAAAATCATTTTTTTTTTTCAAATCATTTGGTTCAAACGCGTTTCCCCCCGTTTTCGGGATCGCTGATCGCTTGAAAAATATTTTCACTTTTTTTTTAATTTTTCGGCCCAAATCTCTTACTAGAATATTATATTACCTATATTTAACGTCTATAAATGTTTCTTCGACTAATATAAAATAACTAATATAAAATAGAATATTAAAAAATATAAAAATAAAAAGAAATAAATTAAAATAAAAAAAATAAAAAAATAAAAAATTGAAAAAAATTAAAATAAATAAATATTAAATTTACAGATTTCTTTGGAGATTCATTCGTTTAACACAAATTTAAAGATTTGTACATGGTTTCATGGGAAAGTATTATTAAATTGGCATTAAATCAATTTAAATCAAGTTTCCGTCCATTATAAGGGTTGAGGAGAGTTGGAGATGAAGGTGAATATTTTTATCGTGATCAGCGCCTGTGAAAACGGGGGAGGGCGTATTGCCGATCCAAAGTATAATTAATGAATTTTGCACTCCTTGGAAGGAACCCCCCCACCCGAGGTCGCTACCATCTTCTCTTGCATGGAGAACGAAGGGATATGCACAGGAATAACGATCATGCGTCGAAAAACTTGTAAATCCTGGATAGCATGCTTTCTGATGAGTCAGGGGTGCCCAATAAACAAATTTGTTTTATAATTGTCAATTCTACAACAATTTTGTTTTATTGCTATTTTATTACATTTGTAAAGTTGGAATAAAACAAAATAGTTGTATAACGTTTAAATTTTGCTTGTTGGGTAGTTTCTGCCCGTTTGCGTAATGAGGAGGGGTTGGAGCCAAAAATATGTTTTCCGTGATCACCGACCCCGAACATGGGGGGATATGCGTTTGAACCGAATCATTTGAATAACATGATTTTCCACCCCTCGGGACCTCGGCCTGCTGTCTGGGTTTCACTTCCCTTCGATGTTATTTCAAGTATAACCCGTCGATAAATCACTTCCCAGACCCGTTTATGTATGAAAATATAAAGAGATTCATAAAAGGGGTGGTTTTTGGACGCTTCAGGGGGTTGCGGCGGTCAAAAACTTCTCCCACCACTTCCATCATGTTCAGCACCCTCGAAATCGGGGGAGGAAAGTAATCTCGTCTTTGCACGAAATATTTACTCTTTTTCTGCCTTCATTAGACTATAGTGCCATTATGCCCCAGTTACTATTGAATTTCATTTAAAACTTACGATCTTGGTGCTAAGGCTTTCGCAGAGCTGGTGATAAGGCTACTGGTTTCCGGAGGCGTGTTCTGGATCATTGCTGGAAGTCGATGTTCCGCATGAGCAATGATCCAACCACCAGAACTCGCTTCTTGATAACCTGCATAAATAGAAGAGCTCAATCCAGCAGAGCTGACAAAGTCTAAAACATATGTTTCGTTAGTTGCTATTTTATTTGATTTCCTGCTTTTATCTCTATAAACATACAAAATTTCAAATGTCTCACTTTAAGAGTATTCGAACTCTTTGAGGCGAAAGTTTTCACGCGGATACATCCTATTTTTGATAAGAAAAAAATCCATTTAAAAATTTACTGCTACTTTGACACCATTGGGATATGTTATGGATGCGGCGCACCATTTAGTACATAGCCAGTAAACTTGATCCGTTATAAAGCTTGTAGTATAATTTATGACTAATAACTATTTATAATGGTTATTGTAAATCCATTATGGGAGATTTTACAAAATTTTCTTCTTGTCCTTTTTAGGGGATAAAAGAGGTGGTCGAGAAAAACTGACACGATAGAAATTTTTTTTTTGTTCAAATTTGCCTTCAGAAAAGTTAGATCAGAACCTATGACAAACAAGACCCTCTTTCGGGGATGGTAGATGAAAACTGGCACGATAGAAATATTGTTTTTGTCCAAAATTGGCTTCAACGCGTCAAAATACTTTCGAAAAGTTGGATGAGAACCTTGGGAAAAGATCCTTTTTTTTGTAGACATGTTTATTACTAATGAATATTTCGATTAAAAAAGCTTCGACGGAACAGAATAGAACAGAGTAGGTATTAACAACTTCTGTAGCTATAGGTATAGATATAGTTATATCTTTATAGTTTTCAATTTTTCGCAGTTTTTTTTGAAAGAAATGTTCTAAGTTGTCATTTAATTAACGCAACACTAATTACAAACTAGAAGAATGCATCTGCATGCTTTAAGGGACAGTTATGACCTGATATGGGTACCAACGTGTGGACGAGACATTGGTAATTAGCCCAAGCGCGTGCGAGGCCCTTTGACTCGTGTAGCATTTACCTACACCAAGGAGAAGAATAAATTTATATGTCTACGATAAGAACAACAACTTATCCAGAAGAAAGAGCGTAAAATCCAGGAAGAATATCAGGGAACGGAAACCACTTATGAGCACGTCAGGAAGAAAATTAAAATCAGCATAGAAAGAGGAAAATAGACTACTGCTCTTGAAACAGTTTGTTGACAGCAAGTATAGTAGGTGCAGTCTGGTAAAAGAAGCTATGTAGTGGCGAGATACACTACGTTAGCACCATCGGAGTATACTCGCCGACACAACAGGTTGGCCAGATAACACTGGGTCATTTGCAAGAACATAATAAAGTGCCGCAAAAATATGAATATACTTCTGAAAAGTGGTCAATACCAGCAATGTCAGACTTATGTGATTATATTTGATAGAAAAATTCACCCGAATCGACCAGGCATCGTCATACGAAATGAAACTGACAAATCCCGTTTGATGATTGATGTATCCATCTTAAATGACGTCAAAATGATGCTCAAGGAAGCTGAGAACAAGTACAAAGACCTCAAATAGAAATTAGTAGAATGTCATATGTCATATGTCACTGCCGTGTCAATGATTGTAGAGGCCCTCGGCTCTTTTAAGAGATCATAACCGGAATCTACAATAACTACCTGATCAACTGAGTGCGCGAGAAGTACCTAAGATTGCGCTGTCAAAACCGGCACATATCTTGCGGAAAATCTTCGACTAGAAATCTTTATTTTCCCATATCGGGCCCTAGACTCCGAGCTGTTAAAGGAAACATCACCAACGTTGTTCAGTGGCTAATTTTTTCAACCTATCTTACTATAAGTGGTCCGCTTATAATTAAACAGTTATTCTACATATTTCATAAATTGTTCATGCTTTACTTATTTAGTATAGGGAGAAGAGCTTTAAATAAAAATACAGTGAAAAAATTTTAAAAAATTAATTAACAAAATGAAATGTAATTAGAAATGGATGATAAATATTAACTGCCTTTAACTGTACACTTTGTTGAAGTAAAATAAATTGCGCTTTTGTTAACCTATAATTAATAAAGTTTCTTAAGGCTTCGTTAGTCTTGTATCATTTGCTTTTCGATTGTTCTGGTGCAGATTGATGGTTTTTATAATTATTTTTCTATATTTTCCAACCATATTTATGGCTTTTCAGAGTACAAATTTCTCATTTTTTTTCATTGCAATTTTCTTATTACTTCGGCAAAGTTTTGTTCGCCTTCTAACACATACGCTACTTGCATCGCATATAGACAAGCTTTTGAGCTGAAAATTTCTCTAGTAGGGTTTTAATCTCCCTGCGTTTGGACAGTAATGTAAACTCTAAAAAGGGATTGGGCGTATCATTAGTTTGCGGGATCTGTGGTGGGATTTATACATACTGAGTACGTTAAAAATTTGTTCTAGCCATTTACATTGTTTTTTTTCCTTATACTTACAATTTTTCCAGCATTTTATAAGATTGTACTTTTTTTTTAATTTCCAAAAGTCACCATTGTTTTTATGTGATATATATATATACAGATTCAAATGTGGTCTATTAGCCGATATAGCTAATAGAAATAGCTTTTAGAAATACCGTGCCTCAGTAAGTTTTTTCTGCGCCGAACTTGGAACAAGTCCATACGAGGCTATAACTTGATCTCGATCTGTTAGACCTCGATTTTCGGATTTATGGTAAGCTTATTTGAAAAATTATCCACTGTGGCATCGCCCAAAAAACCTAAAATGGGTTCCTATCCAATCCAGTTCAATCCAATCCAATCCAACGAAACTTTATTATTTTATAAATACAGTGTATTATAGATGACCATATCCGGATCCTGTTGGATTTCCACCGCCCACAGCGTCAACTTCAACAAATGAACAAAACTCCTTTGCCAGAAAACAAATTAAAAAGGTACTCTGAAACTCATTTCCAAAGAATCATAATAAAATTTAATTAACCAGAGGTAAAGCGCACCTTTTTAAATTTTGATATGATGACATGAGAAAAAAAACAAACCAATAAACCCGTTGCAGAAACTAGTGAATACTGAATAGATCGGAAGCCATGCAGATTAATTTCTATTTTGAGATGTTATCAAACGTGAAAGTTAAGATAAAATAAATATTACAGGTAGGAAAAATAATTTTAATAATAAAAAGAATCGGAGAAAGGCCAGAACAAAAAATGAGAAATCAATGTTATCGTTAATGAAGGGTTAGAGAGAGAAGGTGGGGCTGGATCTAGCTGGGTTGTCTAAAGTTGGGCAACGCATGGTATGGCTGGGTGTATTTTATTCTAAAGGGTCATTATGTTCTCTGATCTGGGTAATACTGTTTCAATGCACAAAATTTGTAGAGATTTGTTGGATGTAATCCGCTAATGGTTTTATGTTGTGACAACGTACGTATAAATCTCTGAGGGAGGTATATCACGAAGAATTTGAAATGAGGCTCATAAACTTGTGCTCCAATATTTTCAATTTTTTTAGTGTCGTGGAAATTTAACTGCCTCACCCCAGTACCGCGAATCAGAGTTGGGCAAATATGTACTTACAAATACCTCATAAGTATTTAAATGCTAGAAAGTATTTAAATACTGAGTATTTAAATACTCCTTGCAGCAAGTATTTGTATTTATACTTGCAAATAATTTATTTGAAATATTTACTACTTAGTATTTATGAAAATGATCCTAAACGTATTAATAAATACTTAAACTATTTAAATAACTGGGAAGTATTTAAATACTTTCAGAAACATTTGAATATCCTCTAAGTATTTGAATTTCAAAAGTATTTAAATAAATACAACAAATATAATCAAATACATCAGGGAGACAGGCAAATACTCGTCAAGAATCATGTATATGCTATGTAATTAATAAATACATTGTATTCAGTCTTCAGTCACTCACGTCTTAATTCCCAAAAAGTTGGTTGAGAGCAGACATAGACAGTGTGTTAACACTTACTGTTAATGTATGTGTTTTTTATTGTGACTGAGAACAGTTGAACAGAATAGTGGTATTCTAGTGCCATAGTATTTGCAGAAGACGCCAAGATCTCGTTCTACGGATAAGTAAAAGTCCAATACCCAACTAGAACTGATTAAATATAGAAAATAGTGTTGTAGAAGTTCATGAAAGTCATGAAACCTAAAATTTTGACATCTCAAATAGTCAAATAGTATTTAATATAATAGTAATAATGATAATAATTAAGTCTTTATTAATTTCTGCAAAAACAAAAAATACAATTTGGCGAAGTTTAGCCATTATAGACTATTTTTACACTTGTAGCCTAGTACATGAAGATATTTCGACTGGAAAAACTTACGAGAAAGCTGTTTTTTGTGGAGACCTTCATTGAGGTGCCCTTAGTACATCTTGAGAAGTTCGAGCAATTTGATGGGTGGTTTTTTTTTTTTTGGGAGGGGAGTTAAAGGGGTGATTTTCAGTTTTTGCCATTATCTCGAAAAGTATCAATTTTTCGAGAAAAATAGTTATGAGCAAAATCATTTATTATAAAATTCTACACAAAAAAGGTCATTTTTTTTAGTAGGATCAATCGTTTTTGAGTAAAAGTTACGGAAATATACAATGTTTGTATTTTATTAACAGTAAAAAAACAGTAGGCCCAATCCACATCTGACACTCAAAACAACCCTTTGCATAAATCATTCGTTCTCTTCTAGCAGATCTAATTCCGTGTCAACTTCATCATCCTCTTCATAAAGAGCTTCGTCAATTGGCTGATCAGTCGATGGTATCGTATCTTCAACTATATCTTCATCTATAACTCTATTGTTACTATCTATTTCCTCTGTCGCGGCGTTCAAACAAGATTGCTAACAGCAATGCCCGCATACTGCAGAACAGCGGAGACCTAGTTTCCTGTAGCTAGAACTAGCGTTACAGCCTTTGGTACAATTCACGATAAACTAGTGTATCGTGGTACAATTGCAAAATTATAGTATTGATCAATTGATCGGGAGCTAGTGACAAGTGGTTCCAATCTATTGTTGATGATCTTTCATCTCCAGTCTTCAGGATTTAACTCATTCTACTGGAACTAGAACCGACGCGCCTCTGGTGGTTGTAAGAAAAAGCAAACGGCGCGCGGCGGTTGGCGGGAACGTTGATTAATTTTGATGGTAAAATTTAAAATATATAATATTAGAGTAGACGAAGGAAGAGCTGGAGTACAGGTTGGAAAATTTTATCATTTTGGTTAGGTATACATATGTTTTTAAATGTAAAGAATGTGCCGTGCCGATCATGATGGTAATATCAAAATTTTTAAAAAATGGGCCCTTGTGAAATATTTTAGGAAAGCTGAAAAATCGCACATTGTGTATAATGTTAATTATTTCTTTTCCTTGCAATTTTCTGAAAAAAAAAAAAAGGTAACAATAGAAATTGTTTGATATCATGTTTTCCATATGGAGAAAATATGAAAATCAAAGTTTTACACTTTTCAGAAAATTTATATTGAAAAATCGCTGTGGAGGGAGAGTATTTTAAAAGGGTAACACACACTGTAGAAAAATTTGGACATCATCATCGTGATCACTCTGCATATTTTTACAGATAAAACATATTTATCAACTTAATCAGCAGCTCTCCCTTCATCTATTGTACTTTTTTTGTTAGGGTGATTTTGAAAGCAGGACTGTGCCACATTTGGCAATAATTATAAGTATTAAAATAGGTTTAGCACATAGTCGGGAATCAATCTTCTCAAACGACGCGCGACGCTCCTAAAATGCCAGGGTGTGCACTCAAAGATATACTTTTTTAAAAATATGTACATTATCTGGAATGACCTTGCGCATCTAAATCCAGAGGGCGCCATTCTATCCGCTATTGCAAAAAAGCATAAAAAAAATTTTTCCGAACATTTTTGTGTCACTGAAAATTGATTAATTTTATGTTCCCATCTCATTTACAGGGTTATTTTTTAATATTTCTTAATAATTTTCAAACTAATGGAAAGCTTATTCCTTCTAGATTCTGGTACTGCTAAATAATTTTCGAAATTATTGTTAACAAATGCTACAGAAATTGTTTAAACAAAGCATGCCCGAAGAGTGCACGGTAAATTTCAGTATCGAGACATTTTAAAAACTATTATAGATAGATGCATACTTCTGATATGAAATTTGCGGAATAGAATGGATCAGTTTTTGGTGAAAGAATTATCTGCATTGTTTTATTGTTGTAAAACATATGACTATTTTTGTACAGCGCTCCATAATTTCCGCTATCGTTTTGGCAAACACGTTCGCGCGCTGTGACCGATCGGTAACTTGCTGACAATATACTGTGATTGCAAAAAATTTACGATGCGTATTACTTATACGTAAATATTATCATTTGTTATTATGAAAAAAAACGAAGGTATTTAAAGATTAGTTTACTTGAGAACCAAAATTATTATGTTTTAACTTAAAATATTGATTAGAGACAAAAATCCATATAACTAATTAAATGAACTTAAATTTACTTTTTGTGCTTGAGAAATAGAAATACAAAAATAATAATATACATACATACATTATACTTAAACTAAATTAACAGCTAATACATTTACCCTCTCAGTAGCAATCTATTATGCATTCCAACCCAGCTTTGCTACGACTGCAGTTTCCGATAAATTTTTTAAATTTACATTTACAAAATACATTTTGAGAAGTTATATTGGGAGAAACATTTATAGTATTATAGTTATTAATTTAGGAATAAGTACGTTATTTTTCAAATCCCAACCAAAATCAATTGGATCGGGAATTTCTGGGTTTATCTCAGTTGCACTCTTCCCCAGAATAATTTGATACGCAGCTCTCAACATATGTTGATAAAAGGAATCTTCGGTAGGCGATAAATTCCTTATACCGTATGTGTAGTCGCGGGCTAGGCATGGGGAGAAGAATTACAACATCGCGCGTGCCAGCTAGCTGAAATGAAATAACAGAGCTGGAATGCTCCATCGACGAACGAATTTACGGCTGACGGTGTTGTCAAATATCTCGCGCTACGTGAATGTACATGCCTAATGGGAAATTACACGTACGGCATCAGACGTCGACCATCTAACATTTACTTCCACATTTAGTGGAAGTATAGTAACGACAAGAAAAAATTTGAACAGTTTTATTGTTCAAATAGGCTTAGAATGTCATAAAACATCGAGATTTTAAGTTTGAGTGTCGATCTGTCTGGCTGTCTGTAATGTTTTTTGTGGACACGATTACTCTGGAACCGTTTTAAGTTATTGACTTGAAATTTGGTACGCGTATGTATTTTAAGGTGATCTGGAACTAAATTATATTTTCATCTTATTCCGTTGAAGGGATGGGGGGTAAACTGGAATAAATAGATAAATCAAGCAGGTAAGAGTTCATAAAATTGGTATTTAGTATTTACAAGAGAAGCTATAAGGTCTCAAAAGTTTTTTTGGCATTCATTCTGAGAGACTTGGATGGAAAATCTGGATGTGGAAGTAGTGATTCCTTGGGCAGCGGTTTTTAAAAAATTACCCGGCCAGATTTTGAAAAGTAATGAAATCATTGAAGCCACTTTGAGGGTAATGAAGTAATCTTTGTAGTACTTTATCTTCTGCATGTCTTAAACATTTTTTTACAGCGTTAGTTTTTCCTTTTTTAAATGGAAAACTGACTGTATCACAGTCAGTCAAAGCATAAATGCACAAAAATAAATTACCCAAATTCATTTGAGCACTCATTGTCTTCTCTCTAGTTAATTCTCGCATCGTATGATAAATCGGTATAAATACATTAAATCTACGACACCATAATTCTAGACACCAAACACAGGGATAAGACAAAAATATCTGTTGTAGCTTCTATTATTATTCTACCATACTCCAGATTTGACAAATATAGGATGATCGCAAATACTCTAGTGTCGGCTTCATTATGATTATGATGAGAAAAATGCAATTGCGCTATTATTTTTGTAATTTCATCGGATACTCTGCAATAATAATGGAAATATACAGGCTATTAAACTAATACAAAAATTATTTTAAATATATTTTACATGAATTTATAAACAACACACAACACAGTTACTGTATACGCTACTCATAAGATTTTTTGTTATTACACTACACCTCAGCAGGTAGTCAACAAACCTAAAGAGAGCGAGGCAATGCGAGACATACATGTACACTGTATATCTACCAAAAGACGAGCCGGATCACAACGCGTGCTGTACAAAAATTATCGTATCTTTTACAACAATAAAGCAATGTAGATAATTCTTTCTCTAAAAACTACTCCACTATATTTTGCAGATTTCATGTTATAGAAGTATGCATCTATCGATAATAGTTTTAAAAATGTCTCGATGCTGAAATTTACCGTGCACTCTTTGGGCTCTCTTTGTTTAAACAATTTCTGTAGCATTTGTTAACAACAATTATGAGAAGTA
This sequence comes from Rutpela maculata, assembly GCA_936432065.2. Classification (NCBI taxonomy): domain Eukaryota; kingdom Metazoa; phylum Arthropoda; class Insecta; order Coleoptera; family Cerambycidae; genus Rutpela; species Rutpela maculata. Next base: position 137,947,153 of record OW386285.2, on the reverse strand, counting down.
TTTAGCAGCACCTGAATCTAGAAAGAATAAGCTTTCCGTTGGTTGGAAAATAATTAAGAAATTTTAAAAAATAAGCCTGTAAATGCGATGGGAATATAAAATTAATCAATAGTTAGTGATACAAAAATTTTCGGAAAAAAATTTTTTACGCTTTTTTGCAATCGCGGACAGAATGGCGCCCTCTGGATTTAGATCCGCAAGGTCATTTCGGATAATGTATGTATTTTTTAAAAACTATATCTTCGAGTGCACACCCTATGATGGATTTCGTGGCGCCTGATTCCTGACTAACAGTTTCTGAAGCTCTGGTATTATACCGTGCATGCAAATGGTTTACAGAATAAAAATGTTCAATTAATGCTTAATACTTACTCTACTTTAAATGATCCGATTATTTTGATACTAAGGATAGCTTACGTACAATACATACCTACGTTTGTATCCATATTTCTTTTGTAACCTTAATGAAGTCCATTCGTTAAGAGATAAATAAAGAAAAAAAAAGTTGTCTAGTTTGTTTCTCTTTATTTTAAGAACAAATGCAGTTTTTACATTTCTTTTATTGCTTTTTTTATTATCGTGCAATATTTAAATGACAATGAAATTCAGTTGCAAAAAGTATATCTTCTATAAATTCCACCCCCTTTTAAGATCTAACATTGCTGTTTGGGGATTATCTATGAAGACAGATAGAATATTTATAAAGCAAAACCACAGTCGAAACAGTAGAAAGTAGAACTAATTTATCTGCAACCGCATTTGCTATTTGTTTTTCTGCTACTTCTACTATTTATTTATTACTGTTTTTCTACTGCATGATGACTTCTAACCATTTTTTAACTCGATTAATGTCTTTTTTGAATTTGGGAATGGATGTCTTTGTAAAACTTTGTCCTCACAATTACACACAACATTTTATGTACGTACTGTACGTACGTACTGTATATCTTTGAAACGATTGATCCTACGAAAAAAAGTGTAATGACCTTTTTTGTTTGTTTTGTTATAAGAAATATTTTTGCTCATGACTATTTTTGTGTTATACTTTTCGAAATAATGGCAAAAAACTGAAAATCGCCCCTTTAAACCCCCCTCCCGCCCAAAAAACCCATGGCTCAAATTGCTCGAACTACTCAGGGCATCTCAGGGCATCTCAATGAAGGTTTCCACAAAAACCAGTTTTCTCGTAATTTTTTTCTATGTTGGTCTCAAATTTGTCTTTATTTACTGGGGTATTGACTATGCTTCAAAATATTTAAATATTCAGAAAGTATTTATATACTAAGTTTAAACTATTTAATTACATTTGTTATTTATTATTTACATACTTTTATCTTTTGAAAATACTTAATATTTAAATACTTTCAATTTTCTGAAAGTATTTAGTATTTAATATTTAAATACTTTTTCAAAGTATTTGCCCAGCTTTGCAGCGAATGTTAGAGCCGGTCTCAGTACAACAGTGTAAACCAATTTTATATTTTATCGACTTAGTTTGCAATTTTTGGCCAGGGGCTCGTATAAACTTCTGGATACAGAATAGACATACAGTTTCGTCAATGTGCCTGTTGAATGTCAGTCCTTGGTGCAGAAGTACTCGCAAATACTTCACGCATTTCTTAGTTGGAATTTGACTTCCTCTGACTGAAATAGGTGTTCAAATTTTAGACCATAGTTTTCCACTTCAATATCAATAGAGTTGCATTCCTTGGTGTAGTAACATTCTCTTTAGAAAGGGTTCGCAAACTCGATGATAATAATAAATCGAAATTTATTCAAATGTTTTTAATTGTTAATAAAAACGTGAGGCTAAAACTTAATGACCTAAAATTCAATGAAAAGCGAACGTGATTTCAACCTTTGCTTTCAAAGTCTATTAGCTAAATGTGAGACAAGAACACGGTCGTTAAGCCAAATTGATATTCATTTACACCCTGTTTCCCAATAAAATAATGTCATTAATCCATTACTAACAGGTTTACATTCCATTTGTATTTAGCAGAGCGACCAACATTAGAAATATTATATTAATGGTTTTTATTAAATCACTGTGTAACATAACTCTGGTTACAGAAAATTTAAATTTGTGATATATTTTTTAGTTGTATATGAGTATAAAATCATTACTGTGGCAGCCATGTTTGCTTTTGGTTTTGGCTAGCATATAGCTTACCCGCAGTTGACTCAGTTGAGGGAATAGGGAAACAGCGACTGATTGTTTGGTCAAATAATTAATTACATATCGCTATAGGAATTTTGGAAACGCCCGTAAATTAATTTATTAGATTCACTCTACCGACAAATCTAATTGATATGTTTTGGATACAATACGCATTAAGATTAATTAAAATTCACAAATAAATTGGGCCAAAAGTTATGTTTCAATTTCATTCCATGATATATTTCCATGATAAATTGTATGGTAATTTATATCCATTTTATGATAAAATTTTAGCAAATTCACAAATAATTTTGAAATAATAATAGAGCTTGCGCCTGATTCTATGTAGCAGGTATTCATCTAAGGCCTGAGGAAGTAGAAAACTTAAACCCCCGTGAAATTGACCCCGCCCTCATTTTCGAAATTAAACGTGAGTGAATAGGGATGATGCAGTTGATTTTTGTATTAGTATAGGAGCATATGTAGAAAAATTATCCTCCGTGGCGGAATTAATCAAGGGGAGGTGGGGGATGAGGTTGCTTTTTTAATAAAAAACTGTCTATGTTTGAATAATTTCTATGGTGTCACTTCGTGGTATGTGGTGTATAGCATTAATGGCGTCAACAAAATGGCCACCATTTAGATTTATAAAATCGACATTATCTCAGTTATTTATTATCCAATTTATTTTTGTGATACCTTATATTAAAGATAATTAAAACGTCTATAAAAAAGTTAATTTAAGTATTTTCTCTTAAGTGAACAGTATTTGAGATATTTAGGTAAATATGGTTCTGGAACGCAATAACTGAACATTTTTTATATATTATTAAAAAATATAACCAATAAATATTGCAAAAATCATGATTGGTGAGTCATGACAGCAGTAATGTTAGAATTACATTTCGGCGTTTCACTTATGAAAGTACATCTTCAGTGATCTTTACCTCAGGAATTTTGAACACTGAATACATGCAATTTTACGCGATGTGAATATTTTCAATAAATATTACATTGCCTACAAAAAAATAATTTTATTTTGTTTGAAGGTAAAATTATATTACAAATCTAAACAATTAGAAACGCCAGTAGTGTCGTTAAATAGGTATCCATCTAAATGATGTGATTAATTTGTTATCAATCATCATTGTTATCTGACTCTTCTGGTACAATATGTGAATTGTTGTCACACAGTTCTTCTGTGACTCCACACTGACACATATCAGTATACGGAGGCTGCTTGTAGCACATTTACATGGCTGTTTACATTTATTTTTTATGCATTAAGTCTGGGGCGCACGGCATTTCGCAGAGAACAGGAAGTCATCTGTCAATTTTCCATAGTCCATCCATGTTCATTAGGGGATGGAATTATTGGCTGAGGATTACAGTCTTGGTTTCAGATCATTACTTGGTAGTTAGCTTTCTTCATTCCAGGTATATAAGCAGGTCTTGTTGGTGGCAATTTTTCCCAGCTTATCTGTTTCTCAGAAAACATGGACCAACCTAACTTTTGAAGTGTCATTATATTCGATTTAAACTGGTAGACTTGGCATATTAATGTTTATAGTATTGTAATTACTTGATCAGAAATTGTGTTCTCGGTTCTTATTGAACAAAAAGCGTAACTTCCGTAGCTGCACTAAATGCTTTCCAATATGAAAGTTTACCTTTGCCTAATAGTATACCTGTGCAATCGAATCCAGATGATAAAGCATGAAAAGCTGGAAGTGAAGAAGCCTTTAATGTGTCTAATGAGGCGTACAAGTCTGCAACTGGTATAACTACTTTGGAATTGGGTACAAAGTACAATGCGGTGGGAAGTTTCGGGTATCTTTTTATGTTAAGAACCACAATATATGTGTTTTGTGCAAATATATATATATAGTTTGGTTGTTTCTCTATCTGCTGCATAAATATCATGAAGAATTATTCTAGTGTCTGCCTTTTCTTGCATGCTTCGAAGATGATCAATAGAGCCATGTGATGATTCAATTTCCAAACGCTATGTGACTACAAAGTCTTTATTCGTTAATTCAGCATGATGTAGAATTTTTTCTGTCAGGTATGCAGTTATTTCATCCTTGGTACACATATGCGATAGCAGTTTTAGTTTATCGAGTATATATAGTTTAGTATATCGAGTATAAAAAATTTTTGCTCCCTTTTGCCTTGTCGTTCACTTTATGGAGCCTTCTTTGTATGTGTCGAACACAAGGTGAAATTCACTGTAGTTCCAGTACTTCTTTTCTACTTCCTTTGTAAATGCTCCTGCTAAATCTTTACATGTATTAATGTCTTTACATTTTTTTTAGGCAGTTTTAAGAACAGAGGAAATATCTGCCGATACTCAACAGGTCATTAATAATGTTATAGATAAGTTATGTTAAAGTTTATCATCACCCTTACGTTTTAAAATGTTTCCTAACACCTTTCAAAGTCTTTAAAAATTGACGACTTGCTCCACAAATTCACAAAATTGCAACAATTATTCCAATATCATTCTCAAATACTTATGAAAAATTATGCAATGCTCAATATTTTAAAATTCGTAATTTCGGGAACTTCCGTGACGTTCTTAAAAGCCACAGCAGCCAAAATAGAGTTTCATTCCTTTCTTAAATTTTTTCGTTAACTAGCCTTTCTAATGCCTTATATTGGTAGTACAAATATACGATATTCTCTAAATGACATTAACTATATTATTTTATTCAAAATTGCCAATTATAGAATAATAAAAATAATTAAATATTAATAGTTTAAGTGAAAAGTTTAATAATGATATCCAAATTATCTATTATTAAAAACGAACCTTTACTTACTGTTTACTTTAGAGTAATATATTAAAAACATATTTTATAGAAATTTTAATTATCTTTACAATGAGCACTCGCCCTCGGACAATAAATATCTGAGATAATATCATTTTTCTAAACCTCATTGGCCGTCATGTCATCTTGATGGCGTTATAAATACTACCCGCCACACACCTCAAAGTGACACCATGAAAATAACTTATCAGGAGGTAGTTTTTGATTGAAATATCGTGCCTACATCCTCCATTCACTAACTTCACCAAGGAAGTACATATGCTTCTCTGCTATATAGAGATAAAAAAATTTTGTATGTATAATATAGTTAGTTAATTTTTTTATCGAAAATTGTACTGTTTGTGAAATGAAAATTACCTACTTGGCAAAAATGACATTTGTACTTTTTCTGTTAGAATTATTTCAGAACTTTTATGTTGTGAAAATCAATAAAACTGCATTTAGCGAGTTTTTTGTATACCGAAGATGTTTTCTATAATGATACCATACCACTTCTTGTATTGTTTAATTTACATAATTTACCTTATATTATTATTATGTGTTGCTGAATACAAATGTGTATATGCATGTTTTACTTGTTGTATCTTGTAACTAAACGCCATAAATATCTGTGCTCAATTTTTACACCAACAACCGAAAAAAGTACACGAGCAGTGACGAGAAACTACAAGCAATTGATAAGATTGACCAGAAAAACTCGTTCCTCGAAAATATTTTGAAAGTGACGTTTCTGGTTTTTTCCAATAGGCCTCTTGCATGTGCCATATATTTTAAATTAATTTATATATATTAATATAGTGTTACTAAACATCAGCAATTATTATCAAATCTGTTTTCATAATTTCTAACTGGAAAGTATTTAAATAACCGACTAATATCCGGAGTGTTTTCAGATATGCCCCATATCTGAAAATACTCATATTGAAGTTGACGCCATCTGACATTAGGTAAAGTTGACTACACAATTCTAAGGCGTGTAAAAAATTTCGGCATCTTTGACGTTGTGGTAAAAATAAAAGACGCCGGCATTTTTAATTTAAAATGTACCCTAGCGCTGTGCGTCTCCTGTCACATGACGTCATACGTTGTTTGAGGGACTAACGGATTTATTCAAACTTTGTTGAATACCGTCAGTAAAAGAAAGAATAAGAAAAAATCCTTTACACACTGTGTTGTGTATTAAGTAAAGATTCTAAAAATGCTAAAATTATATTTTGTGCAAGAAGCCTATTAAAGAATAACAAGCAAACTAGAAGATTGCTCGAGCAGTAACAAGCAAATGACGAGCAATCAGTTAGCCAGAAAAAAATCATATCTCGAGGACATTTTGGCGTCAACCCCACCTACTCTGGTCATTTTTGCAATTAAAAAATGACAATCAAACTAAGAGAGCGCACATACAATGAAAAGCAAACAAATAGCACGAGGAAAGGTGGTGGTCCTACACTTAGATAGTTCCCCACCGTTTAATATTACTTTTTTTTCCTTGTAAACAATGACCAGCAAACAGGAACAATAGACGAGTAAACACGAGCATATGATGAGCAAACAAATTGAGTATTTAGGATTGAAAAATTCAACAAAAGGGGACTGTTCTCAATTTCAACACCCTCTGTGATTTTTCTATAAACAACAATGAGCCAACGATGGGAGCTCACGAGCAATCACAAGCAAACGGCGAGCAAATGACCAGTACTGAAAAATATTTTAATTTCGAAAATGGGGGAAGACAACTTCACGAAGGTAACACTTAAAGCTAAAATCGCAGACAGAGCATGAACACCTGCTGAGACGGCGCATGAAGAAGGCGATGCATGTCCTTTAAAAAAAACTACGAGATTAGGGAATGTGTAATAATTCGTCGCTTGCTTTTCTTAAGTCGACACGCTTAAGGTCGGGAACCGAGGGTTTTGCATTGGCATGTAATAAATACCTGGGTATACCGGAGTTTCATTCCAGACTATATGCAGGGCCCGTAATTTACTTCTTGAGACCCTAACACGCATATTCTTGATATGTCTCGTTAATGCAGTGTTATTCTGTATCACCAGGCACAACAAATTTCGAGAAGTGCTCAACTACCAAATGATGCATGCTTATGGCATCGTGTCATACGTGCTCCAGGAAATCGAGGCGGTCCTAGGGAACAGCAAGTGCAGGATATATTGGAATTACACGTTTCCAATAACCAAAAGATGGATGCCACCAAGCCAGACATAGTGCTTCTGGATTTAATTGAAAAGAGAATGTAGGTGTGTTATTGAGTTCTCTTGTCCTGCAGAGAGAAATGTTATAGCGAAAGAAATCCAGAAAGAGAAAAATAGCTGTTCGAATTTAGTAAGATGTATTCAGGCTTTGTAAGTAAATTGGTCTTGATAATTGGAAGTATTGGAGGTGTCAGACCGCCTTTTCTTAAGGAACTGAACACCATTTCCCTCTGTAGATTGGTCTCCGCGACGCTGGCTGCCGAAATTCAGAAGAAAGTTCCGCTAAATTAACATCGTGTTGTGAGATTGCGAGAGGCTGCGTTTTAGGAGGCGCAGGGATCGCACTAAGCCACTGTCTCATATCTCCATTATTTTAGCTGAGATTGGAAGACTAAAATGCCCCAAATACTCAGGGCTGATTATCGAAATGATGATTGAGTAATGGGAAATTTTATTAAAAAATTAACTGTCATAAGACTACATTAGTAGTATCTTGTAGCTAAAAACATTTCGAAGGAAAAACGTCTGCCCACTATAATATAGTAGGTTAGTAATACGACAGAACTGTCGCCCACAGAAGATTCAATGAGTTTTTTAGCTTCCAGCCATACATAAAAACAAAATAACTGGTGGTCCAAACAAAGTACTGCATATATCATACTCAGTTAAAGCGTGTAGTAGAGTGAAACCTGGAAGGAAAGTCGCTTAGTTTTCAAGAAAAAAAAACCGGCGTAGAACCATCCAGACTTAGTGGGATTCTTTAGTAAGATAATCGTGTACACGAAATCATTTTTCACGACATTTTTTGGTGGTCGAGAACTTTCTTATTTCGGAAAAACTCAAAAAAATGAAATATGTTTTTTAACGTCTCCACCGCTATATCTATTTTTTTTTTAAATTAAAGTAGACACAATAGCGCTTCGAACAACGTTCCACGTAAACCCGATTTATTTTTTTTAAGTTGGTAAAATAATAGGAAATTCTCAAACTTGTTATTTTCAGTAGCGTAATTTTAGGCAATCGAGAAAAAAAATTATTTATGAAAATTTGTATATATATGCTGCGTACAAATTGAAGCCAATAGTTGAAAAAAGTTTTTAGGATACAAAATTTTCATGTCCCAGTTATAGTATTGAGTCAGCGATTTTTTCTTAACGGGCCAAAGTCATATTCTTGCGCGCTCGGCTGTAGCAAGCCTGCCGACTGCAACGATCTGATGGTCCCGGTCGGGGTGTATGTAGTAGTTTAACTTATATCAATAGGTACAAAACCAGTAGTGATCAAAAGCATCTAGGGGATCAATATTATTGTTCAATATTTCATATATTGTACAGTAGCATTGATCATATGTTGTTAATATTAAGAAATTGTACAATAAATATTAAATAGTCTCCTTTTAATAATAAAAAGAAAGGTAGGTAGATATAAATACCTAATCTATAAATATCAATCAGTATTACTAACTACCCACCCAGTGGAGCAGCCAGAAAATTCATGCGGGGGGGGGGGGGGGGGCAATAGAACCGGCCTCCCCAGGGGATGAGGATAATTTTTCAGAAAATGGTTGAAAATGGATGTGTATGTAGATTCTTCTATTAGATAATATTGGCATTAATTACAAAATATTTATTTCAAGGGATAATTTAAATACTGCTTTGTACTACTTCTTTATTTTTTGGCGCATGGAAGACGGCTTGGGAGAGGCCGGGGCCCCATGGCTCCCCCCCTGGCTGCGCCCATGTACCCACCTAATTAGTAAGTTTATTAGACATTTTTAAATGAATGAAAGTAAAAACGTACGCATAAAATGAGTTTTATTATTGAAATAAATTTTCTATTTGGATAGATAAATATGTAGTATATAGCTTATGTAGGCCCTACATTAATAGCATTCTAATTCGTTCATATCTGCCTCGAAATCTTTAATAATGTTGTTACAGGAACGACATTTGCACTAGTTGCAACATTTTAGGTCTTCCTTAAAACAAGCACATTTTCGATTGCCACAATTTTTATCCGAACAATGAACACTTAATGATTTTCGACAACCGCCACTTCTACGCGACTAATCTGACCTACCCTGCATGCGAGGTGTATTAATTGCGTCCCAATGTCGCATTTAGCGCTGATAAAAAAAATCGCTGTTGCCAAACGGTACACTTTAGGAAAAAATATATTGTTTCAAAAACTTTTGTGATTATTAGGCTTTATTTTCTTCGCTGCATGTATGTAAATATTTTCAAAAATAAAAAAGTTTATCGATTGGTGAAAATTTCAATACATAAAATATATATTTTTATTTTATCTGATTTTTAGAGAAATGAAAGTGCGAATTGTGCCCAAACCGTTTATATTGGTAAAAGCGCTACAGTGTGTGCTTTAATTTGACACAAAACAAATTTCGGTACCTTTAATAGTTTTAAACACATGTCGGTGGAAACAAAAAAAAAACAATTTTCTTTAAAAATACATTTTTTTTCACTTTTTATTGATTTAAAAAGTTCGAGACCACAAAAAAATGTCGTAAAATATGATTTCATATGCCCGGTGACATACTCAAAGGAACCTAACATGTTTGACCTGGTTCTACGCCAAAAAAAAAAAAAAACGACACGATAGACTTACAAAATCGCTGCTCTAGTGTGCAAAATGTAGCATATCACAAATTACGTTTTTCACTAATTAAATAATATTTTGTGTGACCAAATTTAACTTCACTCGCTTATCAAAACACGCATATGTAAATGTTTTATAGTTGATTGTAACTGGTATTTTGGTAAGTGCTTTTGTTTTATTTATTTTCGGTTTCATTGAACAGAATAATTTAAATTAAAAAAATGAAAATAGCATTATTGTGACAGTTGTACTGTACATAATGTGCAAATTGTCTTTCTCTTAATGGAAAGACATATATTTATACCTACCTGTGATAAAATTTTGTAGAAGTTAAAATAATTCCTAGTATTTCTTGGTAATATATTTACTTACTCTATTTTATAGAACTTTTACAACGTAAGGAATTTGCAGTTGTATTTAATTACACATGCACACACAAAAAAAAATAAGTGCGAAGTCCTAGACCACAGAATTTCCACTCATTTGGATGCTAATAATAGAAAAAATATACTACTACCTTTGAGTTGGCTTCCAATTTTTTTTTTTCTTAAGAACTATTGATTTTATTAGACAATATCTCCTCAGGAAGGGACACTAGCGAAAAGTGTTCCGTTTTGGGCAAAATATTTTTCCACCTTACACCCCTGATAAGCGAGGGGGTGGGGCTAACTTTTGAAGGGTGAGGGGGAGAAAAAATGTTTAGTACAAAAGTTATGTATTTTCTTCCGTAGAATCAGAACACGCGATAAAAAATGTAAGGTGTCATTAAAAATTCAAAAGTTTGTTGTTGTTGTTTTTCCACTCTCCCACCCCGCTCATCAGAGGTGGGAGGGGTGTCATTAAAAATTCAAAAGTTTGTTGTTGTTTGCTGTTTTTCCACCCTCCCACCCCGCTCATCAGGAAAAATGTTCTTTCTAAAAGATGTCCCCCTCTGAACGAAGCAACATTTGTCTAAAACATTTTTAGTTAGTGTCCCTTCCAGAGGAGATATTGTCTACTAAAATCAATACCTACTTGTTAAGAAAAAAAAACATTTGAAAGCCAACTTAAAAGTAGTAGTATATTTTTTCGATTATTAGCGTTCAACTAAGTAGGAATTCAGTAGTCTAGGCCTTCGCACTTAATTTTTTTGTGTACCTCTGTCATTATTAAAAGGTGCCAAATATCTCACTAATTATTCTGGACTAGAGTATTAAAAATTCAAATCTCTATTTTTGCCGTTGTTAAGAACCATCACTGAAATATCCCACTTAAATATTACCGATAGAATAAGCACTGTACCACTATTGGTATTTATTCTATCGGTAATATTTAAATGGGGCATTTCAGAGATGATTCCTAAAAACGCAAAAAAAATGGCCCTTTTAATACTCTAAGTCCAATATTAAAGTAAGCGACTTATCCGGAGATCAAATTATTGCTAAAACACTAATTAAAAACTTTTATTTGAAACATATTTTGATAATAATTTAAATAAAGGTATAGGGCAAAATTTTAAATTAGTATAGGTACACAAATAATTCAAGATGATGAACCTTATTCCGCACGTCCATCTCCCCTCCTAAAACAATGTCCATGGGTCAAAGTTGATTTTGTTACATCTCGGGACTTGATTTTGATATATTCTAATATCGTTAACGTACTGTAATGCGGTATTATATATACATATGGGACTTTTCTTATCTTCCCTTAAAAATTTTGCCATAATTTTTTAACAACGCTCATTAACGCATATTATGATGAATATGACATAATTGTAGTGAGTTTATTTAATTCAAATAAAGTTAATATCACATTGTTTTATTACGATTCAGCACAAGACCGAGATCAACGCTTAAGTTGCTGTCATCAAGGACCCCGAACGTTTCTTATGTAAAATAATGCCCGGTAGATTTGGTTGAAATTAAAATATCTTATAAAATCATCCTGAATAGAAGTCTGCATGGGACCAAGGTCGAAAAATTAATAATTTTGAGTTATGGAGCTTTGAAGTTGTCTATCCGGGTATGTCAAATTCGGAACGAATTATGATGTGGCTGAAGAACAGCTCGAGTTTAACACGAATTTTCAAAATTAGAAATCCAACAAACTAATTAGCCTCCTCCCTAGATATGGACCAAAATACGAACCGGAAGTACGAACCGAAAGTTGCATGATTAAGTCCATTTTTTAGGGTGAAAACTTTTTCAGTCTCAATATAGAGATGCGTATTAAGGGCAAATATATGGATTTCAGACCTCCTCGCTAGATATGGACCACAATAACACAGGGCTGAAGTCCCAATCGGAAGTTGCATAATTAAGTCCATTTTTAAGGGTGAAAAATTTTTCAGCGTATATATAGACCAGCGTGTATATAGAGTTTCAGGCGTCCACGCTAGATATGGACCACAATAACAGCGCAGAAGTGCGAACAGGAAGTTGCATGATTAAGTCCATTTCTAATGGTGAAAGCTTATTTAGTCTCAGTATAGACCTGCGCATTAAGTTGGTATAAAGGGTAAATAAATGGATTTCAGGCCCCCTCACTAGATATGGACCACAATAACACAGAACTGGTCTGAACCGGAAGTAGCATAATTAAGTCCATTTTGAAAAGTATTTCAGCGTATATATATAGACCTGCGTAATAATTACGTATTCATGGTAAATGAACGGGTTTCAGGCTTTCTGGCTAGATATGGACCACAATACTGCCGTCCTAACTTAAAAAGCAGTAACTCCAGATTTTGTCAATTTCGAGTTGCTGCGTTTTTAGTATGTTTCGGGCATTTTTACACCTCTTTGACTAAGTTAGAAAGTAGTATTGACCATATATTGCAACACTTAAAACAAATTTCAAAAATTTTCATAAAGTTTTTTGTGGTGGCCCAGCTAAATAAACTATAAAAGACGTTTTCTCAAAACCAGTAAAGGTGGAGATACTGCTTTCTAAGTTAGGAGGGCAGAATAACACAGCGCAGAAGTGCGGAGAAGCCTGAAACCCGTCCATTTACCATGAATACGTAATTATTACGCAGGTCTATATATACGCTGAAATACTTTTCAAAATGGACTTAATTATGCAACTTCCGGTTCGGACTTCAGCCCTGTGTTATTGTGGTCCATATCTAGCGAGGAGGCCTGAAATCGATTTATTTACCCTTTATACGTACTTAACACGCAGATCTATACTGAGACAGAAAAAGTTTTCACCCTAAAAAATGGACTTAATCATGCAACTTCCGGTTCGTATTGTGGTCCATATCTAGGGAGGAAGCTAATTAGTTTTTTGGATTTCTAATTTTGAAAATTCGTGTCAAACTCGAGCTGTTCTTCAGCCACATCATAATTCGTTCCGAATTTGATATACCCCGGACAGACAACTTCAAAGCTCCATAACTTAAAAACTGTTAATTTTTCGATCTTGGTCCCAGGGAGATTTTTATTCAGGATGATTTCATAAACAACATTTCAATTTCAAGCAAATCTACCGGGCATTATTTTACATAAGAAACATGCGGGGTCCTTTTATAAATTTTTTCAAGCTGTTACGACGATTATTATGATTAATTATTATTTATTTCCATTAACATAATTCAATAAAATGAACAGCCTTGTTAGTTGTGTTAACAATGTCGATATTCATGATTATAATAAAGAACTTCTGAGAAATAAAGAGAGCTTTATTTTGTGACGATATTATTTACATGGTGACATAATATCACGAAATTTTCAAAGCATTTAAATAATTTAGTAGGGGATCTACTTTTCGCTCAACAAATGCATATCAAAATAAACTCTATATAAATGCAAACTTTAATACACTAATATTTATTACACTAATTATTACATCTATAAATTATCTGTTAGAATACTATTTTATTTTCAATTATTAATTCACCGAAATGTCCAAATTCTCAAGAAATAAATACTAATTTTTAAGCGGAAGACGGTAATACCCTAATAATGTGAAGGTTAAAATGTTCTTTGTACTTGCAATAGAAAAGTTAAATGCATAAATTTTTGAGCAGTCTTGTATAATAGCCGTTGAATAAAAACAAAGAATTGCTACAATAAGCAGTTTTATGGCGAAAACTACCAAAATAAATGTATTGTGCAGTGAATGAATTTTACTAGAAAAATCAATACACATGTTTTTAGAAGAAATTAACAGAAGCTTCAAGAAAACCACCTAATTGTTCAAGAAAAATGTTGTAAATATGGATACTTAAGGTGGGCGGTGGGTGAATGTAATTCGACAATTTCTCCTATATCCCTGAACTGATTCAAAAAAATTTTGATGGGCTTTTAGAGACAACTTATAGAATGGTACTAGGCTATTGAAAACCAAAAAGAGGAAACATTTTTTTTTTCATGCGAAAATCAAAAAAATAATATTTTTGTTGATTTCAATAGTCTGGTATCGTTCTATCAAGTTTTCTCTAAAAGCCTATCAAAAATTTTTTTCAGTCGGTTCGGGGATATAGGAGAAATTGTCGAATTACGAAATCATTTTCTTAAGCATGACACGCCACCTTAAAACTTGCAATTAGGGGAAGCTGCAAATGAAGAACTCAAAACATAATTTTAAATCATTAACAAAACAAAAAACAATTAAATATAGAAATAAATACACTATCTAAAGTCAGACCCAAGAAAACAACCTTTATTCTAATAGAACAATCACAAAATTGGATAGATAGTCCAATAAATCCGGCGTATTTTGGGTAGGGTGCGATTTTATCTTTTTATTATGTGTGGGGGGATCCAACATAAGTTTAAATTTGAGTTTTCGGAGTCGGGGCTGCACCCATTTGGCCTCCATCTTAAAAATAAGGGTGTAAATGGTTTTTTAATATATCTTGAAAACTGTAACTCCCACAAAAAATTTGTAGAGAGCTTTTATTAACAACTCTTTTAGTCCACTCAAATTAGGGAAAAAAAACGTCGTTTTAAAGAAAGATTTTGAACAGCAGTTTCTTTGCATAGATAGTAAGTACTCAACTTTTAGAACAATTTTTTGCTTATGCGCAGAAAAAAAGACATGATTTTTGAGATGTATACATATATATATATATATATATATATATATATATATTTTCATTTTGATGTATATGTCTCTCAAATATACAGAACCTTTTTTGTAGGAAATCACATTCTGAACAAGTTTAGTAATGTTCATTAGCCTTAAAAATGCGTACTTTCCGAGATATATACGTCCAAATTAAAAAAAAAAAAATACGAAAAAGCAAATGAGTATATATTCTTCGAGAAGCTTTTTCGGAAAAACAAATGGGATAATCGAAAAATGTATAGGAGCTTTTTTGTAGAAAATCTCATTCTGAATAAGTTTATTCGTGTTCAATTAGCCCTAAAATCGCGTGCTTTTGGAGATATTTGCATTCAAAATAAAAAAAACATATATTTTTCAAGTCGCTTTTCCGGAATAACCAATGGGAAAATGTATAGAAGCTTCTTTTGTAAGAAATCGTATTCTGAACACGTTTACCTATGTTCGTTTAGCTTTAGAAACGTGTATTTTTCGAAATATGAAAGTTTAAATGAAAAAAACAACGAAAAACATATATATATATATATATATATATATATATATATATATATATATATATAAATATATATATATATATATATATATATATATATATATATATATATTTATATATATATATATATATATATATATATATATATATATATATATATATATATATATACATGCATTTAGTACTCATACACCTCCGAATGTTATATCGTTAGGTGGTGTTTGCCTCCGATTTTACGCGTTCGCCTCCGATTTCGGAGGCGGAGACGTTTTGTGTTGTTTTCATCGCGAATGTCTTGATAATTAGTAAATTCATGACTCATTATTATCAATAATGATCAGCTTTATTGGTGCGCATATAAGATTATGACAAAAAGGGAAGAAATAGAGAGATAGAAGCATTTAACGACACTTTTTTTGGAGGCGGAAAATACCTATAAACATATGTAAACATACACCATAGTCCACTACATTTTTTACCAGGTGGCGCTGCTGTTTTAAACACTTGATGTATATAGGTATTAAATGCTTCCTTACAATAAAGTAGCGATATCGCCTCCTAAACTTGGCAACATAGTAAAGAGGCATACTATTCCTAAATACATCTATAGATATGGTAACTAAAATTATCTTACTAAAAATATAAATAACTTTAATACACAGAAATAATACTTTCTAGAGATCAATGGGTTTTTAAATTTTTTCAATTTGGGAATAAAAAAAACGTTTATTTTGTTCAGAAACAAATATTTTTGTACCCCTTTATAGCTTAGAGCAAATTAAAAAAGGTATTTGTTTAAGGTATCTATTTAACAGGACACGAACATTCCTTAACGTAACTAGTTGCCCTTAATCCACTATTTGTCACTGCTGCCGGCCTTATATAGTAAATGTAAAAAAAAATTAGAAGACGATTTTTATTGGGGCTGGGGGGTGGGCTAAAAAGCAGAAAATAAAAGAATAATAATAACACAGGTCAACATTTAGTTTAAAAAAATACACAGGACTCTACCTAGGTACCCAGGGGTTTTTGGGGTCACTGATTCCGATGCCGAGGTCGGTTAAGCTCTATCACGTCAGGTTCAAGGACATCTGGAGGTCAAACTAAGAAAAGGTGGTTGAAAAAATCTGAGAAAATTTACACATAGGTGAGTCCGAATCGGTGTTCGCTTACCCTTAAAAGGCATCCGGAGGTCATTTCAAGGTTAATTTGAGAAAAACGGAGAGGAAGCTGTTAAAAATCTGAAAAAATTTACATATAGGGTTTTTGGGTCGCTGAGTCTGTATCCGATGCCGGTTGACCTCTATCACGTCAGTTTCAAGGTCACTTGAAGGTCAAACTAAGAAAATGTGATTGAAAAAATCTGAAAAAATTCACGCATAGGTTTTTGGGATCGATGAGTCCGAATCCGGTGTTCGTTTACCCTTAAAAGGCATCCGGAGATCATTTCAAGATTAATTTGAGAAAAACAGAGGAGAAGCTGTCAAGAAATATGAAAAAACTTATATATAGGTTTTTTGAGTCGCTGAGTCTGCATTCGATGTCGACCTCTATCACGTCAGTTTCAAGGTCATTTGAAGGTTAAAGTAAGAAAAGGTGGTTGAAAGAATCTGAAAAAATTCACACAGGTTTTTCGGGTCGCTGAGTCCGAATCCATTGTTCGCTTACCCTTAAAAAAAAGAGGCATCCAGAGGTCATTTCAAGGTCATTCTGAGGTCATTTCAAGCCGGCATTCGTCCGCCAGCTTTAGCTGCACATGAAGATTCTTCGGCTATCTCAGTGCAAATATATTTAACTCAATGAATCACCTACCTATTTTCTTCTGTGAAAGGATGGCCTTTAGGTATAGTTGCAGAAGCAGAGCGAACATGCAAGTAAAGAGTACCACGGGCGTTGGCTTCACTCACTTGGAGCTCAATCAGTGCCGGTTTTGCCTATAAGCTGAGTAAACGCCAGCTTAGGGCCTCGCATTTAGGGGGCCTCAGAACTCAGATTTCATACGCAGATATGCACGTTTATTTTATTAGAAGAGAAAGCTTCAACGAAAAACATACCTAGAGCTTAGGGCCTCCGGTTACCTAAAACCGGCCCTGAGCTCAATCCTGTCAGGGTCAAAGTAATTTAATGGTTTCCTGAGTCAGAAAAACTGACAAGGAGGCAGACAGACTGTCAGATAGAAACATTTAGTCATTCAGTCAGACAGAATTACTGACAGAAAGGCAGGATGTCAAATAGATGGACAGAGAGAAAATGCAGGCGGATGATAAATACAGACTAACAAGCAAACAAACAGGTGTACAGGTATAAGGGCAGACAGATAAACAGACAATAAGTAGGCAGGTGAGCATTCGTATAAATTTTTTCTAATTTTTTTCACCTCCTATTCTTACTTTAACCTTCAAATGACCTTGAACATGAGGTGATAAAGGTCAACCGACATCGGATTCGGACTCAGAGACCCTCCAAGAGCCTATGTGTGATTTTTTTTTAGATTTTTCAAAAACCTTTTCTTAGGTTGACCTTCAAATGACCTTGAACCTGACGTGATAGAGCTTAACCGACCTCGGCAACGGAATCAGCGACCCCAAAACCCCTGGGTACCTAGGTAGAGTCCGGTATATTTTTTCAAACTGAATGTTGACCAGTGTAATCTTCCACCTTCCAAAGATATTTTAAAAACCTAGATTATTCTGGAGTAAAAATGTAAATATTTCCCTCTAGCAAGAAATAAAAATGTTTTAAAAAGCATTCGAGACCAAAACTCTAGAATATATTTGTTGGTTAATCATAAATTTTGCTATACTAATTAATGATAGTTTGTTGGAGTCATCTCGAATGCTTTTCAAAAATTTTTAAACAATTCAAAAATTTTTCTCTTGCTGGAGGGAAATATTTACATTTTTTCTCCAAAATGATTAAGTTTTGAACATTTTACTTCTTTAAGTATATCATCTCTTTGAAATATTTTATATTATTTTCTGCTTTTCTGCATTCCGTTGGTTCCAAGTTTTCTCCTCGTCAAACATGAATTTGGAGAAATACTCTGTAAGAATGTTGACGTAATGCCTCGGATGTTGCTGGCAGTCTTCGTAGAATCCCGGTAGTACTAGATTGGCGGACTAACTTATTGAAGATAATGAATCTTTGATGATTCAAAGATATAATTTCTTTTTTCGTTGAGCTACGATTGTTGAATATACGGACAACCTCTTCGAGATCTTTTCTTTTATTGACGCATTCCGCCGTTTGCACTTTTCCTTTACCAAAGAAAGCTGAAGTGTTATCGCATCCATTGAACGTGTGGCCATACAGCTTTTTAAAACTTCCGAGGACTGCAAGTCACGAGAACTGTAATCTTTATTTTTTATTTATCTCTGAGCCTCTCTTAAGAAATGGATATCTTTATCTTCAGGTGCGAGAGCGATAATCAATGCGAGAAGATCAATATCTTGTCCGAGGATGACCACTTTATCGTTTCCATGAGATTCGTTTAAGGCGGTTTGAACTATGAGTACGTCAACGTCGTCTACAGCAGTAATTGTTTTGATTCCCTCGTTTCTAAATCTCTCCACCAATTGCGAAATAAACCCTTCCTTTTTGTGAGATTGTTTATCATTATATTTTGCGTTTCAGTCAGTGGCGTGTTCTCATGAAAAACAATTTCCGGTGAAATGCGTTTCAAAAGACGCTGCTGTCTTTCGATGCTCTTCATACTGCAGTCAGCATATCCGTCAAACACTACAGTCACTTTTTGGCCGTAATGTTTACGAATAAAGCAGCTTCGGCCATACTACACGATGAATCAAATTGCCGCCATCAACAATGAACTGGCAATTGGAAAAATCTATTGGCCTCTCTCGTACAGCATTGAAAATATCATACAGACGATTTCTTAATTTTCCACATTAACCCTTTCTTATTGAAGAGAAGAAGTGGAATTGAAGCAAGCTCAGAGTTGAAATATGACTCCAAATCTTCTTTTGTGTGAACAGTACAGATCATCCTCTAATATAATTGCAAAGGGGAAAATACATAAACTACTTGCGACAAAACCCTCTATATATGCATCTAATAGAGAAAATTCTGCTCAATTAATTCATTCCTGAGCATTTTTCTCGTTAAAGTAACCGGTTTTAAGATATTCGGAGTTAAACTTGGAATAGGATGGATTTTTACCTCTGCGCCCCAAACTACGCCTCTGTTCGGACGCTGTTAGCGCGAAATAGGTGAGGATAAGCTACAAGGTTAACAGTACATTTTTAATGCAGAATTTAACATGACGATTTTTTATTTCCTATACTTTTTTCTCTTTCGACGAACGGTTTACAAGATAAAAGTGAAAAACCAGCGTTAAGTTCCCGTAATATGGCCGAAGCAGCTCTATTCATAATCATTACGGACGTTTCACCCCTAAATTGTGGGGAACTATTCGGGTATCTATTTCGAACCCTATCTAGATTACGCATCCCAAATATTATTACTTCTAAAATATCTAATTTACGTGGACTAATATGTAACAATTGTGTTACAAAATTGAACTGATTCAATGATGTCTTTTGAAAAGCATTTTAAATAGTAATAATAATTCCCTTAAGAACATATTTTGAATTACATACATTATTCTACAATAGATATTTAGCGTGAACGGTTCATTTTAAAACAGATAATCGCACATTATCGGGTAAAACACCAATGTAATCTGATAGAGTATAACTTACACAATATGAATCATCATAATAACAAACGCACACGATTGCATAGCGCAACTAATTGCGCAAGCGCTAGAGCATTTTACACTATAGAAGTCTGGCAACCTCGAAGGAGGCAAAGTCTACCGTTATATATAACAGTTTTAAATACATTGAGTCAGAGAGGTACTATTTATATAACGAGGTGTAAACATACCAATCGTATGAACAAAAAGTGTATGTAAAAAAAGATAAAAATCCTTTCCCCTCTCCGCGTGCCCTTGGTAAGTGAAATTTGGCTGTTATGTATATGTAAACAAAACTAATCTATCTATATTATTTCTAGTGGAGGTGCTGGCGCCACAAATTTGTAAGGAGGCGGACACAATACAAATGCACATATATATATATATATATATATATATATAAATATATATATATATATATATATATATATATATATATAAATATATATATATATATTTAAAACTGAACGTTCAGGCACCAAATTCACATATATATGGACGGAGTGGCACCTATATATACGTTCTGGCACCAGATCGAGGTGCCAGAACGTTTTATCGCATATTTAAACATCTAAACATCATAACATCCTTCCCACAAAATATCAAGATGGAGCTACTTGGTCGATTTTGCTATAAAAACTGGATTTTGGTTCAACCGTATAATCTGCAGAGGGCGCGCCAACCACTGATGTCTAACCGTACTTAGTGGCACCATGCATTTGCGCTCGATTCTCGATATTTAAAATGACTTTCTGGCACCTCAGGGTTTCTACGGCTAGTGAATTTTAAATCATATTATAGATGGAACAAAATCCGATAAATTTTTCGGGTACCTAAGTAGTTTAAATTAAATCTAATTTGAAAGAAATTAAGAAAACCTTCAATTACTTACGGAACTACATCTCGACGTCGTTCTAAGCATTTGATGTCCAGGACAGGAGATATAGTATAAAAAAAAGTTACGTTTTCGTTACAACTTTGCAACTTTTTTTTAAACAATAAAACTATCATTAAAATCGGACAAACGGTTTAGAAATAAATTAACTTCAAATCATGACAAATTTTGAATGATGCGATCATTTTGTCCGTGGGTATATTATATAAGACATTATACAGAATATTAAAAATTATAAAGAAATCACAGTACATTACATTTATGGTACATGCGACAATGCCCCCTAATCATCGTTTATTTAATGCCTTTGTCGACAAAGTAACCGTAGTTTACATTATTTCTCGCTTTGAAATCTACAAACCCCTTTATCGTATTATAACTCTGTGAACTGTCTATTGAGGTCAAATTCCTGGGCAGGTAAAAATTATGTGATGACTTCCCTTAATTTATATCTAATATTTGCTGATTTATTTACTTATTGTTTTTAATATAATTAAAAATCTTTAGCTGTACTTTCTTCATATTCTACACAAGGTGTCTGAAAATATCGGTAACAAACTTCTGGTACAGATTATGTCCGCAAAAATTTGAAAAAAAGTGCCGCAATGCCCGCAAATGTTTCATAATTGAGCTACAGCACTAATTAAAAATATTAAAAAAGGTCCTCTTTCATTTTAATCGAAAAACTAACCGTTTGTGGGAAAATTCGTGTAAATGAGAAAACACGATGTGCTTCAAGTTTTCACGTAACAATTAAGTCAAGTAGAGTAACAATAAGCTCATTATTAATTAATTTTCATTGCCATTATTTAATTGAAAAAAAAAATGAAAATAGCAGAATACCAGTTTTTGGCTTCAATCTTCAAAGGACTGTAGGTCAATAAGGAAGCATTAGCTGACATATTTATATAAATTTTCTTTCATATTTTTGCATGTAGAATCGGCACCAGACCGGTATTATCGGACACCCTGTATAGCCGAACAATGAGACCACTGAATTCGACACATGCTATGTAACTCTCAAACACACAAAAACAGACAGTTAATTCTTATTAAACACACACACACACACATACACACACACCACATTACATATTATGACTGAATAATAAATTAATATTAATGGAAGCGTTATCACTTTGTGTAGTTTACAGCGCAAAATGTGATCAAATTAACTTTTTTATTTTTCAAAATAACTGCATACTGTAACCGAGTATCTATAATGGAATGAGTAAATATTTTATTTGTAGTGTTTTTATATATACCTACCGTGTATAAAATTGTGTTTTTTTGCAGTTTTTAAACATCTCTAGTTATATAGAATAATAACTAAAATAAATAAAAACTAGAATATCTGTTATGAAATTGCAAAGAAAACTCGATGAGCCCGAACTTTTTTGTCAATATGTTAAGTTGAAAAAAATTTAAACAAGATAATTTTTTAACAATTGATGATAACTTACGTAATAATGCATATATTTTTACTCTCTCCTACTCCATTATATTTCTAACCTAAATAAATCATCTTGTCAAAATTTAAGTCCAAAAAATAACACCGGCACACACAAAAAAAGTCAAGTGCGAGAAGGCAGGCCCCATGTATTCCTATGACGTTTGACCTGCTGAATATGAATTCGATGTCCGTTTTGCCAGATTGGCTCTTGTATTTTTCCTAACCTCAAAAGAACCTTAAAAATGCCCGAAACACCTCAAACAAGTAAATAAAAGGCTTAAATGAGCTGATCACCATTTCCGTGCGTATTTTGGGGCACTGAGACCGAATCTGGGTCAGAATTGGCCGATCAGTTAGAAATTTTAACATAGTCTCTAAAAAATGCCCGAAAAATTCCAAACAAGTAAATAAAATGCCTACATGAACTGATCACTATATTTATACCTAATTTGGGGCACTGAAACCGAATCCAAGGTCAGAATTTATGCGCGACGATCGAATATCTTGTAAAATCCTTATTTAGGATGAAAACGTACCCAAAAATGACTGAATCATAGCCCGAAATTGACTTTGCTCTACATAATATCTGAACATACAATTTTCGACGTATTTTCACGCGCTGAACACAATACAGTAGTCAGAATTAAAGCGCAATCTGCAAACTTCATAGAGAACTATCATTTCAGCATATACTCTCATCAATCCTAGTGAGCGGAGATAGGTAACTTTTAAATTTTCAAGTATCCTAAGGAAAATATTACTGAACAGTGAAATTTTTCAAAGTTTGCTCTGTTGAGAGAGGAATATCGTTTGGACTTAACATTTACTTACCTTAATGATTTTTTACTTTTTTTTTCTCAGAGCTGTTTAGAATTGTATAGTTTTCTTTATTCTGTTTGATTGTCATATGCCATTTGTTTCTTTTTCTATTGAGACTAGGACACCTCCACGGGCTAAGATCCTAGGTAAAAAAAATGCCATCATGGCAAAAGTAGAGACAGAGTTTACGATGCAGGGGAGGGAAACCCCAGTATCGGCGGCAGGTCAGGTTGGGAAAGCGGGACTGAGGGCGTCATCATGCAACCGCAGCTCTAGTGAAGTAAGAAACTTGCCTTCCTATGGCTACAAGAAATTTGCAGAACTGTGTAAATAATGTGTAATGTGTAATAATCTGTTTTGTTTGTAGTAAAACCAAGGGTCCGAAAAATCGAAAAAAGATCAGCGATAAAATAAAAAATATTTATCTAAAATCTATATATGATAGGTTTAAGTATATTCATCAAGTGTTCTTTTCCTTGTGTAAAATATTTTCCAAAGTCTTTTTCTCTTTTTCTGTATGAGCTAGAACGAACATCACTTGATACTAAATTGTCTTTTTCCATAATCGGCGCTAAATATTCTTCCCTACCATTAGATAGACCAAAATTTCTAATAACATTATTAAGTTTATCATTTCACCAAATATTGGGAGTTTTAGTTCTTATCGAACACTCATATTCACTGTCATCTTCTTGACTTTCGGAACAATCAGTTTCCATTAACCCCTTTTTAGCATTAATTCCGGAAACATTTGTATTGCTAAAAAATAACACTCTTCACGGATTCCAGGCTCCTTCGATATCATTGGATTTTTATATTTTACTTTTTAACGTTCTTTCCATTTGTCCAACATCTTATAACATATGATGCAAGGTATCATGGAAAACCTTTATCCATACTATAACATTTTAGATAAATATTTTTTATTTTATCGTTGATTTTTTTTTTTCGAACTCGAATTTACTAAAAACAAGGCAAGAATTTTACACAAAGAACTTTAAACCGAGAACTCTAGATGTAACATATTCTAAGACAGGAACTTTACACAAAGAACTCTGAACCAAGAACTCTAAACCTTAATAGTTCTTGCCTTAGGAACTTAACAGTCTTGTCTTAATTTATAATAGGTTTAAGTTTTTGGTTTAAAGTTCTTGTCTCAGGTTATGTTGGGTTAAGAATTCTTAGTTTGAAGTTCTTGGTTTAAAGGTTTTAGCTCTTGCCTTAGGTTATGTTAGTTTTAAAGTTCTTGGTTTAAGATTTTAATTTATTTGTTTTGGATTTTTAGGCATTTTTTGAGGTTATGTTAAAATTCCCAACTGATCTGGTAATTCCCACCTCATATTCAGTTTCAGCGCCCCAAATTACGTATAGATATAGTGATCAGCTCATTTAAGCTTTTTATTTACTTGTTTTGGGCATTTTTAAGGTGTTTTTTGAGGTCAGCAAAAATGCAAGAGCCAATCGGGCAAAACGGACATCTGATTCGTGTTCAGCGGGTCAAAATGCATGGGAATACATAGGTCTTCTCGCATTCGACTTTTTTTGTGTGTGCCTGTGTAATGAACAATAGAATAACAAAGTAGTAAATTAAATCGTCAATTGTTCAAGTAGTCCATGTAAAATGCGGAATACATCATCGGGACTACTTTTATTTTATGTTTTTTGGGTCTCTGATCACGAAAATCGGGCTCCCGCGGCTCTAAAAATGCCGAAAACCACCCTTTTTGGGAATAATACTGTAAAATAATGTTATGAATGTGCTAATTGTAATGACATTTTGCCAGTTCAGTATGTACATCTAAAGTAAGGATAAATTTTATGCTGAGGGGGTGAAAATACCCCTAAATTGACGTAAAATGAAAAAATGATTGAATTTTTTTTCATTCACTTTTTGATTTAAATTTAGAAAAATGGGGATTGTATAATGAAGAAAATTTTTTTCCAACCCAAGGGGTGAATACTGGAAAAATGATTGAATTTTTTTTATTCACTTTTTGACTTAAATTCAGGTGAATGGGGATTGTATAATGAAGAAAATTTTTTCCAACCCATCAGGGGTGAAAACTACCCCTGTATGCCTTTAAATTGAACTAACGCTTAGAAATTAAGTAGAGATGTAGTTTGCTTGTAATTTCTGATAAACTTCCGTCGAAAAAAATACCACAAAATTTTTTCACCCCTAAGCGTTAGTTCAATTTAAAGGCGTAGGTAGTTTTCACCCATGAAGGGTTGGAAAAAACTTTTCTTCATTATAAAATCCCCATTCATCTAAATTTTAATCAAAAAGTGAATAAAAAAAAATTCAATCATTTTTCCATTTTACGTCAATTTAGGGGAAATTTCACCCCCTCTATAAAATTTGTCCTTAATTTAGATGAACATACTGAACTGGCAAAATATCATTACAATTGGCACATTCATAACATTATTTTACAGTATTATTCCCAAAAGGGGTGGTTTTTGGCATTGTTAGGGGTGACGCACTATTTTGAGAGCCGCGGGACTCCGATTTTCGTGATCAGCGACTCAAAAAACATGGAGTAAAAGTAGTTCCGATGAGGGGGGCATTCCGAGCGTCAAGCTCCGCGTTTTACATGGCCGGACTAAAGTGGACGGACGAGTCGTAGAAAAACAACATATATTTCTTTCGGAATGTAGGTTTTTTCATCTAATTTTCAGTGGTATTGAAAAAACTATATTTTAAACAAATGCATATTTTCGCGCAAGCAAAATCTTTTATCTCTGTTCCCAATGGGCATAGAAAAAAAAAAGATTTTTTAAATTGTTTCTTTTTTGTATATTTTTGATGCATAATAATAACTTTAATTTTCGAATAGAGTTTTGATTTGTTTAAAAAAGATAATTTAAAGAAAAGCAAGAAATTACTTTAAATATTTCAAAAAACAATGTAGATTATTAAGCCTAATAAAAAGTACATGAAA
Source organism: Rutpela maculata (assembly GCA_936432065.2). NCBI lineage: Eukaryota > Metazoa > Arthropoda > Insecta > Coleoptera > Cerambycidae > Rutpela > Rutpela maculata. The sequence goes on along the minus strand of OW386285.2, from coordinate 137,920,970 downwards.
AAACCTTCACTGTAACAAAAAAGATGTTGTACGACTTGATGCATTTACAATCGACTATTCAATTTTCGACAGCTATTTTTTTAGGCGTTCGCCTTAATATTATGCCATGATGATTTAGCTCAACTAGAAGCGTTATTTCCTAAAATTTCGTTGAAATGTATGCATTATTACTTAAGTCGCCGTCAATTGTTTAAAGGCTATCGATTTTAATTGTCTTAATTTTTTCGACATATCGACGAGAAGGGTTCGGCACATCTAGTTTTCGTCGCAATTTCATAATAAACATTCTAGTTTGTTGTTTATTGTGATATGACCTATACAACCAGTGGTAGCTAAGAAAAAAGACGAAATACTCTACTTTAAACATTGTTTTGTTTACTCAAATATCGTCCGGAACTTAGATTGAATGCAAAACTTTTTGTTACACCAAATAAAATACATAGGTTTTTTGTAGATAAAAGGCGCTTAAATAAAATTAGGTTGTATGGCATCGTTATCGACCTTAATTTAACCTTTTATTACACTGTAATAATGAACTAAGTTTTTAAAGTTATTTGAATGTATTTTAATTTGTATGCATAATTTCACATTCGTCTAATAGTCTCTTTTTTGTATTGTTTTGAGGAAATGCTTGCCCTGTATGACTGATATGCTCTAATTTCTTACAAATGTTCGAAATTTGAAATAAAAATTTTCAGTCTAACTACAGTCATCATGGTTAATATGTATTAGCATTCGATAGCACACGAATGCAATTCTCATTATTAATAACACCTCAATAGCATTTTGAAGTTAAATTGATAGACCCTTCAATCTACGTAAAAGTACTTTCGAACCTTATAGACACACTATATTATATAGTTTTGATACCCTATATATCTTCATATTTTTGTATAGTAATATTTTTCTAAAATTATTGTAACGTGTTTCCACCCTTAGGAAACCACCCTCGCAAATTCCGTGGGTTCCAAAAATTATAACAAGAGATGTCCACTAACACACTTTATTAAATATTTACTGGATACTTCACAATACTATTATTAATTTAAATACACTTTACTGACTAAAATCACAATGTTTATTACTTTGTTTATCTTGGAAGTCTTAACCTCACTTTCTATACTTTCTGAACTTTCTGAACTTTCTGAACTACTCGCCGAGAATGCGGTTGGTCTTTTATATCTAAAAATGACAGATCTCGATTGTTCTGTGATGACGCCACCATTCTCTAGAGAATTCCAGATGCCACTTTGGAATCTTCTGGTAGGTTCTTTTTCGAGTAGGTGCAAATACACTACATTCATTCAGACATTCGATCTGTTGAAGTCTGCCTACTTTTTAGTAACATAACCTTAAATTTTAAGGGGTGCAACATATTACACTGCCCCCTCCTTAAGCCTGAACGTCCCGGTCAGGCAATTCAGCCTCTTTCACATACTTCGCCAGTCTATCCAAGTGTACGATCTTCATCTTGGACTTTTTGTTTCGTTGAATACGATAGACGACATCATTAATTCGGGTAATAACAGTATAATGTCCTTCCCAAGGAGGTTGAAGTTTCGGTGACTTCCCTTTCTTCCGCTGTGGGTTGTACAGCCAAACCAGATCTCCTGCCTTGAACCCTTCTGAACTACCCTTACGGTCGTATCGAGCCTTCATTCGGTCACTGGCTATGGTGATTTGGTCTCTAACCAGCTCATGAACATTTCTTAGCCGTTCACTCATTTCATCCACATAGCTGTTCACAGGAAGCTGTTCTCCACCTGGTGTTCCGAAAATCAAATCACACGGCAGTCTGATCTCATGTCCAAATACTACACGGGCTGGTGTTTGTTTCGTATACTCGTGGATAGCAGCTCTGTATGCCATGAGGAAGAACGGTATGTGGAGATCCCAATCGCGTTGATTCTTATGAACCACTTTAGAGAGATGTTCTTTCATGGTCTTGTTATGTCGTTCCACCATTCCATCTGATTGCGGGTGAAGGGCTGTGGTCCGTGTTTTGTGTATCCCCAATAACTTGCAGATTTGCTGAAACACCCCTGACTCAAAGTTCCTCCCTTGATCTGAGTGCAGCTCCAGGGGTACACCAAACCTACATATCAAATTATCTACCAAGACTTTGGCGACAGTGACTGCTTCTTGGTTTGGAATTGCATAGGCCTCTGGCCACTTACTAAAATAGTCCATTGCAACCAGTATGTACTTGTTCCCATCCTTGGTTACTGGGAATGGGCCGGCTATATCGATCGCGATCCTCTCGAAAGGAGCTCCGACGTTATACTGCTTCATTGCACCCCTACTTCTAGTCTGTGGTCCCTTACTGGCTGCACAAATTTTGCAATTGCGACACCAAGCTTCCACATCTTGACGACTATTTACCCAATAAAATCGTTCTCGTACTTTATTCAGGGTCTTATTAACGCCGAAGTGCCCACCGGATGCTCCATTATGCACTTCCTGAAGTACTTTCGGTACTCGACACCTGGGAATCACTAGACGCATAACAACTTCCCTGCCATCCGGGCTTTCCCAAGCTCTCTTTAGCAGCCCGTTCATGACTTTAAGTGAATCCCATTGGGCCCACAAAGCCTTCAATCCAACTGCCTTATCCGAAACATCCTTCCACGCTGGTCGAATTCCTTTCTCCTTTGCTCTCAATATAGCCCCAATTTCTGTGTCATTCAGTTGTTCTTGTCTCAGGGCTTCGGTTGTCCAATCGTCCGGAACCTCTATTTTAATAGTGTTGACGGCCACCGTACCCTGCAATTTCTCAACGTGGCGGCAGTGCTTACAATCTTCCTTGCATGGTCTTCTAGATAAAGCGTCTGCGTTCTTATGAGATCTTCCAGGTCGATGTTCTATTTTGAAATCATACTGTTGCAACCGTTCTATCCAACGAGCCAGTTGACCTTCAGGGGTTTTCAACTGCAACAGCCATTTTAATGCAGCATGGTCGCTCCGAATCTTGAAATGTCTTCCATAAAGATATTTATGAAAATGGTCCACTGATTTTACGATGGCCAGTAACTCTTTCCGGGTTACACAATAATTTCTTTCTGGTTTGGACAGCACCTTGCTGAAGTACTCGATCACTCTTTCCTGCCCATTCTGGATTTGAGACAGTACACAACCGACCGAAGAATTGCTGGCATCCGTGTCCAAATAAAAAGTCCTTCCCGTTGTGGGTACGCTAGCACAGGACCAGTGCATAGAGCTGCCTTCAATTTTCTCCATGCCGTTTCACATTCCGGTGTCCATTGGTACTGCACTTTCTCTTCTGTCAGCCGGTGTAATGGCTTCGCAATTTCTGCAAACCCTTCCACAAAGCGCCTATAATAAGTGCAGAGGCCAAGGAAGCTCCGTACTTCATGAACGTTAGATGGTCTTGGCCAATCTCGTACAGCAGAAATTTTGTCGGGGTCTGTTTGTATTCCATCCGAAGACACCACGTGACCAAGAAATTTGACTTCTTTCTGGAATAGCAGGCACTTCTTCGGGTTCAACTTCAGATGGGCATTCCTGACTCGCCCAAATACTTCTTGAAGATTTTTCAAATGTTCTGTAAAGTCCTGTCCCATAACAAGCACGTCGTCAAGGTAAACCAGGCACGTCCTCCAGGTTAGCCCTCGCAGCACGAACTCCATCAGTCTTTCAAAGGTAGCTGGCGCATTGCAAAGTCCAAAAGGCATCACGGTAAATTGATAAAGACCACTGCCTGCTGAAAACGCTGTCTTTTCTTTATCATCAGGATGAAGCCCCACTTGCCAGTATCCACTCCTAAGGTCTAACGTAGAAAACCATCGTGAGCCTGCCAACGTGGTTAACGTGTCGTCAATTCGTGGTAATGGGTAACTGTCTTTCTTCGTGACATCGTTTAATTTTCGATAATCGACACAAAATCTTAATGTTCCATCCTTCTTGGCAACCAAAACTACTGGCAATGACCAGGGACTCGTCGACTCCTCAATGACTCCATCTTGTAGCATCTTGTCTATCATTGCCGAGGCATCTTCTTGTTTTGCTAATGGAAGCCTCCTAGGTGGTTGTCGAATAGCGGGCGAGTCGCCAGTATTTATCCGATGCTGGACTATGTCTGTTTTTGTAAGGGCCTCTGTATTCTTGGCAAATACTGAACTTTCCTTTTCTAGAAACTTGATTGCCTCCCTTCGTTCATCTTCAGATAAATGCTCCAACTGGGTACTCAGCAAGGTCAAAACTTCCTGGTCTATTTTAGTAGACGAACTTCCCTCTGTTTGTTCCTCGCACCTCGCTACCCATGTGACCGGTTCATAGGAGCCAATTGGTTTGCCTTCCTTAATTGTCACCGAGTGGGAATTTAAATTAACGACTCTAATTGGGATTTTGTCTTTAGTCCGGGTTAAAGTTCTCGCCACAATAATATTGGGTAGGGACTTAATCGATTCGTCATCTTCAACTAGGCCAACACGGTACCCTCCAGGATTTCCTTCTAAGGCAGCATCGATCATTTGTTCTGAATGAGCAGGAATCTTGATTGTATGTGTTGTTAACAACCTTGCTTTATGGAATTGGTCATCTGCGGTTGCCAGAATAAATTCCTCATTTCCAATTTTTAAGACTCGCTCCCCTACGTCAACAATAAATCCCTGCTCTCCCATGATGTCTAGACCCAAAATGAAATCATCCATAATGTCAGCCACAATGACCTTGTAATTGAACCTCAACCGTCCAACCTGCAGTTCCAAGCTGACCTCTCCATGGACCGCAGCCCTGTCCCCCGTGGCTGTCCGAATAATTACTCCATTTTGCTTCTTGTTAATCTGCAAGCCTGATATAAACCCTGGCCGCACTATTGATGACGTAGCACCGGTGTCAATCGTAAACACGCATTTTCTTCCATTCACATATCCTTGCAACAACAGACTACTTGGAATTCTTTGGAGCTGGGAAATCTTTATTTCTCTGGGGGCACCGCATTCCCTAGCCAGCACAGCCCCCTTGGTGCTGGCTATCTCTAGTTTTCCTGCTTTTCTTCAACATTCACAGCATTTACTCGACTCTCCGAGTTCTGCTGTCGACAGTCTCGTTTCATATGGCCCACCTTGCCGCAGTTGTAACATTTAATACCACCACTCGGCTTTCCTTTATTTTGCTGTTTATCCTGCTTTCCTAGGCCATCCAATTTATCGAATAGTTTGGTAAACATTTTCTGCATCTCAGTCAACATGGGGTTCTGATTCATTTCTGGTTGCGATTCTTCGAGAGTCACAGCTCGCACTCTCGACCTTGGAGTATCTCTGTAGGCGGCTTCTACTTCAAGTGCACGCACCAAAGCTTCGCTACTACTTTGGTGTCTTGTCAGCCTCAGAACTCGCCTGACCTCTTCGTCCCTTATGCCATATAAAAAGGCCCCTACGGCTAATTGTTCCTGAAATTCTCTAGGTGCACTCGGATACGCCAGGTGTGCCAGTCTCTCTATCGCAGCTTCAAATTCTTGTAAACTTTCTCCAGCCTTTTGTGTTCGTGATTTTAGCTGGGCCTGGTATACTTGGGCGAGATGTTGGTCGCCATATCTTAAGTCCAATGCGGCTTCCAAGACTTTGAAGTCCCTTTGTTTGTCCACTGGGATAGTCTGAAGCAACTCTGAGGCCTGGCCCCTTAACGCCAGAACTAATGCCATGGCCTTTTCCTCATTATCCCAGTTGTTCGCACACGCTGCTGCCTCAAACTGCCTCTTGTACGTTGTCCAGGAACTTTGGCCATCAAAAGAAGGAGGTTTTAGTCGCTGTCCTGATGATACCACTTGCTGGCTTCCTCTATCTCTCAACTGTCGTTTAAGCCGGTCTATTTCTCCTTTGACTTCTTCTTCGAACTTGTTTACTTTCTCTTTAACTTCGGTTACTTCTCCTTTTACGTGACTGACTTCTGTCTCGACTACTCCTACTTTACCTTCGACCTTGTTTATCTCTTCTTTGACTTCACATTTTAGTACTTCATTGGCAGGAATTATAGCGTCCTGTTGTATTTTGATTTGTTCATTTAGAATTTTCCTTAATTCTTCCTGGCGTCTTTCTTGCTCCTGTTTTTCCTCTTGATGTCGTCTTTCTTGTTCTTCCATAATTTGTCTCAATTCGTCTTTCTCTTCTTGACGTCTTCTTTCTTCATCCTCTTTTTCTTTCTGACGTCTTGTTTCTTCATCCTCTTTTTCTTTCTGACGTCTTGTTTCTTCATCCTCTTTCTCTTTCTGACGTCTTCTTTCTTCATCCTCTTTTTCTTTCTGACGTCTTATTTCTTCATCCTCTTTTTCTTTCTGACGTCTTATTTCTTCACCCTCTTTTTCTTTCTGACGTCTTATTTCCTGATCTTCCATAATTTTCTTTAATTCGTCCCTTTCTTCTTGACGCCGTTTTTCTTCCTCCTGACGTTTTCTTTCTTGCTCTTCTTTATCTTCCTGCCGTTGCTGAGCCATCATTTTTTGGAATTGTTCGAATAAGTCCTGTATTTGTTTATCGGATGCCATACTTCTTGTTGTTACGGGCATACGATGAAATTAAAATAAAATAAATTTAACTGTCACGTCAATATCGGTAATGGAACTTTTCAGACAAATCTCGAAATAGCACGAAAAAGTCTTATCCAGAGTCTTTTGTCACTATCCAGTTCAGAGAATTTAATAATCTCCACTAATGTTCAAATAGAAGTCCTAGTAATTTTTCACGCACTAAATAAGTCTTTTTCAGTGTCTCTATCACTTCTCAGTTCAAAGGATCACACTAATGTCCTAATAAAATGTTCTACAATGTCTCAAAAAAAATGCACTTAACACTATTTTCCTGTCCGAAAATAACCCTCGAACAATGTCCAGTAAATTAGTCCACTGTGTTAGCACTAAACCTCGAGAATACTTCTCGAACACTCCAGCACAACTTCAGAGCTCCTCTTGTCATAAAATTCCGCTTTCTGACACCAATTTGTAACGTGTTTCCACCCTTAGGAAACCACCCTCGCAAATTCCGTGGGTTCCAAAAATTATAACAAGAGATGTCCACTAACACACTTTATTAAATATTTACTGGATACTTCACAATACTATTATTAATTTAAATACACTTTACTGACTAAAATCACAATGTTTATTACTTTGTTTATCTTGGAAGTCTTAACCTCACTTTCTATACTTTCTGAACTTTCTGAACTTTCTGAACTACTCGCCGAGAATGCGGTTGGTCTTTTATATCTAAAAATGACAGATCTCGATTGTTCTGTGATGACGCCACCATTCTCTAGAGAATTCCAGATGTCACTTTGGAATCTTCTGGTAGGTTCTTTTTCGAGTAGGTGCAAATACACTACATTCATTCAGACATTCGATCTGTTGAAGTCTGCCTACTTTTTAGTAACATAACCTTAAATTTTAAGGGGTGCAACATATTACATTATAATAAACACAGTTTATGTAAAACCTGATCATTTGTACGCCTCTGGTTATCGCCCTGTATGGCGTGTTCAGCGGGTCAAAATGCATGGGAATACATAGGTCTTCTCGCATTCGACTTTTTTTGTGTGTGCCTGTGTAATGAACAATAGAATAACAAAGTAGTAAATTAAATCGTCAATTGTTCAAGTAGTCCATGTAAAATGCGGAATACATCATCGGGACTACTTTTATTTTATGTTTTTTGGGTCTCTGATCACGAAAATCGGGCTCCCGCGGCTCTAAAAATGCCGAAAACCACCCCTTTTGGGAATAATACTGTAAAATAATGTTATGAATGTGGTAATTGTAATGACATTTTGCCAGTTCAGTATGTACATCTAAAGTAAGGATAAATTTTATGCTGAGGGGGTGAAAATACCCCTAAATTGACGTAAAATGAAAAAATGATTGAATTTTTTTTATTCACTTTTTGATTTAAATTTAGAAAAATGGGGATTGTATAATGAAGAAAATTTTTTTCCAACCCAAGGGGTGAATACTGGAAAAATGATTGAATTTTTTTTATTCACTTTTTGACTTAAATTCAGGTGAATGGGGATTGTATAATGAAGAAAATTTTTTCCAACCCATCAGGGGTGAAAACTACCCCTGTATGCCTTTAAATTGAACTAACGCTTAGAAATTAAGTAGAGATGTAGTTTGCTTGTAATTTCTGATAAACTTCCGTCGAAAAAAATACCACAAAATTTTTTCACCCCTAAGCGTTAGTTCAATTTAAAGGCGTAGGTAGTTTTCACCCATGAAGGGTTGGAAAAAACTTTTCTTCATTATAAAATCCCCATTCATCTAAATTTTAATCAAAAAGTGAATAAAAAAAAATTCAATCATTTTTCCATTTTACGTCAATTTAGGGGAAATTTCACCCCCTCTATAAAATTTGTCCTTAATTTAGATGAACATACTGAACTGGCAAAATATCATTACAATTGGCACATTCATAACATTATTTTACAGTATTATTCCCAAAAGGGGTGGTTTTTGGCATTGTTAGGGGTGACGTACTATTTTGAGAGCCGCGGGACTCCGATTTTCGTGATCAGCGACTCAAAAAACATGGAGTAAAAGTAGTTCCGATGAGGGGGGCATTCCGAGCGTCAAGCTCCGCGTTTTACATGGCCGGACTAAAGTGGACGGACGAGTCGTAGAAAAACAACATATATTTCTTTCGGAATGTAGGTTTTTTCATCTAATTTTCAGTGGTATTGAAAAAACTATATTTTAAACAAATGCATATTTTCGCGCAAGCAAAATCTTTTATCTCTGTTCCCAATGGGCATAGAAAAAAAAAAGATTTTTTAAATTGTTTCTTTTTTGTATATTTTTGATGCATAATAATAACTTTAATTTTCGAATAGAGTTTTGATTTGTTTAAAAAAGATAATTTAAAGAAAAGCAAGAAATTACTTTAAATATTTCAAAAAACAATGTAGATTATTAAGCCTAATAAAAAGTACATGAAAAAACCTTCACTGTAACAAAAAAGATGTTGTACGACTTGATGCATTTACAATCGACTATTCAATTTTCGACAGCTATTTTTTTAGGCGTTCGCCTTAATATTATGCCATGATGATTTAGCTCAACTAGAAGCGTTATTTCCTAAAATTTCGTTGAAATGTATGCATTATTACTTAAGTCGCCGTCAATTGTTTAAAGGCTATCGATTTTAATTGTCTTAATTTTTTCGACATATCGACGAGAAGGGTTCGGCACATCTAGTTTTCGTCGCAATTTCATAATAAACATTCTAGTTTGTTGTTTATTGTGATATGACCTATACAACCAGTGGTAGCTAAGAAAAAAGACGAAATACTCTACTTTAAACATTGTTTTGTTTACTCAAATATCGTCCGGAACTTAGATTGAATGCAAAACTTTTTGTTACACCAAATAAAATACATAGGTTTTTATGTAGATAAAAGGCGCTTAAATAAAATTAGGTTGTATGGCATCGTTATCGACCTTAATTTAACCTTTTATTACACTGTAATAATGAACTAAGTTTTTAAAGTTATTTGAATGTATTTTAATTTGTATGCATAATTTCACATTCGTCTAATACTCTTTTTTGTATTGTTTTGAGGAAATGCTTGCCCTGTATGACTGATATGCTCTAATTTCTTACAAATGTTCGAAATTTGAAATAAAAATTTTCAGTCTAACTACAGTCATCATGTTTAATATGTATTAGCATTCGATAGCACACGAATGCAATTCTCATTATTAATAACACCTCAATAGCATTTTGAAGTTAAATTGATAGACCCTTCAATCTACGTAAAAGTACTTTCGAACCTTATAGACACACTATATTATATAGTTTTGATACCCTATATATCTTCATATTTTTGTATAGTAATATTTTTCTAAAATTATAATAAACACAGTTTATGTAAAACCTGATCATTTGTACGCCTCTGGTTATCGCCCTGTATGGCGGATATGGCCCAATTTCAACAGGGAGTATTTTACCACACTATTTTACATACGCGCCAAAGAAATAATTATTTTAAGTCTAATAGAAGTTATCCTGTTTACAAGAAACTATCTACACACACACATACATTCGATAATTGAGTTCAACCTGTTATGAAACGGATTTCTGTACGATTTTTTTTCTATTATGATTATTATAATTTTTTTTTTTTTTGGTTAAAATATACCTATCTGATTAAATCAAATAGGTATAATAAAAATAAATGTGAATAGGTATTTAATAGCAAAATTCATTTCATAAACGAGTTCATAAGATGAGAATTTTAGGGCCAATAAAGCCATAAATTCATTTTCTACGCCATGCTTTAAGCTGTTCAATTGTCAACAGAAAAGGTTAGCAAAGATAATATTTTACAATTACAACAGTATCCAAGTAGAGGGATGCTCTTAAAAATAAAGTTAACCATGAACATGTGTTGCTAGTAAAATCTACCAGAAATTCAAATATTTCTCTCTCGATCCTATACTAGTAATTGCATCTCAAAAATAAAAATACCAAATTGTTCCCAATAAAATTTGAAATAAATAAAACTTCCAAATAAACTATCTGATAATTTGTTAATTTACAAAAAATATATATTTTTTAAAATTGTCTTTTTGGAATAATATAAAGAATATAATGTAATAATAATACACAAATCATAATAGGAGTATTCCCTTTTATCGAGCTAAACATTGATGTCTAATTTTAATGCAAAATATTTATTTAAACAGCTGAAAATAAAAAAGACTTCGAAATTTCAGTTGATTAATGTTTAAATGCACCGACTCATAGAAGCGCATTTTTTAAATATCAGTCGTTTTAATGTATTTTGCAGCACAATTAAGAACATGCTTTTTTTTAATTTAAACATTTTTTTTGGAATTTGTTTATAATTTTCACAGTTGTAATTATAAACAAATTTTAATAAGTCTGGTTTTTTATGAAATCAAAAACAGTCAAGAATTATGAATGTAGATGAATAAACCAACATCTGAAAAACAGAATGTGATTTACTTGAATTTGGGGCCGAGATACGTTAATTTTTGTGTTTTGGTGTCTTATAAATAAAAAAATTGATATTTCTTCTTCTCTAAAGTTAGTCCTCAATGTTTTGGTCTCACTTTCTAAAATTGTAAACTAATTCCAAAAAAATCGTTCAAATGAAGAAAAAAAGTGTTTTTCTTTTTACCATCATCAAATATTTGTAAAATTATATATATAAAAAAATAATTGCCTCCTTACGAGTGTACGCACTTAAATAATAAATGATTGATATTTCAAAATCTTTTTAGATCTTTAGTCGTTTAAATAAATATTTTGCGCTATTTGGAGAGAAGGTTTAGTTCACCTGCAAATTTTTTTATTTCTTTTATAATTACAATTCACATTTTTTAAAATGTCTCCCCGTAAATTTTAGCAGTTTTGGATAAGGAACAGAAAAATATTTCTAAGAAACCTATTAGATACCTTTCGATTTATACACAATATTTAAAATACTGGCATCCCAAAAACAACTCAGTCTTGGTTTGGACACCTTAAAAATATGGTCAAGCTTCTCAAGTAAATCTGGAATTAAAAAGTATGAAATGTTTGGTTAATCAATTTAAAAACCGAAAAAGTCGTACTACATATATCTTTCCTTTGCATTTTCAGTAGTAATTAAGTAGGTATTACATGATTAAAATTAATTAAACAGCCACCCAAAATAGTATATTGTGTATTTAGGTGTGAAAGCAATACATTCCCGGACGACGATGCAAATTGTTGGCCGAGGCGCTAGCCGAGGCCAACAAGCATCGAAGTCCGGGAATGTGCTTTCACACCGAAATATACATACTATTTTTTCTGAAATCACAATCAATATTATTATAAATTAAGAAATTTGTATTAATGCATAACATTTCTTTACAATCTAACTGCTTACTAATAAATGCAATTTTAATGATAGTGGTCTTGTCTGCGTGTATTTATTTACTGTCTAATATATACCTAAAAACCGTACGGGAATGTTACTTTCCCGTACGGTTTTGTTGATCTTTGCTCGGCAACGGATCTTTTCCGGTCCGTTTTCTGATAGTTTCTTAGCAACGGACTAAAATACTGGAATTGTGCATTTTTCGTTCTGAAATCGCGCCGAAAATGTAGACATTGCCAATCAATTTCAGAAAAAATATTTTATTTTCCAAAGGTGAAAGACATCTGTCTGTTTTTTGGGAGGCTGATTCCAAATATCACCTCAAAAACATATGTTTCACTGCACTAGATTTTTTGGGAGGGGGGGGGGGGTGGGGGGGAGTACACCACCATAATTTCCGTGGTACGATAGAACATTGGGAGAATGTGACAAGAGCCATTTTAAACGATTCAGAAGTTTCACTTCAACGCATATTGTGCTATTAGTTTTAAAGGCCATTTAACCCCGAATTTAGGGATAAAATGTCAATTTGCTAAAAACTGAATAGTGAAACATATATTTTTGACGTGATATTTGGAATCAGCGGCCCAAAAAACATAAGGACAGATGTCTTTCACCTTTGGAAAATATTTGTTTTTTTTTGTGTGGCTGTGTTATATTTTTATTTATTTGCTTTTATCATAAATAGAAGATAATATTTAGGTATTATGCAAATCACAACTTACACATTTTTTTATTACTATAAAATTACCTACTTTGTGTATATTGGTGCCTCAATCTGGTCATGCTAATATACACTAGTTAGGTAAACACTTTAAAACACTCATTATTGAAGAACTAATCAAAACAACTACTTTTCTAGCTAATACTAACGAAATATTGAATTATACGATAGCATTCCTAGCATTCTAAAGCAAAAAATATATTGAAAATTTTTATAACATTTATTTAAATTTAGCCATTCACACTATTTTATTTTATATGATATTATCTACTTTTTGTATATTGGTACCTTAATCTGGTCACGCTAATATACTACTTAAGTAAACACTTTAAAACACTCATTATTAGAGAACCAATCAAAACAACTACTCTTCTAGCTAGTACTTACAAATTGTTGAATTACATGATAGGATTCCTAGCATTTTAAAGCAAAAAAATGTTTATATTTATTGAAATTCGGTCATTCACAACAACTATTGAACCTTACATTCTATTTCAACTCTAGAAAAGTACAAGTTTTTTCGAACTCAGAACTCATCAGTAGGGTATAGAAACATTCATTCACTATTTACAAGCCTGTTCTTGATTTATTTTTACAATTAATTATATTTTTATTTAGTTTCTTTTATCATGATTAGAAAATATTATTTAGGTATTATGCAAATCACAACTTACACACTTTTTAATTTAATATGATATTACCTACTTTCTGAATATTGGTGCCTCAATCCGGTCACGCTAATATATATTAGTATTACATGAATTTAGTTAAGTACTAAGTATTAAGTATATCAATTTGTTACTTTTATATTTAAATTTATTTAATAGTTAAATAATAAAATAGCTAATAACCCTCGAATGATCTTAATAACTGGATTGTGGCCAAAACTTCGCATCAAACCATATACCTAGTTAAAAAAAAATGGTAGGTCCTAATTCAAATTAACTACTAATATTATCATGAATAGGAATGTAAATGCAAAATTCATTTCATATACAAGTGGACAGTAAATAGACAAATAAAAGGCAAAGTTTACTGTATATTGGTGCCTCAACTTTTGGAAGTAATAAAAAAATTCGTCATGCGGGGGGTACATTTGAGCGGGAATACCGATTCCCGCTCCACTATTACCGTTAAGTGGAGTCAAATTAACCATCCAAATAAGGTAAAGAAGTAATTGTCTTGCTGCAGCGATTTTATGATTTTAATTTTCTTTAGATGTGACAACAAGTGTAATGAGAAGTTGTAGGCAGCTGCTGGTGTTATATTAATTTTTTTGGTTTTTATTTTTTTATGTGGTTTCCTCAGATCTTAGTAAAATGAAATATTTAATAGTAGATACAATATGGAATAATGAGAGTGAAATAAAATTAAAACAAGTTTAGTGTACTTATTTCTTATATTCCCTAATCTCTAGCCACATAAAAATAATATAGCGAATTAATTAATATTAGTCATAATAATTTATTTCGTATGCAATCTTTATACTACAGTGAAGGGGAATCAAGATGAAATAATATTTGCTGTGATTTAAAGTGGTGACAAATAATATCCCCTAAAAAAATCGCTAATAGTTAGCCATGGAATCACAAGTGTCTTGGAATATGTCATAAAATGGCTCTGTGCTTTATTTTCTGAGGAAAGAAGATGTACAAGTGGAATTTTTAAAACATTTGGAATTAGTTAATGATGTAAGGAATCATAGTAAGCCAGAATTGTACTAATTTAATTCAAAATAAATATAAAGATATTTTTCATAATATAAACGCCATTGTCTAATCATTGCTGTCAAACCAGGGAAATTTCCACTTATTAATCACATAGGTAGGTGCTCATGGGTAAGTAAAATTTACAAAAAAATTGATGGTTGTCATAGCAACAATGACAAAATAAACGTGTCCGATTGGCTAATAATGATTGGTATAAAGTTTTCATCAATAATACCTCTGCATTTTATTAATTAGTATGCCAATTTTAAATTTTTATAAAAAATTCTAAATCTTAAAAAAACCATTGAAAAGAAGTGTCTTAAAAATATATTTTCTAAATGAAGAATGCGCAAAAAAATTTGGAAAATGATATCACTGCATTTTCTTTAAATTAATATGTAAATTTTAAACATTAAAACACAAAATTAAACTATAAATAATTTTTGTATTTGTGAATCAACTGTTTGAAAATTACACGCTTGTCGAAACTGCAGTAACGTTTGGTTATAATAAATTAATGATAAAAAACAAAGAAAGGTGTTTTCATCTGTTTCATTATGATTAATTATCACAATGTAATGGCTTCCACTATTTAATTTGTTTAATAATTGTTAAAAATAAGTCATTTTAAAACATATTTTGAATGGGGGAACCCTCCATATTTTTCTATTATTTGAATCTTTTGCAGAAAATATAAACTTAGGTTTTACTAAAAGGAAGCTTTGAGAAAGTAATAAAGTTGTAAACATGCACAATGCAATTTACAGGAAATTTTAATAACCTGTAAATCGGTAAATAAAAATGAACATAACCGGTTAACCGGTATTTAAATATATACCGAAATATGTAAAAAAAATATGTAATGAAGGGCAGGTTAGAGGCAACTTTTTGATGTGCTATAAAATATTTTTACCGTAATGTGCTTGAATTAGAAATTTTATTTCTACCGTGTGGTCCACGGTACACAATGATTCTTTTACCCCATAATTCCCGCCAACTAATTAGTTTAAAATGTGTCATATATAAAATGTGCAGTGGTCCATTTACTTTAAAATTCAGTCAAAGTAAGTTCTAGTATCTTCTTTTGTGTCTTATTATTAACACGTGTTTGTTACCTCTTTGTCCCTTTTCAACATTACATTGAACCTTTCTGGAATCTTATTCATTTTAAACATTTATGTTGCCGGCACTTTTTCGAAGAAACTATTCAGCTTTCATTAATTTTATATAATTCTCTGTTATTTAAATAAAATTAAATGGAAAACAGATATTACAAACAAATAATAGAAAAGAAAATGGGACTTTTATTTAAATAGTATATTAAAGTATAAGTGGATATTATCTATTTCGGGCACTCCGGCTGCGCCGTCGTGCTCGAAAAATCGCGCGTATTTTAAAGACCAGTTATCCACGAATACTTTACGCTATTTTTTTTTATTGGTACACTTTGAAATCATAAATACTAGTATTATTACTACAAAAAATGGAAATAAGAATTAAGAATGTAAAATGGTTGAATTCGTGATGTGACATCAGGATACCTGTCAGTGTCATGAAAATGAGAAAACAAAAATTAATTTGCAATCTGTCACATAGGATTAATTATTGTCACTACAGTTGTCACTGATTGTATATTGCTTTAAAATGAGTTCTAACATTGATTACTTAAATAGAAAGGCAGGTTAATACCGCAAAAATCGGAAGACGTTTATAAAAAAGAATACAAGTTCATCAAATGGATGGAAGAGCAAAAGGTAACAGATACAGATGAACGAGTTGTACTTGCTTACCTTTGATGTTGCCATGGTAACTTTAAAACACGCGCGTTTTTAAAACTTGTATTTAAACACTCTGGGGCGTACTTTAAATAAGCAAAATAGGGTACCGATAAAAAAAAATGTTTAAAAAGACTTATTTTCAATAATTTTTGAAAATTTTAATTTTTATATAAGTTTAAAATTGACATATTGAATTGAAGAAGGTAGTTTTATGTTTTTTGTACACTCCATGGTAAGCTTGTTAAAATTTTGCAGCTTATATATGTTTTCCATGGCATTCTTTCTACTGAGATGTTAAATTCTATTTTTACTCAGCCGTTCTTAAATTTGAAAAAGGGAGTATAAAGAAAATTGAACTTCGGATTACGAAAGAAAGTTACCATTAAATATAAAAAAGTTGCAAACTTCGGCTAAATTGGAAGTAACCCAAAAAAAAAAATGTGTGCCGATGACCACACAGTAGAAGTAAGATCTCTACTTCAAGCAACCAAAAACATTTTATAGTACTTTACTTCCTACTGAAAACAGCCTAACGCGCCCATAGAAGTTTCACGATAAAAACTTGTCTCCATCCTTTATCTAGAAAGATAAAAGTTTCTCGTTGTATTAATGAATGCAATTTTTCACTATCGACATGGCAATAAAATCCATATTTTCTACACTTATTAAAATTTGACCTTCATATTAACAGTTATCGTTAACAAATATGTAAATATGCTAATATACTAGTTGGTAAATACTTCAAACACTCATTATTGGAGAACCAATCAAAACAACTATCTTCTAGCTAATACTGAGGAAGTATTGAATTATTAGTATATTAGCGTGCCCAGATTAGGGCAACAATATACAGAAAGTAGGTATTTTCATAATAAATAAGAAAGTGTGTAAGTTGTGATTTGCATAATACCTAAATAATATTCTCTGATCATGATAAAAGCAAATAAATAAAAATAATCAATTGTAAATATGTAAAATATGTAAAAAGGTAAAAACTTGAGGCCTCATTTTTGAAAAATAATTAACGTAATCTAAACGTTGCCTATACTTTCGTAACTACTTTCGTTAACATAACCTGTTTGTTATGAATCGCTCCCTACTGAGAAGTGCCTAATCTTTGTTAATTACATTTTTTTCAGAGTTTTTCAACTGAAAGGTATTAACATTCCCGTGATATATACAATGAGTGTCAACATCACATACAATCATTTAGCTTACTTTTTCAGAATTTTACTTGACTATTTCCTGTATTTCTACAATTACTCTACCTATATTGCCGCATTGCCATACGTATATTATAATGACAATGCATAGCCATTGTCATCCCTGAACTAGCTTCATCTGATAATGTAATAAAATTGTAGTATCTGTCTGTATTGTGTTCTTTCAGGCAGGAGGAGTCTGGCCTATCTACAAATTGTTGTTTACATTATTTCTCACTTAAAAACTATACTTTATAATCAGGGCCCCAACAGGGGGGGGGGGGGGTGTAGGTCCAGTAGGTACCGTGGTACCAGGGCCCGACCACTTAGAGGTCCGAATAGACTAGGAAACGCAATGCAATAATATTAAACTAATTAACATTTGGGTACAGGTAGTGTACTTATAAAAATAAGGGTGGGCCGAGGCCCATGATTTGATGTGAGTTCGTGTTAATAATATAAGTCTATGAACTGAAAATTGACAAAACTTTGATGCACCGACCATTTGAACCGTAACTAGTTTAAGATAATATATAAACATTTATTTATAACGGCACTTATCCCTTTTATAGACAAGAGAATGGGATAAACTCTGAAAACAACCTATTTAGCAGCGTTAACAAATTTAAGAGCTAAAGCTCCATATACTTTATAACTTTCACCCAAACTAAATCTAAGAGCATATTATATATGTATAATTTTCTGAAAAGGCATAAATAAAATCAAGTAGAGTATCGAAATCAACCGTAGTTTAACCTTTTATTGTAATTAAGGTGAGCGGTGCCGTGAACGTAATTCGACAATTTCTCCTACATTCCTAAACCGATTAAAATAATTTTTTGATAGGCTTTTATAGGCAACTTTATAGAATGGCACTAGCCTATTGAAAACTAAAGAAAGAAAAACATTTTTTTCTTGTGTGAAAAACAAAAAAAATATATTTTTTTTGTTGACTTCAATATCCCAGTATCATTCTATCAAGTATTTTCTAAAAGCCTGTCAAAATATTTTTCAATCGGTTCATAGGAGAACTTGTTGAATTACGAAATCATTTTTTTAAGCCAGACCGCCACCCTTAACGCAATTGTACAAATTCAACAAAATATATTAACGTTGAGATCCAACGTTACCGTATGTAACAGTTCATACAAAATAAGGTAATAAATTATATTTTTAAATCGTATTACCTATTACACTATTTCATAATATAATATTTAGAATCAAAAGATTGTAAATAAATTGATATTTTTATTATATGAAATTAATATTTTACTCGCTTATTGTTTTGTAATATACATTTTTGTGGTTTTAAGAATTTTTGAGGGAAACGATTATTATATTATTTTTGTACGACATGCTTTGAAATTAGCCGAACTGTCAATAATAAATGTCAGTTACTATTGGTATGTCATATACGCAAATACACACTGTATTTTACAATTACTAAAATTGATATTCTAAATGTTTTCATAAGTGATTCATCACCACTGAATAATAAATAATTAATTTGTTTCTTTTTTAATCAACCTCATCTACTTGTCTTTTTTTTCAAATAATTTTTTAAACCCCAATTGAAACAAAATATAGAATATGATGAGTCAACATCAATAACAATTTTTAGTTCATTCTTTGAGAATTATTTCTCATCTTATTTCCTCTATTTCTACAATTACACCACGGATATCGCACGTCTGTGATACGTTTCAAAAAGACAAGCAACACAATGGCCTATTTTTACAGAGCGCGTTAGCAATCCTAAATGTATTAACAACAACAGTGAGTATCTAAAGAAAAAGTGTCTTCACCATATATACGGTGCCAAAACGCATATACATATCGGGAATATATAGGGAGCCACTTGCTCACATTAAATGCGGAAAATATTGGGTGCGGGAACGTCAATTTAGTTTTCGGTGCCACTTAGTGATTTTACGCGTATATATATATATATATATATATATATATATATATATATATATATATATATATAAATATATATATATATATATATATATATATATATATATATATATATATATATATATATATATATATATATATATATATATATATATTGTTTTTCGTTGTTTTTTTCATTTAGACTATCATATTTCGAAAAATACACGTTTCTAAAGCTAAACGAACATAGGTAAACGTGTTCAGAATACGATTTCTTACAAAAGAAGCTTCTATACATTTTCCCATTGGTTATTCCGGAAAAGCGACTTGAAAAATATATGTTTTTTTTATTTTGGGGCTAATTGAACACGAATAAACTTATTCAGAATGAGATTTTCTACAAAAAAGCTCCTATACATTTTTCGATTATCCCATTTGTTTTTCCGAAAAAGCTTCTCGAAGAATATATACTCATTTGCTTTTTCGTATTTTTTTTTTTTTAATTTGGACGTATATATCTCGGAAAGTACGCATTTTTAAGGCTAATGAACATTACTAAACTTGTTCAGAATGTGATTTCCTACAAAAAAGGTTCTGTATATTTGAGAGACATATACATCAAAATGAAAAAAAAAACACGAAAAAGCAAATATATATATTCTTCAAGAAGCTTTTCCGGAAAAACCAATGGGATAATCGGAAAAATGTATAGGAGCTTTTTTGCAGGAAATCTCATTCTGAACAAGTCTATTTATGTTCATTTGGCCCCAAAAATTGCGCACTTTTCGAGATATTTTCATTCAAAATAAAAAATACACTAAACACATATGTATATATTTCAAGTCCCTTTTCCGGAAAAGCCAGTGGGATAATCGGAAAAATGTACAGAAACTTTTTGTAGGAAGTCGTATTCTCAACGTGTTTACCTATGTTCGTTTAGGCTTAAAAACGTGTACTTTTCGAGATATATACGTCTAAATGAAAAAAACGAATATATATGTATATATCTCAAAAATCGTTTCTTTTTTTTTCTGCGCATAAGCAAAACCTTGTTCTAAAAGTTGAATACTTACTTCCTATGCAGAGAAACTGCTGTTCAGAATTTTTCTCTGCTATTTTCCTAATTTGAGTGGGCTATTTGTTGCATCTTCGATAATTAAGAAGTTATAAGCAAAAATTAATGAAAATTCATGGCATGAAAAACTATTATTGTTAATAACTTTCTTTTTATTAATTTTATGAAAAAAATGCGTTTGGATTTTTTTATAGAGCATTTCACAAGTAATTTAACCCACCATTTTACTTCCACATCCAGTGGTATAGTAACGACAAAAAATTTTTAAAAATTTTTATTGTCCAAATAGCCTTAAAATGTTATGAAACGTCGAGATTTTAAGTTTGAGCGAAAAAAAAATTTCTGTCTGTCGGTCTGTCTGTAACTTTTTTTGTGCGCACGTTTACTCTGGAACCGTTCAAGATATTGACTTGAAATTTGGTACACGTATGTACTTTAACGAGATCTGGAACTAGATTATATTTTCATCTTGTTCCGTCAAAGGGTTGGGGGGTAAATTGGGGTAAATAAGGGTAAATAGGTAAATCAAGCCGGTAAGAGTCCATAAAATTGGTATTTAGTGTATATAAAAGAACTTAAAGTCTCAAAAAATTTTTTGGTATTAGCCACACCCATTACTACCCTCATTATTAAAGTGGGTGAAAAAAAAATAAAATTGTAATTTAGCGTGTATACAAGAACCTAAGCTTCAAGTTTTTTTTTACTTAATCCACCGCCACCCCATGTTTTACGAACAGACTGATAAAGTTTTGAAACTTGGCAGAGATATTTATTAAAGCTTACTATTGAACAAACTAAAAGTCCTCAACTCTATTTCTTGCGCTCGAGTCGCCATCTTGAAAATATAGTGCTCCTACTCATTTTTTGCTTATATCTCATTAACTATTAGCCATATCGAAATTATGCTTCATATAAAAAATAAAGCTTCTCTACAAAAAATGGTATATGATTTTTTTTCCCTATCTAGTATTATACTTTTCGCAAATACGACAACGGAAAGTATGTTGCATTGTTGTGTTAGTCAGAAAATTCTGAAATATTTTGAAAATGTTCGCCTGTTTGTCTGTCTGCCTGCATGTTTCTTCATCCGTTACGTTAATTGTAAGCACAATAACCTAAGAAAGAAAAGTACGACTTTATTTAAATTCGGACAAGTTAGTTTTAGCTAGAGTTAGAATCCTATTGAATTTGAAAAAAAATATATCAATAAATATAAAGGTTATGAAACATTTCTTGAAAAAAGAAAACACAAAAACGTGACAGAAAGAGAAACAAACGGACAAACGGACAGACATACGACGGACATTTTGAAGTTATTTGGAATTCTTTGACCAACATAATAATATGAATTTTATTTATTTACGGCTTTATAAATGTGTCAATCAAATGCAACCCCTGTGAAGAGTATAATAAGAGATACGACGAAATGTACTTGACATTTTTTTTATAGAGAATTTTATAAGCTTTGTTTTTTATATGAAGCATAATTTAGATATCGCTAATGGTTAACGAGTTGTAAGCAATAAACTAAATCGGAGCACCATTTTTCCAAGATGGAGGCTCGAGCGCAAGAGACAGAGATGGGGACTCTAACTGGCAGTTTTTCAGGGTTAAAATTTGGGTTACCTAAACGAGTTTAAATTTTATTCAGTATTGTAAACTAGGTTAGCGCCACTCATGTTTTTCAGTACATTAAACCTCTTTTTAAAAATTTGTGTGGTTGGCAATACTTTCAAGCAAATTGCTGCTTTCACAGATCTGACAAAACAGTTTTTTAAGGTTAAACTCGTTAGTAACTTTTACCGCTACAGTAAGTGGAAGTATAAGGTGAACTATATTATTGAACATTTAATATTTATTACACTGATCTATTGTGTTTATTTATATGGGTAAATATGAAATTAAATTTACATAACCTCTCTAGCGGGAAATATAAATTTTAACCAGGAAAGTTTGATTTAAACCACCACTAACATACTGAGCGTTAGTTTGTTAGTGGGCCTTTATGAACACCTTACGTCTTTGCCAAGTTTCAAAACTTTATCGTTTTTTTTTCTTAGTTCCCCTATTTGACCGAGTAAAAAATATTGCTTGAAATAAAAAAATCGGCAGCTACCGGAAGCGGCTGGAACCTCCCCACCAGGTGGATTTTTAAAGCCGAAAAGAGCTCTAGACTGTGTGCCATAACGGTACTATAAACGTAATCCGATCTCAACTTGCTTTGTTTTTTATTTTTATTTTATTATTTTTTTTTTTTTCACCTAAACCAAATCGAAAAGGTAGGCCAGTCGTCAGGGAGTTCAGGATGCGTAAATACCGTTTTAAATCGTACAAAAGATTTTACTCTCGGAACCAGTTCATTATATGCTTCTTTTAGATATACTAATTTTCCCCCTCGCCCGCCCCCCGGAACACCCCCAATTTTGGGGAAATATCGCTTAAAAATCATTTTTTTGCCAATATCTCGATTCTGAAAGGTCCTACCAAAAAAAATATGGTTATCAAATTTAAAGATAATTAAATTCCCTATTGAAATGGTTGACACACATTTTTACGTAGTATTAATATTCTTGGAGTTATAGGCGGGGGAAATCAAGCATTGTATCGGATCCGCCCTGTATATCGGCTGAAGCTATTATTGCATGTGAAATAGCAGTGCACTTCGTAGTCCACTTGTTTTTGTCCCCGTGCTTGTTTTTACACATAATTGCTCGCATAAGGACATTAAGATTGTCCGGTATGTCATTCTCAACGTTTTCTAAGAAAGCATCTGATGCGGGGTAACTTTAATTTCATATACATGAGATCTAATATCTTCTAATATTATTGCTCCAGCAGCCTTTATAATTCGCAATCGTTCTTCTTCCACTTATTTTTCGCGATTCTCGTACCAATTCGCTGTTAAAATCTTAAAACTGGTATCCCGAAAACTATGCTTGTTAGAAATTATATCAGCGCCATATTTGCTTTCTAGTTTATTGCTGACAGTTCTGTATAGAGAAATGTAACCATTATATTCACGAGGTATGTCTTTCAAGGAAAACTGACATATATAAAACTGTCGATATACAGGGCGGATGAGATACGATGCTTGATTTCCCCCGCCTATAACTCCAAGAATATTAATACTACCTAAAAATGTGTCTGAATCATTTGGATAGGGAATTTACTTTTCTTTAAATTTGATAACCATCTCTTTTTTGGTAGGACCGCTCAGAACCGAGATATTGGCAAAAAAATGATTTTTAAGATATATTCCCCGGGGGGGCGGGGGGGGGGAGAAATTAGTATGTTAGTCCAGTCAATGAAAGAGTTGTAGAGAACATTTAGGAGGGAAGAATTTTTCTCTTCAGGAATGTGTTGGGGGCAGTTAGGAGGTAAACATACTAAAAGTCCCCGCCCCTAGCCCCGACGTTTCAGGGGGAGAGGGGGGGGTGGAAAGCTTCTTTTTTTCGATACTTCGCTTATAACTCAGAAACGATGCGTCGTACGGAAAAAGGTGCCAAAATGCCAAATTAAACGTAATTAAATTTCCCACAGGAAGGTTTATATTCATTTTCTTCATATGTGTTATAGTTTACGAGATATTCGAAAGCGAAAATCGATAATCGATAAAAAATATCAATTATGTACCTTGAATATTTCTATCAAAGCGGTTTACCGTGGTCTGCTAATAAATCACAGTCACAAAACAATCTTTATTTTACAACACTGGACGTATTTACTAACGTAATATTTTGTCGAAATCTATACATTTTTTAAAAATATACAGTGTGACTTAAAATGAAGATACCCTTATAACTTTTTCATTTGTTTTGATTTGATTTGACTCAAATTTTACTCAAGTATAGAACAAATTAGGATCTACTTATGACCAAAAAATCATTCACCTGATATAAACGCAAAGCCATCTGCGGTACCAAAGTATGAGGAAAAAGATTAAAAATCATATTGATGAATTGACGAATTTCACGTAGCCACCACAAATTGCGGAAAATGAGGATCCCTTTGCCAAATGATCTTATAGTACAGCATATTGAACGGATTTCGTTCATTTTTGGCAGCATAATAGTAAGTGCTGTTTCTATATTGTGCGGGAGCTTGCTAATTTATAGGGGGGTGCATGCCACCCCCTCTCGGGGGGAGCTGAAATAGAATGTAATTTTAAGAAGAAAAGATTCTATGCAATTTTTCACATAAATTGATAGTTTTTAAGTTATAACGGCTTCAAAATTGCGATTTTAGCTTAAAAAAAAGGTATTTCCAAACGGCTTTCGTCAAGTATCTCGAAAAGTATTACTTTATCGAAAAAATGTTAAAGACCAATTACAGAAAGTACAAACTGGGAATTAATTATATTTTTGTTTATTGATGTAGGATTA
This sequence comes from Rutpela maculata, assembly GCA_936432065.2. Lineage (NCBI taxonomy): Eukaryota > Metazoa > Arthropoda > Insecta > Coleoptera > Cerambycidae > Rutpela > Rutpela maculata. The sequence continues at coordinate 137,896,327 of OW386285.2, read as the reverse complement.
ATAATTTCGGAGATATTTAAATTTATATTTGGTATCCAAGTGTTTCGAAATTACCTTTAAAGTTCAAAATGCATTTTTTTCTAAAGCAAGCGCTTTAAATGAGCAAAAACAATTGAGCATCTAGGTAATGCTACATCTTAACGAAAAATTGCATTTGACATGATGTTTTTAAATTACTGGCTAATTAGAGTAACAAAATGGCGACCTTTTTATATAAAAAAATATAAATACGCACATTTTTCCATCATAACTTCTTTATTTCTTATGGGAAGGAGTAAAAAATAATTTGAAAGCACAATTAATTGTCTTTAATTTCAGTTCTTAGCATGCGAGACGTGGGTGTCACAATTTCTGCATTTTTCGTCTTATAAACGTTCGGACGCCATTTGTAAACTTTTATATCTCCGAAACTATTAAATCTATGTAAAAAAATAAACAAGCGAAATTCATTATCAGTTTATGAGCTTTATTTTGGTCCCTACCCATTTTTCAATAAAACTAATATTTACTGAGATATTTGGAAGAGGAAAAAAAAATACGTTTTATCGAAAATACCTTTATAGTTTAAACTGTATTTTTTTCTAAAGCAAGTGCTGTATACAAACCAAAAAATGTGAGCATCTACGTCATGCTATATATTAACGAGAAACAGTGGTTGAAATTATTTTTTTTTAATTACTGGCTAATTACAGTAACAAAATGGCGACGTTCTTAATAAAAAAATGTGTAGACGCACATTGCTTTGGTCATAACTTCTTTGTTTTTTATGCTACAGAAATAAATAAAAATAAACAGTTGAAATTAATAACCTATTATTCTACCTATTAGCATTCTTGACGTAGATATCAGTTTCTGAGATATTTAACTCTCACTCTAAGTAATTATCTTATCAACACTTGGATGCCAAATGTAAACTAAAATATCTCCGAAATTATTAATCCTACATCAGTAAACAAAAAATATAATTTATTCCCAGTTTGTACTTTCTGTAATTGGTCTGTAAGATTTTTTCGATAAAGTAATACTTTTTGAGATACTTGACGAAAGCCGTTTGGAAATACCTTTTTTTTTTTAAGCTAAAATCGCAATTTTGAAGTTCTTATAACTAAAAAACTATCAATTTATGTGAAAAATTGCATAGAACCTTTTCTTCTTAAAATTTGATTCTACTTCAGTTACAATAAATATATATTTTTTTAAGTGCCACCCCCTGAGAGGAGGTGGCATGCACCCCTATAAATTAGCAAGCCCCCGCACAATATAGAAACTTTTCTGTGAAGCATGTACTATTATATTGCCAAAAATGAACGAAACCCGTTCAATATGACATTATTCCGAAGTTTTGCATATTTTCTACCTCTAGGTACTGTACTATTATGTATGAGAAATCCCCCATTAATAACCAAATCAAATTTTGGCGTATGTACGTTTGTGGCACCACACTGTGGGGAAATTCCGGATTTTACTTTTCAAAAATCTCTAGAGACCTTAATATCCATCGGATCGGAATAATTTTTTTTTTAAATTAAAGGTAATTAAATTCCCTACACATCTGTCGAGGCAAATTTTTAAATAACTCTGTCAACTTTTATTAATGACATAATAAACTGTCAAAAAACTGTAAAAAAAAAATAATAAAAAATTATGTTTTTGCCAGTTTGATTTTACTGCGGTATAGTTTATGTACTATGTGTAGAAAAAAAAAATTAATATTCATATGAATATAGCGATATTGGTTCATTATTTAAATTTTTAATGTTTTTTTTTTTAGTTTTTTGACAATTTATTATGTCATTAATAAAAGATGACCGAGTCATTTAAAAATTTGCCTCGACAGATGTGTAGGGAATTTAATTACCTTTAATTAAAAATAAAAAAAAATTATCCCGTTCCGATGGATAATAAGGTCTCTGGAGATTTTTGAACAGTAAAATCCGGAATTTCCCCACAGTGCGCCGATCGGATGCATTTTTTAGAATTTCTAACATTCAAAATGTTTGTCTGGTCATAAGTAGATTCTAATTTGTTCTATACTTGAGCGAAATTTGATTCAAATCGGAAACAAAATAAAAAAGTTATAAGGGTATCTTCATTTTAAGTGAGTCGCACTGTATATTTAAGGAAATGTATAGATTTCGACAAAATATTACCTTAATAAATACGTCGAGTGTTGTAAAATAAAGATTGATTTGTGACTGTGATATATTAGCAGACCTCGGTAAACCGCTTTGATAGAAATATTCAAGGTACATAATTGATATTTTTTTATTAATCATCGATTTTCGCTGGCCAGTATGTTGTAAACTATAACACATAAGAAAAAAATGAATATAAATATTCTTATGGAAAATTTAATTACGTTTAATTTTGCATAGATTACCTTTTTCCATGAGACGCATCGTTTCCGAGTTATAAGCGAAGAATCGAAAAAAGGAACCTTTCCACCCCTCTCCCCCCCTGAAGCGGCGGGGCTAGGGGCGGGAAATTTTAGTATTTTTACCTCTTAAATACCCCCAATACATTCCTGAAGAGGAAAATTCGCCCCTCCTAAATGTTCTCTACAAGCCCCTTTTGGGCATTCATTGATTGGACTATGTCTAAAAGAGGCGTATAATGAACTGGTTCCAACAGTAAAATCTTTTGTACGATTTAAAACGATGTTAATTTATCTGACGACTGGCCTAAGGGTGCAAGTGTGATATATCGTTGAAATCGGAATTTTTACTGCCTTTCAATAGTTCGATTACAAATTGTAAGTAATCATATAATAAACAACTTGTTGTGCGAACACAGCACTAAACGTAATCCGATTTCAAATCTTCTGGAGCACTAGAGAAACCCTCATGCAAAGTTTCATCCAAATCCGTTTAGTAGTTTCGCCGCTATGCTAACATACATACACACATAGATATTTTTCAAAAATCACTTTTTTGGGTTCTTCAAAACGATTTGATGTTATCTCAGTTTTCGATTTTGGACCAATTTCAGTAACCTCCCACAATTTTATTGGGGAGGGGGAGGTTAAAATATGACACCAGAGCATACAAACAAATTTACCATTCGCATAAAGTACAGAACCTTCATAAATCATCACATGACATGTGACCAATTACTTTGAATTTTATTTTATGCTTGTCATATTTAAGCTAGGATTTCTAGGGATTTATCATGCAGTTTTAAATCATACGTATATCTCCCGTAATTTTTTCAATAATCCTCTCTGACAATGCATATCGAGGGATCGCGCCGCTGCGCTATTGGCGTCGATACTCAACACACAAGCGAAGAGCCAATCAACGTTGTACAGCAATTCCTAATCTATGATTTAGTTATTCCTTTCACGGCATAGACGTATATTTGACTATATACTTATTATGTGTGTAAAAATTGTCGGCGTTTGATCTTTACCGCACTGCCAAAGACGCCGACATTTTTTACATGCATAATAAGTGTGTAGTCAACTTTACATAAAAAAATGCTTATTTCCTGTCCTTTTTAATTTTCACGTGTTTTTAAGTGTTCTTGTTGAACGTAGCGGTTCCTTTCGAAGCTAATAGTGTGGTGGCTTGGAGCAAATACTAGGCAGAATCGTGACCGGATTAAAGCGCCAAATTTTGCAGATCTCTTATATACCCGCAGTACAGTACTATCAATTCTACGAGATACAAGCTTCCAGAGTTTTTGACTTTTTTCAGATTATTACGATACCAGAATGTGTCTTCATATATTGGATGCAGTACAAAAGGATGCAACCAACATCCTCATAAGCACAGTTGACACAGATGTTATTGTGGTACTAGTAGGCATCTTTTCGAGCTACGAACTTACAAACCTAATATTCAACTTTGGATTGCAACACTTCTGATATTATCATATCAACGCCATCTGCCAAGAGGTCGGAGAAAATATGTCGCATGCATTGCCCTTTTTCTACGCTTTCACAATTTTTTGGTAAGGGGAAAAAGTCAGGATGGAAGACATGGAAAGGATACCCTCCAGGGACTGAATCATTTATCTCCTCTTCAAAATATCCATTTCAGCCAGTAGATGCTAAAACAAAGGCATTTGAACTCATAGAACGATGCACATGCATCATGTACGATGGTACAACAGAACTTGACAGCATCAACAAGCTCAGACAGGATGTCTTCACACAAGGAAAAAAAGTAAAGATGATGCAAAGTCTACCGCCCACACAGGATGCTCTCATTCAACACAATAATCGCTGCATCTAGCATCTGGTTAACCAGTTTAAAATCACTCTAAAATGCACCAACTCCGGCTAACTTTGGATGGAAAAGAAACGAAGAGACATGGCAACTAATTTGGATGTCTATACCGGAAGCAAGCAAAAGCTGTAGGAAATTAATCAAGTGCGGATGTGGTCTAAGAATTGTGTTTGTAACAAGGCTGTACTTGCCTGCACAGCTCTTTGTCATTGCAAAGGCCATTGCGAACAGTAAACGTTATAAATACTTATAATAATAACAACATTATAAATATAATTTTTATGATTATTTTCTTAATAATTATTCTGTAATTTTTTTTATTGAAACGTTTGTAACATGGTCAAATACATTATTTCAGCAAATTGTGATTGTATCTATGTCTTTATTTACTCACGTTGTAGCCTATTTATTCTTCTTCAAACATTAATAAAATAATGTTTGCTGTAAAACTGACTGCATTGGAGATATTTAGCAAAACCGACAAAAATAGAGATTTTCGTAATAACCTGAAAAAAGTCCAAAACTTTGGAAGCTTTGTATCTAGCAAAATATTAAAGGTACAAAAGCAGCTATAATCTCAAATTGTAGCAAATTTAGTTTAAATGAAATCCTTTTTGCTACAAACATAAAAGTTGGGAAGATATTTAGTAAAAACCAAATAAAAGTCGAAAATTTACAGGTACAGTCCAAAGAAAACAAAAAGATGGCGGACACTGAAATCGGGCACTCTCCCCCCCCCCCTGAATTGATAGTACTGAGGGTATATAAGAAGTGTGCAAAATTTGGAGCTTTAATCCAGCAGATCACGATCTTTTTGCTAAGCCACCACACTATAAGTAAAAAACATTAGTTATTTTCGGTGATAATGGTAGAGTAGTAAGTATTACTATGAGAAGATTACAGTAAAAAATATGAGCAGAAACGAGTTTGTGCATTTCATTATTTTAAGCCAATGAGAACGAATTACGTGACATTCAATGTAGACACCAGTGGCGGCGGTGGCCTGCAGTGGAGCAGCAGCGGCGGTAATAATAATAAAACAGCATTATTAGGCAAAGTTTAGTACAAATTAGAATTCCTACACTTCTCCTGAACAGAGATTGCTCGTAGCAGTTGGCAAATTTTAATCTACTCCATTACACAGTTATTTGCAATTACACATCCCTATACCCTAGATGACGCTATGCCACTGGTAAAAATATTCTCGCATATTGGCTCCGCCCCTGTCATCTTCTCATAACAATACTACTTTATTGAAAGTAATAATTTTAGGTTAAGTAAAAGGCGTCTCCCATTTAAATTGTTTTTAGTAGTAGGCATAACTTCATTTTACATACTGCCCTTTACAAAATCTAATGATTTAAACGAATATTAAATTCTTGCATCTAACGTTACTAGAAAGTCACAGAAATATAGGAATTTTGTTATTCCAAACCAGTGATGCAAAATTTCAAATTTCATTTTGAATGTTTCAATTTCAATTTGAAATTTCTGAAAGTTTCAACGTACCCTCATAAATTTCTGAAATATCTGAATTTTATGAAAGTTTCAGATTAATCTGAAAATTACAATGTTTTTGAAACTTTCATGAAAGTTTCAGCCACAAAATCTGTATTTCCCTTGCGTCAAACGAAATTTGAATTTCGAGCGCCTTTTTAGCTTGTTTTCAACCAATAAAGATGAAAGTCTGGTTTTGACATTTATTTTAGAGGTTAGGTTAGCTAAAAATCGCAGGGAGGAAAGTAAAGAAATGCCGTTAAAACACTGACCTCTATATAAACTGGACTGCCAATACTAACGGGCTGCGCGTGGAAATAATAAGACACAAAGGAGCTCATGAAATAGCTATTGCACATGCTCAAGCTCAAAACTAAACTATCGAATTTAATCGTTTCTAGCATAGGCGGAGTGATAAATAATAATGCTGTGTTCAATCAAGTGGCGTAAGTTGATTACTAGTTTTCTTTCTTGTATATGCATTTAGCTCACATAAATCTAAAAAGAATTCTTTTGATTTATTTTCACTTAAACATTTCTGATTTTATTTTTCGTAAAATAAATGATTATAAGTGACGCTCATGCTTGTCTGTAAACAGTTTGTCGGTAATGCGCATGTGCGTAGAGTACTTGCGCAGTTTCGATTTGCTGCAGAAATTAAACTATTGCTTTGTCTACCCAGTTCATATAGAGATCAGTGCGTTAACAGTGTTAAAAGTTAAAACCCATAATAATTAACAAAATGAAACCAAAAAATGCTACTTGGAAATATTTTTCGTGTTACCAAAATAATAACAATGAGACTTGTCAGAACTTAAGTTTCATCATTTCATGAAATATTGCAATGAAATTTCACTTAACTTTCATAATATTAGGAAATTATTCATTTGAATTCCATAAAATGAAAGTTTCATTGAAATTTCACGAAAGTTTCATGATACTTATGTTTAATTTTATATTTCAAAAATTTCGTAAATTTCAGATGAATTTCGAAACTTTCACAAAAATGCCATTGAAATTTCACAAATTTTAATTTCATGAAATTTTGCATCGCTGATTATGAATGTTATACAGAACTTAAGTTTCATCATTTCATGAAATATTTCAATGAAATTTCACTTAACTTTCATATTAGGAAATTATTCGTTTAAATTTCATAAAATGAAAGTTACATTGAACTTTCACGAAAGTTTCATGATACTTATGTTTAATTTTATATTTCAGAAATTTCATAAATTTCAGATGAATTTCGAAACTTTCACAAAAATGTCATTGAAATTTCACAAATTTTAAGTTTCATGAAATTTTGAATCACTGTTCCAAACTACCAATAGTGTATAGTTGGATGCGTCTATTTTATGACCATGTGCCTCCTAATCATTTATGAAAGTCCTATTATATTATGAATATAATTTTTAATAATTTATTAATAAAAAATAACTCACCATTGATGTGTAATATTCTACTACTTTCAGTGTTACTACACCAACAGCACCTAAAACAAAAGGGACAATGTAAACTTAAATCTACATATTTTATATTTCGTTTTCATTACACTTCACTACTTGGAGGAGAGGCGTACCATGTCAAAAGGGATAACTGCAGGAAGATTATCCAAAGTATGTATTTACTTTCTATAGGCCTGAAAGTAGTATAGTAAGAGTCAATGAAAACGCTGTTAGCGGAGTGCGCTTAGAAGAAAAAATAAATTATTAGGAAATTTATTGCACCTGAATAGATTTGCCTCGACACATTTTTAATGGCTTTCTACAATCGTAAATAAAGTTTTCTACCACTTTTACTTGCCCAGTAATTTTTGTTGTAACTCCCAAAAATCGATTTTTAAGAAAAATTATGTTGAATGTGCTCTAATTGGTTATTTTGGCTTGAAAATATTTATCTGGATGCTTTCGAGGTCGTTAATTACCAATTTGGTGTATAAAAAATTTAAAAAGAAAGTGGCGACTCCAACATGGCCGATTTTATTATAAATATTTATATACGACTAACAAATAATATGAACATTAAATGGATGATTTTTGGTATATAATGCCATAAATTAATCTCACAGGGAGTTATGATGAGGGAATTCTGGTCATTATACCTCCTCGTATACCAATCAGAAAATTATGCATGAACCAGTCTATCTGTGCATATTAAAAATGCCATAGAGATTAGTAATTATGAAAAAAAAAATAAACAATCAAACTAAAATAGTATATTATTCAACGAGCGGGAATGTAGGTAATAACTCACGCAGATGAAGAATACAGCGTTCGCCTTCGGCTCGTGCTGTAATTCCTCAAGTGAGTTATTACTATTACCGTAAGTTGAATACTATACTTTATCTACTATTATAACAATAAATATTAAATAGAGAAAATTTTGTTTAAATTACTAAGTTTGTTTATTAATAAACTTAACTGTAAAATTTATTTTTGTACACACTTTTATATTTATTCTGAGACTTTTAGAGTAATAAATTATGTATTGTATCATTGCTTGTCTTCATTCTGATGGTGTACCTACATATTAGTTCATCTTTACTAACCGAATTCATCATTTTCGGCACAATTATTACTTAACTTTATTTGAAAACGTTGAAACTATCCAAACATGGTAAATCACTCTCCTCCCCTCAATAATCGTTTTATTTCACCGTATCAGAAAAGAATTTCTCTCGGCAGAGCCACCTTCTTCGTATCGCGCGTTACGTCGATTGGACAGGCTATAGCTCAGGACTTTTAGGCTTGAAGATAGAAATAATTTTATACAAGCTGTAATTTTTTTTATGAGAAGATTAAGGCTTACTAAATAATATACTAAAAGTCCCACGGTCTCCCTTTACGGGAACTTAAAAAAAAGTGGCCGCCATTTTGAAATTTTCAATTTTTCCTCAATAACTTTTATTAAAAAATGTAAAAAATGCTTTTTTTAGATAACAAAGAAACACTCATTTTTCATTTGAACTTTTTTTTGTATCTCCAGAATTATAAAAGTTATGAATTTTTTATTAGCAGGATGGCAATAGGAAGAATAACCCTAGGAACTTAACAGGTGAAATTTCGTTTATATTTGAAGAACAATTTTATTTACAAATAAAAGTTGAAATGTATATATACTAACTAATATGACTAATATGACTGCGTGGATGAGTGGCAAGCGCTCTTGACTCTCAGCCAGGAGTTCCGAGTTCGATTCCCGGTCGTGGCACTGGGATTTTTTCTAAGGAAGAAATTAATCCTAGTATACTCGGATATTGAATGTGTGTCCCTTGTCTCTAAATGTGCAGCCCTCTTCCGCACAAGGCTCTTTCAGAGCTTTCAGGGATAAAGGGGGTCGTATTACCTGTGGTGTTTATAATATAAGCAATATACTTAAAGTTCCTTAGGATTCCAGCACGGGAACACTTAGGAAACTAGCCTTCATTTTGTTTTGCTTTTTTTTCATATTTTGCTAAGAACTTCAATATCAATTACTACTAAAAACTATAACAAACTAAAAACTGTAACAAACACCAGTTCTAGCCTCGATCACTTTAAGACACTTATTAAATAACAGTAACAATTGGAAAATCCACTCTCACCACACTTACCATCTCGTAAACAAATACATTTTTTACGTTTCAGTAGTTTACAAGCATGCGCTTTGCGACGACTCAGTTTCAATTACCGCCAAAACAATGAACTAACCCGGTTTGCATGTAGAAAATTGGCAATAGTTTAAAAGTCCGCTTTTATGTTGTATTTAAGGGTCCGTCTACTATTTCCGCGTATCATATAAGAGCGAATAGTTATTACTTATAATTTTAGTTTCAGACTACTAAAATCATTACCTATATTGAAGTTCTTAGCAAAAAATGAAAAAAAAGCAAAACAAAATGAAGGCCAGTTTCCTTAGTGTTCCCGTGCTGGAATCCTAAGGAACTTTAAGTATATTGCTTATATTATAAACACCACAGGTAATACGACCCCCTTTATCCCTTAAAGCTCTGAAAGAGCCTTGTGCGGAAGAGGGCTACACATTTAGAGACAAGGGACACACATTCAATATCTGAGTATACTAGGATTAATTTCTTCCTCAGAAAAAATCCCAGTGCCACGACCGGGAATCGAACTCGGAACTTCTGGCTGAGAGTCAAGAGCGCTTGCCACTCATCCAAGCAGTCATATTAGTCATATTAGTTAGTATATATATTTCAACTTTTATTTGTAAATAAAATTGTTCTTCAAATATAAGCGAAATTTCACTTGTTAAGTTCCTAGGGTTATTCTTCCTATTGCCATCCTGCTAATAAAAAATTCATAACTTTTATAATTCTGGAGATACAAAAAAAAAGTTCAAATGAAAAATGAGTGTTTCTTTATTATCTAAAAAAAAGTATTTTTTACATTTTTTAATAAAAGCTCTTCTTTATAAGTTATTGAGGAAAAATAGAAAATTTCAAAATGGCGGCCACTTTTTTTTTAAGTTCCCGTAAAGGAAGACCGTGGGACTTTTAGTATATTATTTAGTAAGCCTTAATCTTCTCATAAAAAAAATTACAGCTTGTATAAAATTTTTTCCTTTCTCGGCAAAATTTTAACCTATTAGTGTTGAGCTACTAGGCATAAAGATAAAAGTGATTGGCTTTGTACATAGTGACTTATAATAACTCTCACGCTATTTGTTTATGGATACTATCAATTGTTCAAAAGCAGTTCATTAATCAGTATATAACCTAATAAGAGTAGATAAACGGGTTTTGTGGAATTGTGTTTGATTGTGTTAGTTTTGTGGTTGAAAGAATGGAAAGGGATTCAGAAGATACTATCCCCTGTACTCCACCAGAAATAACTGAAAGAGCAGAAGGAACAGCATCTAATTTAATATCACAAAAATCAAAAAGTTTTTATGATAAAGCATACCAAAGTTTCATAGATCGGCGCATTCAGAAAAAAACTAACTCGCTTTCTGAAAATGTATTATTAGCCTATTTTGCGGACTTAGCTGACAGATAACAAATTTGCTTCATTATGGTCATTTTATTCCAGAGCAAGGCGATCAAACCAGAGGGGAGCAGGCGACAATGAGCCAATGTGAAGAGGGATCTTCGTAATAAACAAATTTTAGCTAAAAACTTTCTTCAATAGAAGTGTGGTATTCATTTACTTATAAGAATAGCTTTTTTTCAGTTTAATGACGCCAGCAGTTTGGCAAAAACTGATTTTTCCCATTCAAGATTTTTAGTAGTGCTTTTTAATAGATGATGCCATCTACAGTACTGCATCTGCATCATGTAACCAACATAACCTTAAATTTTAAGTTTTTAAAGTTTATTCTTATTTTAACTTCCACATTGTGGAAGTATAGTAAGGAAAAAAAACTTTTTAAAAATTTTTTTTGTTCAAATAGGCTTAGAATGTCATTAAAGTCGAGATTTTAAGTTTGAGCGAAAATAAATAATAAAGCTTGTAAGAGTCCACAAAATTGGTATTTAGTTTATACAAGAGAAGCTAAGGTCTCAAAAAAAATTTTGGCATTAGCCACCTCCATTACCACCCCCACCATTATTAAAGGGGATGAAAAAAATTTGTGTTTTAGTGTGTGTACAAGAACCAGAAACCTCAAAATATTTTTTTACTTCATCCACCCCCACTACCACCCCCTATCACTACCCCCCCCCCCACTACCGATATGGGGTATCGTTTTATGGGTTTTTGGGGTAGAGGATTTCATATGTTATATTATTAAAGTCCCATAAACAATGATTTCCACATACAAAATTTTTTCATTGTGAGTGATTTGGATAGAAAATCTGGATGTGGAAGTAGTGATTCCTTGGGTAGCGGTTTTTACTTCCACATCCAGTGGCAGTAGTTACGACAAAAAAATTTTTTAAATTTTTTATTGTTCAAATAGGCTTAGAATGTCATGAAACGTCGGGATATTAAGTTTGAGCGAAAAAAAAAAAATTTCTTTCTGTCTGTCTGTCGGTCTGTTTGTAACTTTTTTTGTGTGCACGTTTACTCTGGAACCGTTTGAGATATTGACTTGAAATTTGGTACATATATGTACTTCAACGAGATCTAGAACTAGATTGTATTTTCATATTGTTCCGTCAAAGGGTTGGGGGTAAATGGGGGTAAATTAGGGGTAAATAGGTAAATCAAGCGGGTAAGAGTCCATAAAATTGGTATTTAGTATATACAAGAGAAGCTAAGGTCTCAAAAAAAAATTTGGCATTAGCCATCCTCATTACCACCCCCACCCCATTATTAAAGGGGATTAAAAAATGAGAGAGAAAGAGAGAAAATGAATTGTGTTTGAGTGTGTGTACAAGAACCAGAAACCTCAAAATATTTTTTACTTCATCCACCCCCACTACCACCCCCAATCACGACCCCCACCCCACAACCGATATGTGGTATCGTTTTATGAGTTTTTGGGGTAGAGGATTTCAAATATTATATTATTAAAGTTCCATAAGCAATGATTTCCAGATACAACATTTTTTCGTTGTGAGTGACTTGGATAGAAAATCTGAATGTGGAAGTAGTGAGTAGAGAGCCGTATTGGCTCCAAGCAAATATTTAAAAATTCACGTAAATAATTTTTCAATGTTGTTGATTAATAAAAATGGTCTGCTAATTACAGGTTAGATTTCCAACCTACAAAGAGAGTCCTATTTTATTAGTACAAATTATTTAGAACTTCATAAACATTACACTAACCTTGACTTTAGTTAAAAATATGGAAATCAGGCAGAAATTTTAATAATAGCTGCGTAATACTCTTAAATCTTAAGAAACACATATTTTTGAGGTTAGCTATCACGTCACGTGCAGATGCCCTATAATAGCCACACTGCCTACCCTTCGCCCAACTTCAGCTTTAGCTTTACCGATGAAACTTAGTGATTGGCGTTGTCTCCTCTTAACCTACATTTTGCTGAAAAGAAATAAATAACTTAAAAATTAACATTTTTTTATGCGTTTATATATTATGTATGTATCACTATATTTTATATACAGGTTAGTCGTATATAAAGTATAGTATACAACTCACTATACTGCCTATCATTATCTGGGATGGTTACAACACTCGCTCGCCTGCGCTCGCTCGAGTTGTAACCTCCATCCTCAATAATAATAGCCTTCATTATAGCATCGTTGCATAATATAATATTAATTACCAACGTTAAAAACATTATAATATGAGGTTGAAGGGGTATTTTAAATAAAAAAACATTTATTTTTATAAAATTACAATTAGGGTTAAAAAGAAACATAAATGAAATTCATGGTTCATTTTTACGGTATAGCTAAATGAAAATACTATAATTACAGAATTAATTCGGCAACAAAATAAGAGAATCACGGAAAATCATAAATGAGAAATTAGGTAAACAAACAAGTCATTCTAATATCTCGATAACTTTTCAGCAAAAAATTGGTATTGCAAGACACTCCCCCAGTCGATGAAAGTATTTACCTCCAAAAACTTACAAAATGAATAATTTTTTTTTAATGAGTTCGTGAAGGTGTATAGAATAATATCCTTAAAAGTTTACATTTCGCTCGGATGCAGAACAAAAAAAAGTGAAAAAAAAATTCATTCATCTATTTTTTCAAAATTTTGAAATTAAGTCAAGTTAGGAAAAAATTAAAAAATGCAGATGACTAGATCACGTATTTATGAACAAACAATGTCGTAACAAAATTTATCGTTAAAGCGACGGTATTCCCGGAAAAAAATAGTCAAGTAACGTTATAACTCGAAGTGAGATCCGTGCGTGCGCGCACTTGAATACGCACCACTGTGACACCGACGCACTGAATTACATGTCACTAAATCAAAATTTGTTCAGTATATATGAATGTTGGTTCATTTAAAAGATGGAAATTGTAGCTTTCCGATGCTTTTTTGTTTTAAACAATACAAGCAAAAGATGGATGGGAAAAATATTCTTATATATATTATCACGCCCGAACTCAATCGTCGCAATAAAAAATATAGAAAAAAATAAAAGCCCTTCAAAAAAATTCTTTCTTCATTGAGAACTGTTAGAGAGTGTGTACACTTTATGATTATTATGGTTTATTAAGATGTAGTAACGTGGATTCAAACAAAAAGTACATATCAAATCATTTTAATTTCCTTGCTTGATAATTCTTTTGGTAAACATATATATTGGAGGCTGTAACTTGTCGAGAAATTGACCCATTGGAAAAAATAAAATATCACTATTTCGGAAAAAATGTATACTTTTGTATACTTTTCGAAAGTTCAAACACAAATTCATTTTCTCTAAAATATGATCAATCCCATCATGATCAGAAATAGCGATTTACACGATCTTATCCCTATAACTCGCTATAGTTTTGAATATAAATTCTGGAACTTTCCCAATACATTACAAATACAGAAGGAATCCATTGGATATAGTTGAAATGTGGATATGTACCTGTAATAAATACAACACTGTAAAGGCAGGTAAAAATTCATACGAGTCACGGCACGGCAGATCTGCTTCGATCCAGCGGCTGTGTGGTGTCTGTAATAATAATTATATATTTTCCCTGCATACTCACTATTTATCCTCCTATTCACTAAGAAAAATGTTAAAAATATGTAATCAGAAAGAGAAAAAAGCTTTATTTTACTCGTTAGAACAGCTGAGAATTTTTAGAAGAAGAAGAAGATTGACAAAGTTATTTCACTATTTTTTTCCAGGAATACCGTAGCTTTAGCGATAAATTTTATTAGGACATTTTTTGTTCAGAAACACGTGGTCTATCTACCTGTATTTTTATTTTTCCTACCCTAACTTAATTTCAAAATTTTGAAAAAATTGATGAAAAAAAAATTTTTTTCCACCTTCTTTATGTTCTGCATCCGAGCGAAATGTAAACTTTTCAGAATATTATTCTACGAACTCATTAAAAAAAAATTATTCATTTTGCAAGTTTTTGAAGGTTTCATTGTCTGGGCTATATACAAATGCTTTTAAAAAAAATTACAGTTATTTATTTAAATGGGTGAACTTTTGGTGTTTGGGGCCAATGCTATAGGGGACGCGAAAGGCTGAAATAATTCGTATTATGCACATTTTTTTAATTATCTAGATATTATGTATTTTCAAAAGCAATTTAGGCATAGTGGTTAAACTAACACACAGCACTATATAGTATTTTAAATATCCGAAACAAATCACTTGTCGCATCTAATGTAAATTAAATTAAGACATAGGTGTTGTGAACTGAACTCCACAAGTCGCCAAACTCAATTGTAAACTGTCTGTAAAGAGCTAAATTGTTCGTTTCAGTTTCCGGTATAAATTTTGGTTGTAAGTGCCGAAACAGCCTGCTTTATTGAAGTAGCGTGCAAACTTAAGGTTAGGCAAGAGGCAAACGGCTAGTTGTCGACCCTTATCTGCCTCCACTTTTCTAAGTTCGCATGTGTACCACGTTTACTCAATCCCATAAGCTTTTATGGGTCCATAATAATTTTAACCACTACACCGATAAACTTCCCTAATGAACGTAATAATGTTTGGCAATGAACCAAACTTTTTATACAACCACGACGATATAGATGAATTACATGTTAACAGTAAAACTCTTAAGAGTTAAATGTACTAATATAAGCTTTGTCAATATGGAAAGATGTAACAATAATATAAGGTCGCACAATTATGAGTGATTTTCAAAAGTACAATATTATTTTAATTAAGAGATCCTTTACTCAAGAACAAAACACAATTTTGTGTAATTCTAATTCTTGTAATACCGTGCATAACGTAGGGCAAGATTTCGTTAAAATACATACGTTTACCAAATTTCAAGTCAATATCTTAGACGGTTCCAGAATAAACGTGCGCACAAGTTACAGACAGACCGACAAACAGAACACAGACAGAATTTTTTTTGCTCAAATTTTAAATCTTGACGTTTCATGATATTCTAAGCCTATTTGAACAATAAAATTGTTCCTGTTTTTTTTGTACGTTACTATTATAGTTCCATTGGAAATAATATGGTATTCGAATTGATCGCCGGTCAATTAATTATAAAAGAAATTGAGGAACTGGAGCAAATCAAAGTAAAAAAAATATTGACATATTAACATTTAGAGATGCCTTAGTCGTTTTAGAAACGATGCAGAAGACAAAATTTTTTAACGAACTCCCGATCGAAATGCTCGGTGGTACATACTATACGTATTTGACATAGCGAAAAAATAAATGGAAGACAGTGTAGACCTGCGGCGCACGCGTGCGCGCAGTTCAAAAATAAATTAACGTGATCAAACTTGGCGGAAATTGTTCGTTTGGATGCCCTTTTTTCAAAAACAACGTGGCAGACAATTCTATGCAGCAATTTTAATGTTATTCTCATGAAAATTTTCAAATTTGAATGCTCAAATTCAAAATTGCCAAAATAGCTCTAAATTTATAAAATTAATGCCAGCCAGCTCCTAGACTATTACCTAATATTTGCTATTACCAAGATGATACGTCCGCTAGTTCAAAATGCTATCATCAAATATTTTCAGAAAGATGGATTGATACTAATGCTGTTGTCAGATGATTAACTCTGCCACTTGCCTTAATTCTATCAAACGTTTTGTGAAGTTATTTAATAATTATCGTTTACGAAGAATTCATTGAAGATGTGTCTGACTTTTACATCATAATGTGTACTTAAATAGTAAGCCACCTTGTATAATATACAGCACAATCAGTAAATATGTTTTTGTCGTTATCTTGAATATACAGCCAATTTCATTTTTAATTGAAAAACTAATCTTAAATAAAATTTAACTTAAATTACTTCAACACTTTCATAAGTAATAAAAGGTAGCTATAAAGAACAAATTAAATTTTAATGACCACCTGCACATTACGCTCTTCTGTTTTTTCACACACGTATTGTTCTGTTACGTGACTGTATACATTTATTTTAGCTTCCCTCTTGTCTTCCAGATAAATACCCTCCCTAATTTTGTTGAGTACATTTCCTAATTTGCTAAAAATTGCGTTGACAGTAATATAAATGAGGCAGTCGGATGACTATTTGTCGCCAGGTCTTAAGTTTCTATCTACTTCGCACATTTAAGATATGGGGCAAAAGAGTATAAGAAGAATATAAAGTAAACTAATAAATCTAAAAGAGGTAAAACATACTTAATATTTATTTTTCCATTTTCTTATTTATTAGCCGAATATAAAACTGTAGCTAATAAATTATTTTTATATTTCCGTTTTTAGTCCATGTAGACCTGTAAAATGAGTAGGTGGGTGCTCAAAGTTTGTGCCAAGGTTTGTACACATCGATGGAAAGCTATTTTCATACTCTATCACACCAAGTCCCCACTTAATCTTTTGTACGCGTAATTCTCCATCTTGAAAAGATGGCGGAAATCGTCCATTCAAATAAAGGCCAATATCTCACGATGCACTTGACCATTTGAGCTGATTTTTAATAGATAGATAGATACATTTTATTTGTTCGCTTGTACAAAAAAATACAAAATACCCATACGGGTGTTGAACATGTCAAATAGAGAAAACCTAGGCTAAAATGAAGACAAAAAAATGATACATATATAAAAAGGCATATACAATACATATTAAAAGGATTATAAGACTAGTAAGAGGTTAATATTTTGTTTAAGGTTGAATTTTTAAAATTAAAATTAAATATTAAAAGGTAACACAATAGTGTTAGTGTACTATATTGTCACAATAATAAAACAATATACTTATTAAAATATATTATCATTGAAATATTCATCCAGTGAGTAATAAGCTTTCTCATATAAAATATTTATTAATTTGCTTTTAAATTCTCTAGGGGGTAGACTTCTTATATTTGTGACCAAATATAGTATTGAATGAATATTCGTATATAACATGTTAATAATGCGTGCTATCTAAAAATTGCTTGGAATCATTTTTGTTAAATTTTTATAGATAAATTCATCAGTGTATGCAGTTTTTATAAAATAAATATCTTTAGCAAAAATCCCTTTGGTTGACAACAAGCAAGGTTTTTTGTACAATCTGTTATGAACAAATTTTTTGTGGAAGACAATTAGTTAATTTATCTTCATTTTCTTAGCTTTTATAGTAGTTTAAATTATGCCACAATGTCTAAGCAAACTGCGATTTTCATACATATTGCAA
Source organism: Rutpela maculata (assembly GCA_936432065.2). Taxonomy (NCBI): domain Eukaryota; kingdom Metazoa; phylum Arthropoda; class Insecta; order Coleoptera; family Cerambycidae; genus Rutpela; species Rutpela maculata. The sequence goes on along the minus strand of OW386285.2, from coordinate 137,878,432 downwards.
AAAATATACAAATTTTTGAAAAAATATTTATGGTTTTACTTATTTGCTCATTTTGTCGAAATATGTTTTCGAAAAGGGCATATTTAATCATTTCCGAGAGAAACAGGAAATTTTTTGCTGCCAAACTATTGGTTTTACAGAAAAATGCCAAAGGAGATAAAATTCCCTTTATTATACTCTTTGCAAATACAAAAACGAAAAGTATATTGCAATTTGATCGGCACATTTCTATACTGATTGGAAAGAAAAAATGTTTATGTTAGTGATCTAATTCTGAACAACTTTCAAAATATCCGTCCGTTTGTCCGTCCATCCGTCACGTTTTTTGTAAGCACGATAACTTAACTAAAAGTCCGACTGTATTGGAATTTGGAAGGTAAGTTAATGCAGGAAGAATCGTGTTGTTTTTTTACAAGCTTTTATTTAACTTGCAATTTTTGTAACTAGGTATTTCCGGTTCAAAATTAAGCAGTGTGATACTACCGGTGTTAGCTATTTATGGATGTAGTGCATTAAGGGAATTACTAGGGAATTAGAGGAATTACTAAGGAATTAGAGGAATTAGTAGGGAATTAGGGGAATTATTATCTATTTTGGGAATTAGTGTACACAATATTTTTCTGCGGAATACCCCTCGGTTGAAAATATGGGAACCAGGCTGAAATTTTAATAACAGCTGCGTAATACTCTTAAAACTTAAGAAACACATATTTTTGAGGTTAGCTGTGACGTCACGTGCTGATGTCCTATAATAGCCACACTGTTTACCCTTCGCTCCACTTCAGCTTTAGCTTTACCGATGAAACTTTGTGATTGGTGTTGCCTCCTCTTAAATATCACTATATATAGATACAAGTACTGAGCCGAAAAAGTGCGTTAACCTGAGGCACTACTGACCGGAACAGTCAATTAAATACGCAAAGGGGTTTCAACATTCGGAAATGTGGCCTGCAACCTATTAACAATAAATTTATACATTTCAAGAGACGACTCAAGCTCTTCCGTCTGGGTATGTATCAAAAATTGATGCAGCTCATCTGGAGATAGCTTGGAATCTATGTCGTCTCTATAGGTTGATACTAGTGTGTTGATCATTGCAGTGCGCTGACTTTCAGACTTTTTTTCATCATCATAGCCTTTTTCCGAATTTTCTTCAACGTCAGATTCTTTTTCTATTTGCTCATCGTCGCCAGATTCATCAGAATAATTTTCTAATGGTCTTCATCACTGGTTTCAGAATCAGAATTCTCTCCATTTCTTTCTTAGGATTTTCTAGATTGTTCTTTCTCAGTTTCTTGAATTTTCGCATCAGTAGATTTATTTTCATTGATATCAAATATGCCGAAAAGCTGATCCGTTTCTTGATAAGCTTGCATTCTACTGCCAAGTTCAGCAGTTAATCGATCGCAAACCTTATTCAAGGCATTAACAAAAAAAAAAATTGTCGGCCTGTTAGCACTACGCTGGCACTGTCGAGTTGCGACTTTCGTCTTAAAAGGTGAAGGTGTTACCTTCTCTATTCTCTATTTTCTATTTCCTTTTTTTTTACACTCATATTGGTAACATCCTAACTTCAGTTTCAATTTTAGTCAAATCTATTTCTAACTTTGGCTTTTATAAATTATTTCCGGAAATCAAGGAGTCCAACCATATTTCACAAAGAAAGTTTTGTAGGGATTTACTCATTTTATTTATTCGCTGGAAAAGTTTATTCCACATCACCGTGATAAGTGCTGCTTCATATGAATTCATTTTGTTTGTAAGAGCTTTCGCTTCAATTTTATTGAGTGGCTTCTGTGGTGGGCCCTCACCTATTTCAATTAAGGCGGATTTGATACCTTTGTATCCATACTTAAAGCCAATACAGCGTCGCCCGAGCAGACCATCTTGTTTCCGATACATTCTTGACAGCACGAGTACGTTTTTTTTTCCCTTTACCAGAACCAGATGCGTTCGGAGGATGTGCCATCTATGTCTCAAAGCAGACAAAAATACTTATAGATTCTGAACAAAGTGAAAATATGATTCTGAACAAAGTGAAAATATGATGCAGCAATAGGCGAGGATTCTGCCGCAGCATTGCCTACGTAACTGTAACTTGAACAGGGAATGTATACAGCCTTAGAACTATGCGCCCTTATTCTAGTCTGCAAACCGGTGTACTTCCCTGACATATTTAATGCGTTAACGTTACCTCTGTGGTGTAAGCCTACCTTAACTGTATATATAGGTTAAGTGTTTAGATAAATAGAGTACATTAATTAGTAGAATAAGCAATTATTTTATATCGAAATTAGGACATTATGCCACGGGCTAGGGGGCATTGATTTGTTGTAACATTATTGTATAAGAAGTTATGGTGAATATACGATAACCAGAAGTAAGAGAATAAAGAGTATTATTTAATTCCCTGCAAGATGTACCCAAATTGCACTAGCGTATAAATCTAATATTACATGGCGATCCTGCCCAACCGAATTTTGTGGAAGAAGTAAGAAGCAGAAATTATAATTTGACATTACGTTTTATATTTAAATATTGGTACAAAATACTATGGGAAGTTCGCAATCGGAAGAAAAAGTGATCATTGCCCAAGCAGCAGGCAGGGATGCAAAATCCAAATTCGAAGATGGTATTACACGAACTGAATGGATTTGATTTTAATAAGTTTGATGGTAGTTGTTTTTATGGGATTGGTGTATTGGCTTTCCAAATATTTTAAAAAATCCCTCAGGAGGACAATCAGATGGGAAATCAGTAGAAACGAGCTCCGGGCGCATGGTCAAGCACAAAAACAAGAGGCTTAATCTTTTTTTTTAATATTTATTTTAGCATTTTAGCATACATAAAATAGATTTAAAAAAAAACAAAAAATTCAAATGGTATAAAAAAACAAATAATGTGTAATAATATGGTTGTGAAGCAAGCATTTATGGATATAATAATAATTTCAGGAAGTACTGAAGAGTTTTGGAGAAATCTATATGTAAAACAAAAGGGAATAAGATGAAAATAGTTGAATTAATTTTATGGCTATATTATTAAATTGTTAAGAATACTATACAACAGGTAAAATTTTGCAATTATGCAATTTTGTTACCATCGACTTTAATTGTTTAGAAATTAATTTCCAGTAACCCAATTATAGTTCACTTACAAAATTGCAAAGTGGCATACTTAGATATAAGAATTGCTTATTTATTCATAGGTTATTTTAATTGTGCTATGTTGGATAGATGGGAGATAAATTATCTGATCTTGTTAATTCTCTTAATGACATAAAAGTTTATTTAGTCAAAATTGGACCCCATAGACGTAGTAAAGGGGATATTTTAAGTAGAAAGTTAGGTGAGGCCCGTAATGTATATAAACAAGTAAAGGAAGTTATCACAGCTATAGACTTAAAAATTGCGGCATCTGAGTTAAGTGAAGCTGACATAACTTTAGCAAATAACTTTATTAAAGAAATTAAGCAATTTTTTTTTCAAATTTTAGATCTTGAGACCAAGAAGGACTCTGATTGCACAATGAGTTCCTTTGATCTTAAAGTTAATCTTAAAGTTGCTGAGTATGAGTCTTTTGCCAGTAATGACTAGTGATGAGAGTATCATTAAACAATTAGGAAGTTTCCATTTTTCTCATTTTCTCGTAATAAATAGTCGTAATAATCTAAAAAATATCTGTAATTTTTTTTTTTTAAATTATCTCTATAAATAAAAAAGTTATGGTCCTTCCGAGTTTAAAATGCCGCGATCATCTGGGCTGAGCTCGATTACGTCACAATACATAATTCCGCCAACAGCGGCAGTTTATAGCCAGCTTGCATTTGAGAGCCGAAAAAATTGCTGAAACAATTTTGGCACGTTCATATTTTTCGAAAAACACCATTGGGATGGCCGTATGATGTCGCGACGTAAAGAGGAAGTCTTCCAGATAAACCTGATCGTAAATTGTATGGCGAAATTCGAAAATTCGGCTCGGCACGAACGAATCAAAAGTGACATTTTGTGACATTTCAGAAAATCGAGCACATACACTAAATAAAGGGAGCATACGGCGCCCCGCCGGCATGGCAAGTCAGCACATTGTGTATTGTGACGTCACGGTGGACTTCAGCCGAGGCGAAGTATTCAAATAAGAAATTGAATAAGTTCGTGAGTTTTTCAGATATCGAGATAATTTTTTTTTGTTTGACTAGTTATCTGAAAGACTACTAAATGAGGTTGAATGTACATGATATTTCTAAAATAGGAAACTTCCTAATTAATAGATGCTTTAGAATTATATAATTCTATGCTAGACGCTGGTGGTAAAACTCAATTAATAAAGTTTGTTCTAAAAACGCAACTTTCGCCTAGCGCTAAACTTCAAACTACAGCAACTCTTGTCGATGATATGAAAAAATTTATTTTAACTAGATGTTCAGACACGGCTTTGCAGATGAAACTTTTCCGGGCTAAACAAGGTAACAGGTCCATTGAAGAGTTTGGTAAAGAATTAGAAGATCTTATTGTCAATTCAACTATTTCGCAAGCTAATAATAATTCTGATGCATGTATTGCTACCTCTTAATGAAAAAACGGATATAAAACGGTTTGCTGATGGACTTCGCAATCCCAAAATTGGCACGAGTGTCAGTTAGAAATTTTTCATCTCTGAGTGAAGCAATTAGGGCAGCTCAAGATGAAGAAATCTCACAGAATGATAATTCCCAAATTATGACTTTTTCTAGCAGGGGTAGATTTTTTAATTCTAGAGGTTTTAATCATAATAGACGAGGGCGCAGAGGCTTTAATTCTTATCGAAATTTTAATACAAATTTCAATTCAGCCAGATTAAATACAAATACACAGTCATATTAATACGAGTATTAATAAGTGTAGACAGGAAAGTTCGAATCAGCGTTTCAACAGAAATAGTAGAAATATTAGAGGTCGACAATAACAATATATGTCAAGGTCAGGAAATGTTTATTTTGCTGAAAATGTTGAAGCAGGCCAGAATCAAAGCAGCTCATCTTCCATTTCAAATAATGATAGTAAGTTTAATAATGACTTAAACCAGTTTTTTCGAGACTGCCATAGATAAACTATATATGTAATGATGATGCATGAGTTCGATTAAATGTAGTATGAATGGACAACACTTGAACTTTTTATAGACAAAGGTGCCTCTTTATGTAGTATAAAGTATGAATGTCTCAATAATAGTGGTAGTAAAACTTATAATGAAAAATTAGAAATAAGAGATATAGGTGAAAATGTGAGTTCAGTGGGGTACACATATGTGCTTTTGGAGTTAGAAGAAGTTCAATTAAAAGTAAAATTCTACATATTCAATGATCTTCCCTGTAAGAGTGATGGTATTATAGGTTATGATTTGCTGAAAAAATTCTATGCAACAATTAATTTTGAACATAATAAATTGTCATTAATTGCCGAGGACAAAGAAGTTATAACTGAATTGCATTCAAATAACAATCTTATGTTCACAATCTCTCCAAGGTATGAGATAATTCAGTTCTTACTTACAAGCATGAAAGATGATTGTGTGGTAATGTCGAAAGAGTTATGTCAAGGAGTGATAATGGGTGGAAGTATTGCGAGACAAGATAATGGTAAAATTCCAGTGAGAATACTAAATACTAGAAATGAAGAAGTACGCCTGAACAATTGCCCATAAGCCCTTAATGTATCTATTCAACATGACCGATCCATCAAGTCGTCTAACTAAATTTCGGTTATGTCTGGAAGAGTATGATTTTGATGTTGAGTATATAAAAGGTAGTGAGAATGTCACGGCTGATGCTTTATCTAGAATTGTGATAACATCAACGAATTGAAAAAATGAATGAAAATCAGATGGCAGTTATGACTAGGGCACAAGCAAAAACGGAACAGAGGGATTTAGATAGAAGGGATGAGGATATCAATAGCGTTCGACCTGAGATCAACCAGACTTTGTCGAAACTCTCAAACGACCAAAGGATTATATAGAATTAAAAATAATGTCAGAAAAGGAGAATAGTCAAATCAAATGCTTAGAACAGTATCAACAAAATCCGGAAGTTTTTATTTTGTTCCTTCTCTTTCAATGCTTTGCTTGAATCCAAATACTCGATCAGCATTAACGCAAGACGTACTGTTGAGGGATTTGGCGTTCATATGTTCAGAAATAAATATTCGCGAATTAGTTGTTTTTAGAGAGAAAAATAATATGCAAATGATTAAAAAGCTAGCTAGCACAATAAAAAAAATTCTAAGTCAAAAGAGTATATAAATATATCCAAAAAAGGGGCGAGCATAGAGGCGACTTCAATGTGAATATCAGTCGATATTCCGTTGAAGCAACGTCGAGCGCGGTTAGTACTTGGGAAATACAGCGTTCTCGTCCCACCTTCTAGCGGCTTGTATATCAGTGTATACGCAGAAGTTACGTAATTTCGGATGAGGGTTACGTAGTGGATATACCATCCTTCGGAGGGGATGCAAAGCAGGCGGTCATTTGTCTATTAAATGTTAGGCAAGTAAAAGATCCCTACTCTTCTTAAGGGAAGAGGTTCGGCAAAATTTCCAGGTTGGGGGTAGCTCGTCTCCTGGCGTCGGTGATAGGCCCTAAAAAAATATCCAAAAATATGCTATGCATTGTAAAAGATATTAAAAGAGTAACGGACGAAGAAACAAAAACGTTAATACTAAACGATTTCCACTTACTTCCAACGAGTGAACACCCAGGTATTAATCGTATGGTAAATAATATAAGAAAATATTATTTCTGGTCAGGTATTCACAAAGATGTTAGTAATTTTGTGAAGAAATGTGATGATTGTCAAAGACACAACTATTGTAAAATCACCAAAGAACCAATGATAGTCACATCTACTACTACATCAGCTTTCCAAAAAATTTTTCTTGACATTGTATGTCCCTCAGAAAGAGACATTGAAAATAATTCTTATATACTCACTCTTCAATGCGAACTGACGAAATTTGTAGAAGCCCGTGCACTAACATCAAAAGATTCTGTAACAGTAGCAAAAAGTTTCGTAGAAAATTTCATATTACGCTATGGAATTCCTCAGCAAATTGCTACAGATAAAGGAGCAGAATTCGTTTCAGAAACAATTAATGAAGCCTGTCAACTTTTAAATATGGGCAAAGTAAATTCAACAGCTTATCATCACGAAACCATAGGAGCTTTAGAAAACTCTCATAAGGTCTTAGATGCTTATTTAAGAATGCAAACACAAATCAGTGTTTCTTGGTGTATGTGGTTACCATACTGGAGTTTTTCATATAACACAACTGTTCACACATAAACAAAATATACTCCATTCGAATTAGTTTTTGGGAAATCATGTAACATTCCAAATAATTTAAAGAATACAGTAGATCCTTTATATATCTTTGATAACTATCCACTAGAGCTTAAATATAGATTGCAAACTTCACAAAATGATGCTAGGAATAATTTACTGTTAGGTACAGAAAAAGAAAATGTAATTAAGATAAGTCTACAAACACTGTTAGTCATATAAAAGGTGATTTACTGCTAGTGAAAAGTGAAGTCGGTAATAAATTAACGCCACTATTTGACGGACCTTATGCAGTAATTGAGGAATTACCTCCCTACGTAAAAATAACAAAAACTCTATAGAAGTAATAGTACATAAGAATAGAACAAAGCCATACTTTAGATAATATATTATTTAGTATTTTAGTTTTAATGCGTACTACCTTATTGGCCAGGGCCCAGGCAATCAGTTAACTAATAAATTAATTAATTGTTAGTAGTAACATTAATTAATTTAAAAAAATGGGGGAAGGTGTGGTGTAAGCCTACCTTAACTGTATATTTAGCTTAAGTGTATAGATAAATAAAATATATTAATTAGTAGAATAAGCAATTATTTTATGTTCAAATTAGGACATCATGCCACGGGCTAGGGGGCATTGATTTGTTGCAACATTATTGTATACGAAGTTGAATATACAATAACTAGAAGTAACAGAATAAAGGTATTATTTAATTCCCTGCAAGATGTACCCAAATTGCACCATCGTATAAATCTAATATTACACCTCAATAGACAGGGAAATGGAGGCCCCTGAAAACATGAGGCCCTTGGCGAGCGCCTAGTGCGCCTAGACCTAAATGCGCCGCTGGTCAATAGTTATATTTTTATTTTAAGTAAATCAGAAAAACCCTAACAAAGGTAGGCAGAGGCCCCAATTGTTCATCAGTAGAGCCGTTGCTATTAATTAAAATAACAAATGAACATAAACTGATGCAGTACCTTGGAGGGACAAAGAAGCTTCTTGGCGCAAAATTAAGATTTGCTGACATTTATGCAATTTCCAGAAACTAATAAAAAATTACCAATTGTGTAATATCTCAATGGCAAAAGCAACAGATTTTTTGGTGAAACTGAATGATTTCTATAATAGAATAAAACATACTTTAATATTTGCTTTTTAGCTACATTAGAAAACTTTTTACTCATCGCATCGGTTAGAAACTCGAAACAATACTCGATTTGTTCAAAAATAAATATTACCATTAGTCTAAGATACGTACTAAGGTCGACCTTCACCGATCAGGTAACCGAATGAAATCTATTTTTTATGAAAAAAAAAATGCTAATAGAAGTAACGGTGATGAGTTGCTTAACGAAATATATTCAAGGCTTTTTTTTGTTTTTTTTTTTGTTTTTTTTGTTTTTTTTTTGTTTTTTTTTATCTTTTTTTATTTTTTTTAATTTTATTTATACTTATCGTTTGGCAATAAAATTATCTTTATTTTGATATATGATTTATTTGGTTACCGGATCAGTGAAGGTACCACTTTCGATTCACCTATTTAAAACTGGCAACCGTACAGCCTTGAACGGAAAAATGTAAGCAACCTTATGTTTACATATTCTATAAGTTTCTTACTTTCGATTAGTGTTAGATTTTTTTGGTTAGAATATCGGTGAAGGTATGGGAAAAAAAATTAATTATTGAATTTTCAATTAAATATAGCCTTGAACATATTTCGTTAAGCAACCCATCACCGTTACTTTTGTTAGCATATTTTTTTTCATAAAAAAATAGATTTCATTCGGTTACCTGATCGGTGAAGGTCGACCTTAGTACGGATCCTGTACTATATCGGCTTCCTAATTTAAGCAAACAATATGGCCTCGTTTACACCGACAGCTTGGTCTGCGAACTAAGTACCCTTTGCGAACCATACTCCGTATTAAACGTATAGTGCGTTCAATGTAAACAGTCTGAACTGAGCTGATCCGCCTTTAGTCTGATTCTCTTGAGCAGGAGCATCACACCATATATAATTCGTGGTTTAATACCGAACCTAAGTAAAATGTGGTGTAAACGTAGACGTACTAGACAAATCTAGGAAATGTCAAGTTTGTGAGGTTAGAGTCGTCGTTCCCGCATAAATAAAAACATATATAAAGAAACTTTTTAAATATAATAATAATAATTGTATATGTACGGTTTTATTTATTGTTTGGTTTATAACTAAACTGGTGCTTTGTTGTATAAACCTGACAGTTAATTGGTTTTGTAAATGGAAACGTGTTTTCCTAAGCATTTCTAATAACTTTCTCCATGTATTTCGTTGAATTTGTTTTACAACTGTTGGCATTAGATTAAAAACCGCAAATGTAATTTTCTTTTTAGGACTTTTTTTTACGCAAGTTAAGCGTTTATAGGTTAGGTTTGCTAGCTCCTGGTGCTAATCGACAAATTTTCAAGTATAGTGATGTGTTGTAAACAGGCACAAACTAAATAAATTCGATTCGATCTATCCCTACTCCCTTAGTTCCCTCGGCTCAGACCAAATTATTTCACGGTGTAAACTAGGCCATTTAACTTTGACTTTTCACCCCACTGTCAAAAACAAACATAATTTGTAGGTTAACCTTGGGCTAACATCTTGAAGCTAGGGCTAAGTTATCTCTAACTTTAGCCCAAGGTAACTTTAACCCGACCAAAATAAACACTTAGGCCCGGTACTTTCACTTAAGTATAAATAAACTTTATCCCCCTAATGACTATCTGATGAATAAGATAACCAGAGTTTGATATCTGTAGGATAACCAGTAATGCAGTCAATTTGTGTTCAAAAGGGCCCCTAGCGAGGAGAAAGTTGTGGGGAGTTTTGATTTCTTCCATTATGTACGTTTTTTGGGGTACTGAATCCGAATCCGAGGTTTGCTAACAATATTTCGTGACGCAACATTGAAAAAAATTCAAAAAAAAAGAAAAAAATCTTATTTTTTGGCGGTCTTTTGCTTATAACTCGAAAGCTATCAACTTTTCGTAAATAACCTCTCTATTCAAAATGAAAGTACATAAAATATCCCACAAATTTCACTATTTAGATTTTTTTCATCGACGAACCGTTCGGTCTCAAGCGCTAGTTGAAAATTGGCGTATTTCGGCTGAAAGATGTGATGGCCGGTGTGTTTTTTTGGTGGGGGAGAGGGGAGGACCTCTCATGAACAATACAAAGGGCCGCGAGAATGGGAACGCAGGTACACGGTGACGTAGTTGGCCTTGGCTCGTCTGTGAAAGAGTCAAATGGAGGGAAAAAAGACTTTTAAACCAGATGGGGCAGTTATAAATTATAATTCTGTGCAAATATAATTCCGTCTTGTACGTCTTTTCATTTTATTTATTTTCTCCCGGCCTCCCCAAATGAGTTTATATAGGTTGACTTTTCAGCCTACAAAAATTGTCTAATTACTTCCACATCCAGTGAAAGTATAGTAACGACAAAAACAATTTTAAAAATTTTTATTGTTCAAATAGGCTTAGAATGTCACGAAACGTCGAGATTTTAAGTTTGAGCGAAAAAAAATTTCTGTTTGTCGATCTGTCGGTCTGTCTGTCTGTCGGTCTGTCTGTCGGTCTGTCTGTAACTTTTTTGTGCGCACGTTTACTCTGGAACCGTTTGAGATATTGACTTGAAATTTGGTACACATATGTACTTTAACGAGATCTAGAACTAGATTATATTTTCATCTTGTTCCGTCGAAGGGTTGGGGAGTAAATTGGGGTAAATTTGGGGAAAATAGGTAAAGCAAGCAGGTAAGAGTCCATAAAATTGATATTTCTTATATACAAGAGAAGCTAAGGTTTCAAAAAAAATTTTGGCATTAGCCACCCCCCTTACCACCCCCACCCCATTATTAAAGGGGATGAAAAAAAATTGTGTGTGTGTACAAGAACCAGAAACCTCAAAATGTTTTTTTACTTCATCCACCTCTTATCACCACCCCCACCCCGCTACCGATGTGGGGTATCGTTTTATGGGTTTTTGGGGTAGAGGATTTCAAATATTATATTATTAAATTTCCATAAACAATTATTTCCACATACAAAAATTTTTTCGTTGTGAGTGACTTGGAAAAAAATCTGGATGTGGAAGTAGTGATTCCTTGGGCAGCTGTTTTTTATTATAACAAAGTATTTGAAATATGCATATTACAATTTAAGTAGTCTATGACATCATTTTAGTAATGTCTTTTTAGAAGATATGATTATTTACATCTAATTATAAATTTAAAGTCAGAACACAATGTAAAACAAACTAAACTTCTGTCAATCACAGCGAAATCGCGTGGGTGTGGCTATTTTTATTAGGTAGATAAAAGCGTTATCCGATGGTTTAGGTGCCGGATATATTATCCTGGAGATAAGGCATATTTATCTGGCGGATATAACTATTTGTAGGTGAAAATACCGATTTTTTTTGCTTATCTCCGGGATAAACCTTCTTATTCTTCACATTAAATATCATTATCTACAGAATGAAAGTACCGATCCTTATATGTGACCGCCTTTTTATTTGATTTTACGAGGGCATTTGATACCATCGACATAGATTTTCTGCCTGCGAAACTTTATAATTTAGGACTGCGTGGGCCAATAAATGAGTGGGTAAAGTCCTTCCTGTCTGATAGACAAATAAAAACAAAAATTAATGAAGCTGAATCAGACACTTTCGATATGAATATTGGAACCCCCAAGGGAGTGTACTAGGTCCTTTGTTATTCCAGAAGGTAAAGTTTTTATGTATGCGGACTGTACGACCATTGTAGTATCCGATTCTAAACCTGACATCGTTCTAGATAAGGCAAAAATAATACTTGCTGAGTTTAATAATTGGTGTCATCAAAACCATCTCATCATCAATTATGTTAAAACCAGCTGCATTGAATTTAAAAATAAGCATAAAATAAGCATTAACTAAAAATTTACATTCAGCGGTCACGAAATTAAAACAGAAACTACAGCTTCCTTCTTGGGAATAAAACTAGACAGTAATCTTCTCTGGGAACAACACGTAGACAAAACTTCATCTAAACTAAATAAAAGTTTTTATATTATCAGCTCATTAAAAAGTAGTTTAAATAAGGAGGCTCTCTCAAGGGTTTATTATGCTTTTTTACAAAAAAGTCATTCTAGCTGCTAAAAAATTACATAATGACAGGCTATATCAGGAATTCCATAACAAAAGTAAAACTGTTTGGAGAATAATAAAAAACGACATAGACGAAAATAAAAATTCCACAGAAATATCACACATTATTTTAAATAACTGCACTGTAACAAATCAAAAAATTATAGCAAACTCATTTGCAGATTATTTTGCCGAAATTCCATACAAAGTGGGTATAGAACAGGATGAAATTAATAGCAACATAAATAACTTATTCGCTGAAACCATGAAATAATACCATGTTCTTAAGTCCAATATCTGAAAACACTGTATATAACACAATAATGAATTTAAAAAGTTCAAATTCGACCGGAACAGATTTAATTTCTTCTAACCTTTTAAAAGCCGCTGTAAATTATATTACATATCCTTTAACTTATCTTACTAATAGGTCTCTAGAAATATTTAAAATAGCACGAATCATTCCCCTGCATAAAAAAGAAGATAAGGACAATATTGAAAATTATCGTCCTATTTCATTGCTTAGCTCTATTTCTAAGGTATTGGAAAAAATAGTGTTTGACCAAATAGTTCATTTTTTTAACTGACAAGAAGATATTACACAACGCACAACATGGTTTCAGGAAAAACAAAAATACGCAGTCGGCTGTATTACGGTTTATTGAAAAACTATATACATGTTTAGACGAAAGTAAAAATGTATATTTATGGACTTAAGCAAGGCCTTTGACCTTGTCAACCATGCCTTGCTTAAGGAAAAACTTCAAAGCTACGGTCTCAGGGGAAAGGTATGTGATTGGTTAACTTCTTATCTTTATAAGAGGAAGCAAGTCGTGGACATAAACGGTGTTCACTCTAAAGAAGTTAATGTAAGTATTGGTGTTCCTCAAGGATCTATCTTAGGTCCTTTGATGTTTTCAATATTCGTGAATGATCTTCCTGATATAGAGAACTGTGAACAAAATTTAACAATGTTCGCAGATGATAACACCTACTTGTGCAGTGCATCATCAATTACAAATGCAATCACATAGATGCAAAAAATGATTATTCGTTTTAAAAATTGGTTCAACAAAAATAAATTGTGTCTCAATACTTCCAAAACAGTATTCATAAATTTTACACCCCGAACATCTATAATTACTGAAAGTTATTGGTTAAGAATTGGAGGTAAGTCGATAGCTCAAGCTCAAAATACGAAATTTCTTGGATTGCACATAGACAACATGCTAAGTTGGGATATACAATATACATACTGAAAATCTTTGTAGCAAACTTTCTTCATTTTGTTATGCACTAACAATACTAAAGAACATTAGTAATGAGATAACTTTGATGTCATTTTATCATGCTCAATTCGTATCACGTTTGCGTTAAGCAAAAATTGCAGATATTTTTACTAGATAATGTTTTTTATAGTACATCTGAATTTCTTAATTATTGATATACCATGCCTTTTATTTAACACATTTTATCATTATTTGTTGCTGTATGTTAATAGTAAGTTTACTTTTCATTGTTTTGTATTTTTTGTATTTAATGTTATTTGTCAATTTATCATTTGTTTTATACTTTTGTGACATGGAACTTTATACACCTATAATTATTGTACTCTGTAGTATTGCTGACGTTTCCTATACTATGTAACATAGTCTACTGGAACAAACGATATTATTATTATTATTATTTCGGCTTATCACACTCCTCAGTTAGTAACTGGGAAATTTCACCTATATTATTATTATTATTATCGAGCTAAAAACCAGTCACCCTTCTCTGTGGCTCCGACCCTCACAGAGGGGAGCTGGTAGTACCGGTAGCCACTCCCCACGCCCGTGGGGTAAGTGACTACTGGGTCCGGGAATCGTGTGCCCTGAGCAGACGTAATGAACCGAGAATGACGGCCTTCTGCATTCTGCCGGCTAAGATCTCTGCCGAATTTTGGCATGACGGTATGATCTTGAGTTCCGAAAGCAGTGTGTGTCTCGTTCCACCGAGGGCTCCTATAATCAGTACCACTATCTTAACAGTATGGTCTGGATAGAGTCTGCGGAGTTCGAAGAGCAGATATTTTGTCCGTTTTTCCTCCTCCTTCAAGACAATGTTGTTCTCCGCGGGAGCCGAGAACTCCACGACGAACATTGTCTTGAGTTGATGGTCGAGGAGTACTACGTCAGGCTTGTTGGCTTGTATTTGCCTGACGGTGGGAAAAGAGTAGTTCCAATAAATTAGACACTTCTCATTTCCCACAACGGACTCAATATCCCCCGGAGCGTAAGGCAGCACTGGTGTTTTGTCTATCCCATACGAGTGCCTTAAATGGTAATAAAGCACTCGTAATGCTCCGTCGTGCCTTTGGATATAGGCCGAGACTGCATATGTCGGGCAAGCTGACAGCAAGTCTCTAGCGCCCTGCGGTAGGCCCTGCAACTGACATCAGGGACGCGACTACGATAGACGAGGGTGTTAAATACACCATCCTGGCAAGCCATTATGAATCCCTTGGTCTCAGACTTCAGCCCGGCTGACCTTAAGATAGACCATGTGCCAGAACTCCTGAAGTCATTATAATTTGGGGGGACTGAATGAAACTTTTACCAGCTGTTTCTAGGCTCATGTGGAGCAAAAAAGTCGGAGAGGTCCATCATGGGGAGGTAGCTTTCAAATATGGCGGCCGTTCAAAATGGCGGCCCGACTGCGAATCTTTAAATTCAATTATCTCGAGATCGGGTGGAGCAATCTTCAATTTCTTTTTTTCTAAATGTAGGTTAATGTATTGAATATATTTTTGTTCATAATGTTTATGGCCAAAAAAACAGTATTTATCGGTCAAAATTTGAAAAAACAGAAAATTGGATTTTTTGAAATTTACGTTTTGCTGCTTATTGGACTAACGGTTGGGTATACCGAGAACGTGTTCTGAATAAGAGTTTTAGAGCAACATCTCACCTTTAAAACGCAAAAAAGAAATTGAAGATCGGAGTAGTAGAACCCGACATTTCGAGATTCAAAGTGGACGGGGCGGGGTTGAGCATTAATACTGTATTTTAAAATAATATGGTTTATCTATCTGTCCGTATAATTTTATTGTTTTTTGCATTTTATTTTATATTATTTATTTCATATTTCAGGTAATGGTGGGACTCCTTCAAAGAAAACAGCGATCCTTCTCCAAAAAGGTTGAAAATTGACCGTAGCTGCATCATTTGTGAAAATTCTACACCACTCAAAAGACTTGGACTCTTGGAATGCTTTGTACAATGCCGCGATACTAAGAAAATTTGAACCAATAATAAAACTGCACGAGAGGTTATCTGACCAACAAATACCTTACGTTTACTACCATAAAGAATGTCGCAAAACTTTCGTACACAAAAGAAATCTTGAAAGAATCGCCCGCGCCGCAGATAAAGGTCCTTCACCTGATGAAGATAATAGAAACATCAACGGAACTCCGTCATCTATGAGAAGATCATTGCCCGATAGGAAAAATGCCAGTACTACAGGGCGTATTTATCCGGAGATCTGCATCTTTTGTGACAAGCCAGGCAAATACTACCAAAGTTCGAGGACAAGGGAGAAGTGTGTCAAGTTCGCTGATCTCAGAGCGGACAAGACACTTCGAGCTGTAGCCGTCGAGCGAATGGATAGTAAAATCATGGCGATTACTTCACGAGATATTGTCGCTGGTGAGGCTCACTATCATCATTCCTGCTATAATTCATACACCAGGAAACGACCACAGAAGGTACAGCAGACTTCCTCAGATCCCTACTCCAAAGAAGATAAATTAGACAAAAAAATCGGTGATCTGTTAAGATGTGTCAACGTTAATAACAAGGTTTATATAGCTCCTTCCAATTACACCTTTGAAGCCTAGCTAGTGACTATATTGAAACAAAGAATAAGTTGGACGCATTTGAGAGTGGTCTCAATGTCAGTGAACAGATTGAAGTAGCTGCTGATATTCTGAAGAGTTCAGTAAAGAATTCCATTTCCTCGGTAGAATAAATTTGGCCACCGAATATCAACAATTTGTCCATTGATGACTTTCAAGGGCCGAAGATACTTCTTAATTTCTTAACCAAGCTCCTCAGTAATAGTATGAATAAAGTCAATATTGTCTATAGCTTAAGATATACTATATGCTCCATTGACAAAGTTCTTGCTGGTAAGCACTACAACCGCGCAGTTCGCTTACACAAGCTCGTGTATGGAGCCTGCATGAGAGTTCTGTACTCTGTACTTTGGAATGGGTAGATATAAATGAGTTAGATCTTTCCTACGTCTTTGTTGGTCAGGTTGGTTGGTTGGTTGGTTGGTTACCTCGTGCAGTTTTATTATTGGTTCAAATTTTCTTAGTATCGCGGCATTGTACAAAGCATTCCATGAGTCCAAGTCTTTGGAGTGGTGTAGATTAACCGGTGTAGAATTTTCACAAATGATGCAGCTACGGTCAATTTTCAAATTTGTTTGGAGTAGGATCCATGTTTTCTTTGGAGGAGTCACACTATTACCTGAAATATGAAATAAATAATATAAAATAAAATGCAAAAAACAATAAAATTATACGGACAGATAGATAAATCCTATTATTTTAAAACACAGTATTAATACTCAACCCCGCCCCGTTCACTTTGAATCTCAAAATGGCGGGTTCTATTGATCCGATCTTCAATTTCTTTTTTTCATTTTAAAGGTGAGATGTTTCTCTAAAACTCTTAATCAGAACATGTTCTCAGTATACCCAACCGTAAGTCCAATAAACAGTAAAATGCAAATTTAAAAGAACCTCATTTTTCGTTTTTTCGAGTTTTGACCGATAAATACTGTTTTTTTCGGCCATAAACATTACGAACAAAACTGTAGTCCGTTCATTCACCTACATTTAGGAAAAAAGAAATTCCAGATTGCTCCATCCGATCTCGAGATAATTGAATTTAAATATTCAAAATCAGGCCACCATTTTGAACGGCCGCCATATTTGAAAGCTACCTCCCCATGATGGACCCCCCCGAATTTTTTACTCCATATGATCCCAGAAACCCGTGGTAAAAGTTTCATTCAGTCCCCCCAAATTATAATGACTGATAGGTCTGGCACATGGTCTAAGAAGGCAAAGGTCGGCCTTTCGGATAAGCCAAGGTTTTCTATATTTTTATAGAAAATTCCATGCATTGGCTTATCCGTGTGCAGCTGCAGAAAGTTGTTGTGTTCTGCAGCTTTAATTTCGGCTTTTCGCCGAGCAGGTTCCAATTCGGTGACAGAGTCGCGATTTACCCGCTTGACGTCGAAGGAGAGACCAAGTTCATCGGCTGCTCTCTGTGCTGCCTTAAACAGAAAGGCTCCTACCCCTGCATTTTCATGGTCTCTCTATTATTATTATTATTATTATTATTATTATTATTATTATTATTATGATCAATTCCTTAGTTTACCGTTATCAGACAGTTAACTTTGTAACAGCCTGTTAAGTGTAAGGTCTGGTATGCACCACACTTGAAAGATACTTAACAAACTGTTAGTGTTGGATAGTTTAACAATCCAAATTTTGCCTGTTAAAATCGTATCAATCTGATAAGTCAAGAAATAAAAATACGAAAAGAGGTTGTTAGTACGAGTACGAATAGTTCTACCAAAAAACAATTTATTTGGTGAATTAGATGAACAACAGTTTAAAATGAGATAAGATGCATTGTTTTTTTTTTATTATTTTCTATTATGTGAATATTGCTTTTGACCAGTGCAATGATGACCTCTTTTTCTCCGTCGGTAAAATTTGGGGAACGTTTTTGTTTTTCTCCATATTTATTTTAAACTAAAAGCGAAAAAACTTTGACATAAAACAATTATTTTTAAGGTTAAATGAACATTTAAATCTGAGTGAAGTTAGTCACATCACCACCTAATATTACTGGTAACTTTTACTAATCCAACTGTTTACTAACTGAAACCATCAAACACATTGTGCATATGAATTATTATTATGCTTATAAATTTTATCAGCTTGATAGTTAACAACGGAGTTAACTGAGTAATGATGCATATGGCTGTTAGTTTACCGTTATCAGAGAGTTAACTTTGCAACAATCTGTAAGTGTAAGGTTTGGTATGCACCATACATAAAAAATACTTAACAAACTGTTAAAGTGTCGGATAGTTTAACAAACCAAATTTGGCCTGTTAAAATCGTATCCGTCTGATAAGTCAAAACATAAACAAAGAAAAGAGGTTATGTAAGCTTAATCTATATAGATTGAAGTAACGATATTCTATACAAGAGAAATATTCAGAATAGTTAAATACATAATGGAGATATTGAATTTTAAATTGGTTTTTATTATTCTCTGTTATGTAAATATTGCCATATTTGTTTTAAACTAAAAGCAAAAAACTTTGACAGAAAACAATGATTTTTAAGGTTAAATGAAAATTTAAATCTTAGCGAAGTTAGCCACATCAGTATATCCTACCTAATATTACTGGTAACTTTTAATAATCCAACTGTTTACTAATAGTCTAAGTGCCCGCGTACATAAATGCAATTTATACATATCCTCGTATAACTTCCTGCACGGCATAACTTCGCCTAGTCTATCACTTTTTTCCTCTGCGAGAATTTTCGTAAACGCGGCGTTCCTCCTCGGCATGAAAAAGACGATTTCCACACGTCGGACTGGAAAATCGGCAAATATATTTTGTCCGACAATTCGAAAATTGGATTCTACATATTTCTATTAAGCAATTTTGAAAAAATCAGCTGGTTATCAATAAATGTTTTAAAGTTATGTTATGTTATGTTTAGGGTGGTAGACACCCTTAATGTTCCAAAATTTTTGTCGGACAGTTTGTTTGTATATATAGGATGTATATGTGAAATCATAGTAGGCTTAGCCTACTATGATTTCTCGAAAATTAACATTTTCCTTTTATCGCAGTAGGCAGGCGTTTTAGATTTAGACGATATTTATGTGTTGAATAAAGTCACTTTATGGAGTTGTATGACTGATAAAAATTTGAAATTAATTCGGCCACAAATAAAAAAGATACAGGGGTGTCTTCACGAGAAGTGAAACAAAAATTTTTTTTTGAAAATATTCCGATTTTCACAAAATTTTATAGAGAGACATATGAAGTGATCCTGAACAACTTTCATTAACAAAATTTTGGTCTATCTCTAAGCCTACTATGATTTCTCGAAAATTGACATTTTCTTTTTATCGCAGTAGGCCGGTGTTTTAGATTTAGACGGCATTTATGTGCTAAATAAAGTCACCTTATGAAGTTGTATGGCTGATAAAAATTTGAAATTAATTCGGCCACAAATAAAAAAGATACAGGGGTGTCTTCACGAGAAGTGAAACAAAAATTTTTTTTTGAAAATATTCCGATTTTCACAAAATTTTATAGAGAGACATATGAAGTGATCCTGAACAACTTTCATTAACAAAATTTTGGTCTATCTCTAAGCCTACTATGATTTCTCGAAAATTGACATTTTCTTTTTATCGCAGTAGGCCGGTGTTTTAGATTTAGACGGCATTTATGTGCTAAATAAAGTCACCTTATGAAGTTGTATGGCTGATAAAAATTTGAAATTAATTCGGCCACAAATAAAAAAAATACACGAGAAGTGAAACAAAAATTTTTTTTTGAAAATATTCCGATTTTCACAAAATTTTACAGAGGGGCATATGAAGTGATCCTGAACAACTTTAATTAACAAAATTTTTGTCTATCTCTACAACTATGATTTCTCGAAAATTGACATTTTCTTTTTATCGCAGTAGGCCAGCGTTTTAGATTTAGACGGCATTTATATGTTGAATAAAGTCGTTTTATGGACTTGTATGGCTGATAAAAATTTGAAAGTAATTCGGCCACAAATAAAAAAGATACAATGGTGTCTTCACGAGAAGTGAAACACACTGTATAACTAACATAACCTCAAATTTTAAGTTTTTCAGGTTTATTCTCATTTTTAATGTTTGTATACACATTTCAGCTTGGAGCAATACAGCCCAAGCAAATATTTAAAAATTCAGGCTAATAAGTTTTCAATAATGTTGGTTAATAAAAATAGACTGCTAATTGCAAAGAGAGTCCTATTTTATTAGGAGAAAGTATTTAGAACTTCAAAAACATTACACTGAATTAGATTTTAGTTGAAAGTATGGAAACCAAGCTGAAATTTTAATAACAGCTACGAAATTCTCATAAATCTTAAGAAATATATATTTTTGAGGTTAGCTGTGACGTCACGTGCACATGCCCTATTCTCTTATATTGTTATTTTACGTAAACATTTTTTCACTGTACTATTTGATTTGTAATATTCTATTCAACAATATGGCCAATATAGTTATATACATAATATATGTCTCTTTCATTGTACATCTATACATTGTACTACTTTCCCTGGTAGTATTTTCATATTCTGGTAGCAGTATGAAAAAAATGCATTGGCTTAAAAGCGCATTATTATGATAATGCCCGAAATACGGGATATAAATATACTTTACATTACTTTTTTGAACATTCTACAACACACCATGACTTGGGCCACCAACTTCATTAAAATGATATTATACGTATTCCTATTCATGTACCTATCTACTAAATATAAAACAAGACAGTTTTCCTAGTATACAGTGTATTGACCGAAATATTGATATATTTTTTGTGTACATCATTTCTCTGAGTGTAGTAAGGCATATTACTGTCACTTCGAGGTCACATAAATTGGTAAACGGAAAAAAAAAATAGCCGAAAAAAAATCAGCGGAAATAAAATCCTGGAAAAAAAAAGCTGAAGGAAATAAAAGTCGCGGAAAAAAAAGTCGAGGAAAATAAAGCCGCGGAAGAAAAGGCTGCTTTACAGAAAACAGGATTTCTTTCACTTCGACGAATCTGGGAAAAAAAGCCGCGGAAAAAAAAGCCGAGGAAAAAAAGCCTAAACTCTGCGACAAAACAGAGTAACATATAGCGGGTTTTCTAACTACATTTCTCGTCTGCAAGTTTGTAATAGAGCATTGTGATTGGTGTCACTTTGTTCGGTATAGTGTACAGAATGTGAAAAGTGATGAGATCCGCGACTGGTGGGGAGTGGGTTAACATTTCGAATTGTTAATTATTTAAAACAAAATTGTTTTAAATAGGTTTTTTGTGCTATCTTCCACCTTTACTATAAAAGATAATATTTTATACTTTTCATTCAATAGATCAGGGAAATAACCGCCATGTTGGATCCAAAATAGCAAAAATTGTTTTATGCAGGGTGGGGCAATAGTGTGTCGGACTTCGATATTTCGGATTCTACGATAGCTAGAAATTAAAAAAAAAAAATACAAGCAAACTAGATAAAAAAGCTAAAACCGGAAATTATTGTCGAATCTGCAGGGTGAGCCAAGACGAAATTACAGGATCAAGTGCCTTTTTTTAATAGAATGATATGTATATCAGTACATTTTTTGAAGCCTTTTCTAGACTCTATTCATTACTATATTATTATTGACTCCCAACCACTTGGATGTAATTAATTTTTTTGTTAAGATAATGCCATCTGCAGATGGATATTGAAAAAAATCACCAAAGTCACGATTATGGGTCTTAAGAAATACTTATGTGAATGCAAGTCACGAGACATTTAATTAATGTTTTTGAATCATTTTTACAAATTATTTTTCAATTAAGAACTTTTTAAACTGAATTTTCTCAATTTTTTCAAATGGAACATCCTGTATATTTTTCGACGATGTGAAGCAGAACTGACAAATGAACATTTTTTTGTAAGTACTTCCCTGTTTCAACTTGTTGCGTTGCTGTGTTTTTCTTTAATGAGGAAAGGCCGACTTGACCATGATCCAAACACATCTAGTCTGCTCATTCGTCTGAATTTTCTCAAATGTAGCGAAGTTACGATGGTGGTTTTTTACGGAAAAGACTGGTATGCCTCTGACTCGAGCTGTGCTCCGGCAAGCTTTTAGAAGGGCGCACTCTTAAAAAAAGATATGAAAACAAGCACATATCTTACAGCACGATCTTCCATTAGTGACCGATTTTGGTTGGACAATTACTGAAATTGGATGTTATCAGCATGTATTGTTGTGACGTCATAGGACACAACCGAATCTGGAAGGTAACCAACCAAAATTCGTCACGGCAGCTCTAGTGTCGGAAGCGGGTCGTGGGAAAGGTTTGTGACATCTGAAAGTTAATGCAATAACCTCACTATAATTTATTTATTCATCACATACAAAGATAATTGGTGGAAGGGGATGGAGAAAAAGACACAAAATTTAAAGGAAAAACCAATGTAAAACAATATAATTTAATTTAAAGATTAGAAGATAAATACTTGTATAATTGGTAGAACCAAACAATAAAGTAATAAATAATTGAAATATGGGGTTGAAATTAAAACCCTCCTAATTAAATGAATTACACTTAGGTAAGCATTATTGGCATTAGCATAAAGAAAATTTTTAGACTAATAAATATGGATATCGATAAATCTGTATACAGTTTATGTATATTTTTAGGACCGTAAACAGCTGTTCAGGATTTCACAAACAGAAAACACTACGCTACGCTGAGAATCACTTAAACATTTACATAACGCAATACAACAGTGATAAAATAAACAGATAATAAATAAGTTTATAACAACGGACTAATGCCATGTAGATTTTCTATGCCGCTTAGTGCAGACTTGGCTGTTTCCAATTCATTTACCCAAAGCAGGATCCCAAAAAGTAATAAGTTACAGTACCTGTACTCCAAATTTGATTACCGATCAAATAGGTTTACCGTATGCCAGCAAATCACCTCTCGCTATGCTTAAGAATGTTTCCGAGCAGCCTTCGCACCCAACACAAGTCATGCAGCATGCAGCTCTGTACAGTTTATCACTTGGTACCAATTTAGACTAGGGCTCCAGTACGACAATATCCAAATTATGATTTGTCATATTCCAAATATAACAATTATAAAAATTATAAACCATCAGTTGGCAAAGAAAATTAAAATCCAGCAGGCTTGGGGCTTAAGGGCAGAATTTCTGTGGTCCAAAGAAAAAAACTTGAAAAAGTTATACCTCATGGGAATTGTGAATTGCCCAGGTATGTTTATGTAAAATCACAAATATTTTGTTTCTTTCTTTTAGTAATGCAAAATTTTTTAAAAAATTATGTACTGACCTTTGTTATTAGGTTTATTTTCATAATTAAATTTAGAACCTTAACACATGGAGAACATGCCCCTCTTCCAGAAAATGAAAAATGTCTATCAAATTTAATTATAGAAAGATTAAATAAAAAATTTTGATTTTGATTTAAGTCTCTTATCCTTTTATTACAAAAAAAAAAACGGAATTCGCGCCTGATTAATCAGGCCTGTTCTTTATTTAAAAATCCCTAAATGAGACTGTTGACATTTGTCAACTTAAAAACAAAACAAAATTCATTGAACAACTTTTTTACGAATTTAAAATATATACTATATTTTGGAATACCAAGGTAGCCTATTTTATATCTTTTATTTAAATAACTGCACACTGATTAGAACATAACTTTATGACTTGTTTTAGGAAGTGACATCAGGCTGAAATATTTACCACATTACGAAAATTTTGGTTCACAATTAAAATCAATGATAGGGATTAACTGGCACTAAAAGATTATCAGCTTGCCAAGTGTAGTTGAAAACCAGCGGCACGGATTTGAACTATCACACAGTGCGATATTTCTTGTGATCCTGGGGAGGTGCTCACCACAGTGAGGTGTTTATAATAGTACATCGAAATTTTTACCACCATGCAAATGTAGAATATGATATTGTTGATGCAGATGAATATTAGCTAATAATTTTAACTATGTTTCCATCATTCCAAAATGAAAGAAATATGTTATTTTACCGATAAAGAAATAAAACAAATATATTAGTTATTTCTCATACATAATTAGCTTTTACTTGTTGCCCATGTCTAATTTGTAACGTATAACACAGTTTTTCGCCATTTTGGATCCAATATGGCACTCATTTCACCTGATTTTATTGAATGAATACTGTGAGATGTTATTTGTTATAGCAAGTGTGGAAACTAACTAAACTTTCTAAAAACGATGTTTTTTTTCACATAATTTACAATTATAAATATTAACCTCTTTCCTTACATATACATTAATTTATATATCTGTTCTTGTACGATGAAAACAATTTATGTCCTTGTTGCTTGCCAAAAAATAATTCCTACGTCCTTCACTATATCGACTATTGGTAATGTATTAAGTAGTCAAGCAAATTGGCATATGGAATTCGGAACCAAACCTAGGGGAAATAAATCGATAATTACAAAGTATTAGTAGTTCTCAATATTTTCATTCGATTTTTTCACAAAATTTGAAAAATACGAGTTAATATGTATTTCAAATGTTAGGAATAGTATAGATAGAGGCATTTCGGTGTTATTAACCGAAAACTAGGGTGGAATCGAATCTGAACTCCCATAATCCCGCACGAGCGAATTAAGCATTTGGAATGGGAGTTAAAAATCACTCTTTTTTTTTTCTTTTCTTTATGGGTTGCGATGCGAAGCCCCGCCGTACTGAAGATTAAGCTTATTGTACCCCATAGTCTCGTTATCCCATTAATCCCATTCCTCTCCAAAAGGAGAGTATACGGTCAATGGGAGCTCTGGCTATTTCTTTCGGGGTCACGGTTAGTCCCCCGAAGTATGAAAACCTCCCAGCCACCAAAGCTGGGCATTCACATAATATGTGGTGGGGAGTTTCTTCATCCTCACCACACATCCGGCATTCTGGATTATCCTTCACACCTATGTTGGTTAGATGTCTGTTCAATGTACAGTGTCCTGTTAGGATTCCCACTGCACATTTCAGCTGTTTTCTGCTCAGCTTTAGCAATTCGTTAGTCTTTGTCTTGGATGGCCCGCCAGTGATGAACATACGTGACTGTCTCATCCCCGGCGCGCTGGTCCAATACAAGTTTTGTTTCTGGCTCAATAGTTCCTTTACCATTCCTCTTGCGGTGTTGTATGATATCTCGCAGGATGGCTCGGGTCCCATCAAGGCTGTTTTTGAACCTTCTTTGGTCAGCTTATCTGCTTTTTCGTTGCCTTCATTGCCCTGGTGTCCTCGCGTCCACTACAGTTGTATGCTGTTGTATTCCGCCAGTTTCGCCAGGGATTCAAGGCAGTCTTTTACCGTTTTGGAACGTATCTCTACTGAATTCAGAGCTTTGAGAGCTGCTTGACTGTCATATGACCTCCGTATCGTTTCTTGTGCACAGATTTCTATGGCTGTGACTTCTGCTTGGAACACAGTTGCGGTACTTAACAGGTTCGGACTGATGTCTGTCCTTGGTTGGTCCCCCGTAACACCTGCTCCAGTACTTCTTGACGTTTTCGATCCGTCAGTATACCATATGATATCATTTGGATGTCTTCGCACTTGCCTTGTTCCTTCCTCTTCCCTAGCGGGTATGTATAACCTGAAGGTCTTTGTAAAGTTGGGGTTTGTGCTGATTCTATCTTACTGTATGCAGTCAGATAGAATCAGTACAAAGAGATACTAGATATGTCTAGTAGTCGATTTTTTCCTATTTGTTGGAATATTTCCGTATGGTATCCTATTCTTGGAATGGTCCCATGTCTGCTGCGGTAGGCGTTGTTGACATTGCTCCCGTTATGCCTAGACATGCTAGTCTTTGTACTTTCCGTAGTTTTCTCATTGCCTCCTTTTTTCTGGCTTTATGCCACCAGATCAGGAAGGCATAGGTTATTATTGGTACAGCCAGTGCACCATTCTTGGTTGTAGTCCCCAATTTTTACGTACCATTCTTCTGCTGGCCCATAAGGCCCGCGTAGCTTTGGTAGTCACTCTATCTAGATGAGCATTGAAGTTTAATTTGGTGTCTAGAATCAGTCCCAAGTATTTGACTTCATTGCTCACCTGCAATTCGTTTCCCCGGAGATATAATCTTCCCAGGTTGTGTTTCCTCTTTCTTGTGAAGGCGACCACAGTGGTCTTCCCTGAACTCACGGAAAGACTTTCCTGGGTACATCATCTGTCTACCATAACGAGGGCTCGCTGCATCTTTTCCGCTGCAGTGCCCTCGTGTTTTCCTGTTACCAGGATGGCGATATCGTCTGCATAACCTTGCGCATATATTCCCCGCTGTTCTAGTCGAGATAGGAGCTCGTCTGCAACCAGGCACCACAGGAGAGGAGATAGGACCCCCCCCCCCCCCTGCGGGCATCCTCTGGTCACGGACACCTCCTCTGTTGTGGATCCTAGCGTGGACTGAATTTTCCTAGTTCTGAGTGCTGAGTCGATCCATCTTGTTATTGACTTTTCGACTCCGCGCCTCTTCACTGCCTCATCTAGTGAGTTGAATGAGGTATTATCGAAGGCACCCTCTATGTCTAAAAAAGTTCCTATGGCAGTTTCTTTACTGTCTAGGGCCCTTACTATTTGTTGAGTAAGCTCATGTATTGCTAACTCACAAGATTTTCCTGTTTGGTAGGCACACTGGTTTCGATGTAGAGGTTTTGTACTCATTCTATAGTCCCTGATGTGCATATTAACCAGTTTCTCCAGGGTTTTCAGAAGAAATGATGTTAGACTGATAGGTCGGAATGATTTGGCCTGGGCGTAGGTATCACGCCCTGGTTTTAGTATGAATACCACCTTTATCTTCCGCCAGCCGGTTGGCACATAACCCAGGGCCAGACTGGCCCTGAATAGTGTGCACAGGAGTGTTGCAAGTATTTCCACTCCCTGTTGAAGTAGAGCTGGAAATATTCCATCCAGCACTGGTGACTTGTATGGTTCAAATGAATTGGTTGACCATACAAGTCTTGTTTTGTTAATTATCTTGTTCGCAATTTTCCAGTCCTCCTTTGACGCCCTTCTCATTGGTATGTCTTCGGGTGGACCGCTTCTGTCTTGTGGGGTTATTACATTGCCTGGGAAGTGTGTCTCTAGTAATAAATCTAGGGTCTCCTTCTCAGTGTTTGTGTACTCCCCTTGTTGTCTTTGCAGTGATCCTATCTTTCCCTGATTGTCTCTCTGTAAGATTTTCTGGAGTCTAGCAGCTTCGGGAGTATTTTCTATCTCCTCCATGATTTGGTTTTTGCGTTTCTAATGGCGTAGACATATTTCAGACGGGTCTCTTTGTAGTCATCCCATCTGCCAGTCCTTTTGGCCTGGTTGAAAAGTCTTCGAACCTCTGCCCGTCTGGAGGAGGGCTCGTGATTCCACCATGGGGTTTCGCGCTTGGCTCTTCTCTCTTTCAGAGAGCAGCTTAGCTCGAAGGCTGTTATTACTGCTGAGGTTATTAAGTCGCTCATTAGTTCTACTTCCGCCGGTGTTTGTGGTCTTGATGGACAGTCATTCAGCCCCTGCTCTAGGTTCTCTTTGAAGAGTTCCCAATCGCAGGTTCTTGGGTTTCTGCTCATCTGCCCTTCTTCCGGTGGAGTTTCTATTTTGAATCTTACGTACCTGTGGTCCGATAGCGATGGTTTCTGGGATACATGCCAGTCACTTATCACTCGTCCCGCGCATTGCGTGGTAATGGTAATGTCAATTACTTCTCGTCTTGTTGCTGTGACGAAAGTCGGTTCATTTCCGCGGTTTACTACTTCTAGCTTATTACTAATAATAAATTCTAGGAGTGTCTCACCCCTTGTTTTGTTGTGTTGTTGCCTGTGCTCCCCCAGACAATGTGGTGTGCGTTGGCATCACAACATAGGATGAGCTCTAGATGGTTTGTTTCGCATTGCTGGACCAGTTTTTTAACTTCCTGGCTGATCATAAGAAAGGTATGCCGAAGCTATTAATAGCTCCTTCATTCACCCTTCCATCTCGACGTTAGTTCGTGCTACCATTAGGTCCTGGTGCATAGTCCTCACATTGGTAGCAGATTAATGTTTTTCTTTGCAATGATGCAAGCTCTTGGGTGGTCCTCTGGTGGGCTGATTACTTCCCATCCTTGTCCCACCTGTAGTCCCCTGATACGCCCCTTGTAAATCCAAGGTTCTTGTATCAGTACTATATCTATACTATTATTTAAAATGTATCTCTGCAAGGCAGCCGAAGCTGCAAATTTTTTTCCACTTCCGGTTTCACCGGAAGTGACATCTACTTTGTTATTTTAAATGGCACCCTGTATATATTTTTTTCCTATCTGATTCTCCTTAAATTTCTCTTTTCAACCATGTATATCAAGATGGCATTCGTTTTTAAAATGGCTACTGAAAATCATTTAATTGCATTAAGTCAAGTTGGCTATGGTATGAAATGTAGCGGTAATTAATGCTTAGTGTGCTGTGATATCAAAAGAACACTGGTATACAATTTTGTGTTTCATATTTGTTTTGTTCTAATCAGTAGCCGAAGAGACTTCGTCCAATTTTTATATTAAAGAAAAATATCGAGACTAAATCCCCGAAATCATAAAAACTAAGAGAGAAGCACTAATTTTAAATTTTATCCATTTGTAAAATATTTATTCATATTTCACTTTTACCAATTAGATGGCCGCGGATCTTACGCCACTTGATTTTTTCATATAGGGCCATCTCAAGGAAATAGTTTATAAAACTCCACTGTAAAATAGGGAAGACTTGGAAATGAGAGTTAGGTTAGCAATAAATGAGATTACTGAATTGCAGTTAGAAAATGTGCTTGGAGGTACTGTTACAAGAATTCGACCCTGCATGGAAAATAATGGCCAACACTTTGAGATTCTTCGAAAACAATTTTATTTAAGACAAGTAAAATCTGATATAACAATGAATTGTATTGGGTAAAAGTGAAAGATGAATAAATATTTTACAAAAGGGTCAAGTTTAAAATTAGTATTTCTATCTTAGTTTTTATGATTTCGGGGATTTAAGTCTAGAGATTTTTCTTTAAAATAAAAATTCTACAAAGTCTCTTCGGCTACTGATTAGAACAAAACAAATATGAAACACAAAATTGTGTACCAGGGTTCTTTTGATATTGCAGCACATTAAGCATTAATTACCGCCACATTTCACACCATAACCAACTTGTCTGAATGCAATAAAATGATTTTCAGCAGCCATTTTAGAAACGAATGCCATTTTGCTATACATAGTTGAAAAGAGAAATTTAAGTAGAATCAGATGGGAATAAAATATATACAGGATGTTACATATCTCCTGTGCCACCTGGTGCGTCAGGTGCCCCGAGTTTTGTCGCTAGTGACCGAGCCTCCCCTCGTCCATGCATCCCTTCGGCGCGCACAATACCTTGAGATTAGAAAGGTTTTTATAGTGGTACCTCATCCATGCGAACCGGGCACTTAAGCCAGGTCCCCCGTGCCCCTTGTCAGTACTATCCGGCTCGGGTTTTTTAGACCCGCTACCAGAGTCGTACCTCACAAGTGGTTTACGGTGTGAGTCGTCTTAAAAAATCTTCTTGTACGAGTCTTTACCGTTGCCGTAATTCTATTTTTGCATATCTTGTCTCATCGTTCATAAGTTTTTAACGTAGCTTTGCTATCAGCAGTTTTCTACGCGGCTTTGATAGTTTCTTCGGTCAATGTGTCTTGTGTAAAGTGGCTTTTTCATCCGCGGATTGTTTTCCCCGGCTTTTTTTCAGGATTTTTTGTCCGAGGATTTTTTTTCCACGACTTTTTTTCCCTAGATTCCATAAATTAGACACCCAATATCAAAGGTGCCGCGGCAAGCTTCCGCTTCTGTATAGTTCCTGTCTTCTGTTACGAAGATCTCTCTTCACATTGGCTCATTGACGTGTGTTCCCCTCTGATTTGATCGCCTTGCTCCCTCTTAAGAACGGATTTAACTAAGTAATGGTGCATATGGCTGTAACCCTGTATTGATAAACCAGCGCTGTCAGCGAGTCGGTGACAACCCGCCAAATTAAAATTTTAAATAATTCCACCAATGGAAAAACTTTTGAATATTTTTATCACCGGATATCGGATGTATGAGAATTCACCTTGATTCGTATTTTTGATATCGGATCCCTGAGAAGGTAGCTTAAAACTCACAGTGTCCTGACATTCAGTTACTTGATTTAACACAGGTGCATTACGAAGCCGCTGTGATTTAACAAGAAGGAATTGATTCTGCTGTGTAAATCCGTAAAGCCATTTCACATCTGACACTGTCAAAAATACGAAAGTTGTCAAAGTTTGTTTGTCAAAATCGAAGTTATAATGAATAAAACAAATTATTTAATATCACTCCTAAATAAGAACTTATTAGGAACAAAACATGTAAATTCAAACATACCGAGGAGCTGCTTAAGCACAACATTCGAAAACAAGCCATACGATGTTTATAGATTAGATACTACTCCTGCAACAACTACTGAATTGACTAAAAAGGATGCAATTCTTTACTATACACAAATGCAAAGAATTAGAAGAATGGAAGCGGAATTGGCAGAACAATATAAACAAAAAATAGTAAGAGGATTTTGCCATCTTTACACTGGCCAAGAAGCTGCTGGTGTTGGTATTAAAGCTGCAATGCGTCCACAAGATTCAGTTATAACTGCGTATCGATGTCATGGATGGATGTTATTAATGGATGCTTCTTATGAAGAAATAATATCAGAGTTAATGGGCAGATCATTAGGTTAGTTTTGCAAGTTGTCTGAGACAATATCGACGGTGTAGCACACATAATATATGTGGCAAGTGTAAAAAATCTATTTACACTTAAGTGAAAGTATCGGCCCTAAGAAATTTCAAAATTATTTAAATGTCAAATCTGAATAATTTTTTGTAAGAAAACTATTACTCCAGGCGTTTTAGACTTTTGCTGCCAAATTCGTGCCATATGATTTTTTTTTTGTGTTTATTTGGACGTCTTGATTAAGACTTGGTAGGTACGCCACGATACACCTGGAGGAGCTCGTGAAAACCGCGTCAGAAGGTCGCCGAAACCGCGGATTCGCGATTAACTCAGTTTTTATGATCCAAACGAGAACAACACTTATTATAAAAGTTGTACATCTGTAAATTCTCTACCTTAAAGGTCCTATACATTTTTTTCATACGCCTAACCGTTTTGGAGATATACGACGCGGACTAAGTGCAAAATGCATTTAGTTCCGCAAAACATCTTTCGCATCTCATATTTTACAATTATCTTGCTTTTTGTGTCTCAGAATGAAAATTAAATATTGCTGCTATAGATCTTTATAGATCTTTATTCTCTACCAGAATGTCTTATACATTTTATTTACATTTATTTACAGTGAATAAGTCAAAAAATGCGGCTTAATCCATGCCGGATCTTAAATTAGTCAATGTTTCAGACTCCTTCGATATCTGAAATCGTCCAATGACAAATCTTTGTCATTACTTTTATTCTGAAAAGATTCTACGTCGTCCATTTCATCATTCATAGCAATTATAGGTGCGGTTTTCAATCAGGAGTGACCGTGGCAATGGTCACAAGCTGTTGAACAGTCCTACTTTGCTATAGCTACATTTTCCTGCACAACGCTTCATACAGTTGCAAAATTTTGAATTTAAAGATATGTCTGGTGCTGGTGGTAACTGCGGTGGTACTGGCTCCAAAATATCATTCTTCTTAATTCAGCCCCACTGCTTAGGATCAATGTCTTTTCCCAATCAAGTTTGAACTTGATAATACACTCTACACAAATGCTGAAACATAAAAAGCAAGATAATTGCGAAATATGTGGCGCGAAAGAGGTTTGGCGGAACTAAATGCATTTTTCACTTATAGTGAAAAAAGGTAAAAAATATGCAAAACTTCGGAATAATGTCGTATTGAACGGATTTCGTTCATTTTTGGCAGTATAATAGTAAATGCCCACAGAAATGTTTCTATATTGTGCGGGGGCTTGCTAATCTATAGGGGGTGGCATCCACCCCCTATATTTTTTAAGTGCCACCCCTAATGAGGGGTGGCATCCACCCCTCATCAGGGGTGGCACTTAAAAAATATGTATATTTATTGGAGCTGAAAAAGAATCAAATTTTAAGAAGAAAAGGTTCTATGCAATTTTTCACATAAATTGATAGTTTTTAAGTTATAACGACTTCGAAAATTGCGATTTTAGCTTAAAAAAAAAGGTATTTCCAAACGGCTTTCGTCCAGTATCTCGAAAAGCATTGTTTTATCGAAAAAATGCTACAGACCAATTACAGAAAATATAAGCTGGGAATTAATTATATTTTTGTTTATTGATGTAGGATTAATAATTTCGGATATATTTAAGTTTATATTTGGCATACAAGTTAATTAGTTAGAGTGAGAGTTAAATATCTCAGAAACTGTGACACCTACATCAAGAATGCTAATAAGTAGAATAATAGGTTATTAATTAAGCTTTCTACTGTTTTTTTAATTTGTTTCTGTAGCATAAAAAACATAGAAGTTGTTACCGAAGCAATGTGCGTCTTTACATTTTTTTAAAACCAAAGTCGCCATTTTGTTACTGTAATTAGTCAGTAAATAAAAAAAAGGAATTTCAAACATTGTTTCTCATTAATATATAGCATGACGTAGATGTTCAAATTTTTTCGTTTATATACAGCACTTGCTTTAGAAAAAATTACAGGTATTTTCGATCAAAAGTATTTTTTTCCCTTTCCAAATATCTCAATAAATATTAGTTTTATTGAAAAATGGGTAGAGACCAAAAATAAAACTCATAAACTGATAATGAATTTCGATTTTTTATTTATTTACATAGATTTAATAGTTTCGGAGATATGAAGGTTTACACGTCCGAACATTTATGAGACGAAAAATGCAGTTTAAATGTTAAATATCTCAGAAATTGTGACACCTACGCATGCTAAACAGTGAAAGTAAAGACAATTAATTGCGCTTTCAAATTATGTTTTATTCGTTTCTGTAGCATAAGAGATAAAGAAGTTATGACGGGAAAATGTGCGTATTTATGTTTTTTTATATAAAAAGGTCACCATTTTGTTACTCTAATTAACTAGTAATTTAAAAAAAATAATCTCAAATACAGTTTTTCGTTAAAATGTAGCATTGCCTAGATACTCAAATTTTTTTGCTCATTTAAAGCACTTTCTTTAAATAAAAATGCATTTTAAACTATAAAGGTGAATTCGAAACACTTGGATGCAAAATATAAACTTAAATATCTCCGAAATTATTATATCAATAAATAAAAAAATATAATTAATTCCCAGTTTGTACTTTCTGTAATTGGTCTGTAACATATTTTCGATAAAGTATACTTTTCGAGATACTTTACGAAAGCCGTTTGGAAATACCTTTTTTTAAGCTAAAATCGCAATTTTGAAGTCGTTATAACTTAACAACTATCAATTTATGTGAAAAATTGCATAGAACCTTTTCTTCTTAAAATTCGATTCTTTTTCATCTCCAAAAAATATATATATATTTTAAGTGCCACCCCCTATAAATTAGCCCGTATAATATATAAACTTTTCTGTGGATCATTTACTATAATACTGCCAAAAATGAACTAAAACCGTTCAATATGACATTATTCCGAAGTTAAAACCTCAAGTTACTGTACTATTAGTCCGCGTCGTATCTCCAAAACGGTTAGGCGTACGAAAAAAATGTAAAGGATCTTTAAGGTAGAGTTATACTACAGTTATAATAGGTGTTGTTCCCGTTTGGTCCATAAAAATTGAGTTAATCGCGAATCCGCAGTTTCCGCGACCTTCCGAAATCCTCCAGGTGTATCGTGGCGTAACTACCAAGT
Organism: Rutpela maculata; assembly: GCA_936432065.2. Classification (NCBI taxonomy): domain Eukaryota; kingdom Metazoa; phylum Arthropoda; class Insecta; order Coleoptera; family Cerambycidae; genus Rutpela; species Rutpela maculata. The sequence goes on along the minus strand of OW386285.2, from coordinate 137,844,192 downwards.
GTTACTCAAGACGTCCAAATAAACACAATAAAAAAAAATTCTTGTAGGGCACGAATGTAGCACAAAGGTCAATTTTACAACTAAAACGCTTGGATTATATTATTTTTGGCAATGAAAAATTTTAGTTGACGTTTATCTGTCACCTCCGTCAACTACAAGAAATCGTACAATATTGAACGAGTTTACTAAGCATTTCTAGCACTTCAATGACGGTTTTGTGCTTATTTAAAAAACAAAGCGTTATCCGAATGTCTAGGTTATCCTACGAATAAAGCATATTTATTTGGTGGATATCACTATTTGCAGGTGAAAATACCGATTTTCGGTTTATCTTCGGGATGAAGTTTATTCTGCAGAATAAATATCACTATCTGTAGATGAAAGTACTGGACCTTAGAGAATACATTTCCTAAAGTAGAAATTTTCTTGTCTAATAGACAAATAGATCTTTCTGCAGCTCTAAAATTCACAGCAGGAGATAGACATTTCAGTGATGTTTATTAATAATTTAAGAGCTAGCAACGTTAATCTCACTTGATTTTAGCAAGGCTCATTTTTTTATATCCCCTACCATTTTACGAAGTAGGCATGAGGACGGTCTGGCTGGCGAGGCTGCGTTTACCTGTGAGAGTAGCGGCTATACAGGTGAAAAAATTACAAAATTATATGGCAATACCATGACTTTTTTTATATCATTTTTTTTGTTAACCATTCGTGAGTTCGATCCCTAGTAATGCTCTTTTTTTTAGTAAATCCTGTTTATTTCCGATAACTTGAATTTATAATGCATAAATCAAATTATCACGTTCTTGAATATTTCTTAATATATGGATATTATTGATTTTAAGAGTTGCGAAATTATAATATGTGAAAAATTATATTAGTCCAGTCAACGGAGCGCTAAAATGATCAAAATCTCTAATTTGAGTGCTAATGAATGGATTTTGATGAAGCCTTGTGCAATGTGTTTGTAATGAAGTTAATAAAAAGTTGAAAAAAAAAACTTTTATCACGGGATCCGTAACTTGTAAAATTGGGTCAAAAATGAAAAGAAAATTATATTAATTATATTTACCTTTGTTGGCCCAAAATAAGACATTTTTACTCTTGTTAATTTTTTCGAAAAATGCATATTTTTCGAGATATGGCCACTCGAAAGTTCCTAAAAGTGAGGGAAGGGAAATGTAAAAGTTGAAAAAAAAAATCTGAAAAAATTCATCGAAATACAAGATTTTTTTTATTTGCAACTTTTCTGTAAAGTGTGTTTTTATCGAGTTTTTCCGAAGAAATATGAAAACTACCCTTTTTTTGAAATTGAGCGCTTTAAAAATATGTTATTTATAATTTTAAAAAACATATAGAGCGGGAGCTAGGTGGCTTTTTCGGCAGATCATCGTTTTATGAACTTTGAAATATTTTTATGGTTTAATGAATGATAACGATTCATAAAATCGACTTCTGGCGGGGCACCTGCTGTCAGGAGCGTCACGAACACTGTTTAAAAATCAGTGAAATCATGTCATCGTTACAAGGCTCTTTTTTTTTGTGTGTACACATTTTATATTTAGAATGAATAAAATATGATCGCCAGAAAGTGTGGGCCGTCAGGAGGCGCAGCCAGAAAGGTAATAATGATACAATACATCTGAGGCACGGTACGGAGTCAAGTTAGCCGAAAGTGTTAAATTCCTGTATATTTGTACTTTTGTTGACACTAAGAACTTTACGGGAGGCTATTCTATTGTTGAAGGAGCTTATATTTACGTTTTAAAAAGGAGCCAGAACTTGTAACGATGAATTTAGAGTTCTGAGATGAAATATGCGAAAAAAATCCAATTTTCTTCAAAAATCCTAAACATTTTCTTTCCGACTAGCCTTACTGACGGGAGTTTCTTTCTGGGAATTTTTTTCTGTGTTCAAAACATTTAAATAAACATGCACAATCATAAAAAAGTTTGTAACGATGATGTTATATAACTCTGTTTTTTTACCTCTTTGACCTTTCTGGTTGCGCCCCTGATGGCCCACACTTTCTGGCGATCTTATTTTAAACATAAAATATGTACACACAAAAAAAATTGGATTTGTAACGGTGATATAATTTCACTGATTTTTATATCTTGAACCATGGCCAACTCGACGGGCTGACATATGCCAGAAGTCCATTTTGTCGTTATTTATTTTAAGTTCGATAGAATTAATCAGCGCATAGAAAATGCTTGTAACGATGAGTGTCCGAAAAAGCCATTTAGCTCCCGCACCAGTATGCATTGAGTCCTTCTAAACATTTTTTGTCTCAAGGTTTTTTTGTAACTTGTTAATTTTCAGAGTTACAGGCAGTTTTTTACGATAAATAATGTACTATATTTCTTGCACATTAATATATGAAAATTCGAGAAATGAGCGTGATTTATATATATATTATTATAAAAAAATATGAAACCTATATAGTTATACCATTTTTAAAAGTTCAATATACTTTTACTTCCACATCCAGTATTTAGTATATACAACAGAAGCTAAGGTCTCAAAAAAATGTTTGGCATTAGCCACCCCCACCCCATTATTAAAGGGGATGAAAAAAAATTGTGATTTAGTGTGTGTACAAGAATCAGAAACCTCAAAATATTTTTTTGCTTCATCCACCCCCCACTACCACCACCCCCACCCCACTACCAATGTGGGGTATCGTTTTATAGGTTTTTGGGGTAGAGGATTTCAAATATTATATTTTTAAAGTTAAATAAGCAATTATTTCAACATTCAAAATTTTTTCGTTGTAAGTTGGATCGAAGATCTGGATGTGGGAGTAGTGATTCCTTGGGCAGCGGTTTTTAAATTGAAAATGAGAAAAAAATGTAGTACATTATTTATCGAGAAAAACTGCCTGTAACTCGGAAAGCTAGCAAGTTACAAAAAAATTCCAAGAGACAAAAAATGTTTAGAAGGCCTCAATGCATACGTCTGAATTTTCTGAAATTTTTAAATTAGATATTTTCAAAGTGCTACAATTTCAAAGAAATGGGTAGTTTTTCATGTTTTTCCGGAAAAACTCAGTGAAAATGCACTTTACAGAAAAATTGCAAATAAAAAAAGTCTTGTATTTCAATGATACATACACTTGAGTTATTTCAGATCTTTTTTTCAACTTTTAGGAATTTTCGAGTGGCTATATCTCGAAAATAATATGCATTTTTGACAAAATTCATAAGAGTAAAAATATCTTATTTTGGACCAAAAGAGGTAAATATATTGTTTTTTTTTTTTCATTTTTGATCTAATTCTACAAGTTACGGAACCCGTGATAACTTTTTTATTAACATAATTACAAATATATTGCACAAGGTTTCATCAAAATCCATTCATTAACATTAAGTTAGAGGTGAACCCCCCCCCGTTGACTGGACTATATGTGCAGATATCGAGGCAGATATTATATAAAGATAACTAAAAATACTTTAAAATGCAAATCAGGTCAGACATAATTCTATAATGTATTCTAACTTGTGGCATGTATAACTGGGATAAAGGTAGCTACTCTAATGGGTTATATAATTGTATTCTATAGTTTTTCTATAATATCTTTACTTAATATCTCTAGTAGTATTTTCAGTATAGAAGTTATTATACTTATTAAAAATGGATTAAGTAATTTCTTAATAACTATGAAAAAAATATTTACCAAAAAAAAAGTAAGCATTACAAGGGATCGAACCCACTTCATAAAGAAGGTAGAATTTTAGTCCATTTCAATTTCGCGTTGGACCACGCTCTTTGCGATAGATTTTGTACAAGTCATTAATACAAACAGAACATGGTTCTAATTCCACCGAAAATCGGCATTAATTTAGCCACGGAATTTCTGTCTGGTAAATTAATTATCGTTCGGCTGATAGCTACAAAATTTCAGCTTTTAGTCTAAGAGCAACGTTCTTGTCACTTGATTTTGGCAAGGCTAATTCTTTTATATCCCCTCCCTATAGGAAATAATAGGGGGTGGTTGTAAGGGGGATGGATGAAGAAAACTTATATTTTAACGCCTTTGGTTCTTGTACACACACTAAATTACAATTTTTTTCACCCCTTTTTATAATGGGGAGGGGCTAGTAATGGGGTGGCTAATGCCAATTTTTTTTTCAAGACATTAGCTTCTTTTGTATATACTAAATACTAATTAGACATTTATACTTGCTTGATTTACCTATTTACACCCCATATACCCTAATTTACACCCCAAGTCAAGAGTTGGGGTGGAACGGAACGGAAAGATGAAAATATAATCTAGTTCCAAATCTCGTTAAGATACATACGTGTACCAGATTTCAAATAAATATCTTAAGAGGGGACAATGCCAATCACAAAATTTCATCTGTAAAGCTAAAGCTGAAGTGGGGTGAAGGGTAGGCAGTGTGACTATAATAGGTCATCTGCACGTGGCGTCACAAAAATATGTGTTTCTTAAAATTTAAGAGTATTGCGCAGCTGTTATTAAAATTTCTGCCTGGTTCCCGCATTTTCAACTAAAATCTAGTTCAGTGTAATGTTTATGAAATTCTAAATACTTTGTCCTAATAAAATAGGACTCTTTTTTGTAGGTTGGAAATCTAACCTGTAATTAGCAGTCTATTTTTATTAATTAACAATACTGAAACATTATTTACGTGAATTTTTAAATATTTGTTTGGAGCCAGTGCGGCTTCAAGCTAAAAATGCGTATACAAACATTAAAAATGAGAATAAACTTGAAAAATTTAAAATTTAAGGTTGTGTTGGTTACATGATGCAGATGCCCTATTGTAGTGCTGTAGGTGGCACCATCTATTAAAAAGCATTGTATTAAAACTCTTGACTGGGAAAAAGCAGTTTTTAGCCAAACGGCTGGCGTTATTAAACTGAAAAAAAAAACATATTCTTGTAAGTAAATGAATACTACACTTTTACTGAAGAACATTTTTAGCTAAAGCTTGTTTATTATGAATATATCTCTTCACATTGGCTAATAAACAAGTGTTAGCTAAAAATGTTCTTAAATGGAAGTGTAGTATTCATTTACTTACAAGAATATCTTTTGATCAGTTTAATAACATGAGCCAGTTCGCTAAGAAATGCTTTTTGCGGACATTTTTTTTTTTTTAGTACAATGCTGTTTTAGTAGATGGAGTCACTTCGATATAATTATAATACCGATTTATATAACTATATAACGATGCGCACTCAGTTCGTGTATTTGAATCTTGGTTTCGATGTGTTCTTAACCTTTCAGGCGTGATTGTAAGTAGGTAGAGCAATAGTAAAGAAAGTACGAACTCCAAAACTGGACAACCAACACAACAGCTCTCTGTACTTTATTGGCTAATTTTCGCCCACTCCCTTCTGATTTGATCGCGTTGCTCCCTCTTAAACGGTTCCAGAGTAATCGTGCGCACAAAAAAAGTTACAGGCAGAATTTTTTTTGCACAAACTTAAAATCTGGACGTTTCTTGATGTTCTAAGCCTATTTGAACAATGAAAACGTTTAAAAAAATTGTTGTCATTACTATACCTACTTTCATGATTAGTCCATGCAAATTAGGCGAAAAAAGAGCGAATAGAAGAAAAAAATCATATGCAAATTATATTTGGGCCATGCATAGTTCATAGGGATGGAAGTAAATTCCGAAATGTTCCCACCTGACCCGTTGATGGAAACACCCTTTTTGGGGCGAAAAACCACCCCTAGTTACGATTATGCTCATTTTCCTTCGAATCCGTCATTCCCACGAAAAACGGGTATGGGATCAAAAATATTCGTCATTAAATTCTACACAAAAAAAGTTCTATGGTCAATTTGCGTACTCCCCGCAGTTTTCTCGCTATCGACGTTCATAATAAGGGTTAGTTTGGAGCGCTCGGCGAAAAATCGGTGGCACGCGATTTTTCACGGCGAATATCTCCGAACGGCTACTTTGACGTCAAAAATTGTTATAATGAAACTTGTAGAGCGGATTCTCCTCTACAAGATTCATCTTGTACTTTTCTTTTTTATTATTATTTTTGTTGAATTTTCTCGCTTTTGTCATAATTTTAATATTTATTATTTCTTTTCGCCCAAATTCTTTGAAAACGTCACGGCATTGTTATGTTTGACCTTCGGATTCTGTCGAAGCTGCTCGACAGATTCCGGTTTGGGGAATGTGAGGAAGGGGGGCAGGTATGAATTGTCCATTCTCGACGTTCGAATATTTAGTTGTGAAATACCGTTGTTAGACTCGGTGCATATGTCTTGAGAAACTGTAAAGAAATTGTGCTGTTTGCACGTGCATTTAGTAGTTGCGACACTACTTCTGCTTTGTTCGGTAAAGGCAAAGCACAAACTGTAACTATACTGAATAACGGATGACACGTCCCTATATTTAACAACCCTCAATCAACAAAAGAAAAAGTCGCAACTGCGACGATGGCGTTATATAAAGCTCCAAAGAAAGAGAAATCTTTAAATGTGAGAAATACATGTTTCTCATATTCAATAAATTGGTTGGGAAATCAAGTAACGCTGTACTATTATCGAGATTACCGCCAACATCTGCCGCTTCTCATCAGCATGCTTATAGGGTTTTTCATCAAATTCAGTTATGGAGAGGAATAAATCTTGATCCGACACAATGGGGTTAGAAGAAAACTGACACCGTTCTTTCACCCATTTTTACACCTGAGGCACCAGCTCCGTCTTCCGTTCTACAACTTATATCTTGCAACTGCAGGATGGGCAGCAGGAAACGATGCGGGTGTGTAAAAATAGAATTGCGCTGCTCAACCATGTGCTCCAACTGTCACGGACAAGGCTGCTTAAATTCACCTACCGAAGATGAGTTGATTGAAGAAAACCCTATCGATGACTGAAACCGACAATGACGACAGTGGAATAGGCCTACAGGGAAAACCACTTACAAAAAGAACGCACCGAGACCTCTACCTCATGGGTGGTGTGGAAACGAGGTCATATTACAAAGTGCGTATCCTCGAAAAAAGCGAGAAAATTCAACAAAAATAATAATAAAGAAGAAAAGTACAAGATTAATCTTGTAGAGGAGAATCCGCTCTACAAGTTTCATTATAACCATTTTTGACATCAAAGTAGCCGTTTCGGAGATATTCGCTGTGAAGAATAGCTTACCACCGATTTTTCGCCGAGCGCTTCAAACTACCCCCTACTATGAACGTCGATAGCGAGAAAACGGTGGGGAGTACGCAAATCGACCATAGAACTTTTTTTGTGTAGAATTTAATGAAGAATATTTTTGTTTCTATATCTGTTTTTGGTGGGAATGACGGATCCGAAGAAAAATGAGAATAACCGTGACTAAGTCCCGTCTGGGGGTGGTTTTTCGTCCTAAAAAGGTATTTCCATCAACGGATAAGGTGGGAACTCTTCGGATCCTTAATTCTACTCCTATGAACTATACAAAGCCCAAATATAATTTGTATATGAATTTTCTCTCCTAAAAAGTATAATTTGCGTGGACTAGATGTGGAAGTAATAAAAGCAAACCTCATATTAGGCAATGGATGCTAAACATTTATTCTAACATCTCTTGGTGTTATGTCGTCGTAAATTTAATCGATTATAGAGTTCTGCTTTCTTTGTAACCGCATTATCTCCTTAGTTAACAATGTAACGAAGAATTGCATCTTCTTCATAATCATGGGCATCTCCCATGGCAATATCTTCCAACGTCACTTCTATGGTGCAATTACAGAAAGGTTCCGTTAAAGGTTCTGTTATTCAATGAGAATATTTTTATTTAACAAAAATATCAAGTAGGTATATTTGCCTGCAGAAATTATGTTCAAACGAGCAATAAAATAATTTAACTGATATTTCAATAGTACATTATTTGACGAGAGTGTAATTGCGGCTATTACTTGCGAGGATGACGCTTACGGCACTAGCAGAAGGCGAGTTCGTCCGAGCTAGTAGTAGCTATTACTGGCGAGTAGAATGCTACACTTTTCTACGACCACTCCATCGCTTGAGTAATTTTTTACAACAATCTTGTGCAAATTAGTAAGGGAAACCTGACAGTAATTTTAAAATTTAAAGAAATCTAGATGACCAGGACATATGGGTCGTGTGCGCGCGACGTCACAGTCTGAGACCTTAGGAAAAACAAACAGAAATTCCTTAACTGTCAAATGGCAACAGACTGAAATTTTCGTAATATTATTGTTTCTATGTATATTAAACATACAAAATGACAAGTTTATTATTAATTGTGGAAGTGTGACAATCCGAAACAATGCCAATTTTTATAAAATAACCTCCATTTACAACCAGAAGAAGTTGGAGGTTAAAACACTGCAACCGATTTCAAACAATTAAAAGAAATGATTTTACAAGAGACTTCCAAGGATTTTATTAGTGGTACGTTGTTGCATATTAATGTAAGGATTTGATTTTTATCGTGGGTTTATGTTGTAGGAAAGACAGCCGTATTGGAAGACCATAATGATACGTCCAGTTGGACATCCTCTGTCAATAAAATATATAATGTAAAACCCATATGTGAAACTGCTTATGATAATAATTACTGCTGCTCAAACAAGCAATAAACAATTCATGGTAAAGAAAATTAACATTTTATATTGGTTTGTCAGTATTTTTAATAATTATTTCTTGTTTAAAATTTAGTTGAGTGAAGGTGTGGAGCTGTACGGGGAGAGAAAAGTGCAACGGCAGAAATTGTTTTAAATAAGATGGAGGAAAATTTACAGGCTTCATAAAGATATCTGATGAAGTACATAAATTAAGAAAGGAAATTCCAAAGTAGCTACCCGTTGTCAACAAGTTATGCAATGTGCCCTTTCAAAGTATATCGTGTAGTGTTTAAAAACTCAATGTTGGATTATTGGACATTGAAGAAGTACCCTATAAAGTTAAAACTTTGAGTCCAGTGAACGCATAAACAAAATCTGAATGGGCTGTGGACGTGTTAAATGTAGCTATAAAAACCCTTTGATATATATAAACTGTGAATGTTACTTTGGTTGCTTAGATAGATTTTAATATAAAGTATATGTTATGTTCCAATCATTTATTTTTTTTGTTACAATATAAACTTTTATAACTTATAACTTTCTTCTCGATTATTCTTAGAAGTACTAATAGACCTTGGATAATAAATTATTTAATTACTGAAGATATTTTGATTTGCTTTTAGTTATACATGCATGTACCTAAGTACAAGTTCGACGTAATGGAATATTTCAGTTTACTGTAACAATATATAGTAGTAAGAGTGATAAATAAAACATAATAAAAAGGAAATATTTAATAAAATAATAATGGACGAATGACACATATAATTATAAGATAAATTACATAACAATATATGAAAAATAAAGTTCTTATAGAAATTACAACGGAAGAAATTGTGTACGTCTTATTACATACTCAAATAGTTTATAGCACCTCAATCTTCATTACTTAATTTATATGGGGTCTTTTTCACAAAATTTACTGCGGTTAATTCCTTGACCATAGCCATGTTTACTGCTAAAAATCTAAAAGAAAATACTTCTTGTCACTAAGTAGTGAACATGTTTTGTCTAACTAGTAACACATTCACAGTAAGTACTAAGGAACCGTCTGAATCTGCAATAGTCCAAGGAGTCAATCAATTGCGATTGCTTTTGTTCACGATTCTACGAGTTCATAACCTGAAAAATGAATTTGTACGTTACGTAATTATTTAAAAAGCAACATTTAATTAGGCAAGTATATATGAAAAGAATGGTTGATCACTGATAACAATTCTTACCTTTGCAACAAGCTTTTATTCTGTAAATTTCTTGCACAGTACTTCTTTCACCTAACCACAAACAGCTTCAAGACTTCTGAATGCTTTGAACTCATTCTTCTGTCTATGTACTTCTCTCAAAAACCAAGTAATTCGCAGTATCCCTATGTGTAATATTTGGAAGTACATTAATATTTATACTAAAGCATTTTTTTCTCAAAATATAACGATTTAATTCGATGGCAGTAGTATACCTAACCTCTACTTCATGAGACAATTCTGTAAAATACGAGCTAACCACCTTCGTGACAAACAAAATTGAGGATATAAAAGTATTAAGAATAGTTGCTGATGTTAAATAATCCAACATTAAGCTTTTAAATGGCACAAACACGGCAAAATTCACTTTAAAGAAAAACATTCTGATTCAATGACAGCTGTTTGTTTTTCCTAAGGTCTCAAAATCTGTGACGTCGGCGCACGCGACCCATTGATATTTGCAAGACAGATTGAACTGCGTCATGGCATACTCGATATTTTTAAATCGTTTTTTGTGATTGCTTCACAAATGTTGAATAATAAAAATGAACTCGTGTGATTGGTTCTAGCCCATTGTGTAATGAATCATTACCCACGGCTCTAAGTAATGAGTCCCATTAAATGTTCAAAAATGTATCTACAATAAATGAATTGTTCAATAGTTGCAGAAAAAAACGTTTGTCCACGACTATTAAATAATGTACTCATTATGTATGTGTTTCCTAGAGGATAATGCTATCCATTATTCCCTGCAGTGAGTAATGATTTCATTGCTCACTAGTGAATAATGAGGACAGTCAGTTGTTTATAAGAAATCACGGACAGGTACAGGTATCTCGCAACTTTTTAGTAGAATTTATGACCAGTTTATGAAAGGTTAAATGGAATTACTCGTTAACTGTCATAGCTACAATTGTGAGAACAATTTTACTGTTATTATCAAATTTATGAATAGATAACTGTATTCGGCGTTTCAAAAGCAGAAACTTTTTTTGTCATAAAATTGGGTTTTCCCACTGATTTTATTTTAACATTTTATGTTGTGAAACTGATGTAATAAAACATTCTATTAATTTACAACAATTTACTTTTCTAATAAGAATTACTTCTGAGAAAGTAGCGTTAAAACAACTTACTGATAATTTCAGTGCTTTTTAAAACGGGCATTCTTACGCGCCAGAATTACGTATCTACCCGGAAAACCAATGAGATTATGGATATAATTAGTTGGTAATAGGTTTTAACTGTGTGTTAAAGGACGCTTTCCTCTAAAACTCCTCAGAATTTCTCTTTTATTGCTTGTATTGTGATTGATCTAAAGCAGCGACTTGTATATATTGGCCAATCGGAATCCAGGTAAATGCCACACGTTATTCGTAAAAGCGTCGAACGTTGATATTTTGTAGTTTAGGTTTAACCTTCACCCGCTTCTGCAGTGACGGGTACGGTACACATCCGTTGACATATGACTAACCTAAAACTATTTATATTTTGATGTTTGGATTATTTGGAGTGAAAATATTTATCAGTTTCTGGTTTATGTTTTATTAATTCGACGATCAAAATGAGTAAAGTGGAAGAGGGATATGTTAGTGCCGCTGATATTTTTCGTAAAGTGGACTTTGAATGATGAATAATTTTTTTATAGCAAATCTTTTCCCAGATGAAATATTTGTTTAGATTTAACAGCAGAAAACCAATTTTTTCGTCTTTCAATATTAAGTGGTACTGTCGGGCGCAAAAAAATGGGACAAGTCTTATAACGTAGTTTTGCTAAAATCTAGTTGTGTACATCTGACTTTAATTTTTATTACATTGTCAGTTATTTGTCAAAATTCATTGCAAGTGTGCAAATAAAGACAGATTTACATTAGAAAAAAACAGTTGCCCTATTTTTTTTGCTCACGACAGTACTGCCATTAGAACTCATAATAATTAAAAAGTGCTGTCAATAAATAGAGGTTATGTTTTATATTTTTCACGGCTATCTTATGCAACAATGTAACCGACTTTTTATTGAATTTCAGGGCGTTGACGTCACAACGCGCTAATCTATGGCTGTTTAAAATCAACTCAGTATTTTTCAAACTTCAAGTTTTTTTTGTTGCCATTAGTAAAATTAAAAAGATAATCTATGTGCCATAAATCATTTTTTTACGTGAACTAAGTACTTCAGCATTTTTTTTTCTCGTTTTTTTCGTTTTTAAATTTAATTGAGTAGGCCGTTATGTGTCAAAAGAACGACTTGTCAAATTAAATTTAAACGACAATGTTATTTACAATAATTTTACATATTACTCAAAAAGAATAATATAATTAATTCATTGATTAATTTCTTCAGTAAACAATTTAATCAAAAATATTTAATAGTCGTGGACAAAGTACAGTATTCTACTCGTATATAATGGCTACTATTCACTCTGGTGATTTACGATACTCGCCTAGGGCGAGTGCCTTAAACTTCACCCTCGTGAATAATAGCCATCATTATATGCTCGTTGAATAATATACTATTACCAAACGCTTCACACTGACAGATTAGGTTAGTTTCAGTTGAGCTGTCAGTATAGCAGTCATGTTAATAATCACCTCATGCGATGCGATAACTCTTATTTTGCATAGCCTCTGGCTGATATGAGGATCAAAGCAGTCTTTTGTTCAGAAAACCTCCAAATATTTGATCAGACCAAGTTTTTAACCCTGGTAGAACGTTCGCCGGTGGCTTTTTTAGGACTGCTAAAAAGAATTTATAGTTATTTTTAATTAATCAATTAATTAATTATTTTTAATTACAATTGTTTCTTGTTTTTTCATCTACTTAACACCTTTTTTGCAAGACACTACTGAATGCAACGCCATCGAAATCGTATGTGATAAGTGAAAATGGGAACTATTTCTTTCGAGACAATAATTGGAACACGACATTTAGAATTTTTTAATTACTTATTATTTTTTTTCTTTTTTTTTTTCACTCTATATATGGCCTTACAAGCTCAGTGTTTTGGCCACGAACATATTAAAAAGCTAGTATAATATTTTAGGTAAAATGTAATTGACAAATAAAACGATAATAGATAAAGTTATTATGACAGGTTATAATAAATTTATTAATTTATAAGAAGAAAAATTAGCATATTACGAAATCGTGAACTAAGGAAATCAGAAGTTTTAGATCTTTAAAAATAATAACAAATGCTTCTTATTTTTGTCAATTTCTGTTGGCAGTTGTCGAAAAGTTTCAGTAACGTCATTGTACCCCAGGCATTAGAGACCATATAGGGCCCTTACCTAGAAAAATTAATGGTAGTTCTGGAAATAGGCTAGGTACTTTACGTTTTTTGGAGCGCTGAATCCGAATTTTTAACTTCTCACCAAAAATTTACCCCGCAACCTCCTCAAAAAATTGAAAATAAAAACAAAAACCATTTTTTAACCTCCCTACAATAAAATTGTGGCAGGTCACTACAATTAGTCCAAAATCGAAAATTGAGATAACATTAAATATTTACGTTTTGAGGACCCAGGAACTCAAAAAAGTGGTTTTTGAAAAATGTCTGTGTGTGTGTGTGTGTGTGTATGTGTGTATGTGTGTTAGCACGATAGCGGCGAAGCTACTAAACGGATTTGGATAAAACTTTGCATGAGGGTTTCTTTAGTGCTCCAGAAGATCTGAAAATGGTTTTGGTTGAGATCGGATTAAGTTTAGTGCCGTTTTGGCACAACAAGTTGTTTATTTTACGATGACTTACAATTTGTAATTGAACCATTGAAAAGTAGTAAAAATTCCGATTTCAACGATATATCACACTTGCACTTTTTCGATTTGGTTTCCGTGAAAAAGAAATTAAAAAACAAAATAACACTCTACTTGTGTAAGATAAATTTTATATTCTAACCTAACGTTCGATAGACTAGTGTCAAAGAACTTATACCACAAAATAATACAGGGCTGTATCCCTTACTCTTTGCAAATTTGCAGCCGCAAAGGCTTTTTTTAGAGACTATTGACGGAATCGGGACTGTACTGATCTGTCGAGAGTGAAATTCTACATCTCAACGCGACATTCCGAACGACTAATTATCTACGGTTAATTAGTTATTAACACGCAAAGACTGTCTATCTCTTTTTTTGCAGCGGAACGAGATGGCAGATGGATACTCTTCTAACACAAATTCGCGATCGAGAAACGTCAAACGAAAAATTGCAAAAATGTCACTTTTGATTCGTTCGTGCCGAGCTGAATTTTCGAATTTCGACATGCAATTTACGATGCGGATCAACTACAAGTAAAATACGAGTAAATTTAGATGTGTTTTCGACCAAAATTTACCCTCGGATGCCGCAACTCTGAAAACTGTTTTACATCTGTAACTCGGAAACTATGAGAGATAGCTCAAAAATAAAAACTACCAAAGGAAAACTACATAATGGCAGGAACGTTTTGCTGTACTCGAAATTTTAATGGAACTTTTCGTTTGGGCCCGGCGGGCCTTTCAAGATGACGGTGTCATGCACTTTTTTCATTAAATCGTTCGTAACTTCCAAATGGCGACTCCTACGGCATAAAACTATGACCTAACGAAATTGTAGAGAATTGAATTACCTAAAAGTTTTTTTTTTGATTTTTATGCTGCTCCAAAAATTACCGAGATACGGTCGGCCAAAGTGGAGACTTTTTGAAATCCGTCCAAAATCTCGATTTTTTTCTCTTTAAACCTCCATAACTCTTAAACGGTGCCCCCTAGGCCAAAATACTTTGCCCTTAGGAATTTGTAGAGAATTTCATAAACTACAAAAAACTATTTTTTACTTTTTGCCGTAATACAAACAATAAGGACGCTACGAGCGATGCAAGTGGAAATTTAAATTTTTCAAGGAAACGTGTTTTTTTCTCTTCTCTTGCGAATATCTGGATAAATATTGGTTTTAGCAAAAAATGGTAGGGATATATTAGAAAGATAATAAAACGATGGTGAATTTACTTCCGGTAGGATTAACGGTTTCGCTGCTATATACGTTTAAAAAAATGTCGATTTCACCTAAATGCCCAAATTATATTTGCACGATTTGATTTTTTTCTTTAAACCTCCATAACTCTTAAACGGCGGTCCCTAGGCCAAAATACTTTACCCTAACGAATTTGTAGAGAATTTAATGCTACAAAAAATTGTTTTTTATTTTTTGACATAAGACAAAAAAATAAGGACGTTAGGAACGAAACAAGTGGAAATTTACATTTTCCAAGGAAATGTGTTTTTTTCTCTGCTCTTGCCAATATCTAGATATATTGATTTTGGCAAAAAAATAGTGGGGATCTATTAGAAAGACAATAAAATGATGACGAATTTGCTTTGTCAAGAAATGTCTGTAGGATTAATGATTTCGCTGCTATATACGTTTCAACACAAAATTTCGATTTTCCCATATGCCCAAATTATATTTGATACTGATTTTTAAAATCTCCGCCAAGTGAAATTTATAGTTTTTTGCCCTCAAAGCAGTGCAATGTACAGGGTGATATTCTAATAATGACAGATGTGTTCAGTGATTTCGGCTGATAACTCGGGAACGGTTGAAGATATTGAAATGAAATTTGAACCGTAGGTATAAATATTGTAGACGGACGGATTACGAGTGAATTAATAATACACCTACGTCACATGACGTCACAAAAATGAAAAATTATTACAACAGACGAACTGGTACAGATATCAACTGAACGGTTGGAGTTATTGAATTTAAATTTGAAACATAGGTGGAAATATTGTAAATGGACGGAATAAAAGTGAATTAATAATACACCTACATCTACATGACGTCACAAATAAGACAAATTCTTACAACAGGTGAACTGGTGCAGATATTGACTTAACGATTGGCAACATCCAATTAAAATTTGAAATGTGGGTGGAAACATTGTAGACGGACGGAATACAAGTGAATTAATAATACACCTACGTCCAAATGACGTCAAAAATAAGAAAAATTCTTACAAACTGGTGCAGATATCGACTTAACTATTGGAAACATCCAATTAAAGTTTGAAACGTAGGTGAAAATATTGTAGATGGACGAAATACGAGTGAACTAAAAATACACCTACGTCACATGACATCATAAATAAGAAAAAATCTTACAGCAGACGAACTTGTACAAATATCGACTTAAAGTTGGAGGTATCGAATTGAAATTTGAAACGTAGGTAGAAATATTGTAAATGGACGGAATAAAAGTGAATTAATAATACACCTACGTCTACATGACGCCACAAAGAAGAAAAATTCTTACAACAGGTAAACTGGTACAAATATCGACTTAAAGATTGGAAACATCCAATTAAAATTAGAAATGTGGGTGGAAATATTGTAGACGGGCGGAATACAAGTGAATTAATAATACTCCTACGTCACATGACATCACAAATAAGAAAAATTCTTACCAAGGGCGAACTGATGTAGATATCGATGTAACAATTGGAAACATCCAATTAAAGTTTGAAACGTAGGTGGAAATATTGTAGATGGATAGAATACGACTGAATTAAAAATACACCTACGTTCTGATGACGTCATAAAAACATAAAATTCTTATAACAGGCGAACTGATGATGCTATCAAAAAAATATTTGTACAAGACGAGTCACGATTTTTTTTTTTTTTTAATTTCCAAAAAATATCAAATGTTCTGAGAAATTTCTATTTTCAGAAATATGTCAAATTTTTGGAGAAATGTCACTTTTCAGAAAAATGTCAAATTTTCGAAAAAACGTCAAATTTTCGAAAAAACGTCAAATTTTCGAAGAAATGTCACCTCTCAGAAAAATGTCAAATGTTTGAAAATTGACAAATTTTCGGAGTAACGCCACTTCAGAAAATGTCAAATTTTTGAAAAAAATGTCAGTTTCGGAGAAATGTCACTTTTCAGAAAAATGTCAAAAATTCAGGAAAATGTCAAATTTTCGAAGAAATGTCACTTTTCAGAAAAGTGTCAAATTTTATTAAATGGACCCAAAAAATACTACGGGTCCATCTGTGGTATAATTTCTCTGCTAGTGTGTTAAAGCTTGCAGACTGCATGCTGAGTATTTTTGACGTGTCAAGTGCATCGAGAGATTACAAGTTTTTTCGACGTTTATAAAGCCCACGGATGGTGTGAGAGGCCTTCCTGAACCGCTACAAGTATAAGCAACCCCACCAGAACACTTTCGGTGAGTTTTTTCCAACAAAACTTTAAAAGTGATAATGACATTATATTTTAAAAACTATTTCTGCTACTTCCGGCGGAAATTCTTACGCAGCATAACCTAAAAATAGTGCTACATAACCTAAAAACAATTTAAGACATTGGTACCAACCTAAACATTTTTTCAAAAACCAAGTTCCCCAGAGAAACATTGGAACAAAAAATTCGACCGATTTAGTGAACAGTCGGTCGAGGCCAAAAGATAAAACAAAATATAACTCAAATTTAAACGATCCACCATGAACACTACCCTGGCTACATCTGGCAGGGAAGCTGTCCACCAAGAGTTATATGGTTTTTTCCAAAGGTGGCCATCCCTGCCATCCATCCCATTAGCAACGAACAGGTTTTTTCGTTTAGTTGTTTCCCGTATCGATAATCAAAATTATTAAGTGCTCTTGCCTATGAACGTTTTTATAGTGTTTTGTTTATTTTTATATTAATTTTAGGTCCATGTGGACACATTATAATTCTAACCTAGTTTTTAAACCTGCCTACAGAAGACAGGAGCTACTTTTCTATTTTTCTCCAAGCCAAACCGGACGTACCCCGTCCAGCCTCACACCCGCCTCGGCGGTGTTCACCGTGGTTGTCTGGCTGGCTCCGGGCTAGGATCCGATGAAGCATATATTTATATTAAAACATTTAATAAAATATTAATGTTGTGCAGACTAAAAATTAACACTCAAGTTCTTAGGTCCAAATCCCACCGAACGCAAGACTTTTTTTTCTGATTTAATATGAAAAAAATATTTCATCTTAATAAATATAATTAAATGGGATCGTTCATATTGTTTAGTGCTCTTTTCGGCTTCAAAGATACACCGGGTGGGGAGGTTCCAGCCGCTTCCAGTAGCTGCAGAATTTATTTTTTAATCTTCTTTTTTCATTTTAGGAAAAAGATACCCAGAAACTAGACAAAATTTGCAACAAAAAAAGGTCCTTTGACATTTTAACGTTGAACGAACAAGAAAGCGCTAACACGCCTCGAAACATGAGCCTCAGCGCCGCGGGGCTGCGCTGCATGCGCTAAGTTACACGTCGGTTACGTTCTTTCAGTCAGTAATATTCTCGCATGAATGGTTGCACTCGAGGCATATGATGGAACATTTCAACCCGCTTTTCTTGCAGCTACACGCGCCGCGGGAGCTTTTTTTTACACCTGGCGGAGATAATCTTTAGAAGTTTTGGTAGAGCAAGAGGATTCAAAGTAGTGACAGGAGAAAGTCCGTGACTGGTTTTTTTCCAGCCCAATTTTTCTGGCTCGATAGCATTTTCTTGCCACCACACAAACGAAGAAAAAATGTTTGCGAGCTTTTGCGATAGCTTGTGGATCTGTATTTGGAGTCCGGAACAGCTGAGTGAGGGAATGCAAATCTGGGTTTTGGACGAGGACTTTGATCAATTGAAACAATTTAAAGTCACATGAACCATGTTTAAAACATTATGAGAAAACAGTTTTCATGCGAAACAAAACGTTTTTTAAAGCTATTAAAATAATAAACAATATGAGGATAAAACGCCTAAGAAATTTCTATCGCGATCAACGGGTTGCTATCAATTCTCAAGCAGCATATAGGTGTCATGGGTGAGGGGGGGGGGAGGGAAGGGCCTCTTGACAACAGTATGCTAGCTAGAGGGGCGTGGCAGGGGAGGGGGTACCCCAAGAAGATCGAAAGGCGAGAGAGTAATTGTGGAGTTTCCGTGATACCTAAATGCACGCGCGGCGCATGTTTCGGGATCGACTCGCTCCCCTCCCGTTCGTCGTACGTTAAAATGTCAAAGGACTTTTTTTGTTGTAAGTTTTACTTACTTTTTGAATGTCTGGGTATTCTTTCTCTAAAACGAAAAAAAAATGATTAGAACAGTCAAAAACTAATTTTTTGGGTATTCTTCTCTAAAATTGAAGGGGATGCGGAGAGAATTTTTGGTGACAAGTTAAAAATTTGGATTCAGCGAGACAAAAACCTATTTCCAGAACTACCATGAATTTTTCCAGTTAAAATTCTCTAATGCCTGTAGTATTGATGCGTTAACCCTAATCTTTGGGTATAATATTAGCACGCAGAAGTTATAAATCAGCTCCTAATGCATTCGGTTTGGTGACGCGCCTTTAGAAAGTTAGCAATTTATTTGGGAAATTAGAAATTTAATTTGGGATTAAAAAATATGATAAAAAAGAGAGACAAAAAGTTATTTTGTGTGCGCCATGGTAGAAACGAGTTAGATTCTCGCTATCGCCTCTCAAAAGTTAGTAGCTTCCGCATATTGTTTAAAATTGGTTGTTGAAGTGAATTGCAATACTGTTTTATTTAGTGGAATATCCGAGTTTAGTTGTATTGTGACGAAAACTATTTACTTCCCTACTCGTCCTGTCCTAAGAAAATACATCTGGAACATCACAGCAGCAAAAAATAGTATAGTAAGTTTTCGACATATAATTTAGGTTTAATTTTGGAAATACAGTCCCACTTGTTTGTTAAAACCCTGACCTGCTGGCCTAACCACGGTTTTCATTATGAAAATATAGACTTACTAAGTACTAAGGTGTGGATTCAACAGCATGTAATTCCTCTTTCTTTATTTCTCTAATTAACATTTAGCTCAGTGGAGCATCTAGAAAATTCATCGGGGGGGGGGGGGGCAACAGAACCAACCTCCCAGAGGATGAGGAAAACTTCTCAGAAAATTGTTGTAAATGGATGTCTATAGATTCCTCTACTAGATAATATTGGCATTAATTATAAAATATTTATTTCAAGGGATAGTTTAAATACTGCTTTGTACTGATAGAGATTATGCGTCTGTCTTTATTTTTGGTTCAGGGAGGACGGCTTGGGGGGGCATGCCCCCCCCCCCCCCGACTGTGCCCCTGATTTTGCTTCCCTCAAAACTTCAGTCCCTTCCCAGTCCACACCTGTGGCGCCTCCAATTCTGTGATAATGCCGTGAGACGACATGAAAATTTTCCAAGTCCAACCTCGGTGCAATTCCGAAACTTGCTGTGTAGGTCGCTGAACGCCGTCATGCGACGATAAAAAAACCTTCGCAGTCGAATCTCAGCTCACTTGCAAAACTTCTGCTTATCGCATCAAACGTCGTCGTGCGCCGTTAAGAAATCTTTCCAAATCAAAGCCCGTCGCACTGTCAAAACCCTTGCATAGGGAGTTGATGCCGTCGTGCGATCCTTTAAATTTCTCAAGTCAAAAATTCGTATTACTCCGACCTAGGTGCCGAGAATGCCGACGTCATCGAACGGCGCAAAAATTTCTTCCAAATAAAAACTCGGCCCACTAATACAACCGCTGAGCGTACTTCTGCATACCATTCATTTACCAGAGATTCACCCATTTGGATATTGTTGATAATTATGCGATTAAGAAGTGCGAGTGGCCATTTTGGAGAATCGAAGCCATCTTTGATGCTTATTGAAAATACACTGCATGGGCACGTGAGGCGTCATTTTACATATTTTTTTAGGGTGCTAAACACGTTCCCTATAGTATAAATACTGAAAAATTGTTACTAATCATTATTTAGTAAGACAGATACGAATCAACATCTTTTATTTCTATACTAAACAGATTTGCATTGTTTTATAAAACATGAATCTCTTGCACACTTTAGACATGAGCAACTAGCCACAAGTTCGTTGCTGGGAGGACAGTGAAGTTGTAGGTGAGGGCTGTAGGCAATCACCATCTTCATAACCAAACTGTATAGAATCAAGTGGCGTGATGTCATCATTTAAACATGTTTTATATAAATGGGTGTTGTAGTAGGCCCTTAAAATGTGTGATCTAATTGATGCACTGGTTGGTGGAAGGTCTTTTGTGGAAATGTTTTTCCCACGTATGTAAATAAACATTCGTCAATTTTTTTTACAAACTGATCCCTTTTTCAAAACTTACACGAGATATTTTTCCGTTCATTGTATGGACTGCTCCATTACTTCACTCGCAGGAATTCCGAAGTTTGTGAGAAATGCTTTGGGTCTACTTGCAATTCCAGCATGTTCTGTATCTACTTTGCTAGCGCAGTCTTACTCAGTTAGGAAGTGTAAAGCAGAAAGTACATGACATTGTACAAATACAATAATTACAAATATCAATTTTGGATGTTAAACAACAATATTCAACCTGATAAAAGTGATAATTATATTAACGCGTAAAGGGGGCGATGACAACTATGACCTTGATTAAACCTAGAAACCTTCAGTATATTGAGTTAATATTTATATATGGTTCTCAAATCGAAATCGTTTAGGGAACAAATAAAATAAATAACTGGATGATCGATACGTCAACTGAAATTTCGTTTTGACTTTTGACTACTGATTGTTACTTTATTATTTAAATCTTTTGGCGTTTCAAAATATCACCATAGAAACTAGTTAATACGATATCTGTTACTTTGATAATCGACCAACAGCTATCATTACAACAATGAATAAATTACCTGATATCTGTCACTTTGATATTTAATCGACAGCTGTTAGTAACAATCAATTTACTTGACATATGTTGCTTTGAGATTCAGTTGACGCAACGCTTGTCACTTTGACCCCGAAAATACGCGACGCTAAGCAATTAATTAAGTTCGTGACGTCTTTACGACAAATACTGATGTTTAACGTAGAAATCACTCCAACATGATAGCGGCGGTCTTGTACGTTGTTTGACAAAGTCGGACGGTTACACCTGTATAGGTCACTCAGATTAGGCGCGCTCTACTCTAAATATCAAAACCTCTCACTACCTAGCTAGAATTATTTATCCAACATATGATAGCGGCAGATTTGTACACTTAGGGTAAAAACACAAAGAAAGCAGGCAACCTGCTTACTGGTAGTCAGCGCCTATAAGCGCCAATAATTAAGTACGCTTTTAAAAGGGTAAGAACACAAAGAAAGCAGGTTGCCTGCTTACTGGTAGTCGGCTTTGTCTATGTGCGGGAACGTTTAAAAGCGTACTTAATTATTGGCGCTTATAGGCGCTGACTACCAGTAAGCAGGTTGCCTGCTTTCTTTGTGTTCTTACCCTGCGCTGACTACCAGTAAGCAGGCAACCTGCTTACTGGTAATCAGCGCCTATAGCGCCAATAATTAAGTACGCTTTTAAACGTTCCCGTACATAGACAAAGCCGGTTACCAGTAAGCAGGCAACTTGCTTTCTTTGTGTTTTTACCCTAACGCCATCTACACAGTAGCGGCAGGTTTTCTGCTTTCCGAAATTCGGAACCGATCGGCGCTTATTGCCTGCTTTTGAAGCGAACACAGTAAATGCAGGTAGAAGCAGGCGAATTTGTCAGTTCATTCAACTCATCACTAATTTCCCTCCAATATTTATCCAACCCATTTCTATTAAACAATCTGAAGAACCTAGAAAATTCAGGGAATTTTAAAAACCCTAAAAAAATCATGGAAATCTCAGGGAAATTTAAATATTTTACTGAAATCATGGAATTTTGAGTCACGATATGGAAAACAATAAACTACTTAGGAGCTCCCACTGTTATTTTAAATTATTTTTAAACTGCAAACTTCGTTCGTCCACTTAATGTCGATTTTATACCGCAAATAATTATTTTTTATCAAATTGAAAATTAAAGTAAAAATTATTTGATTACCTAAAATTACGTTTAACATAATGATAATAATTATTTGCCACCGAAGAACATTTTTTTTGTCATGGAAAACCTGAAAAATTCAGGGAATTTTTTTAGCTATGTAAAGTCTGAACCCTGTTAAAGTGAAATCTATGTGTTTTATCCCATATAGGATCTCTTACAAATACGGCAGCAATTAATCTTTCAATATCCATTATCAATAGAAAACCAGCGCGTGCAGCCGGTAAGAAAGAACTAAATAATCATTCCGGTAAAATGGTCGGTACCGACTACCAGCGCCGACTAATCGGAACCTGCATCTACTGTGCTATTGCCAATTTAAATGCATGCAATCATTCTCGAAGCTTATAAGCGCGGGTCGGCGCCGACTACCTGAAAACAGGTAACCGGCTTTCACTGTGTTCGTGGCGTAAGGGTAAAAACACACCTGCTTACTGGTAGTCAGCGCCTATAAGCGCCAATAATTAAGTACGCTTTTAAAAGGGTAAGAACACAAAGAAAGCAGGTTGCCTGCTTACTGGTAGTCGGCTTTGTCTATGTGCGGGAACGTTTAAAAGCGTACTTAATTATTGGCGCTTATAGGCGCTGACTACCAGTAAGCAGGTTGCCTGCTTTCTTTGTGTTTTTACCCTGCGCTGACTACCAGTAAGCAGGCAACCTGCTTACTGGTAATCAGCGCCTATAGCGCCAATAATTAAGTACGCTTTTAAACGTTCCCGTACATAGACAAAGCCGGTTACCAGTAAGCAGGCAACTTGCTTTCTTTGTGTTTTTACCCTAAGGGTAAAAACACACCTGCTTACTGGTAGTCAGCGCCTATAAGCGCCAATAATTAAGTACGCTTTTAAAAGGGTAAGAACATAAAGAAAGCAGGTTGCCTGCTTACTGGTAGCCGGCTTTGTCTATGTACGGGAACGTTTAAAAGCGTACTTAATTATTGGCGCTTATAGGCGCTGACTACCAGTAAGCAGGTTGCCTGCTTTCTTTGTGTTTTTACCCTTAGACAGGACTAGATGGTCACGTCACAGAATAAGGAACTACCAGAAGCGGCACTCTCAACACCGCCTTTGATGTTTTTTTGTGACCTTCGCCATTTTGTTGTTGATAATTTTGGCGGGAAATTTAAACAGAATGTTTATAAACAAACTTTACACGGGCTGAATACAATTACGTTATTCGAATAAGAATTCTATTTATAATGGGTATTAAAACTATTTAAACTAGATAAAATTGTCTCTACTAGCAATAGTATTCTTAATATAAAGTCACAAAATGTATTAAAATCAATACAATATCTCGCCTGAGAAAATCTGTAATTTCTTACTGGGAGGTCGTTCTGGGGAAATATTATTATTTTTTTCTGTTTAAACTACCAAATTGAGGAGAAATAGTAGGTAGTGCTGTTAGTAGCAATCTATTTTGATACATATTGGTCGTGCTCACAACTTAAAATTGTTATGAAGTTCGGCTGAACTTTTACTTGCCCAATCCCCACGATCGCATGCTTCCAACTACAATCCGGATCTTAAAAGAAGAAAGGTTCACAATTACTTGGAAATATCTACAATTTATTTAATTTACATCAATAGTAAAATACCTTTGGGAGGGAATCCTTAGGAAACTTAAATACACTAATGTCTTTTCCTGTCGTACTACTTGTACATTCCTTAACAGCGCAAACGGTTCCACCTCGTTTACTCATATCGCTATTAAAAATTACTATTAACCCAGCACAATAACACTAAAAGAATTTATTTCGGTATTATATGTCACAGACTGTCATTTACGGCACTTTATTATTTTAACCTAAAACAATAAATGAACTGACGGACGTACCAACAACAAAATGGCGGCAATGGAATTTTGGCGGGAAGCCCAAGTCTCGTTTGTGGTAGTTCTCTTTTCTGTGGTCACGTACGTCGTCACTTAGATTAGGCACACTCTACTCTGAATATCAAGAACTCTCACTATATAGTTAGTGTCGTTTATACCACAGAAAAGCAAACTATTAGTCGGGGAGCCCTCCCTAGCTGTACGTGCACCCCCCGCCCGATCCTTGGGGACAATGTTTTTCATAAAGATTGAAGCCTAAGGAACAATTTAAGACATATTCTAAAAAAAAACTGGCTGTACTTTCAAAATGGCGGCCATATATTAAAAAAAACTGTTGCCAATGTTGTTTTTGTCATTTAACACAAAAACTAAAAAAGATGGACAAAAACTTTCTTCACAAAAAACAACGTGCATAAAATTTTCTACAATTTTGTACCTATACAATATTTTGATAGGAGTTACCATTTTCCAGATAAATTAGTCGAAAATTAAGAAAACATGGAAATTCATATATCGGTAAATCACTTAGAGGAAATAACTGTGACAATTATTGTAAGGCGTATAATATAACTTTATGTTATTAACATAAAAATTAAATTAAATAAACTGAAAAAAATTAATAATAATAATAATATTATAATTTGCAGACATTTATCTCGAAAACGGTAACAGTGGTATCTGGAAAACGGTAACTCCTATCCAAATATTGTATAGGAACAAAATTGTAGAAAATTTTATGCACTTTGTTTTTTGTACAGAAAGTTTTTCTTCATCTTTTTTAGTTTTTGTGTTAAATGACCAAAAACAATATTTGCATTTTTTTTAAACGGACGCCATTTTGAAAGTACAGCCAGCTTTTTTTTTTAGAACATGTCTGAAATTGTTCCTTAGGCTTTAATCTTTATAAAAAACATTGTCCCCAAGGATCGGGGGGGTGCACGGACAGTTAGGGTGGGCTTCCGTAGATGTTACGTTTTATATTGAATTTTATATTTTATTTTAAGAGATTAATCATTTATCTGGAAAATGGTAACTCCAATGCAAATATTGTATAGGAACAAAATTGTAGAAAATTTTATGTACTTTATTTTTTATACAGAAAGTTTTTCTCCATCT
Organism: Rutpela maculata; assembly: GCA_936432065.2. Taxonomy (NCBI): domain Eukaryota; kingdom Metazoa; phylum Arthropoda; class Insecta; order Coleoptera; family Cerambycidae; genus Rutpela; species Rutpela maculata. Next base: position 137,818,558 of record OW386285.2, on the reverse strand, counting down.
TTTTTATTTTTTGTGTTAAATGACAAAAACCATATTTCCAAATTTTGTTTTTTTAACGGACGCCATTTTGAAAGTGCAGCCAATTTTTTTTTTAGGACATGTCTTAAATTGTTCCTTTGCCAATTTACTGAGGTTTTTATATATAATTGTTACACAGTCTATAGTATACTCTTCGCAGTTTTCTTGTAAATAATGTTAGTTTTTGGACATCCTGAATTTTGTGATACCATCTTTGTTGTGCACAAAATTATATATAAAAAAAATGAAAAAAATATCCAACCTGTGTGGGATTCGAACACGGGACCTTTGAATTGCAACGCAGAGCTTTAGCCGCTGCGCCACCACACGTTACTACGAAAATTGATTTTCTGTGATAAACATATATCTTTCGACAATCATACATATTTCAACTCGTACTTCTATGAAATATATATTAGTAAAATTCATAAGCAAAAAAAAATATATTATGGAAATAATATTTCGCAAGATTTCCATTTTAGAACAAGCGACAAAAATTAAGAGAATATATATTTTTTAAATTAAATAATTAATAACATTTTTATTTACCGGTCGATTTTCTTCAAAAACAATAGGGTTCTTCCTCTAGCTAACATTAACTTACTTTCTAAATTCCAATACAATCGGACTTTTCTTTCTTAAGTTATCATGCTTACAAGAAACGTGACGGACAGACAGACGGACGGACGGACAGACAGACGGACATTTTGAAAGTTGTTCAGAATTCGTTCACTAACACGATGATATTAAATTTTTTTCTCTACGAGCGATATTTACGATTTTAGAAATGTGCAGATCAAATACAATATACTCTTCGTTTTTGCGAAGAGTATAATAATAAAATATCGATGAACAAATACGATAATTACAAATATCAATTTTGAATGTTAAACAACAATATTCGATCTGATAAAAATGATAATTATATTAACGCGTAAAGGGGGTGACAACTATGACCTTGATTAAACCTAGAAACCTTCACTATATTGAGTTAATATTTATATATGGTTCTCAAATCGAAATCGTTTAGAGAAAAGATAAAATAAATAACGGGATGATCGATACGTCAACTGAAATTTCGTTTTGACTTTTGACTACTGATTGTTACTTTATTATTTAAATCTTTTGGCGTTTCAAAATATCACCATAGAAACTAGTTAATACGACATATGTCACTTTGATAATTGACCAACAGCTATCATTACAACAATGAATAAATTACCTGATATCTGTCACTTTGACATTTAATCGACAGACGTTAGTAACAATCAATTTACTTGACATATGTTGCTTTGAGATTTAGTTGACGCAACGCTTGTCACTTTGACACCGAGAATACTCCACGCTAAGCAGTTAATTAAGTTTGTGACGTCTTTACGACGAATACTGATATTTAACGTATAAACCTCTCCAACATATGTTAGCGGCGGTCTTGTACGTCATGACAAGGTCGGACGGTCACACCTGTATAGAGTCACTCAGATTAGGCGCGTTCTACTCTGAATATCAAAACCTCTCACTACCTAGCCAGAATTATTTATCCAGCATGTGATAGCGGCGGATTTGTACGCTTAGGCAGGACTAGGCGGTCACGTTGTACGACGCCACTTAGATTAGACACACTCTACTCTGAATATCAAGGACTCTCACTACCCAAGGAACAATTTAAAAGTCAAGGTTTTAAAAAAGGTTTGTCAGGGTTAGGAAATTGTCTTGTACTTTATTGATATTGTAGTCAAGGCTTTTTAGGCTTCAAGTATGCTTGCTCTTATATGGTAAGTTTTAAAGCATTCTCTAAGACCTAATTATAAAGCTAATTTGCTTCTAGGATAACATGTATTCGTAATGGGTTTGTCATACCTACATAAAACTCTCCATAAAGCTAATTAGTTTTATGAACGTCTTAAATTCCATTTAGATTTAAAGAGGCTTTAAATTATTCTTTATGGTTTTAACATGTTTGCAATAAATGCATTTTAAATCGTTTTTAAAACTAGACATTTTCAATGCCTAGTAGTACTTATTAAAGGCCATTTCAAAACTAGACCCTTAAAACATCCTTGACAAATGTTGTAATGAAACCGTTATGAAGAAAAAAAGTCCTCTATAAATCTAAAAGGCAAATTTTAATTCCATAAAACACTTTCTAAAACCTCAATAAAACATTCATTATAAAAACAATAAACAATATGTTTGCCTGGTGTCGTTGGTGCATGTGTGTGTGTGTGTGTTAATTAAAAGCATTTCACGACTTACTGATGTGTAATTATGTCTTTTATGGAAGAAATTACTTTGAGGTTAAGTTTTAAGTTTTTTGTATCAAATGTCAACGCGGTTCGTCTTGGAGGCGGTTCTTTTAAATCCCAAACGTTTTATTACAGTTTTATCAAGTCCATGTGATCTTCGTCAAGTGCATTTGCATTTATGTAAGGAAGGGATTATTTGTGATAGTATACAAAAAGACTAAAAGGACTTCATTTAGAGTAAATATTCTAGGTCATTACCATTATTAGAATATATAGTTTAATGAGAGGACTGTAAAATGACAATTAGGTTTTTAGTTGGCCGGCCATGTTTTTCTTGTTATATAAAAATATTCAAGGTCAATCTCACAATTATAATTATTAATAATTATCACTTTTTCTTTAGCAAATTAAGGTAGAATTACAAGAAACGACAGAAAATTACCGTGGGAACCGAGGAGCAGCCTACTTTTTTAAATTTGCTGATTATATGTCTATGCAAATTTTATATGAATATTAAAATCATTATTATTTCTGAGGCGCCTTTATTTTTTGGGCCTTTCTTTTGTAGTTTTAACGATAATTTGCCGTTGGTTTTAATTTCTTTTTCATACCTGATATCTTTTTATTACCTTCTAAATCGGCCTTAGAGAGGTTATACTGCCACTCTACGCTTTATAAATTTCAAATTCCATTTTATCTTCAATAAGTCTGATGGTGTGTTTGCTTAAATCAGTTTAGAAAAAATAAATGCAATAATAAAATTATTTGGATTCCTTCATGGACATTCTTATAGCTTCTCAGTTCTAATATGGATTTATAAGAGTTTTAAAAACCAGTTTTAAGGTAGCCTTCTAGGTGTTTTCTAGAAATTCAGGAAGCTAATAGAAAAGCTTCCGACAGCTTTAAAATAGGTTTTAAGAAAGGTTTTAAAACGGCCCCAACAAGGTTTTCAAGAGGGGCACTATGCCTCACTAAGGAGTTTTATGATGTAATTTAAAAAAGCCTTAACAACCTTCATAAGGGTGGGCCCTTTTAGTCTACAAGTCGCTTTATGATGGTAATAAGGATATTGTTACAGCAAAATAGATTTTTCAAGGCATTTTATAAGTAGTTTTATAGTATCCTTGTATATATTTAAGAAACCAAAATTGTTCCTTGGGTATCTAGTTAGTGTCATTTATTGAGAATGAATTTCTAAGCTCCTGCATCGATTTTTATAGTGGAAGGTTGCTAGGTCTGTGACGTTTCATTAGTTACGTTATTGTCATAGTTAAGTAAGAACGATCTGTTCGCAATGATGAATCTAGTTTACTCTTGTTAGTTTGTGCTAATCTACCATTACAATTATTAAATAATAAGTATAAAAAGAAATTCATCGTTACAGTATCTACGTTTTTTTTTAAGTTCAGCTCCCTTCCGGATAGCTTTGGATTTACATTTGGGAGTTGTCTAATATCTATGGTGTGTTTATGTCATAGCATATTTTTGTTTTAGGGAGCGCAAGAGGAAAAGGTGGATCAATGCACATGTTTGCAAAAAATTTCTACGGGGGTAACGGCATAGTTGGAAGTCATGTTCCAGTTGGTTCAGGAATTGCCTTTGCATATAAATATATAAAAAATAATGCGGTTTCCATAGCCCTTTATGGTGATGGTGCCTCAAACCAAGGTCAAGTTTTCGAAGTTTTTAATATGTCCAAACTATGGAATTTGCCCATTATCTACGTATGTGAAAATAATCAATATGCTTTGGGAACTTCTATTAAGCGTCATGCTGCTAATACTGAAATCTACAAAAGAGGAGATCTCATTCCGGGAGTTAGACTGGATGGTATGGATGTTCTTGCAGTTAGAGAAGGTGCAAGATTTTGCATCGATCATGTTATGAAAGGAAACGGACCTATTATTTTAGAAGTGCTTACATATAGATACTTTGGACATTCTATGTCTGACCCAGGTACTAGTTACAGAACAAGAGAAGAAGTTAAAACAGTTAGAGATTCTAGAGATCCTATAAAAACGTTCCAGAATAAAATTGTTTCTGCTAATCTTGTAACTGAAGACGAACTCAAGAAAATTGCTAAAGACGTAAGAAAAGAAGTAGACGAAGCTATCAATAGATCACTTGCGGACAAAGAAGTACCTGTAGTAGAACTAGCTTACGATGTTTATAAGCAATTTCCATATAAAATTAGAATGCCTGGATACAGGCATTATATCGACCATAAAACCACGAATGTGAGAAAATGAGAACTTTGTCTGTGATCAATTATTCAAATCTACAGTACTCCATAATACACTATAAATTAGTAGTTTGAACCGAAAAGGTTTATTTTATTTTTAAATTACAGTTAATGATCACCACTAGTGCTTTATTTTAACTTTTCTTCTTCGTGTTACTTACATTTTGATAAACGCTTTGTGGTCTATACATTATTTTAATTGACTTCGTTGTATTATGCGGCTTTCCATATCACACTATCTATGTAGATGTAGATGTGCCACATTATCATTAATTTTTTTTCCCAGGTGGTTAAAGTTAGTTATATATATCATTTTCTCAGAATTTTGAAATTTTGGAAGATATTCATTATATTTGGGCCACCCTTTATCATCGTTATTATTGGAGACAGAAAAAAAGTTCCGGAAGAAAGTAGTAGGGCTGTAACTGAACCCCTTTAATAAGTTAATGGAAGCACAGAGGCGTGCAGAAATTGAGGGCACAAGAAGCAATACTATATTTTTTAATGGTACGCCTTCCCTGTGTATTGTTGAATTTTTTGAATTATCCTTTTTTCTGATTTCAAAAATATAACATATGATAGTCATATCCTTAACCGTTTTCGAGTTATTGAACATTGAAAATTAATAAATTATTATTATTATTATTTATATAACAAGTGAATATTTGCAATTTTTCCGCGTAACTGTATCTCATTTTTATTTGCGGATCTTGTGTTGACGAGTGAAACGTCAGCAGAAATTTAGGAAAAGCTTTGTTCACGTTTCGAGCGAAGCAGCTAAACATGCTTATCGAACAATTCTTCCAAGCAAAGCGCAACGAGACAGAAGACATAAGCTCACACGTAGCAAGGTTACAAACATTATTCACTGATTTAAATAACGAATTACAAAAACATAGCGAGAACAAGCTCTCGGAGAAAATGCTGAATGGCAGAATATTATCAACTCTTGCAAAAGAATACGATAACTTCAAGGACGTCTGGGATACCAACCCAGCACAGCAACAGACGCTAAATCTGTTAATTGAGAAGTTGTGTAATATTGAACTCAGAGTGACAAAATCTGTATCAGACAATAATGATCAACAATCGGCTTTTATGTCTGGCAAACATCAAAAGTCAAGGAATTTTAAGAAGACACAGGGAAATTCTACTTCAAGAGGTCAAGGAGGTGCTCAAAGAGCCAAAATGCGTTTTCCATGTAACAAATGTAAGCAGCTGGGTTACTGGGCGGCGGAGTGTCCTCAAGAGAATTCCCATGTTGGAAATGACGGACAAACAGCGTTCGTTGCTCATGCTCTCGGAGCATCTACAGACGAAAACCTCAGTCCTGATATATGGATATGTGATAGTGGTGCATCAGTGCACATAACACCAAATAAAGTTTATTTTGCAACGTACAAGAAATTTGGAGTGCCACAAACAATTTCTCTTGGAAAGCGTGACACAACCATGAAAGCGTATGGACAGGGCACAATCAATGTACAGGTGTACTGCAATGATTTATGGCATGATAGGCAACTCAGCAATGTGTGGTACGTACCAGATGCAAATGCTCAACTATTTTCTGTAAAAGCGGCTGCACGCCAAGGATACAAAACAGAGTTGAATGATAAAGGAGTATATATTCGAAGTAAGATGACAAATATTATTTGTGCTACTGGTTTCCTGAGTGACAATTTGTATGTGCTCAAAATTAGAGTTATAAAACCAGCATATGCCGTTGAAGTTAATATGACGATCACAAATGAAGATGCATTGCAAATGTATCATGAGAGGCTGGCACATCAAAATAAGCACCATGTCAAGCAAATACTTAAGCGCTTTTACATCGATATGACTGGAGTGCCTGACAGTTTCTGTGATGGATGCGCTGTTGGAAAAATGCACAGACTTCCCTTTCAAAGTCGACCGAATCAATCTAAATATGTGGGTGAATTGATTCACGCAGATGTAAATGGTCCAATGTCGATATCATCAGTGGTTGGTTCAAAATATTTTGTATATTTTCAAGACGATTTTAGTAAGTTTCGTCGAATATTCTTCATGAAGCACAAAGACGAGGTATGTGAACATCTTGAACGTTTTCTCAACGAAGCGAAAGCAAATGGACATGTAGTAAAGCGATTTCGTTGTGACGATGGAAAAGAATTTGTTAACAAAAATGTTGCAAAATTGTTCAGTAAACATGGCATTGAGCAGTTGGTTCCTCCTCCATATACGCCATAGCAAAATGGCGCAGCTGAAAGAGAAAACCGCACTTTGGTGGAAGCAGCACGCTCAATGTTGAACGCAAGTGGACTACCCCAAAAATTGTGGCCCGAAGCATGCAATACAGCAGCGTATGCTTTTAACCACTTTGGAAAGTCCTCCGTAGAATTTCAAGCACCGTATGAACTATGGTATGAAAGAAGATTGGAGAATCTGGATCATCTAAAAATCTTCGGCACCGAGTGTTACGTACATGTTCCAAAACAGCTGAGAACAAAATTTGAGAACAAAGCAGAACTTGGTTACGTGGTTGGATACGTCAACGAACGGGATGGATATCGTGTTTGGATTCCTTCTCAAAATAAGATGGTTTGTTCTCATGATGTTCGCTTCAAACCGGAAGTTGTATGCAATCTGCGTAGAAACAGCATCGTTGAAATTGAAAATGAATATAAGAATTCATACTGTCAAACACCAGAGTGGGATGTAAATTTACAAAGCAGTTCAAATAATACACACATCTCAGATGAAAAGGAGAGCAACACATCAAATGACGAAGAAACTTCTGATTTAATATCCAATAAACGTAAAAATGTAAAACCAAGATGGATGATCAGTGGTGACTTTGTCTGTCTTACACAAGGACAAACTGTCACAACTCCAAGTTGTTACAAAGAAGCAATGGACTGTCCAGAAAGCGAAAAGTGGCTCTCTGCTATGCAAGAGGAGCTTGAATCTTTAAAAGAAAACATGGAAACTGGTTCAAAGGCCTCAGAATAAGAAAGTACTGCAGAATCGTTGGGTACTGTGCATTAAGCAATTAAGCAATGGATGTCGATACAAAGCTCGTCTGATAGCCAGAGGTTATGTACAAAAACAGGGTATTGACTATGAAGAAACCTTCAGCCCCGTGGCAAGATACGACACCATTCGTACACTTCTTGCTATCGCAGCCGCAAAGCACATGAAACTTAAACAGTTTGATGTAAAAACTGCGTTCTAGTATGGTTCTCTTCAGGAGAAGGTTTTCATTGAGCAACCAGAAGGATTTCAAGATGGCTCGGGACGTGTGTGTCTTTTGCAACGAAGTTTATACGGGTTGAAGCAAGCCCCACGTTGTTGGAACCAGCGATTTCTTCAATTTGTGAAAAAGTCAGGTCTAGAAAATAGCAGTGCTGATCCATGCCTCTTTTACCGAAAGCGCGACGAAGGATCTTTGTATATAGAAATTTATGTAGACGATGGTATTGTTGTTGGTGACAGCGACCATGAAATAAAAGATTTTCTTGAATAATTAAAAGAAGAATTTAAAATTACAGTTGGAGATCTTGAAAACTACCTAGAAATGAAAATTCAGCATTGTTCTGATGGTGCCATCATGGTTAGCCAAGAAGCATACACACAAAATATCCTGAATAGATTTCAGATGAATGAATTTAATCCGGTGTCTACTCCTATCGATCGTGAAGAAGCACAGTCCAATGAAGATGTAACAGATAAAGTACCATTCAGGGAAGCAGTTGGGTGTCTTATGCATCTTATGACAACAACTCGACCGGATATCGCGTTTGCTGTTAGCAAAGTGGCTCGAGTTCTAGACAAACCAACTCGAAGTGACTGGAATGCCATTAAACGCATATTTAGATACCTTAGAGGAACTCTAAAGTGTGGAATCATCTATAAAGCAGAGGATTTTTTGAAAGTATATAGTGATGCTGGTTTTGGTGGAGATATACACACCAGACGTTCCACAACAGGTGTTGTAGCAATGATATCAGGAGGAGCTGTATCATGGATGAGTCAATTGCAAAAATTCGTTGCATTATCCACAACGGAAGCCGAGATAATGGCAGCTAGCGAAGGAGCAAAGGAGGTTATCTGGTTAAAACGTTTACTCCTCGAGATAATCGATGTTAAAGAAACTCCAATACTTTTCATCGACAATGCAAGTGCTGTAAAGCTAGCGAAAAACCCAGAGTACCACAAACGTTCTAAACATATAGAGATACGTCATTTTTATGTTAGAGAGCGGTATCTTGATGGAGAAATAATTATCAAGCATATAGAAGGAAAACAGCAGTTAGCTGACATCCTAACAAAACCTTTAGATAAGGTTCGTTTTGAACTTATTCGTCAAAACATTGGTGTTTCAAAGTTGGATGGTAGAGTTTTGGAGAAGGTGTTAAAATAAAAAACTAAGTGACTCCATCTACCGGCCAACCTAGGACGTAGCTTTTAGTATTGAATATATATCAAGTTTGTTTGAAAATAGTTGTCAATAATATTAATTAACTGCATATTAAAATTCTGTCATTGATTTGCTTTTTTGATATCCTACTTCTGTTTTGCATATATTTGAGAAAATCTCATCAAATCCAAGGGGCGTTCCAATAAAATATATATTATTGCTTCTTGTACCACACAATTTCTGCACGCCACTGTGCTTCAATTGACTTATTAAAGGGATTTAGTTACAGTTCTACAACTTTCATCCGAAACTTTTTTTTATATCTCCAATAATAAAGGGTGGCCTAAATATAATGAATAACCCTGTACCCTGTACCCAGTCACCGAAAGTGTTAATAAATACTGGTACATTATATTATAAGATTCAGTCTTGGAGTTGACTTAATAGCTGAGGAAAAATTGGAGAATGACCGGAAATTAGATGAGACTATTACAGTGGATGAAATTAGCTGCCACACAGAACCAGTCATTTAATATTTAATTTTGAGTATTCCAGAATACATCATAGCATTCAAGCTTTTTTTTGTCTATCTACTTATTTTGACCGTAAAACGTACGAATATATACCGCTCAGGTGAATAGAGGAATTAGACATAATAATGCAAAGGTGTCGGAAGTCGAGATGTTAGTATATGACGTGAAACGGGGTTGTATTAGCCTCATTTCGTTATTATACCAAACATAAATAATTACCATACCAACTTACTGGATGGAGACTTTTGCCATACTCGAGAAAAAACATAATACGCAAGCTCGATGACCTCATTGAATGAAATGTCAGTGTTTGTATAATATTATATTATTCAATTCGTTGGAAATTTTAAACTACAAATTATACCGTATTTAATTGCAATAAGGGGCGAGCGTAGATGCGTCTTCACTGTCTTTATTGAGTTATAGTTATCGTGCTTACATGTATATGGTGTTTTTTCGAAACGTCAAATTGAGTACAACTTTATGCGAGAAAAACCCAGCTTTAGAGTTCGTGGTAGTTGCATAGGACCTACACAAGCTGTAAGGGCTGGAAGTGACCCTCAGCTAGCCCTAACAGTGAGTTTTTCAACAAAAGAATATGCTAAGTGACAGTGACATTTAAACTATTCCGCCACTTCCGGGTTTCCACCGGAAACACCTCCGGGGATTCTAACCTAAAAAAGTGAACTCTAACCTAAAAACATTGAAATACCACCGGTGGTATTTTCCCCCAAGTAATACCAACCCAAAAAATTTTTGACAGCTGTCAAAAAAATCTTCTGCTTAAAACCAACTCACAAATTTAACAAAATTGACATCAGAGCTTCATTTGACAATCTTCCCCTGACCGATCTTGACAGAAACAATCGAACAGAAACCAAATACAACAAAAACAAAATGAGTACTCTCGAGTCCGCACCCCAAAAAGAAAAAGAAATGGTAATAAGAGAATTATGCAGCTGGTCTAAAGGATGGCCAGCTCTACCACCACACTCCGGCAAGCGCAGACAGGAAGACAACCATAAGAAAAAACCTAAAGAGAAAAAGTGATAAATCAGCTACCAAGACAATGCACGTCGACTTCTATAACGACGGAAGTCAAGTCAGCATAAAGGCGGCACCAACTAAACTGAATAAACCAAATGCGGCAACAGAAACAACTAACATTACCCCAGAAGCACCAGAAACAAACGAAATAGCCGTTCTGTTCAAAACTCAAACAAGAACACGAAAAATTTACGAAGACGGCAACCCCAACTTTTCACATCCGGGGTCATCCAGGAAAGCAATACCACCACCATCGATGACACCTCTAAAAACACCAAACAGGCACGAGGGCAGAGCAAAAATAGACAAAGATATGAACGTGGGCCGCCACAACAAAGTACGGAAATAGAGCAAGAAATAACCCCCCCCCCCCTTCAATCGAAAAACAAAAAACCGCCACCAATCGCCATTCATGGAAAACTAAACGATCACAAAAAGATAAATAATTTTCTGAAAAACAAACTACGAGGAAATTATACATTTAAACATACCCCGAACACAATGTTACAACTAACCAACAGAAACGACTGGACCATGATTAACGATTATTTTAATGAAGGAACAATAGAATATCATACTTATATTCAGAGGGAGGAAAAATCACATGCCTTCGTGCTTTACGATGTTAATACACAAGAATTAAAAGAGGAACTCGAGCAAACTTACAAATTCTCCGTCCGGCGAAATTTATACAATGAGGGGAGCCACTGTACATGATGGTAATGTCTAATGAAGTCACATTAAAAGAGTTGCAGACGGAGGTCCACTGTCTCGATCATACTGCTGTCTAATGAGAATGGCAAATTAACTCCAAAGGGATAATCCAATGCCACAGGTGTCAGCAGTGGGGGCACGCGACCTCCAACTGCCACGCGGCCCCCCGCTGGCGCTGCCTTAAATGCACCGGAACCCATTTGTCAAGGAAGTGTTCCAAAGCAAGAGATGAACCCGACAGATGTTGTAACTGCGGAGAATCACATACCGCTAACAGAGTGACATGTCTTATGTACAGACGGAGAATGGAGCACTTGGAATTGCGTACGGCGAGAGTTCCGCTCCCTCGACAAAAGAAATACGTGGCGGCACCGCCACCAAAACTGTATTGTGACAAAGACATTAAATTTTCAAAACAACAACAGGCGAACATCAACAAAAGAATTTACAGTTCTCGCGATTTACAGTCGTCAATGAGAAACTACAAAGAAGCAAAGCTGTATGCCCAAGCTATTAGCGGTTGCGACACTACGTTGGCAATTATTTAAAACAAGGGTACAATTTTCCAAAGAAAGTCATTTTGACCTCAATTTGTCGATTTTTCTCGTGAAGAAAACGTAGTCATTTTTATGTACAGACGGAGACTTTTAATTTATTGTAGCGTTAAGTTAGGTCCTGTATTTTACTAAAATAATGAGAAATATAAAAAAAAATATAGTTAAATTTTTTGTCAAATTCGTTAGCCCGGAAGAAAAGTGACATAACTCAAAAAACTAAATTTTTATTTTTTTTTAAACTCGCACTGATCGAAATTATGAAGTGCGATACCTACATATTTCTACTGCTGATAAGTATGTACCATTCATTAATTGAATCAACTCAGGGACCTTATGTATCGGTTACTATTTTTGAGAAATCGCCCCTAAAAATTAGGGGGTCCCTCCTTATTTTGACTTGTGTCACTTTTCATGTGAAACTAATTGTGTTTTTTGAGTTAAATTATTGAAAAAATAAAAAACAAATTTATGACATTTTTATTTTAATACCTACAGTTTCTGATTAATACACACTACAAAATATTGGATTATATTAGGTTATATTACACGGAAGAGTTATAAATTTTGATAAAATGGCAAATAAAACTTTGGAATACATTTTTTTTTAAATAGAGTAAACCATTTTTTTTATTTACAGCAATTGGTTGTCTGCTCTTATATTCTTTTTGTAAAACAAGTTTTGGAACTTCACTGGCCTTAAGGGCATTCTGGATTGTAGGGGTTGTATAATCTCAACACGCTTGAATTCTGTGACTTTGTAGGACGTTTTGTAAAAAAATGTTCCGAAATGTTCTTTTTCTACTCTTAAAATTTTTACTTGACTTATCTTAAAATCCTCCCCGTCAATATTCTTCATTTTTTTGGAAATCCAATATCAGCCGCTAAGGTTTTCAAATCGTAAATGTCATCGTAGTACATTTCATTTACTTTCTAAGGGTGACCAGTTTTTTTAGCACATCTTATGAGAGAAATATAATGCTCAGGAACAAAAATGGGTCCGGCCTTTTTGGCCCGACTCACTTGTTGCTCAATTACAGAATGGGCGTTGTCACCTTCATTCTGACTGTGTCCAACTACAAGAAACTTGTGTGTTATACTTTTTATCCACTTGCATTTAGAGATTGCGTACATGTAAATTGCAACCAGATATCGATTTTTCTGCTGGCCACCGTAATTGTCGGAATAAAAAATGACATCAACTTCATTCGAGCCATCGGTAGTGTTGTGCTCTTCATCTTTCAGGATCCGATTTCGTTTGATCCTCTCTGGGCTTCACCTTCATGCCAAACGAAACATTGACCATCATTTGTTTTCAAATTGAATACAGTCAAATTATAGACACCCAACTTAGATACGTAGTAAAAAGAAGAAGCCTGCCCTATAGGACAAGGGAGAACAGCTGGAAGGTCATACACAGCTACTACGGTATTATTTTCTGCTGTTTTTTCTTTTTGTTTCTCATCTCGAGACAATTTGGTCTCGTCCAGGTGAGAGTTATAATTAGTTTCTAATTCGGCCTTTTCATCTTCCGTAGCATTTGAATAAACTATACATAGTTCACACTGATCCTTTTTAGGAAGGAAAAAGGACAAGTTAAACTCTTCATTAAAAATTCGGGAATACATCATGTAGTTGGCAGAAGGAAGTTTATTTTCTTTGCAGTTCGCTACATAATCCCTGTGAAGATCGGCGATAGATTTACTTCCATCTATGTACTCCTTTGATGTCACGGCACGACAATAGTGACTAGGTATTCGGGGTATAGAGTTTATATGATTTCGAATGCCATTTTTAATTTCCTCGTCTACTTTGGCATGCTTTCCGTGTCTTCCTCTAAGGTCTTCAGAAATCAGTTGCCACTGATCTGGGTTACGTAAACGTTTTTTACCTTTTTTTCTTGGTTTCACATGGATTTTTAACTTTTCTTTTTTTGTTGTTGTCACCTGTTTCATTCATGATGTTTTCAGCAAAATCATTTCTTTCAGTTATATCCTCTAGTGGCACAGCCTCAATCTCTTCATTACTAGAAGAGCTTGAAAAATCGGTTGTACTATAATCTGGGTTAGCTACAGAGTCGTCTGAGTCGGTTGTGTAAAAATTGAGTTCATTTGAGTCGTTGTCTTCACGATTTTTTACTAGAAGATCATCCAGATTGGTGTTATTCTGGTTTCCTGTAAATAGTAAGCAATGTTGTACTAAACAATATTAGACTATAAGAATATTATGATAATATTGATTTATGAAATGAGGTATTACCCAGATTTATGCCGCTAGTGCTAGGTTCGCACTCATTTATGTGGTTAGTGGAAATATCTGGCCTTGTATTAGTCGATGTAAATGTGCAACCTTTATCTGAAATAGTCAAAAGATCTCAATTTAAATCAGTATACTAAGAATAAAACAACTTGTATATACCGATTTATAAACTAAAAGTGCACTAGTACTAACCTCCCTTTGATACCCTACTGCTCAAGTTATTCTTCTGATAACTAGAAATTTTCCATTCATGTTTATCTGAACCTAATAAATTTGGTTCGTTTTTCTGCTGACTAGATATCTTTAGAATTAAACACTAATTTTGAATAATAAAAAGTGCAATGTTTCATGATTTGACAATCAAAATTAATATTCGATAAACGAGAATAGTCACATCTGAGAAAAAAAATCGTGCAAAATGATGAAAAATGACTCAATTCTAAATAATACCATGCGTGATAAAATTAACTGTACTCACCTTAACAAGAAAAGTGTCCCAACTTTAGAAATGTCACTTTTCTCCAATAAATAACACATAAAAACAGTCACTTTTCGAAATGTGTCGATTTTCTTGTTAACACCATAAGTCCACACTTCAAATGTCAAGACGCAACTAAACATATTGACGTTTTTCTTCATTATCATTCTTGATAAATCACTAGGGAGGAGAAGTGACACTAGTACCACCTTTCGGCTATTAGTATAAATTAAGTTATGACATTTTTCTTGTGAAAAGTATGCGTCTTTGGCAGTCATTTTTTGCAAAAAAACAAAAAAGAGCGTTTTTTGACTTGTGCCACTTTTCTTCCGGACTAACGAATATTGGGGTCAATTTTCTTAGCTTATCGATACCCCTCCTTTGACTTAAAATTATACTGTTTTCGAAAAGTAGGTTTCGTGGGCGCAAGACCTAAAAATATAAAATATCAATAAAAAAAATTTTATTATAAAAATATTGCAGTATTTATATTTTTCCCTGAACTAAAATTAAATATGAACATTGAATAAAAAAATAATATATTGATGAACATATCCTTTTTCGTGACTTCTTTGTTGCGAACTCCGCTCTAAAATAATCCTATAAATAAGTCTGTAAAATGTTGCTACAAAACAGAGGTAATAAATGCAACAATTTTATCAAAATAAAATAATCAAATGACAAACAGATGGGCAAAGTACTTGTATAATCTACTTCAAGTATCAAGTACCAAATACTTGTTGCACCAAGTATCAATTATTTTTCAAAAAGCAGAATACTTCAAGTATCAAGTACTAAGTAGTACTTGCAATTTTGGGTGTAAGTACTACTTGTACTACTGTGATTTAATTCTAACAAGTCCATTTAAATACTTCAAGTATTTTCTTGTTGTATCAAGTATCAAGTACTGTTTAAAAGTAAAACACTTACAAGTACATTTAACTACTTCAAGTACTTTAAATTTTTTATTTTTATCTAATCCAATCTTTATGTGTAAATATTTCTGTACATTGAGATATTTTTTATATTTAGTGTATATTTAAATAATGATACAGTTTTTTCAATTTGTTTTATTTATTTACTAAATGAAAAAATTTTGCTCCTAAAAAACAACATATCATTTCATTAATGTATTCTAAAATAACTAAAAGTAAACATTTTAAAAATTTTTTTGAGATTTGACAAAATTTCTTGAATATTATAGTCTAGGAGATAGCTCGATATATGGGGCTTGAGATATAACATGTTGGCATTGCTGTTATGTTTTAGCAAATATTTTTCTGAGTATTTTATCTTATGTGAGCTAGACCTCCCCCCTTGCCCGTTTTGGCGCTAGTCGTCCCAGAAAATATTAAACTGTGGAACAGAGTATAACACTTCGGGGCTTGGTGCTAGTTGAAGAGGGTATCTTGCCTATCAACATACGATATATGCCAACATTTTTTTTTTCGTGCAATTGGCAGCATTGGCAACATCAATTATGGCCAAAATTGGAACGTGGTATAACGCTTTCTGACCAGGCGGAAAATTTTCGTCGTCAATGCTCATTGCTGGTAAACCATATGCCAACATTTTTTGCTTGCCCATTTTCCAGATTCTTGGCCAAAAATTTGACTTTTGGCCAAAAACGGGCCAAAACTGGTGCTTTAAAAAAAAAATGTTGACACCTTGATAACACATAATATAAATACTCTCAATATAGGACTACATGCTTATTACCCTCACACTATGTCTGTCTAATACAAAATAAAAGCAAATGCTCTTTTTAGCAATAACGAACAACTGATCTTACCAGTCTCTGCAGGTTTCAACTGGATTGTAAACTTACTTGCGGTACTTAAGGTACTTGAAGTCAGAGATGGGTCGAGGAAACGTTCCATATTTGATAAAAGTCTGTAAATAATATAATCGTATGCACTTATTTGGTATCATAATGAAGCTTGCATCAGCACGAATCAGATTTCACCATAAAATAGCCTATCAATATTCCCAATGGAAAGTTAGAAGGAAAATTTCATGGAAACTTTCCATTTTGAAAACTCCTAAAGTTTCCAGGAAGTTTTCCTTCTAACTTTCCATTGGGTATATTGATAGCCTATTTTATGGTGAAATCTGATTCGTGATGATGCGAGCTTCATTGTGATACCAAATAAGTTCATACAATTATATTATTTACATGACTTTTACAGAATTTTATCAAATATGGAAAGTTTCCTAGACCCATCTTTGCTTGAAGTAGTGATCAAATACTTTAAATACTTGAAGTAAATTGTAAAGTACTTTAAGTACTGTAATTTCGTTTAACAAGTACTAAGTACCAAGTACTATTCTAAAATATCTGCAAGTATCAAGTACCTAGTACTCATTTCATCGGGTATTTGAAGTAAAATACTTCAAGTAACAAGAAGTAAATGAAGTACAATTTATACTACTTTTACTTGAAGTAGTGCCCATTTCTGATGACAAATAAATAATTTCCTTGTTCATTTAGTACAGTACCTAGAGGCAAAAAATATGCAAAACTTCGGAATAATGTCATATTAAATGGATTTCGTTCATTTTTGGTAGTATAATAGTAAATGCTTCACAGAAAAGTTTCTATTTCGTGCGGGGCTTGCTAATTTATAGGGGGTGGATGCCACCCCTTCTCAGGGGGTGCCACTTCGCAATTGCGATTTTAGCTTAAAAAAAGGGTTATTTCCAAACGGCTTTTGTCGAGTATCTCGAAAAGTATTGCTTTAGCGAAAAAATGTTACAGATCAATTACAGAAAGTACAAACTGGGAATAAATTATATTTTTTGTTTATTGATGTAGGATTAATAATTTTGGAGGTAGTTAAGTTTATATTTGGCATCCAAGTGTTCATAAGATAATTAATTATTTGATAGTGAGAGTTAATATCTCAGAAACTGTGACACCCACGTCAAGAATGCTAATAGGTAGAATATTAGGTTATTAATTAAGCTTTCAACTGTTTTTTAATTTGTTTCTGTAGCGTAAAAAACAAAGAAGTTATGACCGAAGCAATGTGCGTCTCCACATGTTTTTAATAACAAAGTCGCCATTTTGTTAATGTAATTAGCAAGTAAATAAAAAAAGGAATTTCAAACACTGTTTCTTTAATATATATCATGACGTATTTGCTTAAATTTTTTTGTTTGTATACAGCACTTGTTTTAGAAAAAATTACAGTTTAAACTATAAAGGTATTTTCGACAAAACGTATTTTTTTTCCTTTTCCAAATATCTCAATAAATATTAGCTTTATTGAAAAATGGTTAGAGATCAAAAATAAAGCTCATAAACTGATGACGAATTTCGATTTTTTATTTATTTACATAGATTTAATAGTTTCGGAGATATGAAAGTTTACAAATGGCGTCCGAACGTTTATGAAACGAAAAATGCAGTTTAAATGTTGAATATCTCAGAAATTGCGACACCTACGTCCCGCATGCTAATAAATGAAACTAAGGACAATTAATTGCGCTTTCAAATTATTTTTTATTCGTTTCTGTAGCATCAGAGATAAAGAAGTTATGACGGAGAAATGTGCGTATTTATATATTTTTTTTATATGAAAATGTCGCCATTTTGTTACTCTAATTAGCTAATAATTTAAAAAAAAAAATCTCAAATACAGTTTTTCATTAACACGTAGCATTACCTAGATGCTCAAATTTTTTTGCTCATTTAAAGCACTTGCTTTAAAAGAAACGCATTTTAAACTTTAAAGGTAATTTCGAAACACTTGGATGCAAAATATACAGTTAAATATCTCCGAAATTATTGATCCTACATCAATAAACAAAAAACATAATTAATTCCCAGTTTGTACTTTCTGTAATTGGTCTGTAACATTTTTTCGATCAAGTAATACTTAAAACATAAAACATAAACACACCACAGATAGTAGACAACCCCCCAAATCCATAGCCAAGGCTGTGCGGAAGGGGGTATACATTTGGAAAAACGCAGACATACATCCACACCCACCGGTGTTGTCAATACCGGGGCTGGGGGGTCGAACCCAGATACTTGACGAAAGCCGTTTGGAAATACCTTTTTTTTTGAGCTAAA
The DNA here is from genome assembly GCA_936432065.2 of Rutpela maculata. Lineage (NCBI taxonomy): Eukaryota > Metazoa > Arthropoda > Insecta > Coleoptera > Cerambycidae > Rutpela > Rutpela maculata. The sequence goes on along the minus strand of OW386285.2, from coordinate 137,799,987 downwards.
ATCGCAATTTTGAAGTCGTTATAACTTAAAAACTATCAATTTATGTGAAAAATTGCATAGAACCTTTTCTTCTTAAAATTTGATTCTTTTTCATCTCCAATAAATATATATTTTTTAAGTGCCACCCTCTGAGAGGGGGTGGCATCCACCCCCTATAAATTAGCAAGCCACCGTACAATAAAGAAACTTTTCTGTGAAGCATTTACTATAATACTGCCAAAAATGAACGAAATCCGTTCAATATTCCGAAGTTAAAACCTGTAGTTACTGTACTAATTATACTCTTCGCAAATACGAAAACGAAGAGTATATTGCAGTTGATCGGCACATTTCTAAAACCGTAAATATCGCTCTCAGACAAAAAATTTTCATATCATTGTGTTAGTGAACGAATTCTGAACAACTTTCAAAATGTCCGTCTGCCGGTCCGTCCGTCCGTCACGTTTCTTCTAAGCACGATAACTCAAGAAAGAAAAATCCGATTATACTGAAATTTGGACAGTAAGTTAGTGTTAGCTAGAGAAAGAACCTTCTTGAACAAAATGGATTGGTAAATAAAAATGTTATTAATGATTTCAATATGAAAAATTTTTTTGATTTTTATGTTTTTGTAATTGAATAGAAATCTGGTGGAATGATATTTCATTTTAATATTTAAATATGTATTAGTAATTTACGTTATAAGTCCGGTAGGTGACATATTACAGTACGAGTTGTTTTACGGACGAGGCGACGCAGGAGCCGAGTCTGGAATATAAACAAGTACTCTAATGACACCTACCGGACGTGTATCGTATAACATCTTATTTCATACTGTCTTTATAATCCTTTTTAAAATGAATAAAATGTTATAATTATTGAAATTTAAAAAATATTAGTTCCTAATCTAACTATCGCATCACCTTAACGATGTTATAGCCATTGTTTTCCCTAGCTAATTATGATTGTCTTTGGCTTGTCACTGTTAAATAAATAAAACCATAATTTTTGAATTGTTTTGTAGGGTATTATGGAGATTTCGGAGGAGATTTTAAATAAATCTGTAGAAGCTACGGAAAAATTAATCCCGAAAAAATCATCAGATAGATATCAAAAAGAATATGGATTGTTTTATCAATGGAAACAAATAATATAATAGTGTTGCTAGGTAACACATTACAGTATCAGATACTGTGGTATTCGCAGGTAACACATTACGGTATCAGATACTGTAATGTTGGATTTACCGGCCGCAAATGAGTACGGGAAATAGTCATTTACCGGACAGTATGAAATAAATATATTTTACAAATATACATTTCAAAATGTAATATACAACCGTGGAAATATAATTTTAGCTCGTCTCTTATAATGTAAAAATTTACGTTTTTTTACGTGTTAAGGTACTTGTATACTAAAATGAACTTTTACAGTTTTAAATGTAATTTGGTATACTAATAAATAAAGTGATTTTACACTTGAATTTTCAATAAAAATAAAATCGTCCGTTTAGTTTCGGAGTAATTGATTCGGAAAGTTTGACTTTTTTAGGCAAAGATGCCTTATTTGACGTAGTGGAGATCGGCTCAAGTTAATTTTCGCCTTATTACCACAATTTTTGAGAAATATGCTTCAAAAACTAACATAACATTAAGTAGTTCCTTATTAACACTCTGTTAATACCCTGAAAAAATCGTCCGTCTAGTATAAAAGTTATTAGAACTTTAATCAATTTTAAGACCTACATTTGTGTAAATGAAACAGCTATTGAAATTGATTGACAACGTTGCATATTAAATATACGTGAATATTTAAATTTTTAAAAATTATAAGATTAAAAATTAGTATAAATGCTCTTTAGATTTGTTGCCTACAAATTTTTCTGAAAAATCGATGAATATCAAGATATTCGAGTAAATGGAGAAAATTTCACGTTTTCTTAGAAAATGCATGTAAATCTTAAAAAAATTATTTTGCCAGAAACTTTTGTTTTAAAGGGCCGAGATTAATAAAGTATCTAGGTAATACATGATATTAAGTGGACATTGTATATGAGATCGATTTTAATTAATTACCAACTAATTACAGTGACAAAATGGCGAAATTTTACAGAAAAAAGAAAAGTCCCAATTTCCGCCCCCTCTAATTCCCTAATTTTTGTCGGGATCCAAAAAATAAAAGAACGAGTTTTAGCAAATTTAATTCTATTTAAATTAGCTAGAATAGTCTTTTGGCGTAGGAGTCAAGATTAAGAAGTTTCCAACTTTTGAAGCACAAAATTTGCGATTTTTTGCCCTACATCCTCGACATTTCAGTAAATATCTCCGTAACGAAGAGAAAAATTAAAATTCTGATGGTAGTAAAGGATTCGCAGTGAAAAATACTTGTACTTAATGTTTCATTTCTAGCCCAGGGTCGATTACTCATGTTATATGAGTGATGCTCAACAAATTAGAGACAAGCTGAAATTTGGTACGGTGCTTTGTTTTGAGGTGCTAAATATACCCTGAAACCCCAGCGGTGAGTCTTTGAGCCCGTCCCCCCAAAACAACCCCCAAAAGAGGGTAAAATTGTCCTTTTTTTACTTTTTTCTTTATAACTCAAAAACGAAGCATTGTAGGAAAAAATTCCAAGAGGCCAAAGTTGAAGAGCAGAAAATTTCCTATCACATAAGTCTATTGTTAGAAATTTTGACCTAGCAGTGGCGGAGCAATGCATTTTTAATATATTTTTATTCAAAATGTTAATATTTTATAGTTAGGATTAATTATTATTAAAGTATGTAATAATCACCGGATAAATCAATATTATCCAAAAATATTATACAGTGGCGCACAAAAGAGGTTTTATGGACCAAAATAGTTGAGCAAAATCGCAGGTCTACGAGTAAAAGAATAGTACCCATTGTATCTTTTTCGAATTTATCTGCTGTGAGGATACCAAAAGCAGATTTTTTGTTAAATAGCACCAACAAAAACAAATTTTATACGTGCCCTCGGAAAAATATTGTTTGAAAATAGAATTAATATAAAATACTCAGATGGTGATGCCGATACTCTCATTGTAATGACAGCACTGACAGCAATAGCAATTAGTGAGAATTCTTCTGAAGATGCGGTAGCAGTAGTTAGCGATGATACAGACCTCATGGTGTTATTAATCCATTATTGCCAGAAAATATTGTTTATGGTTCGTCCGGGAAAATCATCAAAGCCAAATAAAATAACCGACATACCAACCATACAACAAAAATTGGGAGACCTAAAAGATGTTTTATATTCTAAGTTTGCACGCTATGTCCGGTTGTGACACCACGTCTGCATTATTCAATAAAGGGTAAATTAATTTAGTAAATACCACCAAGAAAAATAGTTAGGTAACCTGCTAAAAGAATTTTATAACCCTCAGGCTACAAAGGAGAAATTAGAAGCAATCACAACGCAATTATTTATAGCAGCATATGTTAAAAACTCATCAATTACAGATTTGGATAGTGCTAGATCCATTCTTTTTCATCAGCACGTACGTAAACAAAATCTTAGTACTGATTTTAACTTGGCCACATTACCACCTACCTCAAGTAGCGCAAAGTGTTAGATTTTTTTTAGATTAGATTTTTTAGAGTTTCCACCAGGTAAGTCAAAGTCAGATTTATCATGCAACTAAAACTTTAGGTCATATTCTTTTCAACTTTTTAGGTACAAACGTGATTAAATAACCATTTACCATCGCAAGATTGGGGTTGGAGTTTAAAAAACCAAGAGTTGCAGCCAATTCATTCCGACCAAAACATTGCCTACATGGATTCTACAAAAATTTTTTTGTAGTTGTTCATCAGGAGGATGTAAAAAAGTATGTGCATGCAAACGAAAGGGCCTGAAGTGCACTATGGCATGTAGTCAATGCAATGGAATTGCTTTCTAAACCGGGCTGTAAATTTGGACATAGATGAAGAAGAAGATCTTTACAAGTTGTTTGTTTTTTTTTTAAATCCTATTTTAAAATTAAAACGTTTTGGTTTATTTAATCTTTATTATTATACAGACCACAGAGTACCCTCAAAAATGTATAGCCCAATAGTGCTACACTGTATTATTATATATTTGATTAAAATTGAAGTTACCTAGCGAAAAAAACATAATTTAGCACTTTTTCGAAATATTTAGAAAAATACCCTAAATTTGAAAATTCATTGCTCCGCCACTGCTAACTCAATATAAACGTATATAACAGGTAATTTTCTGCTCTTAAACTTTGGCCTCTTGGAATTTTTTCCTGCAATGCTTCGTTTTCGAGTTATAAAGAAAAAAGTAAAAAATGGACCATTTTATCCCCTTTTGGGGGTTGTTTTGGGGGTACGGGCTCAACGACTCACCGCTGGGGTTTCAGAGTATATTTAGCACTTCAAAACAAAGCACCGTACCAAATTTCAACTTGTCTCTAATTTGTTGAGCATCGACCTGGATCGACCCTGGGCTATTCGGACATATCTGCGAAAAATAGTAAAAAAACAGCCTGCCATTTCGGAGACGAAAAAATTACAAAAATATGCGATCTTGACACGTTCATATTTTTCGAAAAACACCAGCGGGACGGCCATACGATGTCGCGACGTAAAGAGGAAGACTTCCAGTTAAACCTCATCGTAAATTGCATATCGAAATTGGAAAATTCGGCTCGGCACGAACGAAATATAGCCAGATTAATTGTAGCAGATTAGTAATGACAGTTATGACAATCGTATTTAATACAGTGTTGCCAAATCCTTTTACTCTATCTCTCTCGCGCTTTAATTTATTAAATCAACCGCTAGATTCGCTCTTATCAGTATACAAGTACCTTAAGTGGTGGTGTGGTTCTTGCACTTTTGACTCGAAACCCAAATGGGGTATGGTATAGTTTCTTTTATTTTTGCTTTATTTTCCTCTCAGTCGTTTACCAACTAAGTTCGTACTATAAAATTAAAAATGTCTAATGTCTAATTATTTACAAAAAACTGCGAAGAGTATCCTATAGAATGTGTAAAAATTATATAAAAAGTTAAGTGAACAGGCGAAGAGTACGCTTTTGGCTTGTTTTATTTTGCAACAGATCAATTTTGAACAGATCTGTTTTGAACTGCTGGAGCGCCCCCTCGCGTATTGGGCCCCTAGGCAATTGCCTAGTTTATCTATTGCATAATCCGGCCCTGGTTCATGCTATATTGTAATTAAACGTTTATATATATTTTTTAAAGTTAAATTTCAAAACTCGCGGAGCCTTTAGTTACGTGGTGTCGTCGTGCGCCGCACGACTTGTCCTTAGGGACGGCGCGGCCCTGGTGCTGATGTCAAAATTACCGCCGACCTCTGCACAAAATTCAAACATGGAAGAACAATTCGTTAAATGCTACAGAGTGGTGATGAAAAAAAGTCGGTAACATCTCAGCACAAATTACAATTATTTTATTTTCATTTTCATTTATATTATTTGTTAAAGAAACACCATATTATATCTCTAATGACAACTGTAGCGCTTATTTCCTAGTAATATACTAACTAGGTTTTATTACTTCATAGATGCCTTAAATTTTATTTTCAGAAGCTAATAATACAATGTGGTAGAAAATCCGGCCAACTGCCGGTGTAAATTCTGAAATTATATTTTAGTAGAAGAGAAAAAATTATATAATTTAAAAACTTTGCAAGAATTTCGAAAGTTCTCATTTATTCCTATTGAAAAGATCGTTTCTAGCGAAGAGAAGTTTTCATTTCAGAACTTGTACATTCTTACAACAAAGTTTGACCCGCTTGAACTGAAGTCGAAGTGTAATTTCCACCCAAATTAAAAAATGTGTGTATAAGTTACTTGCCGGTACCCAGCGCCGCACAAATCGATGGGAAATAATCTAGAACTCAGAATGTTACGAGAGACTTTTCATTTGCACACCTCTGGAAATTACATTTGAAACTGCCAACAAACTGCCTTATAAAAATCAGTGGCGTGCAACAAAATGTATTGACACAAATGATAATTATTAAGTCAACAAATCAACTAAATATATATATTTATTATAAGGAAACATTTAACACTAATTTTATAATGAATTAAACCGTTAAGTTTTATTTTTAGGGTGCCTTAGGACGCAATTGCTCTCGATCGCGTGTGCGTTCGTCCATCTGTCATCACTTCTAATTTTCTGTTGGTGGTAATGTGGAAAAGTTGAGTTTGTTTTTTGTAATAAATTTCGTGAAGTACTTGAAGCGTAAAGGTTTTTTCATCTTTGTCGCCTCCGTACAAAACAATGAAAAAACACCCCTGCCATTGCAAGATCATTTGGGTCTACACTTTCAAGTTGAAACAATTTCAGCGTTTTTTGCAGCTCTTCATGCTTCTCAAGATTGTTAATGTATTTTTCCTTTCCTATGTTAAATAAAGATGTAGTGTCACAGCCAGGGGCGGATCCAGAAAGTTTCCAGGGGGGGGGGGGGGGAGCAATTACCTGGTTGAAGTGAAACATAAATTACAAGAAATATATTTTTGTTGCATATATTACTAAGTTGAAAAAATAAACTATACTTGAGTACTGAGTACTTATAAAAATAAACATTGACAAGATAAAAAAAAACTAAAAAAAAATATCTTTATATATAGATTTACTTACTATGTAATATAACGCAGTGGATAAAAAACATTAACCTATTACATTACTACTGAACACTGTTGAGCTTGACCCCTACTAGTGTGAGCTCGGGCCAAGTCGCAAAAGCTAAATAACAACTGTTATGTAACTATATCCATTTGTTTTGTGTATTGGTATTTAAAATTATGGAAACGAAAGAAGCCACTGGCATAATGAAATATTTAAAGCTGAATAGTCTCTTACTAATACATATAATAGTTGACAGCAAATTGGCTGGTGCAGCTGTATAATTCCGCCACAAATGTGAAAGATTTAGTTTAGCTGCCAAACCGGATTTTTTTTTAGCCTTAAAGTATATAGTACAACCAAGAGTCACAACTATTCGTTTCAGCTGCTGCTGAGTTATTGCAAGAGATATAATTACAATAGTAATATAATAATAATAATAATTATAACAATAATAATAATAATAATAATAACAACAACAACAATAAGAATAACATTGTCTTGAAGGAGGAGGAAAAACGGACGAAATATCGAGATTTGCTCTTCGAACTCCGCAGGTTCTATCCAGACCATACTGTTAAGCTAGTGCTCCTGATTATAGGAGCTCTCGGTGGAACGAGATACACACTGCTTTCAGAACTTAAGATCATATTGGCATGCTAAAATTCAGCAGAGGACTTAGCTGGTAGAATGCAGAAGGTCGTCATCCTCGGTTCATTACGTCTGCCCAGGGCACACGATTCTCGGACCTAGTAGTCATTCACCACACAGGCGCAGGCGTGGAGAGTGGCTGACGGTACTACCAGCTCCCCACTGTGAGTGTCGGAGTCACAGAGTTTGAAGGGTGACTGGCTTTTATAAATAAAAAAAAATAATAATAATAATAATAACCAACAGTGAACAAAAAGGCGTCTATGTAGTGGTTGAATAGCTCAGGCTTGAAGGGGGAAACGGAAAGTTTAATAATAACCAAGCAATAAACACCAGATACCACCAGAGGATGATCTTGAAACAACCTGTGGACAGCAAGTGGATGTGCGGCCTAGCAGAAGAATACGTCAGTCACGTGATTGGGGGATGGACTACTCTGGCATCATTGGAGTACACTCACAGACACAACAGTGGCCAGATATCTCCACTGAGTCATGTGCAAGCATTTCGATATACCAGTAACGCCAAAATATTATGAACTAGCTGATCCCCGCGACTTCGTCCCCGTGAAACTTCATCCGCGTCTAATTAGGAACATTGACATACTAACGCACTTAAGAAAACCCACTACGGATTCATAGTGCTCGAGAAAACCCACTGCGTATCCTTAGTACTTGGGGAAACCCACTGCGAATTCATGGTACTCGAGGAAACCTACTGCGCATTTTTAGTACTCGGGGAAACCCACTGCATATCGCAATTTGTCTATTTTTGTGTTAGAGCGAGTTAAACGAAAAAAAATATTATTTTAATCGACAAGAGAGCACATAGGCGGATTGTGTCAAAACATCCCTCTCCTTGTTCGCCCGTTCGGGGGCGGTGGAATCTCTTTTTGAAAACCGTCGAATACGTGTCCTTATTTCATCAGGAGAGCCCGTCGCTGGAATATCACGTTTCTGACTTACGCGATTTCAGAGATACGGGTACCCTTTAGACCATCTACCACCCCCGTTTTCACCCCTTCAAAAAGTGAAAGTCGAAATTTCGTCTTGCTCGTGTCTAGTAGATTACAATAAAGAGTATTTCTGCCAAATTTTACGTTTCTAGGTCTAAACGTTTCCGTTTCCGTTCAACTGTTTGGGGGTCTCTTTGAAAACCATCGAATATGTGTCTCCTTATTTCCTCAGAAGATCCCGTCACTCTGACTTACGCAATTTCAGCTCATGTGGAGTAATTGTCGCCCTCACTGTTAAGGGACATAATTCGTTCCAGTTGTCTAACACAAAGCTGACTATTTGTTTACTAACCTTGTGAGCCGTACATTAAGAATGAAAGGGAATGGAATAAACAGGCTCCGTACAATTGGGACAACAGTATGTTGTACAACTTCTCCATTAATACTTAGATTTTCTTTAGCCATTTCGTTAAAAAAGTAAAAATTCACAGATTTCCCAATCCTTGCAGTCATTGGAGACATTGGAGACATTGGAAATGATAACACCGTATATAAAACAATAATAATATTTTATCTTCTGACGTGTCAAAATGACTTAATTATAGACATAATTTCAGTGTCAAAATAATATAATTTGCCGTTTGCACCGTATGTGTTTAAACCATCTACTTCCTTCTACTACCGTTTTGACCCCTTCAAAAAGCGAAAATCGAAATTTCGTCGTACCCGTATCTAATGGATTTCAACAAAAAATATTTCTGGCAAATTTCACGCATCTAGATGTAACCGTTTCCGAAAAAGCCTAAAATTTCAACCCCCCCCCCCTTTTCCCCCCTCTTTGGGGTCGAATTTCAAAAAATCCCTTCTTAGTGGATGCCTACTCTATGCAAAATTTGAAGTTTCTAGACCCAGCGGTTTGAGCTATGCGTTGATAGATCAGTGAGCCCGTCAGTCAAGGTATTCTTTTATATAGAGAAGGTTATCAATACCAACAACGTCACAATTACGTGGGACTTGCCGATTATAACTGACAGAGAAATTCTCTCGAATCGACCAGATATCGTCGTACAAAATGAAAAGGAAAAATTCTGTTTGCTGATCGATGTAGATGCCGAATGACACCAAAGTGATGCTCAAGGAAACGGAGAAGTTGAGCAAGTACAAAGATCTCCAAGTCGTGCCAGTAATTGTAGGAGCCCTTGGAACTGTCGAGAAGGGCTGTAACCGGAGTCTACAACTGCCTGGTCAACCTAGCACACAAGAAGTGCAGAAGATTGCACTTTTGAGAACAGCGTATTACTTACGGAAAGTCTTGGTCTCTATTATCTCTTGTTTGGGTCTGGGCTCTGAGCTGTTGATATATTTATTCTGTGTAGCAGATATGCTTTTTTTCATAATTTATAACACGGTTCATGTAACTAGGCATATATTAGAAAAGTTATTAGCTTTTCAATTTTAGGGGTGGTTATTGAAATTAAATATTTTATCATTATTAGTAATAAATAAAGTTTATAAAAAATAAATAACAAAATAATACATTCGTTTCTACACCACACTTGAGGTAGAAAGCAAGGCGCGTTTTTTTTTTTTAGACGTATCCCCGATAGGCCTAGTCTATCTTATACCGAAGTGATTCGTTGCACCACCTGAATGGTATCAGAAGAAACGCGGTCCACGTCGGAATACCATCATAAGTAGGCATGCGTCTAAAGATTCCTCTTTTTCGTCGCCGTTCTCTTCCTCTGGGTGCCCAAATGCAATCTCCGAATCATTATCGTGAATCTCGTTTTCTGTCACATCTGGCTCTAAAACCTCAAGGACCTCAGGAACAAATTAATTTTCTCCATCAAAATCATTTGATATTGATGGAGCATTGAGGCATGCTTGTGCGTGACACTGACCACAAACTGTGAATCATTGCAACCCTACTTTCCTACAGCCACAGTTCACGTCACAACCTTTCTTGCAATAGCAGAAGATCCTATTCAATCGTCCGGTGCTGGTGGCAATAATGTTGTTCTCGGCTCCAGGATCTCGTTCTGTAAAATCCACCTCCGCTTTTCAGGTTGTAAGTCCTTCCCTAACCAAGTTCGAATCTGGAAGTAAACCCGATAAATATGCTGATGAGCTGCTGCACTTGTAGATCGTTCTTTTGGAAGGTAGTTGCCGGCGCGTTAGCTAACCGGAACAAGAGGCTTTTCTGAAATCCCCGATGAGAGACCAGACCGGAACCGCTTTCGCATTACTTCAGTTTGATCCGTGCCGTCCTTGTTGTGACGCCATCTGCCATCCTCACCATATCCCTACATCCCCCGCCCACTGCTGTGATTAGGGGTTCAGGAGTGAGGTCTTGATGCTTTCTGCGTGAGCGTAGGTGGAAGAGATGATAATTGCATCGGTCTGTTGAGTTTTGTTGATATGATGAACTGTGTGTACCTAAAATTATCAATAATATGTTCTGATTTTGGAGCATTATACACTGCTAAAAGAACACGTATTCCATTTTCAAATAATGTATTTGAAGAGCAGTTTTCCAGTTACATGGCGTTATCCTATAATCGGATGCGCGCTTCCCACTTTCCGCGCTATATCCCGAAATTGGTTAATCATACGAATGAATGCATATAACCAACCTTGTAGAAAATTTTATGCACTGCAAGTTTTGTAATAACCTCTAACGACATGCGACGCATAGGAACCGAGATATTTGCAAAAAAATGATTTCTGTGACCTTGGACCATCGATATCTTGAGTAGCGGACACGAGATCTTATGAGACTTTTCACTCCATTCTTAGGACGTCAAAACAAAGGCCTATGCAAATTTTCAGCTTTCCAACTTTTATTCCGAGGTTTAGCCTTTTTCTCGCCTTATTTGACTGCATTATAATATTGATTAGGCTGTCGAACCAAACCAAGCTCAAGGTATTTAATGGCCATTGCACCAAAAATAAGAAGTAAATAACGTAAAAAGGCACTAATTAAATGTCACCTGACCTATTTGAATACTGCCGCCTTCTTTTATGTATAGGAGTTTGGTACTTAGTTATGAAGAAAGCATAAACGTAAGTGTTCAGATTATTAACCTGGATCAGCAAAGTGCCCCTAGAAGGTAGGTTATATAATTTTTTTGTTTGCCTGGCTTGACCCTATTACTAGTTTTCATAATAACATGAAACTAATTACACTAATTTAAAATAGATTGCATTCAGTTTCGAATTTGTGTAAGGGAAAATAGCCGTCGTACAAAATAAATAAACAATTGGTCGGTTTATGTGCCAACTTAATTAGATTGTAAATTAATAGTAAGTTAAAATCATGGTCGATAGATTTAGTTCTAGTTAAAATGTAACGTTCTATTTCCATATCAATTGAATTCGAATAACGACCCACCTCCGGGTCTGAGAACGTTTTTGTGTTTTTCTTACTTATCTACCTTGGTTATGTCATAAAAAAGTTTAAAAACGCATTTGACACTGGGACTGAAAAAGCGGTTGAATATAGTATTTTATACAGATGTAGTTTTGCATATTTTATGCAGAAGGCGTTCAGTATATAGTATATAATTTTATACAGTACGCTCCTAAGCCCGCATCTTTCATCAGACGTTGACAATACCGGAGTCTGGCAACACTGTAAATACGAAATATTCATTTGGAAATATAATACCAGATTATTTTCAACTTTCTCGATGGAGAAGATTCTTAATATTTAATTTTTGAATTTGCTTTATTTATATTGGTCGAGTTAAAACTAAGATTTAAGGTTTTCATATACCGGATGGCATAGAGGGCATGTAATGACCTGTAACTTTTTAATTTTAAAAATAAAATTTTCAAATTTAGGTGCGTTTATTTAAACATAAATAAGTTACATTTGACATGATACATGGTTTTTTCGCTACTTTCGGTTTAGTTCGAAGTTGCAACTTTTTAAATTTTTTTAAACAGAAAGGTAACCTGTCATGATTACGATTCAAAATTCAATTTTCTTTACAGTCCATTTTTTAATTTAAAATAGGCTGAGAAGAAACATAATTTTAGCCAATTTTCTCTTAACAGAAAAATGCTATGTAAAAAATATGTAATCAGTAGAATTCTATTAAACTAGAAATGTAGTATTCATAGAACATTGGATAAATAATTTTTAACAAATTACCACTTTAATTTAGTATGCCAAAAATTATAATCTTAAAATATAATTGAATTTTAAATATTGAAAAAAGTCTCTTAAATATATTTTTTTAAATGCAAGCCCCCACACACTTTTATTCTATTTTCTACTTTTTTGCTGACAATAACAAATTAGGTTGTGTCTAAAGAAAACTTTGCTTTATTATTTTAGTTTTTTTTGTGAAACCTAATTTTATATTTTCTGCGAAAAATAAATTTCAGTGATCTAAGTAATAGAAAAAAAGTGGATGTTTCCATTTAAAAAAATATTTTTAATTTAAAGAGACTTCCTTTCAATAACGTTTTAAAATTTTATTTTATTATAATATTAAAATTGTCAATACTAACTTAAAGAAAATACAATGGTATTATTGTCCAAAATTTTCTATGCATTGCCTTTTCACCTTGTTGGAATTTTACTTATTAAATATTTTTGCATGGCCTTCTTTCTGTTGAAGGAAAATTGGCTGTAATTCTATTTTTTCTCAGGCGATTTTAACTTCAAAAAAAGGACTGTAAAGGATATTTAATTTTCTATGGTATCATTTCCATTCAATTATAATTAATTTGCAACTTCGAACTAAACCAGAAGTAGCAAAAAAACGTGTAGCAGATCATAGCATATTAATACTAATACATTTTTGTTTTCTGGTTGAAATTAAGGTGGTGGGAATAAAATACGTTACTGAGATGACGTTTAACAACTTTGGAAATATTCTCTGTATGCCTGCATGTTTGAACGGAATAAAAAACGAAAACGAAGAAAGCTTTTTTCTGAAACTTTGGCATGTAAAAAACAGATGCTTCCAGAATTTCTCTCCACATTGTTTTATCTAAATTCGTTAGGTAGATAGGTTATGCTTTAAAAATTAAATTATTTATTTCAATAATGAATAAATATTTTAAAAACTGATGCCTTCATTTGGTATTTTTAAGCCTCATCGGGTGCTGAAAAAACCTTTGTGAAAAATACATCTGTTATGGATTGTTTATAACAATTTTTAAGTAAAAATTATTTCACCTTATTTTTAATTTTGAATACTTTGCTATCAAATATTAAACGCAGTATTTCTTAAAAATCGATTGATTACATTTATCACCCCCAAAAGCGGTGGAAATTCCAAATTTGCCATACACATAAAGTCTTGTAATTTGAAAAATGCATATTTAAGAAAAATACAGGATCGCATCTCGAAGAGTAGACAAAAATACATAAGTAAAAAAAACGGTAACGTTCAAGTTTCTTAAGGATACGTAATACTTATCTGCAAACTTTGCCAAAAAATGTTGCATGCGATTGAGACGTTCCATGTTTTTTTCTGTACGACGGTCTATTTTTTTTGTTTTCAATTGTTAATTGAGGCGACCTGGCCGCCTGAAGAGTAGCGCGAAAACCGGTCATTTTTAACCTTACACGCGGACGCCTGTAGCTCCGTAAGTTAAATAATAGATAAAAGATAAAATAATATGCTTGTGCGTAGAAAAGTTCACACTTATATATTACAACCAATCAGAAGCTCTAATTATGTATCGTTACCATGGTAGCATACATAAAAATTTCCAGAAATTTTCCGCCTAAACGTTCATCCACATTTCCTAGATCAAATTTATTAAAAATAATAATTTAGGCTATTCTTAATCCACTTTCTATTGTTTCATGCAACTAAAATTGCTAAATCATATTTTATTTTACTTGACGTTTTGTAAAATCTGTGAAAAATCAAATGAATCCGCTTTAAAATATTTGACATACACACCTTTTTTTACAGTTTTAGTTTCATATATTATTGTTTGTTATGACAACAGTTTTTAATTTTTGTGAAATTATCTTGCCGAATTCCCCACGTATTTGAATTACTATCCGAAAATGTTTTCTCGATCTCGGAATGTAATGTTGGGAATAATTTTTATATTCGAGATCTCTAAATATTTCCAGATTTAATTCAGAAACCAGGGAGATTACTAATGAAAATTAGATGTTCACGATGTTCTACAACAAAGGCCCAGTGAATTTTTGTCGTACCTATTTCCGTAAGTCAAAAAATCACCAACTTCGAAATTCAAATAATTTGTTTCTAATTGTATAAACCAATTGAGACCTTAAGCGTACTCACAAATATTATTCCTATCGAATACGATGGAATGGAATCAAAAAAATTAATTTAAAAACTGAAATCGCTGTTTTGTTATAAATACTTTAAATACTTTGTTCCTTTAGTTTAACAATGGATGAATAAAAAAATTATACACCCTAAGTAAAGTAAAATCAATCGCTACACATGGACCTAGTATTTAAAGCACAGTAGTTAAGAAGTTGATTTGTTATGTTAAACAAAGTATTAATGGTCACAACTTTGAATAATTAAAGATAATAATCGGCAATAAAACCGACGCTTCACTATGGATAACGGTACATCAGGTATTTGTCCTTAAAACTTCAACACCAGATGTTAATAAAGGCGGCTCTAAGCTAATACTGGTTCTTACATTCCAAAATATATTTAATGTAATAAACAAGTAAATCAAATTTCAGTCTAATAACAAAATGCCAAATAAACAAACAATTAAAGAACTGTTGAAGCTTAAAAAAATAGACATGAAACATATTTACATATTAGTCATATATTAACTTTGACGAATTTATCAATTACCTACAGTGGAGACTGATGGATGATTTAATATCTTGGTGTCCATGTAAAATCGCAAGCCCAACTAATCGGTCTTGGGAGGTATATTCGGTACATAATTTAGGGGCTCGGGCATGCAAGTGGCCCGTAGAGAGGGCCTGTCTGACCCTCCGTGTATACTTTTCGACTTTCTGCTTCCGCTTATCAATTTTTATTCTTGAGGGAAAACATTTTTTGTTCGATTTTCTCCCCGCCGCTTATCAATTTTTGTTTTTGCGAAAAAAAAATTGTTGGATTCTATTTTTTTTATTTTCGAGAAAAAGAAAAAATTGACATCCAACAATTTTGGTTTAAACAATTAGAAACAAATTATTTAAATTTCGAAGTTGGTGATTTTTTTACTTTGCATTGCTTACGGAAATAGATACGACAAAAATTCACTGGACCCTTATTGTAGAACATCTAATTTTCACTAGTTATCTCCCTGGTTTCTGGATTATGTCTGAAAATTTTTAAAGATCTCGAATATAAAAATTATCCCCAACAATACATTCTGAGATCCAGAAAACATTTTCTGATAGTAATTCAAATACGTGGGGAATTCGGCAAGATAATTTCACATCTAAATAGAATTAAAAACTAATGGCATCACTCTAACATTATTATCATAACAAACATAATAATATATGATACTAAAACTGTAAAAAAGGGTGGGTATGTCGAATATTTTAAAGCGAATTCATTTGATTTTTCACAGATTCTACAAAACGTCAAGTAAAATAAAATATGATTTAGCAATTTTAGTTGCATTAAACAATAGAAAGTAGAATAGTCTAAATTATTATTTTTAATGTTTATCTACGAAATGTGGTGGAACGTTTATTTTTTACCATATATAAAAAAATTAAATTCCAATAAAAAAACATTTGACAGAAAAAACTCCAGGGTAATTTCACCTACCGTATCCACCAGGCGAAAAATTTCCGGAAATTTTTATGGATGCTACCATGGTAACGATTCATAATTAGAACCTATGACTTTTTGTAATATACAAGTGTGAACTTTTTACGCACAAGCATATTATTGTTATTATTATTATTACAGGCGTCCGCGTGTAAGGTTAAAAATGACCGTTTTTCGCGCTACTCTTCAAGCGGCCAGGTCGCCTCAATTAACAATTGAAAAAAAAAATAGACAGTCGTACAAAAAAAACATGGAACGTCTAAATCGCACGCAACATTTTTTGGCAAAGTTTGCAGATTATTAGCTTATTAGATTAGATTAGTAGATTATTAGAAGTATTAGCTATCCTTAGGAAACTTGAACATTACCATTTTTTTTTACTTATGTATTTTTGACTACTCTTCGCGATGAGATCCTGTATTTTTCTTAAATATGCAGTTTTCAAATCACAAAACATAAAAGCAAATTTGGAATTTCCTCCGCTTTTGATCGATGGATCGATTTTTAAGAAATACTGCATTTAATATTTGATAGAAAGGAATTCAAAATTAAAAAATAGGTGAAACAACTTTTTACTTAAAAATTGTTAGAAACAATCCATAACAGATGTATTTTTCACAAAAGTTTTTTTAGCACTCGATGAGGCTTAAAGATACCAAATGAGGGACTAACTTTTTGAAATAATTATTCTTTATTGAAATAAATTTCTCCCCCACCCCCCCGTAAAACTGCTCTGTACTCAAATTGATTGTTTTACAGTTTACACGTACAACCATTGATCAAATGTTAATTAAAGTAAATTTTGGTTATGCTCATAATTTGGTGACAGTCTGTAATTTATATTATTACTGACTAGGTACATGAAAACAAGGAGACGATAAAAGTTTGTCATTATTACTGAGGACCTCAAGAAAAAAAATTACTAGAAAAAACGGGGCATTGCTTGGCATCTACTGGAGTGACGCAGTATCGAAACTTGATGATATTTCGATTCTATTCTGGGGAAAGTTAATTTAATTGTATGTTATTTCGGACAAGGAGCAAATTTTCGGAGTCTTGCATGTGGTCGGAATCTACAATAGCTATAGGCCTAGTCCTGTGCTACTTAACCCAATATCCCTAAATTACTTTTGTTGCTTGAGAGATGGTTAAGAAAAAAACATTTTTTAAGAATAATTTAATAAGTATTTTTGTACGATCGTACGAATCGCTTACCGATATTGTTGGTAGTAGGTGTAGGTATTTAAAAGTTAATGAAGTCGATTTTATAACATTAAAAGTTGTCAGCTACAAAATGACCGGCATTTCATTTTTCAAATCCAAAGCATTTCCGGGAACATTATACAAATATACAATACGATAAGCAGAGCTAATAATGACTTTATGACTTGCCACATGTTGGGTTGGACCTAAAAGCCACCCGCTATAATGCGTCCACTTTCTCTAAGTTTACTTGGTTAAAAGAACTACCACATTTACAAGTATGTTTTTCTTACTATATATTAAATGAGGCATTAAAAACTAAATTGCCTATGTTGAAGGAACTGCAAAACTGTGCACGCTTCTTCGCTGAATATTAAAAAATAATTTGTGTTTAACAGCCTTTAAAATTTTCTGCCATATTTAACATTGTGGATTAGTATTGATAGCACAGTCGAGGTGGCGGCGGTGCTTTTAAATATTTATACATTTTTGGCTTAAGATGTCAAATATTTGATCCCCTTGATATCTTATTAGTCGTTCTAGAAATAATTAGGCAACATACATTCGTATTAAAAGATCAACCGAAAAAACTCTAATAAAAATTAATGAAAATTACGGATGCATTACAGTAAATACAATTTTTTAGCTGCCTTTTTAGCGCAATACATGTTTTTTAGTTTTCTATTTCTTTGATTACGACATCTTGCGGTAATCTTAAAAACATTTTGAACAATTTTTATTTGCTGATTTTCCAATGCAGTATTTTTTCAAAAGATATCATATTGTGTTTTTTGCAGTTCTTCTTAAATATTTCTAGTTGTATAGATCATATCGCAATATCACGGTTAGTGGCCTATTACACGTTTTAAAAAAACCAATAATTTTAAGCTGAAAATTTAGGGACAGGTGTTTTCAGGGGTACTATATTTAATGAAAATAACGTCACGTTATACCGGAAATTGACATCAACTTCCTTATTTTAAATAGCATGCCTTATTTTTTATGCCGGATTCGAATTCTGTTCATTATTTTAAGGTAATTTTCAAGATCATTTCCTACCTAAAAAACCAATAGTTTTTGAGATAGGTATTTCGATTTTAACGAAATCTGATGCGAAAAGTAACCCATAGGAAATTAATAATATATGAGAAATGGAGCTTTCATTTACTCCACTAAATAGATATAATAAGTTTGCCCATTAAAAAGGGGCTAGCTCAAAGTGTAATAAACTGTTTGGCTGATAGTTTCATTATTCTCAAAATTTCTATTAATATTAATAAATCGTAATATTATTGTACCAGGCGTAACACATTTACGGAAAAGAATATAAAAAAAGAATATAATTTCGTATTCAATAACTGTCTGGTTTGACCTGTATAGACTATTTAATTTGTCGGTGTTTATACTATCCCTATAAAATATGTACCATTACTTAGAAATGTCTGAAAATATGTTGTCATAACGACAAATATTAGTATATTAAGAAAATCAGCAATAATGAAATATTTCAGAAAATCACATGCCGGCTACTGACATGCGCATTGCGCTTAAAGGATTAAATAATACACCTCATGGCGGAAAAAATGATTTAAAATGTTTGCATTGCATATCTGGTAAGTCATGTTACAACTATACCGGGTGCCGCAGGTTAGTGGCTCCCGCCCAATATTTCCTTTATTTTATAATTTATCCATTTGAAATTTGGGGTGCATAAACCACCTGTAAAAATGAATTTTTGGACGCAAAAAACGGTATGAGACCATTTCCTGTTCACCCGGAAATGACCGCAACTTTCGATTTTTAAATGGAACACCCTGTATATTTTTACATATTTGGAATCAAGGCAACATTATGAGTATACCATGAGATTTTCGCGAATTTTTGAGTCAATGTTAAGTTTATTAGACATGCGTCTAGAGTGCTTTGGAATACCAACATTTGTTCTACAGCAGGTAAAGTCCAAGGGAAAAATATAATTTTTCATTTAATTTCATTGATAAATATTTATGAAGCTCCAAAATTGAACAAATCACTTTTTTATCGAAAACTTTTTTTTCAAATGGGAAGGTGGTGGGTCATACTGTTCGATAAATTATAGATTTTTTTCTGAATTCATTGATATCTATTTCAAATCTATGCTATTTGTTTTTCTATTTTGTTGAAAAAATCACTTTCAATATAGTTTTTCTTGAAATTTAACGTAGTTGTCTTTGCAAAAATCATGTCTAATAATGAAATATGAATAACTACCTTTTTGTGAATAATAGCCTTTTGGTTCTCTCTTTTGTTTAGGTATAAGTAGGTACTATTGCAAAGTCGATAAAAATCATTTTGACAGTGATTTTTTATTTTTAAATAAAAATAAAATAGAAAAACAAAGAGCATGGATTTGAAATGGATATCAATGAATTCAGAAAAAAATCTATAATTTATTGAACACTAGGAACCACCACCCTCCCATTTGAAAAAAGAATTTTCAATAAAAAAATGATTTCTTCAATTTCGTAAATAGTCATTAATGAAATAAAATCAAAAATTATATTTTTGCCTTGGACTTTACCTGCCGTAGAACAAATTTTAGTATTCCAAAGCATTTTAGATGAATGTCTTAAAATGCTTAAGAAAACTGGACGACTCAAAAATTCGCGAAAATACCATGTATACTCAGAATGTTTTCTTGAATCCAAGTATGTAAAAATATACAGTTCCATTTAAATATCGAAAGTTGCGGTCATTTCCGAGTAAACCAGAAATGGTCTCGTACCGTTCTTTATGCCCAAAAATTCATTTTTACAGGTAGTTTATGCAACCCAAATTTCAAATTGATGAATTAAAATGTAAAGGAAATATAGCGGGGAGCCTCTAACCTGTGGCACCCGGTATATTATGAGAGATATTAAGATAACCCCTTGCCAACGGCGTGGGTGATTAATTTTCTTTTCTGGTACTTATTGTCTTGCAATATATGTTAAATAATTGCAAACACCAAAAATAATCACTTTCATTAACTTTTAAACGATTTTATAAGGTTTCTTCAAGAGTATTAGTTATGTTTCTCTCTTTAGGCTAATCTAGCAGGGATAAATTATTAATGAAACATCTGCATCTAGGTGAGGTCCGGCAACAGTGTCGGGACTGGTATCGTCTATTAGTTATGTCATTATGATACACACGGGTCTGAAAAGGCGGTTGAACGCGTCGGTCCTGGGAACGATTATTGAATTTGGCAAAAAAAATTATCTCCATATTTTCTTACCCCTATTTGGTTGCTTTTAATTGGGGCAATAAGTACGAATATAAAACATAATATATACTAACCTTAATCAATTATTTCTAGTGGGCATGAGTTGTCTGATGAACATGTCGGGACTGAGAGCGTCGATTGGTTCAATATATATATATATATATATATATATATATATATATATATATATATATATATATATATATATATATATATATATATATATATCTACTTTATTGCAAAAAAGAATTATTCTCATTGACAAAGTTTAAATAGAATAATAATAAAAAACAATATACGTTAAGTTAATTTTACAAACAATACAAAAAAATACAAAGAAACACCAAACATACGACAAAGGTTGTAAATTTTAGAAACTATATGATTATAATCTAAACACATTAACATGTATCGCCATAGTACTCCAATTATAATAGGTTGTATCAAATAAGAATTTTTTTGTGGTTTTCCTAAACTGCTTATCGGAAGAGGTATTTTTAAATATTATTGTATGCTGATGATTCAAATTTATTCCTTGCAATAAAAATAGTAGATCAGGCAACGAATGATTATAGAGGGAAATTTTAGGGACAGAAAATTTGACTTCGGAACTTTGTTTGGACTAGTCTGGAGATGAACATATCAAAAGTCCCCACTCCTAGGTGGTGAGCGGGGGGGGAGGGGGCACTTTAAAGGTCCCGTTTTTTAGTTTTTCGCCTATATCTCGGAAACTGCGCATCGTATGGAAAAAGGTAATCTATGCAAAATTAAACATAATTAAATTGCCTACAAGAATGTTTATATTCATTTTCTTCCTATGTGTTATAGTTTACGAGATATTCGCCAGCCAAAATAGATAATTAAAAAAAAGTATTAGGTAAGTACCTTAAATATTTCTATAAAAGCGGTTTACCGTCATCTGCTAATAAATCACAGTCACAAAACAATCTTTCTTTTACAACACTCGACGTATTTACTAACGTAATATTTTGTCGAAATCTATGCATTTCTTAAATATACAGTGTGACTCACTTAAAATGAAGACGCCCTTATAACTATTTTATTTTGTTTCCGATTTGAATAAAATTTTACTCAAGTATAGAAAAAATTAGGATCTACTTATGATCAGAAAAACATTCGCGTGCTACAAAGGCAAAGCCACCTGCGGTACCAAAATTTGCTGAAAAATATTAAAAATCATAGTAATGGATCTTGACGAATTTCACGTATCCACCATAAATTGCGGAAACTGAGGACCCCCTTTGCCAGATGAGCTTATGTATGAAAAATCCCCCATCCATAACCAAATCTAATTTTGGTGTATTTACGGTTGTGGCGCCGATCCGATGAATTTTTAAAAATTTTTAACATTCAAAATGTTTTTATTTTTTCCAGCATATTTTGGTACCACAAAAGGCTATGCCTTTGTAGCAGGCGAATGTTTTTCTGGTTATAAGTAGGGACTAATTTGTTCTATATTTGAGTAAAATTTGATTCAAATCGGAAACAAAATAAGAAAGTTATAAA
The DNA here is from genome assembly GCA_936432065.2 of Rutpela maculata. Lineage (NCBI taxonomy): Eukaryota > Metazoa > Arthropoda > Insecta > Coleoptera > Cerambycidae > Rutpela > Rutpela maculata. Next base: position 137,778,040 of record OW386285.2, on the reverse strand, counting down.
GGTGTCTTTATTTTAACTGAGTCACACTGTATATTTAAGGAAATGCATAGATTTCGACAAAATATTACATTAGTAAATACGTCGAGTGTTGTAAAATAAAGATTATTTTGTGACTGTGATTTATTAGCAGACCACGGTAAACCGCTTTGATAGAAATATTCAAGGTACCTAACAATTTTTCTTTTTAATTATCTATTTTGGCTGGCGAATATCTCGTAAACTATAACACATGAAAAGAAAATGAATATAAACATTCTTGTAGGAAATTTAATTATGTTTAATTTTGCATAGATTACCTTTTTCCATACGACGCATAGTTTCCGAGATATAAGCGAAAACCAAAAAATGGGACCTTTAAAGTGCCCCCCACTCACCACCTAGGAGTGAGGACTTTTGTTATGTTCATCTCCAAACTAGTTCAAACAGAGGTTCCGAAGCCAAATTTTCTGTCCCTAACATTTCCCTCTACACCCTTTTTTGAGCATTCGTTGCCTGGATTATAGAGGATTGCGGCAAGATTCAAAGTGAGTTAAACAGACTAAGTGTTTATTGTACACAAAAAGATATCACAGTTAACAATACAAAATGTTGCTAAATAACTTCTATAAAGAATCATAATATTATAAACTTAAATTATAATATAAATGGCGGTTAATGTATTGAGAGACTTAGGTGCTATATTGGATGGAAAATGATCTTTTCAACCACCTATAGATAAGATGATCAATACAGCTAACATAATGCTGGAATTTATTGTCAGAAATTGTAGAAACTTCAAGAATCCGAATTCAATTATATCTGTTTATTATACATTTGTACATAGTAAACTAAATTTTGTCTCATAGGTTGGGAACCCACAATATGTATGTTACATAAGCATAATTGAAAATATCCAAATTAATTGTTAAAATTTTTGGCAAGTAGATTCAGTTTACCTGAAACTAATAATAATTATAAAACTTTAAGGCTACGCTTTAAATTGGCATCTCTCTACAATATGCGAATTATTGCTGATTTACTATTAGTACACAAAATTTTAAATAACTTGATAGGCTACTCAAATTTATTATAATCTATTCATATGTACAACTAGACATTTTAGACATTTTAGTAATAATAATTTATTTTTGCAGCCATTTAGTCGCACTTGAGTCTTAATTTACCTTTGTGTCGCATAGTAAGACATTTTAATAATTATTGTACTGAAATAGTCATATTTGGAACAACGTCCCTTTCTCAAAAACTCCGCTTAAAAAAGATGTTGCTTAATGTTTCTTGAATATTTTTCGTTATTTGTTAATATGTTGTAATATATCGGTGCCTCAGTGGCTCAGAGGTGCTGGTACGTTTTCAGCGTGGTGAACCTGGGGATACTATTGGGTTTTCAGATTCAAGGTTCCCGGTAGTGTTCTTGGCTCTGTTGCGTAAGGGATGGAGTTGCGCCCTTGTGTTTCTAAGACACTGATATAACTGTTAATTGTAACAAATTCTATATTATTTTTGTTATTGTCATAATTTTGCTAGTCATTATAATAAATCTACCATTTAAATATTATTTAAATATGTTGAAATTTATCTTTTTATATATATTTTCCCACTAAATGCTTATTTAGTACGTACTTTTGTGGAATTGATATTCAGTTTGTATTCCAAGTTAATAATAAATAAATAAATAAATAAATGATGATTGTACATGGAAGTCATGCAACCTCAAGATACAAAAGTCAGTAGTTGATTTAAGCGGGTCCTAGGGATCCCCTCACCACTTGCCCCCCCCACCACTTTTCGGTGACGTCACAGGGGGGGAGGAGCCACAGGTGGGGTGCGGGGTAAAGGGGCGGGGTGAGAGGGGGTGAGAGGCAAGGGGAAAGCGGTGAGTCACACACAGGAAGAAGGGTGAGGGTCGGACCCTTCAACACGTCACACATGAATTATGGCTATTCGTCACGCATGAGTTTTAACGAGGGGTGCAACAACCCCTCTAGTTTAAGCGGGTGCTAGGGATCCCTCCACCAATTTTCGGTGATTCATACCGAAAACACGAGGGCTGGACCCCATTGATGTGTCATACATGTCTTAACACGTCACGCATGAATTATGCACCCCTCTAGTTTAAGCCGGAGCTCGGGCTCCCTCCACCACTTTTCTATTACGTCATTCCCGGTGAGTCACACACCTGAGGGGTCGGACCCTATTCGTCACGCTTGAATTATAAGGGGGACAAATAAGAAATGGTGACTAATACCTGAGGTGCGGGGGAAGGTTTGAAGGAGCCAGACAATCACTTCCGGTGAGTCATATATAAGGGGTCGGACCCTATTCGTCATGCATGAATTATGCACCCTTCTAGTTTAAGCGGGTGCTCGGGATCCCTCCACCACTTTTCGATGCGTCATGCACGCATTATAGCATTAGGGTGAAAATATCCTATGGTGACTAATACCTGAGGTACGGGGAAAGGTTTGAAGGAGCTAGATAATCACTTCCGATGTGTCATGCATGATTCACATATTTTGACCCCTTGCTATCGACCTCTCACTACCAACAATTAAATTTAATGATTGCTTTATTTTACGTGGAGCCACTATAGGAAAAATATAATAGCTTTTTACATATAAAAAGACATTGCGGCAATAAATAGTACATATGTTTTGATCCCACAATAGTACAGGGGCCAACGACACTTTCAATTGCAATGTTTATTTAAATTAGGTTTATTTTTTTCGATAATATTAATGTAACTTATTCACAAAACAAATTCCACCGCTTTGTTAACCAATCAACGATTTAGAAGCAAAATTATTAATTATTTACAAATGACATTCTATTTTTTGTTCCCATAAGCCCCCGAACTATACGTATTGATTTTTTCAGTCCACCCAATAAAAGAACACATCACTTTACATTTTCCAAGTGTGATTTAATTGACCAGAACGAGGGCGTTGGGGTAGAAATATGAAGGGTTTTATTATTCATTTTAGTCAAACGTCTCATTTATTCAAAACCAATTAATTTGTTACATGCAAGTTTTTTCATATTTGAAAACATAAAACATAATACATTGTTTCATGCAAAATAGATTATTTTCTGTAATTTTTAAAGTTCTTTTCAAACAGGTACAAATAAGACTAATTAAGCGTAACGAACCCAAACAAATAGGGCATATTCGCTGACACCCATGGAATTGTCTATTTACGAGGGTGATTATGTATTGATTTTTGTCTAACAAAAAATTTATTTAATTACCGTAATCTACTGCAGACAAATAAAGTGTAAGAAAGTCAAATTGGTCTACAATTGTTTTTGAACCCTTGCATTAAATAATAAAAGTGCTATAATATTTAAATCCAGTATGAATGTTTCAAAGTTCCAACATCTGGTGCAGGTAGATTTTATTGCTTGAGGTCGAATAGATTGAAATAAGGAAGAAACTTAAAATGCTTAAAACAATCCATTAACATATATTTACCGAATACAGTGTTTTGTTGCTTTCGTAAATAGGCATAAAAATAGTGTTCCCTTTACTAATGTATTATTTTTATACTTTGACAATATTATCTTCTTAAGAAAAAAATATGCAAATCTGGAGAACTCATTTGTTTTAATTGTATATACCTATTTTCATTGTATTCTATTGAAAAATATGTAAATAATACACTGTTTTTTTTTTCACTAATTTACTATTTCAGGATAAACAGGTTTACAATAATTGAGGGATTATATAACAAAGGACAGTTGCCATTGTTTATAGAAAACCATGTGCTGTGAGGATCGTTTATATAAAAAAACATACGCAATGGGGATGGCTTATAAATAAACATGGAAGCCGATCTGAATTTTCATACTTAGGCAAATTAATCGCGTTTATTTATTTCGTCACTTACATTGTTATTACCAGCCATTTTAAAATTATAGAGTATACGTAGACGATTCACCAATTATTTCGGTTTATTCCAATATTCATTCGTTTGTGATAAATATTTTTCGTTTTTTCTATTAAAGTTCTTCATTTGATCTTCTTGTTGCGATATCTTAGGCTCTCGTTCGCTGTGTACTCTTTGTATGTGCCTTATTAAGGGTGATGCTACGTTGCATTATGATAACATTATTCAAGTCGAAGTTAAACAATCAATACATGTATTAGCATTATCGGGAAAGGAATTAAGAAAAAGAGAAAAATTAAATGCTTGGTTTCACACTAAAATTTGAAAAATGATGGTTTATAAAAAATTTAAATATAAGAAATACTCTAAATTTTCCCTATTGCTACAGTATACAGGGTGTCTCTAAGGTTCGAAACAATTTATATCGATTAGGTGATATATCAGTTAAATAGGATAAACTCTGTTGAACTTAAAATTATTATATTATTATAATTTAGAGTAAAATGTTACTACGGTTTTAGATTAAATATACAAAAATATGAGGATGCACAAGATATCTAAATCGCAATATACAGAATGTCTCTCAGGTTCGAACCAGCTTTATGTAGTTTAGATGATACATCAATTTTACCCTAAAATTTCATTATGGAATTGTGAATAGGATCACCATGAAATAAATAAAAGTTTTAGTAGAGTGTAGCCGACTGCGAATATCTATTAAATACAATCATCTCTGTTGTAGTTAATATTTTTCTTCATAAATCAGAATATGTATTATAACATACCCGTACAAGTATCTTAGAGATGCTTCAGGTATTCTTCTTCTTTATTTGTATATTCATGAATAGATAAAATTGTAATTTATATTGCACCATCTGTTATATATTATGTATACGTTTCAATGTATTTATGAGTGATATATGAATAAAGATTATTATTATTATTTTATTATTTTTCTCGACATGTTTGTCGGTTATTTACTACATTTATTAATATTATTATTATTATTATTATTATTATTATTATTATTATTATTATTATTATTATTATTATTATTATCATGGTAGAATATCTCCTATTGAAATTGAATCTTAGCATTCATATAGGGCGATCGTTAGAGATGTGTAAACTCTCATATTTTATATAAACCAAATTCTATTATAATTTACAGTAAAATGTTACTAAGGTTCTAGATTCAATGCACAAAAAATATGAAGACGTATAGGATATCTAAACCATAATATGCAAGATGTTTCCAGAGTTCAACCCAACTTTAGGTAGGTTAGATGACATAACAATTTTCCCTTAAAATATCATTAAAGTATTTTTAATGGGACTATTATGAAACGAATAAAAATTGCAGTCGAGCCTTACCAACTGAAAATGTCTATTAACACGATACTTTCTGATGAACTTAAAATATTTGATTTAAATTTGAAACATATACAAAATAGCGTAGTAGAACATTTTTTAGTGAAATTAGGTCACCTCTATCATATTGGGTAATCGACAGAGCCATGGAAAATAATTATTTCATATAAACTATGTGTTATTATGATTTTAGAGCAAAATATTCCAAGGGTTCTCGATTAAGAAAATAAAAGATCAAAGATATTTAAACTACAACATACAGTTCGTCTTTTTAGATGATATCACACAATAACTACCCTAAATAATTCATACTAAATCAATTTATTCACATAATGTTAATCTATTTTCTGTTAAATTATATTGTGAGATGTTGACGTCAAAAAAAAAATAATAATAATAATAAGGCTACTTTTGATAACACTACAATTGATCATTGATTAATTACGCAAATTACTCTCTAAAACACAGCATAACAAAAATAAAAGTAAGTAAGTACTTAAATAATTCGATATCACAATATTTCATGTCGATAACGCAATTACTATATTACACTTGTCCATTAAGGAGATTTTTACTAGCTCTTCTACGCTATACATTGAATCTAATTGATTATTTTTTGTCATAAACTATTATCATCTTATAGATATAGCGGGTATTACTTGTCCAATAATATCTTTCAGTAGTAGAAAAAATATAATACATACATAACTACATGTTTACTTATTTGTTGCTTGATGTCAAACGGTTAGTACATAGCAGATTATTCTTGTCTTATTAGTTTACAGTTATGCTAATCATTTATCCTCACTTTTCGTGCTTATTTATCCCTGTTTTATTCCTATTTATCCTTGTTTTATTCATATTTATCCCTGTTTTATTCATATTTATCCCCGTTTTATTCATATTTATCCCTGTTTTATCTCTGTTTATCTCTATTTATCCCTGTTTTATTCCAATTTATCCCCGTTTTATCCTTGTTTGTTATTATTTACCCTTGATTTATGCCTGTTTATCCCCATTTATCCCCGTTTTATCCCTATTTCGTTGTGGTAAGAAGTTTTAGAATAATACACACGTTGGACTTAAATTCTTTATTAAATTCCCCATAATACATAACTAAAAATTACTTAACTTATTTTAACAGAAATGTGTACAATAACATATTCATTTTCGCTAATTGATTATTGTTTCTTTTATTACTTCCTCCAATGTACTGATTATTTCGTTGCTTACATTGTTGTTGTCAGTCATTTCTTAACTACACAGCAGACGTAAACGGTCCATCAGTTCCTTCGGTTTATTCCAATAGACTTAATCCACACCACTATTATAGTATAATTTCTGAATAGACATGCCTAAAGCGATTCAAGATTTAGTCATTACTGTAGGAGATAACAGTGGTTTTATAATTTTACTGAATTTCTTCAATTTCTTTACATGCAAACCCAGTCTTGTATCATATTGGTTATATGGTGCTTTTGTCTTATTTAATATTTACCGATATATTTCATGCTCTTCGCCGCCAGTGATTGCCAATCTCAATACCACGCGGAACTGACGGATATTTCATAAATATTTACATCATACAACTTTCAATGTTACTTTCCTACTTGCTTATTACCACGCCACAGAGTTATATTTCCACCAAAAAGCGTATTTCATCGTTACCCATTAGATGTTTATCTCTGTTGGGATCTAAACGCACACCGTATACAGTATCATATTTATGATCGCCAGACTTTAAATTTTCTAAATGTTGTTTAATCACATCACCCATTTCTTTTACACTACTAAGGACATTTCCTGAACCCGGAGTGCTCATTAACGATGATCTCGGCGGTGTTCTAGAAAATATGATTGACTTGCATTATTCTCCCCATCTTTATCACTAGTTTCAGATGTTGCTTTAAGTGTACTAGTACTAGCACTTACACCCCCCAAGTGTTTGTGTTAGCATATTGTTTTGTGATTTTACCTTTGAAGCGGATGATAAGTCTTTTAAAGGTGTGATTATGGGATCCAACGTTAGTTTATCCTCAACATTTCTATTCTTGAGAGAATTGAATTTCTTACGTACGAAATTGGTAGTCTCAACTAATTGACGTTTCAGAATTATTTCAGCACCCACATCTCTATCCATATTGTCTTTCTGCTTAATTTCACCGATGTATTCCAGACGCTGTCTGCAGATCGATTGAAGTCCTAATTACAATTGTTTATGGATATTTGAAACTCTCAAGACTTTTCTATATCTCCCCCCATTTACTTCTCTATCCTTGTCAATCACAAGAAATCCACATCTTTCTTTCCAACATTCTACACATTTCTTGATATTCTTAAAATGTACGTCTGACGAGACATGATCAGAGAAAATGTGCAAATTCATGTCATCCTGCTTGAACAATGCTATAGAATTGGTATTATCTCTCTCACTAATTCCTTTGGTACGCGGGAATATGTTTAGGGAGTTTAAAATAAAGACTGCTACATGCATATATGCAAACACCTTAGAAACTATGTAACTGCTACGATATTTTGTTATTATACATTTTAATATAAAAACATAGTAGTGGTTGATAAACATGTTATGCGACCATATTTCGTATAGAGAACTTGTAAAGAGAAACAAAACTTATTTTTTGATCTTTATGCTTTAAAGAATTTATTTGAATTCGTAACTTTTTTAGATTTGAAGTTGATGATCATTGAATTTTCTCCTTTTATGTACAGTTACATATGTGTTATACATCATTTGTAGCTCGTGGCCGCGTATCCTCATAAAGACATATCCTCGTCCACTACATGCTTTCGAAGCAGACAACCGTGACATATTCCCACAATATACATCTCGTCTCACAATTCCTAATTAACTTATTTTTATATTGAAGACTTAAACCAACAAAGGGTAGAAATTTAACGCGTATACGTAAAAATTTAATGTATTGCTAGGTAACGAGCCTATATAGATATACATACATGCTGATTTTGGTGTTTTCTAAAGCGAACTGTATTATTAATGTAAGACTAGATAAAGTTATCTAAACTTCGCCACATTTTGTGAGTAATTTAGTTTGTTCTCAATAAAAGATGTTTATTATTGTTATTATTTTTTCCATTAATTATTATTTAATTTTTAAAAATATTGTCAGTTTCAGAAAAATAATGTACCTATTTACTATGCTGGGAAAAGAAATTTCGTTGAATTTGCATGCTTCCTGAACAAACCACCCAGATTTGGCATAAATTAAAAGCCCAAAATATTAAATGATTGTTTGGTTTACTAGCATTCGGTAGGTATTGTTGCTACTCTTGAGATATATTACCAGATATAAGTCTACGCTGTGTTGGATTTGTATCATGCTTAACTTGGTACTAAATCGTTATCGTTATCCCTAAATAGTCTTAATCACTTAAAAAAAGTTGTCTTGTATTAGCAATAATCGCCTTTCATTAAAACATTAACATGTTAACACACGAAAACAAATGCTTCTATTTTAGAAATGTTTATAGTTCGCATTAATATTTTCTATTAGGTAACCAAGTAACTATTTTACGTTAAATGTAACTCAGTGTATCGTATTTAATCGTTTTCAAAGTAAGTAGCTCTGAGTTTTTTATTTTTTAGTAATATTCGAATTTGGCGGTGCTAGCTGTTGTTACACCTAAAGGTTTTAAGAAAATTCATCATATGCATTTTTCTCTTCATTCATTCATTTATATAAAGAAAAAATAAATATTTTTAGGTAAGTAGGAATTATCGACGTATTAGATTGATATTTATGAAGGATATGTGTATACCTTATAATATATATTAGTCGTTTCAGAAAACATAATTACTTAATTCGCGCATTTTTCGTATTTTATCATATTTCATCTAGGTTCAAGCAATGTTTGTTGATGTAACATATTATGTAAATTTGTAGTGGTATAGATATTTGCCTATAAATTGAATTGATTTAATCTTTTCTCTAGTGCTGATTACTATGTATCAACTCAACAGACATGTGGTTAAATAAATTTATTTATTGCTTTGTCTTTGAAAAAATATATATATGTATACATGTATTTTTTTTTTTTGTTTTAAACTGGATATGTGTTTTATGTGAATCGTTGAAATCTCGATGCCCTTCGTAAAGAAAGAGTATGCTATGCCTGGTAGATAAAATAATCAGGTTTGCAAACACATAGTTGAATTATCAAGCTAGGTTATGTACGATACTATCGATTTCTTTAAACTTGTGTCATAAAAATGTGTTTTGCCAAATTGATTTTATATGGAAATAATGTAGAATGGTACCCTTCTTCAAAGTATTTTTTAAAAACGGAGAAATATTGATATCGGACAAATCATATGTGTGTAATATTTTATTAAGTAGTTATTCAAATATAGTAAACAGTATCCTTATTAGGTCTCTAGATTCTTTATGAAAGTTAATAAATACATGAAATGCGTGATTGATGTGTGTTTAAATGATGGTTCCTTATTAACGCAAATCACTATTCACAAAACGGAGGTAGATCATTGTTAATGCCACCGTCAAAATATATAGCATGCATTTTGCTGAAATATGAATGTCTGAAGTGAATGAGATGTCCTTAGGTAGAAAACTTGACGATTTGGATACACTTTTGACACCAAGTATACGATTCTATTATTCTTAGGGCTAATCTGTTTGCACATAGGTAGTTTGATTGGGATTTGGGGATGCTAGTATGAACAAAAAATGACATGTACTAGTATGAAGACCTTATTTTTATATAAATTGATGTAGTGTTGATAAAAAATACAACTAATGCTGTAAATATGATGGCATACATATGTGATTATCATATAAGAGAGGATGAGACAAGCCACTATGGTGATTATATAAGGCGATAAAGGAGAATAACTGGGTTGTCTGAAATTGTTGATGATACTCTAAAATTATAGTACAGACGATATGAAAACCAAAAGAAAATATATGGTGACCCGCTATATCTATAAGATGATAATAGTTTATGACAAAAAATAATCAATTAGATTCAATGTATAGCGTAGAAGAGCTAGTAAAAATCTCCTTAATGGACAAGTGTAATATAGTAATTGCGTTATCGACATGAAATATTGTGATACCGAATTATTTAAGTACTTACTTACTTTTATTTTTGTTATGCTGTGTTTTAGAGAGTAATTTGAGTAATTAATCAATGATCAATTGTAGTGTTATCAAAAGTAGCCTTATTATTATTATTATTATTATTATTATTTTTTTGACGTCAACATCTCACAATATAATTTAACAGAAAATAGATTAACATTATGTGAATAAATTGATTTAGTATGAATTATTTAAGGTAGTTATTGTGTGATATCATCTAAAAAGACGAACTGTATGTTGTAGTTTAAATATCTTTGATCTTTTATTTTCTTAATCGAGAACCCTTGGAATATTTTGCTCTAAAATCATAATAACACATAGTTTATATGAAATAATTATTTTCCATGGCTCTGTCGATTACCCAATATGATAGAGGTGACCTAATTTCACTAAAAAATGTTCTACTACGCTATTTTGTATATGTTTCAAATTTAAATCAAATATTTTAAGTTCATCAGAAAGTATCGTGTTAATAGACATTTTCAGTTGGTAAGGCTCGACTGCAATTTTTATTCGTTTCATAATAATAATAATAATAATAATAATAATAATAATAATAATAATAATAATAATAATAGTTTATTATCCAAATGACCAAGTACAATGGTATAGGATTAGTCACATGATTGGACACCAACACATCTGTGCCATCTGATTATCACATAATTAAGCGACTATTATGGAGGAAAATACAATTATTATAATAACAAATATTCTTAATAAAAAAACAAATTACATTTAAATTACATGTTAACAAACAACCTAAAAATATATAAATTTCACATACACATTTGTCAATAAAATTTTAAAATAAAATAGTTAGATCAACATCAATAACACAATATTCACATCTCTAAATATTCTTTCACTGAGTAAAAACAGTTACTAATTAAAAAGGTTTTCACTTCTTTTTTAAAGGTTCTATTATTTTTAATGTTTTTAAACTGATTTGGTAGCTTATTATATAAGATTATTCCCATATACCTTGGATTTTCCTCATACTTCGACAGACTGTGTATAGGGATCATCAAATTGTCACCTTCTCTTGTATTGTAATTATGATTATAATTATTTGATAAAAATGAATTGACATTATTTTTTACATAAATAAGTATTTCTAAAATATAGATACAAGGTAGGGTTAGCAGTTGAAGATCTTTAAAGAATTTTTTGCAAGGTTCATACTTAGATTCTCCTAAAATATATCGAATTGCTTTTTTCTGTAATTTGAATAGCCTTTCAGAATTATGATTCGAGCCCCAGAAAATAATACCATATGATATTCTCGATACAATGTGTGCATAATAGTACGCTAACAGTGTTTGTCTACTGGCTAATTTTGATAATCTGTACAATGCGTAACAGGTAGAAGATATTTTTTTGGCAACAGTTCCTATATGCATATCCCAATTTAGAGCATTATCAATATGTATTCCTAAAAATTTTGTAGAATCGGTTTGTTGAATAGATTTGCCCTCTAATTTGATTAAATGTCTGATGGCATATGTAGAATTTCTAGGGGAAAATATAATAAACACAGTTTTAGAAATGTTCAAGAACAATCTATTTGTTTTGAAATATTCAGCATATCTCTCTATGTTATCTTGTAAAGCGGTTACACTATTTTCTATAGCTTTTCCACAACACAAATAGGAATTGTCATCAGCAAACATGATTAAAAACTCGTCAAAGAAATTCGGTAAGTCATTTATATAAAACAAAAACAACAAAGGTCCTAGAACTGACCCCTGAGGTACGCCAAATTCTATTTTTAGTTTATTCGATTTAGTACCATTAACTTCTACTAACTGGAATCTATTTGTAAGGTATGATGTTAACCAATCTTTTGCTTTACCTCTAAGGCCATATTTTTCTAATTTTTTAATAAGGATTGAATGATTTATTATGTCGAAAGCCTTACTTAAGTCCATAAAAAGTCCAGCACATTTATTATTTTGATTTAAATTTTCATGTAGTTTTTCTAAAAATGCTAGTATTGCAGTTTGCGTCGAATATTTTTTACGAAAACCGTGTTGAGCATTTGATAATATTTTATTTTTTTCTGCAAAATTTATAATCCTGTTAAAAACAACACGTTCTACTATTTTAGAAATAGACGACAAGAGTGCTACTGGGCGGTAATTATCAGGTAAAGTATTATCTCCTTTTTTATGTAGAGGAAGAACTTTTGCTATTTTTAGAATAGATGGAAATATTCCTTCGGTGAGAGAGAGATTTATTAGATATGTAAGCGGAGCCACTAAAAATGTTGCAGATTTTTTAATTAAATTACTACTTATATCATCTACTCCAGATGCGTTGCTGTTTTTTAATTCCATAATAATATTAAAAATTTCATTTTCTGTCACAGGTTCTAGAAAAATTGAGGGGTATGCTGAAATGGTTAAGTTTAATTCGGGAGTGGCACCAAGCTCATCATTTAATTTAGAGGGCAGATCTATAAAATATTCGTTAAACTGTTGAGCAATAATAGATGGATCAGTTATAGTTTTATTATCAATTTTTATTTCACTAATTTCATTTATTTTTTTATCACATGTATTTTTATTTATTATTGACCATATTGCCTTTGTTTTGTTAGTGGCTTTATTATAAAAAGAGTCGTTATACATTTTTTTTGCATCAATAATAACTTTTTTATAAATTTTTTTATACTTATTGTAATGATTTACGTCGTCTGGGCTATTTGTTGCCGATTTAATATTATACAAGAACTTTAACTTTTCTGATGATTTCCGTATGCCTGATGTTACCCATGCATTTTTTGCATGTTTAGTATTTATTTTTTTATGGGGAAAGTTTGTGTCATGGTAATACGTCAAAATATTTATAAAATTGTTAAAACCTTCATCTACCGTCACTGCATTAAAAACATCCCTCCAGTTTTCATTCCCTAACTGATAATAATAATTTTTAAAATTTGTCTCACTATAGGTTCTTATATAACAATCATTTATTACAACAGATTCTTTCATTAAATATTCACATTCTAATATCTGAGAGGTGTGATCCGACAAACCATCATTTAGAACTTTACAATTAACTTTCGGAGTATTAATAACATTTGTACAGAAATAGTCAATACAACTTTTGCTGCTTAGAGATATTCTTGTGGGTTCATTAATTACCATGTCTAAGTTGTATGTTTGGAGTAAATCACACAGTTCATTTTTGTTGGTAGAAGTAGAAAGATAGTCAATATTTAAATCACCACAAATTATGACATCACATTTTTTTACTGTTCTTTGTAAAACCCTGTCTAAAGTAGTTATGAATTCATTAATATTTCCTTGTGGTGGTCTATATATTGCTAAAAGTTTTATAATATATTTCGAAAATTTTATTTCAACTCCTGTAATTTCTATTGATTTTTCAATAGACGAAAATAGATATTTTTTTATATCCGGCTATTTTAACTGTTTCTACTTCCGATGGCTTGAGCCAATGTTCGGTTAAACATACAATATCAATGTTATGTAAATCTAAATAGATTTCAATTTCTTCAATTTTGTTCTTTATACATTGAATATTTAGATGTAGAATTTTTAGTTTTAAACAACATAGATCATTTGTTGAAGTGAAAAGACTATGATTGTTATTATTATTATTACGTATCTGTAGTTGCTATTCGGAAAACTGTTTGATTTTCTGTCTTTCCAATTCAACTTTTTTTAAATACACAGGACAAGAGTTATCAAAAACATAGTGACTTACATTCAAATCTAGCTTAAATTTACTATTTACTTCTAAACAATTTGGACACTTCATTTCGTCATTTTCACAATCTTCTGTTTTATGGTTACTGCTAGAACACTTTAAACACTTTTCTTCGGCTTCATAATAGTCCCATTAAAAATACTTTAATGATATTTTAAGGGAAAATTGTTATGTCATCTAACCTACCTAAAGTTGGGTTGAACTCTGGAAACATCTTGCATATTATGGTTTAGATATCCTATACGTCTTCATATTTTTTGTGCATTGAATCTAGAACCTTAGTAACATTTTACTGTAAATTATAAATAAAACTTGGTTTATATAAAATATGAGAGTTTACACATCTCTAACGATCGCCCTATATGAATGCTAAGATTCAATTTCAATAGGAGATATTCTACCATGATAATAATAATAATAATAATAATAATAATAATAATAATAATAATAATAATAATAATAATAATAATATTAATAAATGTAGTAAATAACCGACAAACATGTCGAGAAAAATAATAAAATAATAATAATAATCTTTATTCATATATCACTCATAAATACATTGAAACGTATACATAATATATAACAGATGGTGCAATATAAATTACAATTTTATCTATTCATGAATATACAAATAAAGAAGAAGAATACCTGAAGCATCTCTAAGATACTTGTACGGGTATGTTATAATACATATTCTGATTTATGAAGAAAAATATTAACTACAACAGAGATGATTGTATTTAATAGATATTCGCAGTCGGCTACACTCTACTAAAACTTTTATTTATTTCATGGTGATCCTATTCACAATTCCATAATGAAATTTTAGGGTAAAATTGATGTATCATCTAAACTACATAAAGCTGGTTCGAACCTGAGAGACATTCTGTATATTGCGATTTAGATATCTTGTGCATCCTCATATTTTTGTATATTTAATCTAAAACCGTAGTAACATTTTACTCTAAATTATAATAATATAATAATTTTAAGTTCAACAGAGTTTATCCTATTTAACTGATATATCACCTAATCGATATAAATTGTTTCGAACCTTAGAGACACCCTGTATACTGTAGCAATAGTGAAAATTTAGAGCATTTCTTATATTTAAATTTTTTATAAACCATCATTTTTCAAATTTTAGTGTGAAACCAAGCATTTAATTTTTCTCTTTTTCTTAATTCCTTTCCCGATAATGCTAATACATGTATTGATTGTTTAACTTCGACTTGAATAATGTTATCATAATGCAACGTAGCATCACCCTTAATAAGGCACATACAAAGAGTACACAGCGAACGAGAGTCTAAGATATCGCAACAAGAAGATCAAATGAAGAACTTTAATAGAAAAAACGAAAAATATTTATCACAAACGAATGAATATTGGAATAAACCGAAATAATTGGTGAATCGTCTACGTATACTCTATAATTTTAAAATGGCTGGTAATAACAATGTAAGTGACGAAATAAATAAACGCGATTAATTTGCCTAAGTATGAAAATTCAGATCGGCTTCCATGTTTATTTATAAGCCATCCCCATTGCGTATGTTTTTTTATATAAACGATCCTCACAGCACATGGTTTTCTATAAACAATGGCAACTGTCCTTTGTTATATAATCCCTCAATTATTGTTAAACCTGTTTATCCTGAAATAGTAAATTAGTGAAAAAAAAACAGTGTATTATTTACATATTTTTCAATAGAATACAATGAAAATAGGTATATACAATTAAAACAAATGAGTTCTTCAGATTTGCATATTTTTTTCTTAAGAAGATAATATTGTCAAAGTATAAAAATAATACATTAGTAAAGGGAACACTATTTTTATGCCTATTTACGAAAGCAACAAAACACTCTGTATTCGGTAAATATATGTTAATGGATTGTTTTAAGCATTTTAAGTTTCTTCCTTATTTCAATCTATTCGACCTCAAGCAATAAAATCTACCTGCACCAGATGTTGGAACTTTGAAACATTCATACTGGATTTAAATATTATAGCACTTTTATTATTTAATGCAAGGGTTCAAAAACAATTGTAGACCAATTTGACTTTCTTACACTTTATTTGTCTGTAGTAGATTACGGTAATTAAATAAATTTTTTGTTAGACAAAAATCAATACATAATCACCCTCGTAAATAGACAATTCCATGGGTGTCAGCGAATATGCCCTATTTGTTTGGGTTCGTTACGCTTAATTAGTCTTACTTGTACCTGTTTGAAAAGGACTTTAAAAATTACAGAAAATAATCTATTTTGCATGAAACAATGTATTATGTTTTA
The DNA here is from genome assembly GCA_936432065.2 of Rutpela maculata. Taxonomy (NCBI): domain Eukaryota; kingdom Metazoa; phylum Arthropoda; class Insecta; order Coleoptera; family Cerambycidae; genus Rutpela; species Rutpela maculata. The sequence goes on along the minus strand of OW386285.2, from coordinate 137,761,606 downwards.
TGTTTTCAAATATGAAAAAACTTGCATGTAACAAATTAATTGGTTTTGAATAAATGAGACGTTTGACTAAAATGAATAATAAAACCCGTCATATTTCTACCCCAACGCCCTCGTTCTGGTCAATTAAATCACACTTGAAAAATGTAAAGTGATGTGTTCTTTTATTGGGTGGACTGAAATAATCAATACGTATAGTTCGGGGGCTTATGGGAACAAAAAATAGAATGTCATTTGTAAATAATTAATAATTTTGCTTCTAAATCGTTGATTGGTTAACAAAGCGGTGGAATTTGTTTTGTGAATAAGTTACATTAATATTATCGAAAAAAATAAACCTAATTTAAATAAACATTGCAATTGAAAGTGTCGTTGGCCCCTGTACTATTGTGGGATCAAAACATATGTACTATTTATTGCCGCAATGTCTTTTTATATGTAAAAAGCTATTATATTTTTCCTATAGTGGCTCCACGTAAAATAAAGCAATCATTAAATTTAATTGTTGGTAGTGAGAGGTCGATAGCAAGGGGTCAAAATATGTGAATCATGCATGACACATCGGAAGTGATTGTCTAGCTCCTTCAAACCTTTCCCCGTACCTCAGGTATTAGTCACCATAGGATATTTTCACCCTAACGCTATAATGCGTGCATGACGCATCGAAAAGTGGTGGAGGGATCCCGAGCACCCGCTTAAACTAGAAGGGTGCATAATTCATGCATGACGAATAGGCTCCTTCAAACCTTCCCCCGCACCTCAGGTATTAGTCACCATTTCTTATTTGTCCCCCTTATAATTCATGCATGACGAATATGGTCCGACCCCTCAGGTGTGTGACTCACCGGGAATGACGTAATAGAAAAGTGGTGGAGGGAGCCCGAGCTCCGGCTTAAACTAGAGGGGTGCATAATTCATGCGTGACGTGTTGAGACATGTATGACACATCAATGGGGTCCAGCCCTCGTGTTTCCGATATGAATCACCGAAAATTGGTAGAGGGATCCCTAGCACCCGCTTAAACTAGAGGGGTTGTTGCACACCTCGTTAAAACTCATGCGTGACGAATAGCCATAATTCATGTGTGACGTGTTGAAGGGTCCGACCCTCACCCTTCTTCCGGTGTGTGACTCACCGCTTTCCCCTTGCCTCTCAGCCCCTCTCACCCCGCCCCTTTACCCCGCACCCCACCTGTGGCTCCTCCCACCCTGTGACGTCACCGAAAAGTGGTGGGGGGGGAAGTGGTGGGGGGATCCCTAGGACCCGCTTAAATCAACTACTAAATTCTTAAACATGGATTTAATCGTGGTTTTTGAGAATGGAGATGCATTCCTAAAGAACTGTCATCAATGTTTCGACAAGCTAATAACATTTTTATCCAGTAAATCATTTGATGAGACACCATGTATATGTATCACTCAATCAATTACCGACATACATTATATTAATAAATAAAATCATTTATATAATGTACAAGTGTCACTGAATCAATATCTTATAGTTATTATATTAACAAACAAGATCAATGAAATAAAGTACGTATGAATTAATAATTGATGGTTGTTAGTGAAGAGAATCATTAATATAATGTTCTAATATCACCAAATTAGTAACGAATGTTTATTAAATCAACCAACTTGATCATTGTTTTCAATTAATACATTTTTGTTGATACTACATACCGTTTATGGATTAATAAATTCATTTGTCAACTAATTTACAGATATACGGTATTTCGACAAAATCATTGAAGCTCAATTTTAATGACTATTTCATTCCTATAAATTTCGTCCAATTAAAATCGATCATTTTAATCAAAAAATAGTTTCGCATCGACAAAATTTAACATTTAAAATTTCGCCAGGGTTGCTCAACCAATAAAAAGCCAGAATGAAGCAACCAACTTATTTTTCAGCGGCAAATTTTCCAATGTTTTTTGGAAAAGAGTCGCATTACAATAATTTTTGCAAACGTCAGTTCACGTCAGTTGTAAAAAAAGTACGAGAATAACGGCCACAAATGTTTAAGATTTGGTGATTTATTCCTTGAGAACATTGAAGATTACATTTCCAACGTTGTTCCTGCAAATACTGTGAAAACAAAAGCGTCAGTGTTGCAGCAATTCAGCGAATTTTGTAAACAGCAGCATTATGATTTACATTCAACAATTCCGAAAAAATATACCAAGATTGGGCTTCCAACATGAAAAAGAAGAACGGAGAAAATTACAAAGAAACTAGTGTTAAATCGATATGGAATACAACAGTATTAATGGTCCAGGAATAATATTTTAAAGATTGTGGTATCAAAATCAATCCTTTCTCCAATATGTGTTTTAAGCAAGCAAGCAGTGCTCGTGGTACGAAATGAAAACTTCTTCAGGAAAATTCTGAGGCAAGAATAGTGAGTGCTAAAGCTCTTGCACGAGATTCGAGCCATGGCAAACAGATGGAATAAAGAAAATCCAGAGAAAATTCTTTCATGTTTGTTCGGAAAGGAAACGAAGCTGTAAATCGCAAAGTACACTTTTTTCAAGATGAAATAGATAATGAAGGTTAATTCATCAGTCGCGTTGAATATAATCCTGTCTTTTCTAAGCCTGGGCAAGGTGAGTCTAAAGCTCTAGCTTCCAGTGAATGGCTTTTAAGAAATCGAGAAAATGAGCGTCTCTGTCCTATAAATTACTTAAAGAACTTTTAGAAAAACGAAGTTTAAGAATAATAAGCGACAGGCTATTCTTGACTGTAAATCCTGTCTGGAAGAAAAGTTCTTGGTTTAAAAATTCACCTATAGGCTTAAACATCTTATCAAAAGGGAGAAGGAATCAGCACTTAAGATTGGGTTATATGCTAAGAAGATGAAGATAACAAATCATTCCCACCGATCTTCTGCAATATCTACGTTAGCCAAAAATAAAGTTGGAGAGCAGCAATTAATTAAGCTAGTAGGACACGCAAGTGCTCAGTCTTTGAAACTCTATCTTCAGCTTGACGTAGATCATCATGGTAGTTTGGTTCAAAATTTGAGAGGGAACAGCGAAGGGAACAGTAATGACTAATCGAATCAAGAAGAATGCAAGGAATTACAGGGACTACAAACTATAAGAAATCAGGGACAAAATGTTCATGATCATAATTGCTCTTTCCAGATCGTCAATAATAATGTTACGTATTTTGTTTGATATGCCAAAATTTACTTCCTATATCTAATAAACTTTTCCTTTTATTAACGTACTTTTTTGTTCTATTTATTTGTGGTTCAGTGTACATTTAGTAGATAAGGAAGACCTGTAAAAGTCTAGTTGCTGGTAAGCGTATCACTTTTTAAGTGCCCGTAAATGGGGATTAATTGATGTATAATAAACTTTTTTAGTCACATAATATGGTAGAAAATTGCGTTTAAACTAAAATTCCGCACTTCAAATGTTACAAAATGTAATATCTTTATATATCTTTAACTGTGCTATTAAACGGGTTGTTTAGTGTATTAAAGATTTACATTTATATGTTTGGAAATCCATGAAACACTTCTATTGCAGATTTAATGTGTATTGTGATATATGTGCAACAGCAAACTGCTTTTAGATAGGTCAAGTAAAGAAGTACAATAAAAGGTGAAATTTATATTTTGCTTCTGTGCAATAATGTATCCTATATTGCCTGTTGTATACTATGATAAAAATACATTCGAAAGTGTAACTTTGCGCATAAGAAATTGATGTTCAGATGTTGAAAAATACAAATACTGATTAAAGATTAAATTGTTCAAAAACACAACAGGTCTACAAAAAAAAAGAATTGTTCTGCTCCAAGAACTAAACCTATCATGTATTTTTGTGTGCTGAAACAAAATTTTCAATTTAAAAAACTCTACCGCGTAGGTTTTGAGTAAATCCCGGTTTTTATTGTCAAAATACGTTTTTTTGCCAAATTTCGACGTAAAATGTATTCATTGTTTATGTAGGGTCCATACCCCAAAATATAATAAACATTACTATTTCCTATGTATTTTTGGGCGATGAGTACCAATCCGTCCTCAAAAAAAGGCGTTCTGTCCTCTAAAGGGCAATAAAGGGCAAAAAGTGCAAGAACTCAATTTTATTGAATATTGAAGTGCAAGGTGTGTTTTGCTATGTATTTTTTAATGTTGAGCACGAAAAAGATTTTAAAACTATTATAAACTGGTTTAACAGTAAAGTAAAGTGAAGTAAAAAAAATATTTTGAGGTTTCTGGTTTTTGTACATACACTAAATCACAATTTTTTTTTCATCCCCTTTAATAATGGGGTGGGGGTGGTAATGGGGGTGGCTAATGCCAAAAATTTTTTTGAGACCTTAGCTTCTCTTGTGTATACTAAATACCAATTTTATCAACTCTTACCTACTTGATTTACCCATTTACCCCAAATTTACCCCAATTTACCCCCCAACCCTTCGTCGGAACAACATGAAAATATAATCTAGTTCCAGATCTCGCTAAAGTACATACGTGTACCAAATTTCAAGTCAATATCTTAAACGGTTCCAGAGTAAACGTGCGCACAAAAAAAAGTTACAGACAGACAGATCGACAGACAGACGGAAAATTTTTTTCGCTCAAACTTAAAATCTCGACGTTTCATGACATTTTAAGCCTATTTGAACAATAAAAATTTTAAAAAAATTTTTTGTCGTTACTATACTTCCACTGGATGTGGAAGTAATTGAAGAAGGTTGGCCATCAAGTTTTCATTTGACAATACCCAGATTAGTTGTGAGCGGGTCTACAACACAGAAACAAACGTTGGTAGTGTTGAGGTGTTCGATACTGTTATTATTTATTCCCGAGTTATAGGACTTCAGGCAAGCTCACGACAAGTAGATGTCAGTAAAATTCTCTCCCATGAATTTTTACCTATACCAACGTCAATGTTTACAGACTCTGGAGAAATGAGGATCTGCAAATATAAATTCAGCTTAAAAAAACTTCTCCAGGTTTCTTGCTCAACAAGAAATAAAGATGTTGAGAACACAGCTATCGTTATTGATGAGTCTGCACTGTTATGGTGTGTACAGTGACCAGAAAAAGGGACTGTGAGGACTTCATAAAGGCACTCAAAACATCTATAAGCTTACATTTTCAGCATGGAAATGTGCACCTTGTTTTTGATCGGTACAAGGAGTATAGTACAAAAGACTCTGTACAAGATCAGGTAGATCTACAGGAGTAACCTGACTGAACTGATTTGCAGTAGCATTGTTGGTGACGAATCGTTTTAAAAAAACAAGACTAGTAAATACAGGCTAATTTTGACAGGTCCACAAGAAGAACCCTACGACATTTATCGTGCAGAAGTAAAACGAAGACACGAACTAAGAAATACTCACGAAGAAGCAGATACGATTTTTGTACAGCAAGCTATCCTGGCTGCTGATGGTGCAGACAAACAGGTTGTCGTCATATCAGATGACACAGATGTTTTTCTGCTTCTTTTGTACTTCTACAACCTTAAGAAGATATCTGCAACAATTTTGATGGAATCACCTTTCCAGGATCGTATACTAATTGACATTAGAGTATCTGCTATTAAACACGAGAAAATAATACATGATGTGCTAGTACTTCATGCTATCACAGGATGTGATACCACTTCCATGTGTTATGGCATTGGGAAGAATAAAGCCATTTAATGTTTTGAAAGGAGGACACTCCTTCTCATTGGTTGGTGATCTACATGCTGATCTGTCTGACATGAAGTGGAAAGCATCGAAGTTCATGGCTGCATATTACGGAGCAAGTAAGTGTAACGCAACTTCAGAAGCTCGTGTCAAACTGTGGGCTGACAAAGTTGGAAGTGCGAAATCACAACTACCGAAACTGTGCCCACTGCCACCAACAAATTCAGCGTTTGAAGAAAACCTTAAGCGAGCTCACTTACAATCCTGCATTTGGAAAAACTCAATGGAATCTGACCCACCAGATTTGGATCCACTGCTTCACGGGTTCTACAAGGATCAAAACTCGAGATGTCTGCTACCCACAACTTTGCCAGAGTATATGGAAGTTGCACCGCCGGAAATTCTGAAATTGGTTAAGCGCTTTTGTGAAAGTTTATTGCCATGCAAGAGCAATCGATGTAGTTGCAGGAGTGCATGCACCATGTTTTGTTCATGCACAAATACTTTCTGTTCCAATGGTTTCACTCGGTTTGCTGAAGTAGAAGTGGAACGGGATGAAGACTTAATTGATGGTGATCTTGAAGAGACTACACCCGATTCCATATCTTAAAAAAGGGGCTGATCTCTATCTAAACAACATTTTGTTAATCTTGATTCATGAATGTTTTCTTTTTATACCAAGAGAAATTACAATATTATGATTGTCATCAATATTACACATATTACTACATTGCTTATGCTTGAGAAATGATTTTTTTTTTGTATACTGATCTCCTAATACAATTTCAATGGTGTTTTTGAACTCTGCATCCTAAGAAACTTATAGTTTGACAGACCAAACTTGCATGAAAAGATCATTTTCAAATTAAGGTAATTTATAGCCGCCATATTGAATATATTGAGTTGCCCAAGGGTGACAGAATGTCATCATCCATTTTATTGAAGCTCAATAATATGTCCTTGTACTTATTCAGCAGTAAAAAAAACTTAATACAAAATTTTATAGTATTGGTTTTGGCAACCGGACTATAAGAATACAGAAAGGCATATAATTAACAATTTATAACAAAACTTTACAAAAAGTGCATTAGTGGTAGTGCTTTACTGAAGAAAAAACATAAATCATTGTAAGCACGTGGGAAAAAATTGGGGTGAAAAATATTCCTAATCCAAAACATATTAAAAGTCCCATCGATTTAGCAATAACCGTTAGCAATTTGGCTTCAGGGCGTTAAATGTAGTCCATCCATTATTTTTAGTACGCAGTATAATAGAAGGAAACCAAGGAGAATAGAAAACTTGTGTAGATTGTAGTAGATTTATTGAAATGAGTCGAACAGCTGACGGTGATAATAATATGTGACTTTGTACTTTGGGAGCGTTGATTAAAAATCTACCGTCTTCACTTGATCATTTACAAAGATTGCAATTTTTAAGTAGTTTCAAGATTTATTACTATTTGGGTGAAACTTTTGTAATTTTAATATTTACGTTTCGATTTGAGTTACGGATATAGCGGATTTTAAACAGATCAAATAAGGTAATAGAAAAATATAAAAATAAATAAATAGGCGTTGTTTTATTTATTCTAATCATATAATTATATATTTTAAGTAATTAGAGGCGAATCTGTTCTTCCACTTAACCACTGAGAAAAATTAAATATTTATATAGATCTTGAGTTTACTACTTATACACCAGTTATTATTATTATTAAAAAAAATATCATTGTTATAAAAACATTAAGAGATACAATTTTTATATAATATGAATTTGAGAAGAATTTAAGAAATCACCTACAAATGCATTGGAGGAGATTGGAACCTTAGGAATGGCACTGACGATAAAGTAGTTTCCACAAATACCAACACGTTACACTCGTGACTCAGATTTCGCCATCCATGTTGGCATCATCTGGAGACTGTTAATTCATATTGGAATCGTAGCACGCATCGACCGTAGTATAAATTCAAATTTGGAATTCCCTTATTATAGTATACAGTTTTAATTTTTTTAATTTGAGTACCAGAAAAATATATCTGTCAATTTATTTTATTTTAATCATAATTTAATATCAATTTGTGCTTCTGAGTTGCCACAGCTGGGAAAGACGCACGTACCCTGGTGTAGAAGAATAAAGGAGATATTCGCAAGAAATGTTACCGCCGTACCCACGTGCATAATTTTCATTATATTTCGCTTTCGCTTATTATACTCTTCGCAAAAACGAAGAGTATATTGTATTTGATCGGCACATTTCTAAAATTGTAAATATCGCTCGTAGAGAAAAAAATTTCATGTCATTGTGTTAGTGAACGAATTCTGAACAACTTTCAAAATGTCCGTCTGTCCGTCTGTCCGTCCGTCACGTTTCTTGTAAGCACGATAACTTAAGAAAGAAAAGTCCGATTGTATTTAAATTTAGAAAGTAAGTTAGTGTTAGCTAGAGGAAGAACCCTATTGTTTTTGAAGAAAATCTATCAGTAAATAAAAAAGTTATTAATTATTTAATAAAAAAAAAAAAATTCTCTTAATTTTTGTAGCTTGTACTAAAATGGAAATCTTCCGAGATATTATTTCCATATTAATTTTTTTTTTGTTTATGAAGTTTACTAATATTTCATAGAAGTGAAATATGTATGAATGTCGAAAGATATATATCACAGACAATCAATTTTCGTAGCAATAGGTGATGGCGCAGCGGCTAAAGCTTTGCGTTGATTGAGAAGGTCATCCTGATCAGACTAGACTCTGCTCAGGATGAACTTCACATCGACGATGAGTGCCAGTTCGGCTTCAGGCGGGGCAGGGGCACTGTGCAGCAGGTCGTCAGGATCGTGAATGACGTCAAGGTACAATGCAACCTCGGGAAGAGCACCGTCATGGTGCTCCTCGATGTTGAGAAAGCTTTCGATACCGTATGGATTTCGGGGCTGCTTCACAAACTAAACGCACTGGACTTTCCCATGTACATAACCAAACTTATTCACTCTTTTCTGACAGATAGATCGCTGCAGGTTAGGGTGAATAATAAACTATCAACTCGGAGGGACATTCGCGCGGGCGTCCCCCAGGGGTCGTGCCTTTCACCGAAACTGTACAACTTGTACGTCTCCGACTTCCCGGAGTTTCCGAATTCTAATCTTGCCAAGTACGCCGACGACACGGCCATGTATGTGCACTCACATAATGCTCAAGCGGCCAATATGCTGCTGAAGGCACACATGGCCCGTGCCACGGCGTATTACGACAAGTGGAAAATTCGGATCAACTCCGAGAAGTCCGAGTCGATTCTCTTCACGCGCCGATTTACCGAAAATCGGATTTTAACGCCACTTTCGATCGGGGGTAGACAAATTCCTATCAAACGGTGCGTGAAATATTTGGGGGATAACTTAGACAAACGACTGACGTTTAACACCCATATTAATGAGACAGTACGTAAGGTCTACTCCATGTCCAGAAGTCTGTACCCGCTCCTGGCCAGGGGTAGCGGACTAAACAGACAAAATAAAAAAATGTTGTACACAATGGTGATTAGGCCGGCAATCACATACGCGGCGCCGGTATGGTGCAGCATCCCGGCCACGACAATGAGAAAACTTCGAGTTCTTGAACATAAATTTATGCGCCTCATCTCTGGTTTGGACAGGTACACCTCCCTCAGAGATCTGTACGCAAATTGCCACGACATAACCCCACTAGCGGACTACGTCCAAGAAATTTCACAAAAATTCTATCAATTCAAACTGGGCGATAGTCCGCTAACCCGCAACATAACTCGAATCAGACAGCATAATGTAATACTTTTCGATATCAGACACCCTCTACCATACCAGGCGTTGCCTATTTTCCGGCAACTCCCTTAGCCAAACTTTCCTCTACTATAACTTATCTCTACCCTACTCTTTACCTTTCCTCAACTGTATAACTTTACAACCCTCTCTTCTTATATCTGTTCAGTTTTGTTCTTGTCCTTTTTGTCCTTTTTGTTCTTTTATCCATTTTGTTTCTAAATTCCGTCTAGGCCGAAAAATTCCCTAGAAATCCAAATATTTTAAACCACACCTTTTATCCACCACACTTTCCTGGAAGGAAGACCAGGGTGGAATTGCTTCGAACGGGTTTTTTCGTTGAGTTCTGTTTTCCCGTGTCAGCAATCAAAATTCCAAAGTGTTCGTCTGTGCGCGAAACCGCTAGTTTTTAAAGTGCTCATTTTAATTATTTTTTAAGTATTTTTGTGTACTATTATTGATCCAAATTGTTAATTTTAAGCTTTATTCTTAGGCAGGAGTTTTAACTTTTCACATTCAGCTTTAGCCAAACCGGACCTGCCCCGTCCAGCCCGACACCCACCACGACGCTACGCGTCGTGGTTGTCTGGCTGGCTCCGGGCCAGATTCCGGGGAGGCACATTCATGTACCTCTAATTTTAATAAACTTGTTATTGATTGATTGATTGATTGCTTTGCGTTGCAATCCAAACGTCCCGTGTTCGAATCCCACAGGTTGGATATTTTTCATTTTTTTTTTCATACAATTTTTTTCACAACAAAGATGGTATCACAAAATTTAGGATGTCCAAAAACTAACATTATTTACAAGAAAACTGCGAAGAGTATCCTATAGAATGTGTAACAATTATATATAAAAAGCTCAGTAAATTAGCGAAGAGTACGTTTTTAGCTTGTTTATTGTTATACAATTGCTTTTACGCTCACTGCTATGAACCATGCTACCATACAGCCCAACTTGATGACAAAAGACAACGTTGGAAGCTGCATCAACACAATTCATAGTAAGTTCAATTGCAACTCACGTTCTTATATATTTTTTGTTCTACTCGCTAACAACAGTAATCATTTTTTTTTTCTTATGAAAATTACTTCATCTTTACCTGTCAGTGCAGAATTTTTTAATAAATAGAACATGAATAGAAATCACACCTCCATCTATGGAATGGAACACACCCATAAAAATACCCCTCCCCAAAATCAACTCTTGATTTGATTCATCAGGCTAATACAAATGGACGTAGAGGTACTACTAAGGCATCTGTATCGCCCGCTTAGATCTTACCTAGTTCTGGGAACATATCCTGGAGAGCTGTGAGAGTGGTCTTCATAACAAAGAGAAGTCGTACCATATATGATAAGACTAAGGCATTTAGATCTCTTCCTTTAAAGATATTGGAAATGTTAACAGAAAGGCACATAAAGTAAGGAATACTGGTGCTATCACCAATTTACCGCAATTAACATGCATACCAAGCCAGCAAAATCTGCAGAGCTGGCCCTTCATCAGATTGTTGTCAGATCTGAGAAGGTCCTAGAGCAGAAGGAGCTGGTTTTGGAAGCATTCTTGAATATCGAAGAAGCGATCATTAACCCAACCGTCGATTATCTCAGTCAAGCTGTCGCGGACGTGGACGTGGACCATATCATAATTAGGTGAATATCGTTCATGTTGAGTATCCGCGATATTTGTAACAAAAGGGTTAGAGCCAAGGTGAGTCGAGGGTGTCCGCAGGGAGGTGTATTGTCCACACTATTGTGGAACCTTATGCTACTTGATGATTTAAACGAAGCGGGATTATATGCACAAGAATGTATACGATCTATCATGTAACATGATAAGAGGCCGATTTGAAGTGACTACCGCGATAGCACAGCCCATGTAAAAGGCTCTCAATATAACTCAGGCATAACGTAAAAGAAGCGAGCTCTCTATAAACTCCGGCTAAACAAAGCTAAGAGCTACTGGTGTCCACAAAAAGGAAAAAACAAGGGATTTTCAGCTTGCTTCCTTTTTAGCTACATATTTGAGTGTTTTCCGCGTAGTGAGGTATCTGGGGATAACTTTAAGTTCCAAACCGTCATGCAAAAATCATACGCACGGAAGCTCAAACGAGGAAGGCCTCCTCATATTTATGAATATGTGAAAACGCATTTTCGACCCTAAGTGAGAAATAAGTCCGAAGACCATTTTTTGGATACATTATGATACCTTATAACCTATGTCGCTCTGGTGTGGTGTAGTACCATATCCTTCTTCTGAACGGTCTTTAATATACAAAAATGTTGACGAGTTCATTTCATATCTTGACGTGACTTCGCAGTAATTTTTTTGTCCCATTTTTTTTTAAGAAACCTAATTTATTTTCTGCCTTAAAGCAACTACTAAAGTTGCTAGTCTTAATGTGTTATTTGTTCAAAAATAGGCTTATATAACAGAAGCTTTTTGTATCGTGACAGCAATATCAGTCATACTACTGTCCTGAAAATAAATACAAATGCTAAGATGCATCCTTGCAACATGTAGATGCCTCAGGGATTGACTGAGGATGACACTTGATGACCACATTGTGGAAGTGAATTTTACGATGGATTTTATTTGCCGTAACCAAATGTCTTTAGTATGGACATTTTTTTTGGACAAAAGTACGTTCACTTTACATGGTAAACTTAATCCACAAAACTATAGCTATTGGACTGACTATAACTCTCATTTGGTGTGGGAAACATACTCTGCACCCACAAAAAGTAAATATGTGAATTGGGATAATTGGTGATCGAGTAATTGGGCTAATATTCTTCAACAATAATCGAAATGGACAACTTATTTTTCTTCAAGAATAGCTAGTTCCACGTTTGGTAGCTTTATTTTCAAACAAGTTAAATCCAAACTTACCCGACGAAGTGCTCTGCTATGAATAAAACGGTCCTCCACCGAACTATCCAGTGACCATTAGTTTGTGTTTAGACGAAAAATTCCACAAATAGATGAATTGGAGGAAGGTTTCATCGAATGGCCAGCAAGATCTCCGGACCTTACTCCACTCGATTTCATTTTAGATATCTCAAGAGTAAAGTTTATGTAACGAAACCGAACAACAGTGGGAGGTTTTATCTTCGATCGGCTTTCGTCAAGAAAAATGTGGTGCACACATTGAACATCTTGTATATTAAACAGCGTTTAACATAAAATGTAAGTTTAAATTTTTTTATTACTTCACCCATGGGTATATTTAGAAAATAAGAAATGCATTATATTACTCTCAAAGTGAGCTTTCAAACTATACATATTTCATTCAATATTGTTAAATAATGTTTTAAGACCACTGCAAAGAAAAAGGAACTATTTGAGATTTTTGTTATTTTTGTTATGTATAAATATATAGATAGAATTTTGTAGAGTCAAAATAATCAATATAAATACACTCATCTTTACTAAAGTTATTCTGGTTATTATTCAATTGGATCAATATTTAAAAGCAACCTTTAAAAGGTTATGGGCCCAGGGTACTTGCTAGGAGAAATTTCGTAAAATAATAAACTGTAAACAGTTATAAGTGCAGTAAAATGTCAGGACTCAACAGAGTTTTAGTACCGATTTTGAAGGGTAATAATTTCAATAACTGACATTTCAGAATAGTGACTATATTAAAACGAGAACTGTGCAGTGAAGCTGTAGAAGCTCCAAGCTCTAGATGCAACAACTGACGAAAAGAGTAAATTCAATAAAGCTAATGCCAAAGCGCAGTCAATAGTAGTACAGGGTGTATCAGATAAACATCTGAACATAATAAAAGATTACAAAACTGCAAATGAACAAATAGTAGCTTTAAAAGGTATTTTCGTCAGATCAAGTTCCTTTACAAAACTTTCCGTATGGATAAAACTACTTAGTTTAAGGCCTGGGACAAATGAAATGCTGGAGGACCACTTTATGAAATTCGATACAATAATAAAGGAGCTAAAAGATCTTGGATCGAACCTTGATGGAGGTGACAAAGTATGCCATTTATTATTATCTTCACCATCAAAATATGACTCAGTAGTGACAGCTTTAGAGACAGTTTTAGATGTCAAAATCGATTTTGTAAAAGCCAGATTATTAGACGAAGAAATAAAACTAAATTCACGCCAAGAAAGTAAATCTGATGGAAACAATGAAGTAAGCTTCAAAGCAATAACAAAAGGATGCTATACATGTGGTGGTCAGTATTATTTTCAAGCACAATGTCCGAAACGCAACCAAACACTAGAGGTGCATGCAGAGGTAATTTTGAAGGTTTTAGAGGTCGGAATTATAGAGGGAACAGAGGTCACAGAAATCAAAATGAAAGAAATATTACAAAAACGAAACAGCAGACCCACACAGCTGAAGAATCAATAGCTCTATATGCAGCAAATATATGCAATGGAAAAGAGGGCAAATTTTAATTTGTTTTGGACTCGGGGGCAAGTAATCACTTTGTACAAGAGTATCTAGAGAAATATATGTGTGATATCAAAACATTGCCAAATTATGTATCAATTCATACGGCAAACGGTGAAATTTTGAAGGCATACAAATCAGGTACGTTAAAAGCTAAATGTCAAGGGCAAAACATAACTATTGAAGCTCTGATCATACCAAAGATAAAACATAACCTACTTTCCGCATCAAAAATTACGTCAAAAGGCCATAAGAAAACAGTAGAAAAAGATAAAACTACAATTAGTGAGAAGAATTTTATTTTAATCTGCGAAAAGAGTAACGAAATGTATGTACTACCTTGAACGGTATAATGAGACAAAATGAGAATTGCAATGTCGCAACAGATGAAGATATTTGACATAGGAGGCTTGCAACGACTTGGACTAAACTCTTCAGGAAAAATATATTCCACTTGTGTAGAAGAAAAGTCCACCCAATCCCCATTTGCAAGCAACGACAGACGCACAAATGCTATTGGTGAACTTATACATACTGTGGGCCGATAACACCGAACACATTCGATGGAGGTAAATACTTTCAAGTAATGTTAGACGATTATTCATATTTTGTAGTGGTTAAGATTTTAAAAACCAAACATGAATACAATTTAATGGAGTAGGTTCAAGAATTAGAAACACAGCATGATGTAAAAGTCAAAAGACTTAGACTAGACAATGGTGGAGAATTCACTTCAAACAATTCCAAAAAATTTTGCAAACAAAGAGGTACGAAATTAAAATATACTATGCCCTCTAGCCCTCAATCTAATGGCAAATCTGAAAGAATGAAACGAACGCTATTAAACATGTTAAGAACGAAAATTATAGATTCTGGAATACCAAAAGAATTGTGGGGAGAAGCTTTAAAATGTTCAGCATACGAATTAAACGGAACTCCTACATCATATATGAAGATATTTGGTTGTCGTGGTTGGTATATTTTTCTACCAAAAGGAAATAAAATTGATCTGAAAGCAATGAAAGCAATTATGATTGGATATTGTGGCGGTGGCTACAGGTTATGGTTACCAAATGAAGGAAAAGTAATAAAAAGTAGAGATGTAAGATCTGATGAGAATGTAATGGGATATAAAGAGAGAAGTCAAATAGAAAATATCTATATTCCCGAAGTTTACCGCAACAGCATAGATGGGACGGAAAATATTAAAGAAGATGACCATGTAATAATAAAAGAAGAAGAAAAACAAGATAAAAGAAATCAAAGATCAAGTGATTATGACAATAGAGGACCAATGATGGAAACAACCACTAGATCAGAAAGAAATATAACAAGATGATTATGAAATATATGTAACGTATTGCTTACTTTCTGCATCAGAAGAGGAATCCAAAACATATCAAGAAGCAGGCAGATAAAAAGAATGACAGCAAGCAATAAATAAAGAATTAAATTCACATGAAAAATTACAAACTTGAACACCAGCCAAGTTACCCAAAGGTCAAGTAGCTATAGACATGAGATCGCTTTTTACAGTAAAACAAGGTGAAACCAAAAAGGCACGGTTTGTTGCGAAAGGATTCCAAGTACCCAACGACGGAGAAGAATTCAGCTATGTACCAGACTTCTAACGATAAAAATTCTAATATCAATTTCTGTACAAAAAGACTGGAGTTTAAAGCAAATAGATGTGCCAACAGCATTTTTGAATGGGTCACTCGAAAATGATGTCTACATAAAAACACGAAGGTTTAAAAACTGAATCAAAATATTTAAAACTAAATCAAGCATTATATGGCCTTCGAAATGCACCAAAATGTTGGAATATAAAATTTAATGAGATTATGTCAAACTGCAATTTTAAGAGATCCAAATATGACTACCGCTTATATGAAAAAGATGATGTATATCTAGTACTATTGTGGACGACGCCCTGATAACTGGACCTGATGGTCAAGTAGATAAACTAGTAGAAAATCTCTACAACGAATTTAACGTAAAGAAAATGACAGAGGCAACAAAATTTTTAGGAATGGAGATAAATAAAACCGAAAAAGGACTTAAAATTTGTCAAACAATAATGATTTTACGTTTATTGAAAGAATTTGACATGGAAGAAAGTTGTTCAATAGCTACTCCAATTGAACAGAATTTTCAGGTAAATTAAGACGACCCAGTAGAATAGAATATTCCGTATAGAAGACTGATTTGTAGTTTAATGTATCTATCGACAAGACCTAATATTACTTTCAGTGTCTTTTACTTAAGCCGATATCTGGACAAACCTACGACGCAAGCATGGAAAGCTGCTGAACTTGACGAAAAACGATGGATTAATGTACACAAAAGGAGAAAGTGGTTTAGAAGGCACGTGTGACGCAGACTGGGGAGGTGATCGAAATATCAGAAAGAATGTGGGTGGCTTTGTGTGTTTTCATGCTGGGAATTGCCTGGCATTCCCAAAAGCAGAACTGCGTAGCTTTGTCTTCAATGGAAGCTGAATTCAGCGGCTCAAGAACTGGTTAATTTGGTGAATCTGAATCTGAACCAGTCGCTTTGAATATTGACAATCTCAGTGCAATCTCAATGATTAAAAATTTTGAATGTTCAAAGCGTGGTAAACATATTGAAATAAAATTTCGCTTCATCAGAGATCTTTGTTTAAAGGAAGAAATAAAAATAAAGTACGTTAGCACCAACGAAAACTTTGCCGATATATTTACTAAAGCTTTAGGAAAAGAAAAATCCCAAAAGTTTGTTGATTATCTAAATTGTATAAACAAGTTATCCATTAATTCAATTATCATTTCTTAGTAATTTAAATGTATTTTGTTTATGTGTTAGTGTTAAAATATATTTTAAATTGAGGGACCGTGTTGAATAATGTTTTAGGACCACTGCAAAGAAAAAGGAACTATCTGAGATTTTTGTTATTTTTGTTATGTATAAATATATAGATAGAATTTTTTAGTGTCAGAATAATTAATATAAATACACTCATCTTTATTAAAGTTATTCTGGTTATTATTCAATTGGATCAATCTTTAAAAAATATGATCTTACATTTAAAAATTTTTTTAATAAAACATTGAGCCGCCGTCAAAAAATATTGCTAAAAATTGTGAAACAGAATTTCACAATCGCCCAGTTAATTGAACCGTATTACTTAATATTGATATTGAAAATGGTTAAAGACATGTTTTGAACTCGTTATTTGTTCATTTTTATAACACCCTTGCATACATTTTTTGAAGTTTATTAAAAAAAAAAAAAAAATAAGATGTGCTTGGACTCCTCCACGTGGAGATAAACTAAGAATACTACTGCTGAAATGTAGACAGTCAATAACTAAAATTGACGTGTTTTAGGATTTTTTACAGGAATCTATAATATTCCAAGAACACATTATCCGGTGAAAATTTCTTTAAGTATTAACATCGTCTAAGTAAGTGAGTTCTAAACTTCTTTAATTTTATTATATTTCAGATTATTAAAAGTTGCCATAATTTTAACATAAAATATGCTAACGATCCCATCTCTATTAATAATTTCAAAATAACGGCTGTTTAGAGCACACCGGATTAAACCCTCGTGTTTATTGCTAAATCTCGTAAATATAATTAATCGTTTTTACCACACCACAATAATAAACCACATTTGCTACTGTCTTGGTCTATAATATAACGTTCCCACGAAATATAATTCCATTTTCATATAGGTTGTTTATTTTCACGGATTTATGGAACTAACTGTATTAAATTATTAAATTATTAGGGTTGCTTGTTGTTATAATTTATAATATAGCAGGATTCACCAGCGTATGCTTCAATGATTTTGCAAAAATGTTTCCAGGCGTATATCAATTTTTAATACCAGTGTACTTATTGGTGTCATTTACATTTTCTCGTCAGCGGTTTTTTGAGACATGACAGTTTTTAATGGCAACTTGTTTTTCTGATGCAGTTTTAAATCCGCTTTTCAGCAAAAAAGTTTTGAATGAGGTTGATGTGAAAAGAAATTAAAATTAATAGTCTTTTTTACTAAATTAAGTGATGAGAAAGAATAAGAGAGTAATTTCTTAATAAATATACCGAAAAATTTCTCATGGTCTAGGTTTATTTCTTCAAATTCTAATTATTAGAAGCAAACCATATTACTTTTGACAACCTTCGTTATTGGAGTAATTGGACTCCATTGTCCCGAAAATTAACATTTCGAATCCAGGTTTGAACCACAGGAAAATCACCAATAAATGTATATTTTTAATATTTTGTTATATATCTCTGTAATTAGTGAATTGAAAGGAAAGAGTTAAGAAAATTAAAACTTAGCTTATAAAATTTTCTTTAAAATGATGATGGAAAGATAACTTTCCTACTTTGCTATGCTAATAAGATAAGATATAATCTTATCTTATTGGCATACACATGGGCATATAATAAAAGATCTTTTAAAAAATAAATAATCTGGTGAATCTTATTCGTCCAAAAGCTAATTACTTCCCATTATGTGGAAATATCTTCAGATTTTCATTTCAGAGCTCATTTTGAATAACTTGTTCATAAAATAGAGTTTAACTTAAAATAGAAGTTTTTATTATTTGGTCAGTTTTCACCTCCCCACAATAAAATTGTGGGAGGTTACTACAATTAGTCCAAAATCGAAAATTGAAATAACATCAATCTTTACGTTTTGAAGTCCCAGGAACCCAAAAAAGGTTTTTGAAAAATGTCTGTGTGTGTGTATGTATGTGTGTCTGTGTGTATGTTAGCAAGATAGCGGCGAAGATACTAAACGGATTTGGATGAAACTTTGCATGAGGGTTTCTTTAGTGCTCCAGAAGATCTGAAAAGGTTTTGGTTGAGATCGGATTACGTTTAGTGCCGTTTTGGCACAACAACTTGTTTATTTTATGATACAATTTGCAATCGAACTATTGAATAGCAGTAAAAATTTCGATTTCAACGATATATCACACTTGCACCCTTTCGATTTGGTTTCCGATAAAAAGATTAAAAAGAATTCGTTACATGTGCACACATGACAGAATCCAAAAAATATTATTGGTATTATTGTTAGGGGAAAACATATTTTGCCATCTGTCAAAAATATTTGGTTTGGTAACCTTTGTGAATGTTGATTTATAGGTTATGGTACAAAAATATATATATTTCTTAAAATTTAAGAATATTACGTAGCTATTATTAAAATGTCTGATTGGTTCCCGTACTTTCAACTAAAATCTAGTACAGTGTAATGTTTACGAAGTTCAAAATACTTTGTCCTTATAAAATAGGATTCTTTTTGTAGGTTGGAAATCTAACCTGTAATTAGCAGTCTATTTTTATTAATCAAAAATATAGAAAAATTATTTGCGTGAATTTTTAAATATTTGCTTGGAGCCACTGTGGCTCTTAGCTAAAAATGCGTATACAAACATTAAAAATGAGAATATACTTGAAAAACTTAAACATGTTAGGTCCCTAAATACATTTCATAACCTAAAATTAAAAATTCGTAAAGGTTACCAATCCAAATATTTTTGACAATGTCAAAACTTATTTTAGTTGGTTATTTTAAAGGTAATAGTTGTTTATAGCCGTGTTCGGATATTACGTCTGATTGATGGGACGCATCACAATCGTTCATTTAATGCAAATCGAGCTAACTGAGCTAAATCTTAAACATTCGAATATTACAAAATAAATGCCTCGGACGAAGCTCGACTTGCTCGGACTTTTTGATCGAGCAGGATGATTTTAGTTTGACGCATGCGTAGTCTGCTTGAACTCTCCATAATGTTATTGACTTGTTGAGGTTAGAGTGTCATTTGGGTTAAATTCTTTGTTATTATTTTTCTTCGCTATCCAATGTTCTACAAAATCTTCGAAACGTTATCTGTTAATACCCTTATAATATCCGGCAATTGATTAACATACAACATAAACAAACATGAGAAGTTATATTTTAACAGATTGTTTGTAGTCCCACTTCAGTTCGTTCGATATTTGTCCATGAAATAAATGGCTCCAAAGCCACGTGTAATTTATCAGTTTGCTCAGTGCTCTGATTTCCGATATAATATCCAAATACAGCTGATAAGGATCCACCATGTGGGGAGGTTCCAGCCGCTTCCAGTAGCTGCCCATTTAAAGGTGCTGTGGCACATCTAAAAATCACTTGGCTGGCCATTCAGTATCTCTTTTTGTTTTCTAGCATTTAGATAACTTTTGGAAAAGGATACTGATTTTTCATCTAATTCAATATATCTTAATATAATTAATAATTAGACTGTATTCCAGAGTATCAAATGAGTTGCATTTAAAAATACTACCAGTAAAAGCTAAGAACAGGTGCAAAAGTGTGACCTTTTCTAAACCCAGATGAGTATCTGGTAAAATATTATTGGTTTCTAAATGTTACTTAATAACATATTTATATAGTTTTTTGACAATACCAGTGAAATATTAACGGGCCTCAAATCATTATAATTTAAAGGCAAATCAATTTTAGGAAATGGTACTACTTGTAATATTTTCTAATCGGCAAGCAATTCAGAATTAATAATGCGAAAGTGTATAATGTGACAAAGGAATTCCAGAATAAAAGAACAACTAGCTATAATAAAATCTATATGAATTTCATCTTTATCAGCTGCACTGATTTTCGTAGAACTCATCAATTTCGGCTTCACTAACTATTTTAAAAGAAACATAGTATGTAGACAAACTTTCACAATGTTGTAATAATTTGAAATGTTATCGCTAGAAGTATGATTCACCGAATTATATATCCGAAAAACTCTCGAGAATTTTTCTGTTTTTCGTTTCAGTATTAATACCTAAATTACTATTAATATATTATATCAAAGTTGAATAATACTACAAACAATATATAAAAATAATTAATATAATAATAATATAGAAATAATTAATTATAGACAATATAAGGATATAAATTATTTAAAAACAACCTCTTTCCGAGTTTCAGAATCAGAAAACAGAATTTATGATAATTCAGTCGTCTCATTAAAACGTTAATTGGCAAAATGTTACATTATTTGGCTTGTGGCAATATAGCTTCTGAAAAATGGGTCTGAACTGTAACCACTATTACTAGATTACTATTATTAAACCCAATAGACTATTGGTTATTGGATTATACGTTGTTTATTGTCTGAATATGCGATGCAAAATAAAATCTATACTATATCAGTTATTTCACCGGTTGCGCAGCATTACTATTTAAATATATATCTTATTAACTGAAATGTGCATGTTAATTAGAATTGGCAAATTAATGTATTATAACAGCGCCATATAATAAGGCCATTAACATTTACAAAATTATAGATTTCCATTTCCGATTACGATTACATTTAGATCACAAATATTCCTGGCATACAAATTTAACAAAAAATTTATTCTTGTACTGAATAAACATTTTCCAGGGTGTCAACATGTTCCGCATTAAAAATATTCTCTAATAAATTTACCTCATCAGTTTTTTACATTCTCATTATTTTACTAATATGGGACTTAATAGAAAGCAAAGCAGAAATCTTCCCAGGTAATCTGTTCAAATTAGGTCAAAGACTAGCTTGGCATGTGTTATGTTTAAAGAGTATTATGCAACCGGGATTTAGAAAAAATATATTTTTATTTAGAAACAATTTATAGTGCAAGATGTATATTTTTGATACTGGTAGTTTTCTCAAAGGCTTTTGTTACCTTAGATCATTCTATGCTATCAGCAGAACTTCATTATCTTGGTTCTTCTAAATGGTATATTTCATGAAAAATTATTTAAATTGAAGGAGACAAGTTGTGGTTATAGATGATGATGGCACGAGAAATTTAAATACAAGTGTACCTCAAGGTTCAATCTTGGGTCCAATGATATTTACCTCGTACGTTTCTGATATTTATATATGGTCATTGAAAATTCATCGATATGCATACGACTCGCAAACGCACAACTCGTTTGATTTCCAAGAGCACTTTTAGTAAACCAGGGAAAAAATTATGAGTGTTCATCTAACCCTAATTTTACCCATTAGAGCACACACGCGCATTTTATGATAGCGAACGGTCAGCTAAGTATGTATATATCTAAGTATGCCCATTAGAAAGATCAAGGAGGCAACACGGGTAAGGACTAGGTTATAAAGTCGACATCCCTGCTATGCAAGAATTTAGTTTTAATACTGAAGTTCGTCATATGGTTATTCCTAATTTGACATAAAATAAGGCGAGTCACTGTAAAAGTACTGCAATGTACAAATTCGGATCTTAATGGAAGTTGTGTTAGTTTTCAGGACATTGATGTTCTTATTCCCTGATTATCGCATTATCCCCTGTACATATGGATATTCTCGTTCTGAATGAAGCTCAATACAAAGATTCCTAAAATGTTATTTATGTGAGGTATGAAGGAAAGTGGGTTTGGGTTTTAAATTATATCCCTTATTGAGAGAGGATGTCCAATTGGATATCATCATGGTCTTGTAATACGGCTGTTTTTCCTACAACATAAACCTACGTTAAAAATCAAATTCTTACATTAATATGCAACAACGTACCACTAATAAAATCCCTGGAAGACTCTTGTAAAATAATTTCTTTTAATTGTTTGAAATCAGTTGCAGTCTTTTAACCCCCAACTTCTTCTGGTTGTAAACAGAAGTTATCTTAAAAAAATTGGCATTGTTTCGGATTTTCACACTTCCACAATTAATAATAAACCAAAAACTTGTCATTTTGTATGTAGAATATACATAGAAACAATAATATTACGAAAAGTTCAATCCGTTGCCATTTGATAGTTAAAGAATTTCAGTTTGTTTTTTCTAAGGTCTGAGACTGTGACGTCACGCACACGCGACCCATAAAATTAGATTCAAAATATTCATTTTGTCAACAAAACAACGCTGAAAATAAAAGTGTGCTGTGGAAACAAAAAGAAGTTTGGCAGATAATAATACGTGTGTATTGTTCGCTCTTTATCTTTAAATTTGTTGTTTGTTAATTATTATTATTGTTTAACATGTATACAAGAGATGAAAAAGTGAACATGGTATTAATTTTCTGAGAATGCCACAAACATTCTAGAAACGCCGCAGATCTGTATGCCCAAAGGTATCCGAACAGACATCATCCATGCTTTCAATATTTTCCAATTGTGGAGAAACAAATAAGGAGAGGAATTGATAACAATCCTACAACTTTTGTCATTACTGAAGCGACAGAAATTAACGTGCTGGCTTTTGTAGAAGTGAATCCTACTGCTTCTATTAGAGAAATTGGTCACAAGGTGCAAATTAGTCATGAATCTGCAAGAAAGATTCTCAAAAAATATGGTTGCCGCTCGTTTAAATATCAAGTGCACATGGTAACCGGAGATTAGGTTGTTGTGATTGGTTACTTCAGAACAATGCCGCTAATCTGAATTTTGTTCCTCTGATATTGTTTTCTGATGAGTCGAGATTATCCAATAATGGAACGTTCAATAAACAAAACAATAGATATTGGGTGCAGAAAAATCAATATTAAATAAGACAAAGTAATTTTTAGGAAGATTTTGGAGTAATTGTGTGGGCTGGGGTGATTGGAACAAGAATTATTGGACCTATGTTCTTTCAAGCACCTTTTGACAGGGGAGAGATATCTAGAATTCCCACAAAATAATATTGAGGAAATGTTGATGGACTTAACACTTTCAGTTTCTGAACAAATGTATTTCCAACAAGATGGGGCTCCGCTTCATAATGCCGCTCGAGTTATGGCCCATTTAGTGAACCGGTATAACGAGCGAGTAATTGCATATGGACTTGTACGTTGACCTGCCCGCTCACCAGATCTAAGCATTTCAGATTCTTTTAATATTTTTATTGCTAAAATAAATCATTTCGGACAGCGCACTTCTTTTGTTTGCAGTGTTGTTTTGTTGTCAAAATAAATGTTTTGAATCTAGCTTTATTCAATTTCCATGATATACTTGCATAATTACTCGATAAGCGTATTCTTTCGATATTTTAATTATTATCCACCAAAGAACTTGTCCATTTGGGTTAATATCAAACAAATTTTCGATTTTCAATGGATTTGTCGTGAAAATTAGTAATTAACTACTGAGTATTTAAAAGATGTTGCCATTTAAAAAAGTTGACATCATTACAAATTAGTGATTTCGGGAATTTTGGTTTGTCGTAGCTGTACTAAACCAATTCGAAAAATCAAAAGTTTACATTTTTCTCTTACTCTTTTGGTCCATTTGACTGATTTGAGTGCATTAACTGTACTCTAGAGGCAAAAATAAAAATAGCCCTTAAAAAATCAAGTAGGTAGTTCAAAAAATGTTTAAACTACGTTGTCCTACTTAAAATCGTCTCCGGAATTCAAAAATGTAAAAGTATCCAGAGTATTCCATTTAAAATTTCAAAGTCGGGGTGGTCATTTCCAGGGAAACAGGAAGTGATGGAAAAGTGTCAAATTATGAAAAATTTTTCATTTTTGGTATATATTACCTCTGCCAAATTTAAGATTTATACAATGTGTCCCCGGATGCAGTTGACAAGAGGAAAACATCTCTATTATTGATTTTATGACGAAAAATCATTCTTTATAAAAAATTCTGCTTGTCGAAAAAATTAATATACCATATAAAAATCTTAGATCAGATGTAGCGGGTGTTAATAAATTAAGAAAACATCAAAATGCCTCAAGAGAAAAGTACCTTTATTTATTATTTTAGACAAAATGTTTATAAAACAAAGTTGTTTATAATCCAAAATAAAGCCTAAATATAAATTATGAAGTCTAAATTTTGACTTTTACATTTATGTCAACTTACATTTTTTTTTCAAACATTAACACAACATATTAACATTAACTTCAACGATTGTGGAAAAACAATTTATTCTACATAGCCTCTCCCAACCTCAACACATTT
The DNA here is from genome assembly GCA_936432065.2 of Rutpela maculata. Classification (NCBI taxonomy): domain Eukaryota; kingdom Metazoa; phylum Arthropoda; class Insecta; order Coleoptera; family Cerambycidae; genus Rutpela; species Rutpela maculata. The sequence goes on along the minus strand of OW386285.2, from coordinate 137,736,782 downwards.
CTCCATCCTTTTAATAAATTCACCATAGACCTTACGAGTGATTGAGGGTACATTCACTTCATTCACCGTGTCTTCTCCTCTATTCGTGCTTTTAGTGTTTCTCGATCATACGGCAGGTCATCTGCATAAACTTTCTGTTTTAGGACACCCCACGCAAAAAAATCCAGGTCTGGTGATCTTGCAGAAAAATTAATTGGAGCATATCTTCCCATCCATCTGGCTCCGAAGTGACCTGTCAACCACTCCCGTACCAAAACTGTGGAATGAGCTAGGCAACCGTCTTGCTGCCAAAAAATGTTACGCCTTACTTACGGTTGCAGGGTGCTTATAAATGGCAATACAAAGTTTTCCAAAAGGTCCAAATAAACATGTTGATTTAAATTTTCTATTATTAAGAAATATGGACCAACGATTCGATCATAAAAAATCCCACACCATACATTCACTTTTTGATAACGTTGACTTTGTTTGTGAATGACATTGTTTGGATTTTCAAAAGCCCAATAACGACTGTTTTGTGAGGAAACGTGGCCATTGGTACAAAATGTTGCTTCGTCAGTAAAAAAACACATTCTGTGAAAACTTCTATCTACGAGGTAATTCTCACCGACCCATAAACAAAAATCCAACCGCTTCTCTTCATCTCCATTTTTAAGTATATGTCTGAACCTTGGCTTAAACGGTCGAACTTTGTTTTCCATATAAATTCTCTGTAAATGACTTTTACTTACTTCCAGTCTTTGTGAGCGTTTCCATAAAGATAATTTCGGTTTTTCTATTACTGAATTTATTGCCAAAAGTGTTGCCGCATCGTCTTCATTGTACTTTCTCTTGGGTTTTTTGACATCCAATACAGATCCAGTTTCATTGAATTCTTTATAAGTTTGCACAATGATTGGCGCGTTATCGCTGTGTTAGGGAACTTTTGGTGGAAAAGGTTAATTGCATATCGATAAGAGACGTCTCCAATCCCATAACATTTGATCAAATTAATTCTTTCTTTTTTTAAATAATCAACAGAACACTAATAAATGCAGATGTAAGATAGTAATATTCTACACAATGTCACAATGACGTTTGTCAGTTCAATATTATCGACAGCACACTCTGTTTCTTAATTTGAATTCTTATTCATATTAATAAATTCAACGTAAAAAAATAAACACAATAAAAATATAAAAGTCAAAATTTAGACTTCATAATTTGTATTTAGGCTTTATTTTGGATTATAAACAACTTTGTTTTATAAATATTTTGTTCAAAATAATAAATAAAGGTACTTCTCACTTGAGGCATTTTGATGTTTTCTTAATTTATTAACACCCGGTACATCTGATCTAAGATTTTTTATATGGTAAATTCATTTTTTCGACAAGCAGAATTTTTTATAAAGAATGACTTTTCATCGTAAAATCAATAATAGAGATGTTTTTCCTCTTGTCAACTCCATCCGGAGACACACTGTACATATAAAACTCTGGAAACCATGGGCGCAGCCAGGGGGGGAGCCATGGGGCCCGGGCCCCCTCCAAGCCGCCAAAAAATAAAGAAGCACATCCGTTTTCAACCATTTTCTGAAAAATTTTCCTCATCCTCTGGGGAAGCCGGTTCTATTGCCCCCCCCCCCCCCAGATGAATTTTCTGGCTGCGCCACTGCTGGAAACTATGACTTGTCTAATGACTCCCTTGACACCCGGTATAGAACGAATCGAAATGGTAATATACAGCGTGCCTGGTAGGTTTGAAATAATTTTAAGTAGATAAACACAATTAGTTTTGTTAGACTTAAAATTTGTATACCGAATTTAGACTCTAGTTTGTTCCACTGTGAATGCCTATTTGAACGATAAAAACAAAAAAAAGTATTAACTATTACACCGCATAGAAGAATACTGAGCCGTATTCGTGCAAAATATTAGTCAAATGGGTATTCGCTGCCGACTACGCCTGACTGCAACTTCTACTACTTTTATTCTTAAATTACGTGACACAAATCTATAACGAATAAATAAAAATGGAAAAAGAGAAACCACAAACCATATTTTTATAAATATAGGTATGCAACACAGAGGCAAAAACGAGTCAAAAAGAGAATAGATGCAAAGCGGAAGCAATTCCAATATGGGAATGAAATAAAAATGAGCTCTGTTGCACTAAATAACAATAATACACACCGTGTCATTATTTCTCGTTGGAATGAAAATATCCCAATGGGCCTACGGCGGAAGTTTTATCGCATAGTATGTAGTGGTAGAGGGGTTGCAATTTGTTGGGTTTTCCAGTTAACATTAACGATAGACGATGCATGCTAGTAATCCTGTACACTGATTATCGTTTAAAATGTTTATTAACCCGCGGTTGGAATACAATGTTATATGTATAAGAAAATATCGCGCACCTGAACACAGTAATTCGAACCCGACGTCTATTAACCCTTCAGCTATTGGTGTTGTCTTATAGTAACGCACGAGATCTTCCAGAAAACTGGTATCTGAATATCATCGTGTTTAATATAAAATTCAATTTATGGTAGCAAAATTTGCTAATGAGTTTATTTTATGTTCTGCTAGATGGTTCTAGAATTGTTAGATTCCTAAAATCTTATTTTTCTCTACGTTAATGAAAATAAAGGGTATTAGTTTTATTTATTTAAAAAATCTGTAGGGAGTGACGAGCCAAAAAAACCTTATATACACTGCTCAAACTTTGAACTGGTACAACGAATATTAAGCAACGTTTCAATGTTAATTTTCCTAAACTATTTGCCCAGTTTAGATGAGCTTCTTTTTGTATTACAGATTAATTCGTCGAGAATGTTATTATACAAGTGAGTTTTATCAACCACTTAATTTTGAATGAAAACCGAGTGTAACGATTAAAACGTATTTTGAAAATTTGTGTTAAAACGTTTAAGCCTTGACGATATGAACCAAGCCATGTGAATGATTATGATGGGTGCATCATCGAAAAATGTTGCGGCTCACTTCAATGTGAGCCACAATGTAATTAGAAGAATTCGAATGCGTTTTGATGAAAGTGAATCTGTTCGACATAGGCATGGCGGAGGACGGCAACGCAGCACAACGGCCAGGCAGGGTCGTTTTTTGGTAAATGGCTGGCGCAGAAGTAGATTTTGTACTAGTAGAATGCTTCAGTATAACTTACCTACTGCAGCTCGTACCCTGATATTGTTGTAGAACTTTCCAGAATTGACCTAAGTCGAAGCCAAAATAAAAATTCGACTTAGGTAAAAATTTCATTTAAGGACGTTTTCAAGAGTCTGAGAGACTTCAGAGCTACAAACTAGTCCAAAAGGACCGTTATGAGTTCGATAGGCACAACTGGGTAAAAATTCGAAGAAACACCGAATGTTTAGGAAAATATATTTTGGTCCAGGATATGAAAGTGAAAGTGTATGGTGGTCATGGAAAAATGAATCACATACTTTTTAAAAAATACGCCAAAAAAGTACTTTAATTCCTCCGCCGAAGTCATTGACCATGGAGGTGCAGTCATTATATACCCTGTTTTAAGAACTGACTATAAAATTTCATCGATTCAATGCATCAGAAAGGCGCAACTGACGAACTTGACAAAGGCGACGGAGCGCCTATAAGCAAAAATTGACACAGGATCAATGAAAATGTACAAGACCGGTTTCTCGCATAAAACGAGTTTGGATTCACCCAGCGACTTGCAATTTGGTCGAGTGCGTTGAGTAGTCAATGCAAAGCGATGGTAGGAAAGCCAATAGCAGGGCTTTCCAAATAATAAAGTTATAGAGCAAACCGCCTTGTGCACAAAAGACTCAAAAGTCCATTTTGCCTAAAAGTCGTTCGGAGGTGGGTCGCTCCCATTTTTCTAATATTGAACACCTACATAGGGGCAAGTAAATCGTCTACTGATCGAACGCTATCAAATTTATGTAGTAGGTAAGTCCTTATGAATGTTGTTTTAGTACGTGAAATCTCACGTTACAGGAATTTTAAAGCTAAGTAGTCTCCAGCGAAACTTTTTTCAGTAAAACATTTTTATGTTATTCTCAGTCAGCCGTATTTACCACATTACAAAAAGTCACATACGTTTCTAAAAAGGCTTATATTTGATTCTGGGAAGGTTGCATGAATCTTTTCTACCAAATCGATTGTTAGCGTACGCTCTCATTTGTGTGGTTAAAAAGTCATTTGGCTTAGTTGGGGAGGCGCGATTCTTAATACCGTGCATGTAATTCCCCATTAGGCATGTACATTCACGTAGCGCGACAACACAGCACAGTAAACTCGTCCGTCAGCGGAGTATCCCAGCTCTCAGTAATTTCATTTCAGCCAGCTGGCACACGCGATGTTGTAGTTCTTACTCCCTATGCCTAGCCCGCCACTACACACACGGTATAAGAATTTTGCATGATCCATTTTGTATATTACATATCAGTTAAATAAACTGTATTCTTTGAACTAATTCCTTCTTAATTGATCTTGAGACTTGTTGGTAGTCCTTATCCCTGAGAGCTTTCGTCTGGAAGACCGGATGTGTCGAGTTAATTTACACTATACTCGACCTTCTGGTTGCCTTACGAGGGTTTGATAGGAATTTTTTTTATGCATTTTTATCAAAAATCCTTAGGTGTAGAATCCGTTATTAGCAGATAAAAACCTGAGAATCACGTCAAAAATCAATCCCGTCGGAGATAAATCTTCGGTCGGGATTTTTTTATGTAAAAATAGCAGAAACCCAAAAGACGTCAGACCATTTATTACCATATAAACAGACCCAAACCACGTCAAAATTCAATATCGTCGGAGAGAAATCTTCGATAGTGATTTTTTATGCCAAAATCTAAATAATCAGAAGACGTCAAAGCCTTAAGCATCAGGGGAAAATTGAAACCACGCGCCACGGCTTGAGAGCGTGTCATTAATGATCTAGGCTCGAACCCGACTGGGAGTGGAAGAACGGGGTAGAACGCGACTAGCGTCCCATAATAAATAAATTGGTGTCGCGTCAATTTGACGCTCGGTAGTGTGTTCTTCTACAATATCAAGCCAAACTGTAAGAAATAGGCTCCATGAAGCAGAGTGATCCAAATTTCGCCCCTTTTGTGACATCATGAATTCGATTCAAAAGTGGTCGAAATGATAGCTTATGGTGATTCTTAAAAGTAGTCAAAATTTCAAGTTTAACATAGTTTTTGTTTTGGAGATATGACGAGTCAAACCTGTTAGTTGACCTGTTCACGGAAAGATGAATCCAACCTTCTTGGCAATCTCGTTCATTATGTTCAAGATTCTCAAATACGCAAAGTGTATCATTTTCTATGTAAAATCTTCCATTCGCTTCGAATCTATCATTGTATTTGATCAAAAACGTGGTTAAAGTGAGATATATCCGGTTTTACAGGATAAAATCGGGATTTTTGCTGATAATATTCGATTAATTGGTATTTTTATACTGGAGACTTAGGAAATCTCGATAGATAAGTATAAGGGCTTCGTATATAAATCCATCGAGATTTGCTATGTTTTCAGTAGAAAAATACCGATTGATCAAAGATATTTAGCGAAAATTCTAATTATTTCTAGAGAAATATTTTGTAACTTTCTTGTACTATATTTCTGGTAAAATCTAATGGAAGATTAGAAAAAAACGGAAAATTTTACGTTAAAAATGGTACTGCCATTGAAAATTTTAAGATAACGCAAGAGGTCACCGAAAATGTCGAATTCCCCTTGGCGTGGATGAATCAAATAATGAGTTTAACTCGTCATATCTCCAAAACAAAAACTATGCTAACTTGAAATTTCGCCTACTTTAAAGTATCACTATAAACTATCATTTAGACTACTTTTAAATAAAATATATAAGGTCCCCAAAAGGGGCGGAAAATAGGTTTTTTTTGGATCACTCTTTGAGGCCAAGATCTTCAAAAAAATTTCCTTTGTTAACCGCAGCTCACAAAAGAAGACTTCAACAGGCGCGCCAATATCAAAATTGGCGTGTTGAGGTCTGGGATCAGGGGTCTCAGATGGAAGATTAAGAGTATGGAGAAGTCACATGACTTACCATGAAGCTTTTGAAGGCGGTTCAATAACAGCCTGGGGTGGTATTTCTTGGGCTCATACTGTGCAGTTGACTGTTCTTGAAAACGTTACCATGAATGGTAAAAGATACCTTAATGCTGTGTTGCAACCTGTTCCTGTTGTGTTACCACTTGTAAATAAAATCGGCAATAGGTTTGTGTTCGTCGATGATAATGCTCGTCCTCATCGCACAAGGCAAGTAAATGCATTTTTTCAAAAATTTTTTATTACTCGTATGGTCTGGTCAGCGAATTCGCCCGATCTCAATCCTATAGAAAATGCCTGGGACGATCTGAAGAGATTAATAAGATCACGGGAACCTGACCCCCCCCCCCCCCCATCCAGAAGAGCTTCGAAAAGCCATTTTGAAAGAATGGGGAAAACATACCATTGCAATGCATTCGGGACTTAATTTCCAGCACGCCAGGATATTGTCAAGGGGTAATACGGGATAAAGGAGGTCCAACACATTATTAAAGTTAATTTTTTATTGATTTTTATTGCCTACTCTGGAAGTGTTTTTTTACTTGTCTCTAACAAAATAAAAAATAAGATTTCCTAAAATGTTTTGTGTTAATCCCAAAAAAAACACAAATTGTGTTATAAAATAGTGTATCTCTACTAATAATAGAGATCATAAAGAAATGAACGAAAAACGAGAATAATAAGAAAAAATAAGGCTAGTGTTTAACTTCAATTCTAATTTGCTGTTGTTGCTGATTCACCCCACAGGGTGTAACAAAATTTCGAAAAAAAAATCTGTTTTAATTGTTACACTCGGTATTTATACAAAATTAAGTGGCTGATAAAACTCACTTGTAAAAAACTAAAAATCACGAGTTCATGAGTAGCATACTAAAAGGTTAAAAATAGTTATTAGGTAATTAAATTTCAAAGCGTAGGACGTACTTACATAGGTGGTGGTAACTATATTACACTTTGTTCATTATGCCTAGACTGCTATATAAATGCGCGCTTTTAAATTAATTTACCTAAAAATTATTATTATTTTTAACTTTTTAGTGCGCTACTCATGAAAGCGGTTGGTTTTTTAATCTATAATTTACTTTCTCTCTCTGTCGCAGAAAATTTGAGTTTATTGCGGAATCGCCGGTGATATGCCACTGAGAAGTCCCTATGATCACCTCCCAGCTCCATCATCATACAAGGTAGGTGATACCATATTATTGTATTGTCACCAGAATTGCATAAGTTTGCAAAGTTTCAAATCGATACGACAATTAGAAGTGAGTGAAAAGTGAGTTGTAAGATTTGCTTACAGTGTTACAGGTCAAGCTAAGAGAAGCGTGCTAAAAAAAGGTCATCCAAATTGGGCAAATAGTTAAGGAAAAATTAACATTGAAACGTTGCTTAATATTCGGTCTACCAGTTCAAACTTTGAGCAGTGTAACATGGGTCCATAGCCCATAGTTTTGGAGAAATAAAATAAAAATAAATTTCAATAAAACTTGTTGAGTACTTTTTGCGACGCACATCTCCTTTCTTTTAATAGCCGTTGCATATTGTATTGTTAAAAAGAAATAAAAAACTTAAAAAATACAGATAAATGTCACACCTATTTTGAATACTTCCGTCGTCTTTTATACAGACTGTCTATTTTACGAGGGCCACACCAAATATCTCGCTTAATATCTATTGTAGAAGAATGAAGGTTTAGAAACAGTTATCCCATTTTTTGTGAGCTATATTTCAGTAAAAAAAAATTTGAAATCCATAGCCTACTTTATGAGATATATTACAAAAACCTGAAAAATAGGAAAGCCACAAACGGTTATAGCTTCCTTATTTGAGGAGATACGAAAAAAGTTAAAGGAATGAAAGTTGACGGCAAAGACAATAAGAATAATAACGTGTAACAGAAAAATCGAAAAATGCAGTTGGCTTTGACATACGCTCTTGTGCAAAAATGAAAAATACAAATCTCAAAGTAGGCCATGACGCCATTAATTCCGTTATTTTTTTCTCTTTCCAACGATATAAAACATGTCACAGAAATTTTAACCGATAGTGTCAATATTTAATATTTTACGAATACCACAATTCATATAATTGAATCGTAACAATCAGCTGTGCCATAATAGTAAAAATTCACTTTATAATAATTATAATTCCGTAATTATTTATTACAATTTAATACAAACCAACAAATATCTCATAAATAAAAATACAAGTACAAAACGAACATCCAAAGAAAAAAACGAAAAACTATGTATAACAGTACTACCTACTACTACATTGAAAAGAAATTGTGTGTATTTATTTTTCTAACTACAAATGCTCAAATTGTGCACCATGCATTCTGACACATAAACGTGCTCTACGAGACACGTCACGCATTACATTTTGGAGCATTTCAGGAGTAATTGCCTCACATGCGTTTCGAATTCTGGTTTTGATGTCCTCAATATTTTCAGGGGCAGTTTGAAATACCTTGTCTTTAATGTAACCCCAGACGAAAAAATCCAAGAGAGTAATATCTGGTGATCGAGCTGGCCATAGAATGGGTCCATAGGTGCCTATCCAGCTATCTGGCATAACTTGATTTAAATAATTTGTACATATTACAGCAGTGTGAGGTGGAGCCCCATATTGTTGAAAATATGAATAATTTAATCTTTCTGCCAATGTTAATTCATAAAGAAAATCTTGAAATTCGTTTTGCAGGAAATTAAGGTATCTACGAGCGGTTAATTTGCCATCATAAAAATAAGGTCCAATTACTTTAGTCCCTAAAAGACCCAACCAAACATTCGTAGAAAATCTTTCTTGGAAAGCAGTCTCTCTGCACCAATGTGTATTTTCTCGTGTCCACTTATAATGCATATTTCTATTGAAAAATCCATTATTAGAAAAATTTGATTCGTCCGACCAAAGAATTTTGCTACATATCAGCGCGTCATTCCTTTTTTTATTTAATAACCATCTACAAAATCTTACTCTCCTTGGCTTATCTCCCTCATTTAAATGTTGAACTTTCCTCATTTTGTAGCATCGAAATCCGTTTTTTTTCAATATTTTTCTTGCACTGTCTTTTTTATGCGACAGTTTCTCTGAATTTGTCTCAAAGAGGTTTCCTCATTTTGGTTAATATAATTCAATACTCTATTCACTTTTCTTACATTATCCGCAACATGCGCTCGCCTTACTACTTTTTTTGAAAATGAACCGTGCGTTTTTAGATTTTGAACTAACTTCCTAAACATAGTTCGATTTGGCTGCGGAGCATCTGGAAATCTATCTCTGTAAACCGTGAGTGCCATCTCAGCGTCAAAATTGCACTGACAATAAATGCTAATCATATCGAATTTGTTATTATTGGTGTACACCATAATTACTGTTATAAAATTTGTCTTAGAACTCGACAACGCAACATACAACATACAACAGTGACAATCTGTCAAATTTGTTAATAACTGTATACATTGTTTTTCACTAATTATGGCACAGCTGATTGTTACGATTCAATTATATGAATTGTGGTATTCGTAAAATATTAAATATTGACACTATCGGTTAAAATTTCTGTGACATGTTTTATATCGTTGGAAAGAGAAAAAAATAACGGAATTAATGGCGTCATGGCCTACTTTGAGATTTGTATTTTTCATTTTTGCACAAGAGCGTATGTCAAAGCCAACTGCATTTTTCGATTTTTCTGTTACACGTTATTATTCTTATTGTCTTTGCCGTCAACTTTCATTCCTTTAACTTTTTTCGTATCTCCTCAAATAAGGAAGCTATAACCGTTTGTGGCTTTCCTATTTTTCAGGTTTTTGTAATATATCTCATAAAGTAGGCTATGGATTTCAAATTTTTTTTTACTGAAATATAGCTCACAAAAATGGGATAACTGTTTCTAAAACTTCATTCTTCTACAATAGATATTAAGCGAGATATTTGGTGTGGCCCTCGTAAAATAGACAGTCTGTATAAAAGACGACGGAAGTATTCAAAATAGGTGTGACATTTATCTGTATTTTTTAAGTTTTTTATTTCTTTTTAACAATACAATATGCAACGGCTATTAAAAGAAAGGAGATGTGCGTCGCAAAAAGTATTCAACAAGTTTTATTGAAATTTATTTTTATTTTATTTCTCCAAAACTATGGGCTATGGACCCATGTTACACTGCTCAAAGTTTGAACTGGTAGACCGAATATTAAGCAACGTTTCAATGTTAATTTTTCCTTAACTATTTGCCCAATTTGGATGACCTTTTTTTAGCACGCTTCTCTTAGCTTGACCTGTAACACTGTAAGCAAATCTTACAACTCACTTTTCACTCACTTCTAATTGTCGTATCGATTTGAAACTTTGCAAACTTATGCAATTCTGGTGACAATACAATAATATGTATCACCTACCTTGTATGATGATGGAGCTGGGAGGTGATCATAGGGACTTCGTAAAATAGACAGTCTGTATATATACACGGATAAAGTAAAAAAATATTTTGAGATTTCCGGTTCTTGTACACACACTAAATCACATTTTTTTTATCCCCTTTAATGATGGGGTGGGGGTGGTAATGGGGGTGGTTAATGCCAAATTTTTTTTGAGACCTTAGCTTCTAAATATCAATTTTATGAAATCTTACCTGCTTGATTTACCTATTTACTCCAAATTTACCCCAGTTTACCCCCCCAACCCTTCGACGAAACAAGATGATCTAGTTCTAGATCTCGTTAAAGTACATATGTGTACCAAATTTCAAGTCAATATCTCAAACGGTTCCAGAGTAAACGTGCGCACAAAAAAAGTTACAGACCGACAGACAGAAAATTTTTTTCGCTCAAACTTGAAATCTCGACGTTTCATGACATTCTAAGCCTATTTGAACAATAAAAATTTAAAAAAATTTTTTGTCGTTACTATACTTTCACTGGATGTGGAAGTAATTGTTTTCATTGTAAGAGACTTGGATAGAAAATCTGGATATGGAAGTAGTGATTCCTTGAGCAGCGGTTTTTTTTAAACGATATTTTGGTAGTTATTTACAATAATCGACATTATAAGCCTTATTTCTCAGATTTTTTTTTGTCATATTGTGTTTTTTATTTTTACAAAAGAGCATGTTCTTTGTAAATAATAGAAATTAAAAAAAAAATCTTTTGAAAAAACAACGGCTTCAGAAGATATTATGAGTACAGACTGTTTAAACAGTACACGAAAATTATCTGTTTGTCAGTGACAGTATGGAATTCTTTCGTACGCGAAGCTACCCATCGTCTGGTATCTGGTAAAGCAACTCATCAGTTCTGATCGTGATCATGTTGAGTGGGTTACCACCTTGAATAGACATTTAGATTGCAATTTATGTAAAAATAAATGTCTTCTATTTCTGCTTACACAATTATTGGAAAATATTATTTTGGATATGCATAATTTACAATATTGGCACGATTAAGCCGAAAAACCGACACTTCAATGTACTGTAATAAACGACCATAATAGTCGACCATAATTACAGTAGGGAAATCCCGTTCATTACTCATCCCTTTTACCTGTGTACTATGTAGCCAGAGACAGTCAGTCATATTTCATCCCTCAAGGGCTTCACCTCTCGCACGTGAACTTAGTGCAATTGTAATTCTACTTTGTTAAATTTTTGTTAAATAAATACGTTCTTCTGATTACCCGATTTTATTGGTTGCACACGCAACAACTTTCAAAGAAACCATTAATTCTTTTTATACACTATTGATCCAAATGTGATCACTTTACTTTATCAAGAAGAAGTGTCCCTTTCGAGATATCTTATCAATTCCTTTCATATACTTAATATCTAATATTCAATATGAAAAACAATAAAATAACCGTTCTTTTTATGTACTGATGATCTAATCTGATTATGATAGTATATAAAAGTAAAAGTAAAATGGGTATAAAATTTCACTAACCATATTCATGCGGTGAGTGACATTTTATAAGCATTTTCTTTGTACTTTTTAATAATTCTTGGCTTTGAAATGTAACAAATGTTTATTTATGATGGAGTATCCTCTAGGTAGAACTAGAGATACTTGATACTATGTCTCGTAAGGGAGACTTCTTATAATATAAATACTAGCATGATCAGACTTAGATCATCAGTGCATAGAAAGCATGGTTGTTCTCTGGTTTTTCATTTTGAACGTTAGATATTAAATGTATGAAAGAAGCTGATAAGATTCTTCGTAAGAGAGACTTCTTGTTGAAATAATAACGTGGTCAGACATGGATCATTACTATATGAAAACAACAAATGGTTTCTTTGAAAGTTATCTGCTGAATATCCAAAATATTTTTTTGTAATTTACGTATTGCTTTTCATTACATTTCATCTTTTATTTAGTTAGAGTATTTGTGATGTAATTGGTACAATAAAGGAAAACCACAATGTGAAATATTGTCCGCTAAAAGCACAATTTGTAATAATATAAATAACAATATGGTAAGTGCTGTGTAAAATATTGATGGATGTTGCCTCTAAAGGCAAACAGAAATATTCTGAAACAAAGGCAAATATAAAACGGCAATGGACGAAAATATCACTATGTGTAAAATGGATCTGCGTGAAAAAGTTTTTATTTACCTGGATGGTCGATGCTACTGTCTAAAATGCAAATAGTTAATAATATACCTCGTAAAATTTGGAACTTCTCCCACAAACATAATATGGTGTTCAATTTTTTGCTTCTTTTACTTCCACATCCAGAGGAAGTATAGTAACGACAAAAAAAAAAAATTTAAAAATCTTTATTGTTCAAATAGGCTTAGAATGTCATGAAACGTCGAGATTTTAAGTTTGAGCGAAAAAAATTTCTGTCTGTCGGTCTGTCTGTAGGTCTGTAACTTTTTTTGTGCGCACGTTTACCTACTCTGGAACCGCTTAAGATATTGACTTGGAATTTGATACACATATGTACTTTTACGAGATCTGGAACTAGATTATATTTTCATCTTATTTTCATCTTTCTTGGCTTTTAATATTTCATTTATAAAAATGAAATATTAAAGGCCAAGAAAGTAGCAAACGATAACTACATACGACGAACAGACAATTCGTCAGAAATTATTTCTCCTGACGAATTTAATAATTATTTTGGAAACATTGCTCAAAATTTAGTTAACTCCCTGTCATCTCCCACCGACAATTTTGAAAATTATTTTACAAGTTCCATAGAAACTGGTGCTGACAAGGATTTTATTTTTACTGAAGTCACTTACAATCAAGTCTTAGATGTAATCGCTAATCTGAAAAACAAACAGAGTAAAGATGCTTATGATATCAACATTAAAATTCTCAATTGTATTAAATATATTATTATCATTCCACTCACTAAACTAATTAATGAATGCATTAGAAAGAATGTGTTTCCAAAATGTCTTAAACTGTCAAAAGTGTTACCTTTATTTAAAAAAAAACTGTATTGATGATCCGGCAAATTACAGGCCTATTTCTATCGTGCCATTATTTGCCAAAATCTTTGAGGTAGTTCTCAAATCTCAAATCACAAATTATTTTGAAAATTGTAATCTTTTCAATAGTTGTCAATATGGCTTCAGGTCAAAATTGTCAACGACGTTAGCAATTAATTCGTTGATAAATGTAGTAAATAAAGGTTTCGAGGCCAAAGAATTTGTGCATGTGCAATTTTTAGACCTAAGTAAGGCTTTCGACTGTGTGCCTTAGGGTGGCCCATCCTTTATATAGGTGAAACATCAAAGTTAATTTTTTTTGGGGGCACCTGCTAATGTCGTTCTATGTTGTATAAGAAAGTATCTGACAAAAAATGTCAACTGCCAAACAACAGGAAAGGGCGCCGACTTTCGTTTAAAATTTCGTTAAAAGTATACTATAATAAATTGATATTATAGATTAAATAAGACCACGTTTCACTCTATACCTTAATGAATTTTTAATTAACAGGGTTCATAAATTAATATTCTTTATAACTACTTTCTGACGTTATATGAAATTATGAATATATATATATATAGGTATATATTTCAAATAATTATTTGGTCTAACCGAGTATATTATCACAACAGCAACTAACATAAAGGCACGCCGCATGTACTGCTAGCCCAATTATTCACAATTGTCATCATTTATAGTTTATGTTGATATATTTAGTTTTTCATGTATAGGAGTATATTTATCGTGCCGTTCATATTATAAAAAATTACGGGTTCTCTTTTTATTTTTATTTATTTTTTTTTTTTATTTTAAATGCCTTATTTATATTAACGTCCTGGCGAAGTTTAGCCAATGCTACTCTACCACTTAACCAGGACGGCGAGATGAGTTACGGTAACCCATCCAAGTGATGGACTCGCCCGGATGTGCTTAACTTCGCCGATCGAGCCCAGTCACTGAAACCGGTACCGTACCTCATCTCACAATCTCTCTCTCTTATTAACAATTAGGATAATTTACTCTTTGTTATTATGATTTTAGTATCGAATAAACCGACACTTTTATTTGATTCTGCCTAACACTACTGTCTTTTCACCGAATCTAGAGACCGCATCAAAATAAACACATGTACGGGATCATCACGTGATCGTGACATAGCGCCCCTCTCATTGGTTGCGTTTCATATTTGGGTGGAGATCGTATCGCTGGTATCGTAGGCATTTTCATGGTTACTTAGCAACAATCAGCATGTCATCTCACGGTTTAAGAAAAGATTCTTATGTGTTTTTGATTGGACACTATTCGTCTCAAATTGTTGGTAGTAAATTACCTTCAATTAAACAAGTTTTAAAAGTGCTATTTTTTAATACGAGAGAAGTTAAGTTAACTCTTCGAGAAAGTGCAACATTGGTTATTGAAGAAACTGTGATCTTCTGGAATAAAGCTCGTATTCCAATACGGGATAAAAAACACTGCATCAAAAAAGTGGAAGATTTACATACGGAATGGAAAACACTGCAAAAAAACTCTAAAAAGGCAGGAGATAGTTTTAGACAAAAAGAAAATATGTTTGTAGAAAAACTGGACGATCTCTTTGATATCGCGCATGCAAATGCATTAACTGTGATGAAAATTGAAGAAGATAAAGAATTTTTACTAAACCAAAGAAAGAAAGGTCGTCCAGGATTTATGCTTGGTATAGACTTCAAGTTAACCGAACAAGAGTGCCGAGCTGAAATGCGAAAACTTAAACAGTCCAAGTTCTTCGAGAAAAGTCGGCAGGAAATGTTAAACACCAGTAAGTGTTTTAAGATTTATATTTTTTCTTTTATTTTCAATTTTTTGAAAAATTCTGGCAATGATTAAAGAAAAAAATCCTAAAAATGATCCTTGTTTCAGGTGAGCCTTTTCGACTTACTACTTCAGACACAGATTCATCAACTGATTTGCAACCTCAGTTAGAAGAGTTAGATGAAGATAAAGTTGAAGACGAAGACGACGAAGAGCCTGTGCCATCTACTTCACAAGAGCTTCCAGGACCATCGAAACCAAAGAAAAGAAAATTATATGGAGTTAAAAATATAGTAACAACAAAGATGGTAGCGGTTCTTGATAAGTGTAAAATAAGTGACCGAGATGCGGTTCATCTAATAACCGCGACGGCTGAAGCATTAGGACATAATGTAAAATCATTAAGCATAAGTAGATCAACCATTCAACGTTCTAGACAACAACTAAAAAAAGAAAGGATGGAATACATAAAGAAACGACTTAATGTATCTGATTTATCTGCTGCGGTTATTCACTGGGATGGGAAGCTTTTGTCCTCAGTTACTGGCAGGGAAAAATTCGAAAGGCTTGCAGTAGTTTTGACTAGTGGAAACAAGGAAATATTGTTAGGTGTACCAATAATACCAGATTCTACCGGTAGAGAACAAGCAAATGCAGTTTTTGAGTTACTTGTAGAACTAAGTTTAGAAGATGCTGTAAAAGCTTTATGTTGTGACACAACGGCATCTAACACTGGTTACGTTAATGGTGCATGCACTTTATTAGAGCAAAATTTGACAAAAAGCCTTTTGTATTTTCCATGCAGGCATCATATATTTGAAATAATTCTTAGAGGTTGTTTTGACATTAAAATGCCTCAATCGTCCGGTCCTAATGTCCCTTTATTTAAACGTTATCAAGCGTCGTGGCCAAAAATTAATAAACAAAATTATAAATCTGGAACAGAATCTGAAAATATTCAACTCATTTTGTGTGAACAAAAAGATGTCATTCTAAGTTTTATAAGGTTGTCATTACGTAAAACAACAACCTCGAAAAGATTACCGCGAACTCCTAGAACTATCCGAAATTTTCCTTGAACGTCCATCTCGCAAAATAACAATTCGTGTTCCTGGAGCATTCCACCATGCAAGATGGATGGCGAAGGCCATTTACTGTTTAAAAATTTTTCTATTTCGTGATGAATTTAAACTAACGTCTAAAGAACTATCGAGTCTAACAGATCTGTGTATTTTTATTGTCACTATTTACATTAAAGCCTGGTTTACCGCCCCATTTGCAGTAAAAGCACCATATCATGATTTACAATTTCTTAAAGAGCTTATCAATTATAAAAATATTGATCTAGATATCTCGAATACTGCTGTCCACAAAATGCTAAATCATTTATGGTACCTCAATCCAGAAAATATCGCAATGGCGTTTTTCGATGATCAAGTTTCATTTCAGGTTAAAAGAGAAATGATTGAAGTTATGACGACTTCTCATGAGACTGAAATAACAAATGATGAGGGCATTAAACGTCTGACATTTAGGGAAAACGAAATTTCTCTGATATTAAGTAAATCCATATCTGACTTTGTAACCTTCAATACAAAAAATTTTTTTGGAAAGCTTGACTTAAATACAGATTTTTTAAAAAACGATCCTGAGTTTTGGAATAATGATGAGAATTATAAAAAAGCTTTTGAAATTGTCAGCAATTTAAAGGTTGTCAACGATTCAGCAGAAAGGGCCGTTAAATTAATTACAGATTACTGCAATATTTTAACAAAAGATGAAGAACAGAAACAATTTTTATTACAAATTGTCATGGATTATCGTCGGCGTTTTCCGGATTCAAAAAAATCAACAGTTACAGAACCAATGCAGTAGATATAATCAAAATGCCTGTTGTTTTAGAATTAAATTTAGTATTTTATGACGTAAATATGTGTATTTGCAAAAGGGTAATAAAATAAAACTTTATATTTTAGAAACGGTGTTTTATTTGCAAGATATACGTTAATTGCAATTATTTTAAATTTTGCCTTTAAGTCGGCGCCATTTAATATTGTCCGATTTAACTAAAATTTGGTACAGTTTATTATTTTCATTAGTAGAACAATTTTAGATGGTGCCCCGTAACAAAATCCAGAGTTAAAAAAGATGGGCCACCCTAGTGTGCCTCACAATATTTTGGTGAACAAACTAAAA
The DNA here is from genome assembly GCA_936432065.2 of Rutpela maculata. Taxonomy (NCBI): domain Eukaryota; kingdom Metazoa; phylum Arthropoda; class Insecta; order Coleoptera; family Cerambycidae; genus Rutpela; species Rutpela maculata. The sequence goes on along the minus strand of OW386285.2, from coordinate 137,719,295 downwards.
TTTTACAATTTCTCTGAGAGTAGCAGAAAATTGATTATGTCGTATTTGACTGATCGTCATCAATTTGTTCATTTTAATAATGTTAACTCTGGTACCATTGATATTAAATTTGGAGTCCCCCAGGGTTCAGTTTTGGGACCGGTTTTATTTCTTATTTATATTAATGATTTGCCAAACAGTAGTCCCTCAACAAATTTCACTCTCTTTGCTGATGACACAACATTGGCTCATTCCCATAAAGATTGTAACACTTTATTATCAGAAGCTCAAAACAGTTCGTCTATGGTTCACAACTGGTTCTTAAACAATAAGTTAATATTGAATGACGATAAAACAGAGACTATGATTTTTTCTTTAAGACAGCACTCTGTACAAACGACCTCTCATTGCGTTAAATTTTTGGGCATTATCTTGGACAGTAAGTTAACATGGGAGGAACACACGTCCTACATCTGCAAGAATATATCACGCAATATTTTCTTATTGCGCAATTTAAAAAATTGTTTGTCACAGTCAACGGTTTTAATGGCATATCATGCAATAATTCAATCTTCCCTCACTTATGCCATTTTAATATGGGGCCACTCGGCACATACCTCAACAGTTTTTTCACTGCAAAGAAAGGCTGTCAGAATCGTTGCTGGGCTATCATATAGAGATGATTGTAGGGATGCTTTTATAAGCCTTAAGATACTGACTTTACCCTGTAATTATATACTGCAGTGCCTTGTCCATGTTAAAAATAACCTTAATAATTACATAACATGTGAAAGTGTACATACGTACTCAACTCGTAATAGGGGCAATATATATTTGGATTTTTTCCGACTTTCAAAAACCAGAAATGGCACCTGCTATTATGCAGTAAAATTTTTCAATGTGTTACCGATTGCTGTACAAACACTTGACTGTACTCGCTTTAAAAATGTAATTAAACGTTTCCTCCTTGAAAATGCATTCTATGATTTTGACGAATTCTTGTCAACTGATTTTTCTCGTTTAATTTTATAAACTTGATATGTGTGTGATAATGATTGTTTGTTATTCTATGTGCTGATTGTTATTTACTCTACTTTGTTATTTATTTGTTTTATTTATAGTGTACTTTTTTTTCTATTTAAGACAACCACTTTTTGTTGGTTTTTATTGCCATATTTTTTGACGTGTCAAAACATAATTTATGTATATATGACCAATAAAGATCTATCTATCTATCTATTCCGTTGAAGGGTTGGGGGGTAAATTGGGGTATATTTGGGGTAAATAGGTAAATCAAGCAGGTAAGAGTCCATAAAATTAGTATTTAGTATATATAAAAGAAGTTAAGGTCTCAAAAAAATTTTTGGCATTAGCCACCCCCATTACTACTCCCACCCCATTATTAAAGGGGGTGAAAAAAAATAAAATTGTAATTTAGCGTGTATACAAGAACCTATGCCCTCAATTTTTTTTTTTTACTTAATCCACCCCCACCCCCAAATATCATGTTATAAAGTTACTTCGAGTGATATGGATGCGCAGTAGGTTTCCCCGAGTATTATGGACTTGCAGTGGCTTTCCTCGAGTACCATTGATGCGCAGTAGGTTACCACGAGTAGTACAGATACGCAGTAGGTTACCTCAAGTGGTATGGATGCGCAGTGTGTTTTCTCGAGTAAAATGGATGCGCAGTGGGTTTCTTCAAGAAGTATGAATGCGTAGTGGCTTTCCTCTAGTAAATTGGATAAACAGTGGGTTACCTGGGTAGTATGAATGCGTAGTAGATTTCATTGAGGAAAATGCTTGAAGTAGAGGCTCTACTTCTATCGTGTAGTCCACGGCACAGAATGATTTTTTATATCTTTGTCATGCTATATTCTGCGTATTACTTCTACATCCAGTTGAAGTATACTAACGCAAGAAAAATTTTTGAAAATTTTCATTGTACAAATAGGCTTAGAATGTCATGAAACCTTAATATTTTAAGTTTGAATAAAATAAATTTGTCTGTCGCGTCGGTCTGTCTGTTAGTCTTGTATCTTTTTGGTGCTCACGATTACTCTGGAACCGTTTAAGATATTGACTTAAAATATGTCACACGTATGTATTTTAACAAGATCTGGAACTAGACTATATATCGATCTTATTCCGTTGCAGAGTTGAAGGTAAATGGGGGTAAATAGGCAAATAGGTAAATCAAGCAATTAAGAGTGCATGGAATTGGTATTTAGTAAGAGGAGTTGGTATTTAATAAGAGGAGCTAAGGTCTCAAAAACATTTTTGGCAATAGCCACCTCTATTACCACCCCCACCCCATTATTAAAGGGGGCGAAAAAATATTGTGATTTAGGGTGTATACAGGAATCAGTCATCAAGAATCACCACCCCTACTCATTTTACAAATATTTGGGGTACACGATTTCAAATATTATACTATTAAAGTTCCATAAACAATTATTTCCACTTAGTGAAGTGCAAATACAGTATTTTCGTTGTAAGAGACTAGGAAGTCTTGATGTGGAAGTAGTGATTCCTTAGGCAGCGGTTTTTTCCAATTAAAGTATATATATTATATTATATATATTTTATATGGTAATAAAGATAACCTACAGCTTAATTCTAGTCTCTTCTATAATATGGGTACAAATTTTCTAGAACCTATTATAGGCAATAAACTGAGCATATTAGGCGGAGTTATTATATTGCAATTTTCTGTAATATTGTTAACTAATATAGTTACATTGAGATATTTCGTATACATCCGAAAAAGATATGGTCGAGGTCAGCTGCCGTATTACATTTGATCACAATTTGGTAAGGTATAAATACCAGTTTTATGTAAGTGCGCGGGTAACATGAAAAAATTTTATAATGATTTGGTCACACAAGTAACATAATTTCGAACGTAGTATTATGCTTTTATAAACTATAGCAGTCCTTCGTCAGCCTGCTTATTAAGACAAGGATTTGTAACAACAATAAATTATTAATCACGGAAATAAGAATTAAGTAAAATATTGCTAACTGATGAGGAATCTCATATATAACAAAAACACAGACACACATAATAAAAAAAGTGTAAATTTTCTGAGGTTTCACATATATATTCCCATGAATTTTTGACCGATGAATACGATCCTGATATCAGTTTTGCTCCATCAGGTCAGGATTTTTTTTAACCACGAAAACAGGCCAGAATATGGTTTAAAATATAAATTAAAGATTTTAAATAAGTAGACCATGTATTCGATATATTTTTGACCGCTGAACACGATACCGATGTCAGTTTCAACTAATCAGGTCATGACTTCTTATTTATCCTGATTTATTATTTTCTGTGGTACCATACCCTTTTGTCTTCGAATTATTGCGTAATGGTTTTCTTTTTCGTTTTATTTATTTCGTTTTCACATCCCTTTTCAATGTCCAACAGTAGTTTGCCATCATATTAACATCCCATCGACCTTGATATCTACGCTCCATTTCCTTTATGTCTTGGTGAAAAAGTTCACCATGCTCTTAACTATAATCACCTAAATTTTCTGAAAAGTGGTATATATTAGACAACCTAATTTTTTTAATTTTTCTGCCATGCTGGATACTATTTCTTTGTAGTCCTCGTTCTTATTGTTTTCTAAAAATTTATCAATAACTTATTTAAGGCTCTGCCAGCTCCTTTTCCGTATCTGACATTGTAGTGATGAATTTCTTATCTCTTACATCGAATACATGGTATACTTATTTAATATCTTTAATTTATGTTTTAAACCCCATTCTGGCCTGTTTTCTCCTGTTTTTCGTGGTTAAAAAAAAACCTGGCTTGATGGAGCAAAACTGACATCGGATCGTGTTCAGCGGTCAAAAATACATGGGAGTATATATGTGAAACCTCAGAAAATTTACACTTTTTTTATTTTGTGTGCCTGTGTAATATTTGAGAAAAAACACATATAACCTAAAACAATTTCACCCTTCTCATTCAGTTCGCATAATACCAAAAAAATTAATGCTGCATTTTTTGGTTGAACTTTGATCAAAAAGATATTTTAAATTTACATATAGAAATGTTTTTCAACACTACTACCAATAGTCAAGAAAATAAAGCGTAATGTCAATTATGTTGTGCATTGTTAGTGTTAAGTTTTCTACTATGTATTTACATTTCAATATCATTTATTTTTACAACTTCATGTCAACACAAATTGATTGATTAGCCTAACAATTGTCAATCCATGATTTAATTTATAATTTCCAATAAGGTCTTGTTATAAATATATGAAAATGGTGTTACAGTGTACTGCAACTTAATAGTCCCTTGAGGTAAAGCTTTGATCACAAAAGTTCTGCGATTGGACCTCAAGACCTCTACCCTCTCCCCCATTTTCGAGGGCAGGGAACACGATGAGGACAATATTTTCTGACTTACCCTTCACCCACTACCCCTCAACCTCAACCGGAAGAACCATCTCTTTTCCAGATTTTCCGGTGCTCAGCATTTTTTTATCGAAAAATTTTATTAACGAAAGTTGTTCAAAATTATCCAAAAACCTAAAGCAATTAGATTGGTCTATAATTGCTGCATTGATTTATGTTATTTCTGTATAATAATAATAGTAGTTTGACCGATGAGTTTCAAAATACAGACAGAACTTGAATATGATTTTTCGCAGTCTAATATTAAGATTTGAAATTGTCGAATCTGCGGATTTCGCTGTAACTTAAGACGTTCAAGAGTAATTATATTCACTTTACTCACCATTTTTTAAATCAATATCCAAAATACAATTATTTTGATTGTGGACACAAACACTGACCAGAATATACAAACATTGTCTCTTAATGGCAACTAGGCTCAAAGGTTTCTTTTTATTTAGCTTTGCATTGAAACTTGAACGATTTCACATCATATTATTAGAATGCAATTGCATAAAACAGATTTTTGTCAGTTGTTTAAAAAATATATGCAACTCATATGCTTTTGAACTTGTGCTCTAAACTTCCCACTTGATCAAAATGAATCGTTTTACGCACTAGTTGCATAAATAACTAATTAAAATCGTTTTTAAAGTGATTGTCTTATGGAAAAGTGGTTCCAGTCAAACTCGCTCAAACTAGGATTCATTGTAGTTTATTAAACTCGTGATTAAAAGTCTCAATGGGCACGATCTCCGAAATCAGATACTTTTTCAGATATAGCTTGCCAAAAATAGACAACTTCCATCATTTTAGATAACCAAATATTTTCTTACCTTTAAACCATTTTTTTTATGGCGTTCGGTCAAACACCCAATTGCAATTTTTTAAAAGTCAATTAAATACATACATTGATTTATTGCTCATACACCATACTTGAATACTGTAAATAAGTATGAGAAAATATCCTATATCTATGCCTAACCTAACACGAGAAAGAGGATAATATATGTATATAGAAGATGACGCTACCATTTACTTTACGAAAAAAGTGGAAAGATCAAAAATTGTTTATCTAAGTTGAACAGCGATATGGGAATTCTTTCAGAACTCTTTTAGATCTACCTAAAATATTAAATGACAATCTTAACATATATTAAAACAATAAGCATGTCCACAAAATTTTAATTTCAACTGGAAATGATAGATTTATCGATATTATAAACTAATGTAAGAATAAAAAAATATATGTATCTTTATTTTGCCAGTTATTCGTAATAGAAATCACCCCAACGCAACGTAGAGAGGCTAAGAAACATTCCCAAGATAGAGGTTAGGAATTTGACGTCACCTCCTTGCAGGCAAGCTGGCCTGTGTGTGTAATGTGGGCCTATTGTTCTTTATTGAATAATTAATATAATATTATTAATCAGCATGCTATATCCAAATTTTGAAGATATTTTGATTTATGATTTTCGAATTACGGCATCCTAAAATTATATTTTTCAAATATTAAATAATTAATAACTTTTAAACGAATTGTATTTCGAAAAAAAGTAATTCTTCATTTTTTTAAATTCATTTTTCTACAACATTGCGTCATCATTGAAAAACTACCAAACATTTTGAACCAGCTGCCCTGTAAATTATTCGTGCATTAAGGATTGCCGAATTTGAAAGCATGGATGACAATGGGTGATATAAAAAGTGATTTTAAACAGAAAGTGAGGAGTTACTTTTTATCGAAAAAAAAATTATTTCCAAGTTATAAATTATTTGATATTATTTTTGGTAATTTTTCAACACAAATTCTTGACCTATAGAATTTGAAAGTACAAATGCCGCTGGGTTGTAGAAATTGTGAATTTAAATAGAAAATGAAGAATGACTTTTTTTCGAAATAAAATTCGTTTAAGTTATTAATTATTTAATATTTCAAAAATATAACTTTAGGGGGCCGTAATTCGAAAATCATAAATCATAATGTCTTTAAATTTTGGATATAACATGCTGATTAATAATATTATATTTCGATAAAACACAACGGGCCCGCATTACACACACAGGGTGGCATGCCTGAAAGGAGATGACATCAAGTTAATAGCCTCTACCTTGGTAACGTCTTTTAGCCTCGCTGCGTTGGGGTGATTTCTATTACGAATAATTGACAACATTGTAAAAATGTATTAATAAAAAAAATCTGACTTTGTTGCTAGGGGCTCTAATGTATGATTTTAACTAATATTAATGTAAATTATTTTTTTTTGTGGACATGCTTATTGATAACTAATTCTGCAAACCTTCCAATATTGGACTTAAATAAAAAAGATGACTATTGTGCTTTGTCCCTAAAGTTAATGTTTTAAAACAAAACATTTTTGACTGCCTAATACGATGGAAATTGCCTAATAACAAGCTAGCCATTTCTCAAAAATTGTTCATTTTTGGAAGCCGTGGTTGAGACTTTTAATCAGGAGGTAATAAACTACAATATATCCCAATGTTAGCCAATTTGACCAGGACCACTTTTCTACAAGAAACATGCGATGGTCGAATGAAAGCATTGTATATATCTGGCAATTAATTTCAGTAGTTTCTCTTACTACACCTAAATGAAGTTGCGTTAAATAGTATTTGACATATGGTTAAAAATAGTTATTTATGCAACAAGTGTATAAAGTGATGCTTTATTCACGAATAAAACTTCAACCATTTTCAATGCACTCTTATGATCCAGATGTGCCTAAGGGTTAAATAATGTTACTTTTTGCACGCTTTTTACTTTTTTTTCACTATTACTGTAAACATCTGTTTACGCAAAAAATATGAAAAAATACAGTTTTTTTAACAGTAGTACAAAAAACACGTTTCACTAACCCATTTGTAGCAATTAGATTCATGTATAATTGCTGCATTGATTTACGTTAATTCTAGGTAAGGATAGAGCAATTTAAGGGATGGGTTTCAAATAGAGGCAGAAGATTCGAAATACATAAAACTTAGAAGAGAAATCATATTCGCTTTCATTATTCATTTTTTAAATCGATGACTCAAAATTTGATTATTTTGATTGTTGACACAAACACAGATGAGAATATACAAACCTTGTCTTTTAATGTTAACCAGGATCAAAGTGTTTTCTTTATATTTAGCTTTACATTAAATTTTGAAGGATCTTACATCACATTATTAGAATGCAATTGCATAAAAACAAATTATTCTCAGTTGTGTAAAAAATATTTGTAACTCATTTGCAAAGTGTTTTTTTCAACTTGTGCTCTAAACTTCCCACTTGTTCAAAATGAATTATTTTGCACACTGGTTGTATGAATAACTATTTAAAGTCATTTTCAAAGTGTTTCAAGGGAAAGGACTCCGCACATTTCTTATAGGAAAGTGGTCCCAGTCAAATTCACTGAAATTAGGATTTGTTGTAGTTCATTGATCTCGTGATTAAAAGTCTCATAGACACGATCTCCAAAATTAAATATTTTTCATGTACAGCTTACCAAAAATAGACAAATTCCATCATTTTAAATACCCAAGCATTTTTTATAATTAAACCATTTACTTTAGGGAAAAAGTGCAAGCGTCAATTATGTGTAAGTTGAATAATGATATGGAAATTCTTTCAGAATTCTGTATCAACTTTTAGATTTCCCTAAATCATTATATGACATACTGCACATATACTAATAAAAGTTGATAAAAAATTGTGGATAACCTTTCCACAATGGAATTATATCAATTTTTTTTTACTATTGTAATTTTCACCAAAGTTTTAAAAGAAAAAAATTCTTGATTGCCTAAAACGATAGAAATAGCCTAGTGACAAGCATGGCTTGCCTCAAAAATTGCTCATTTTTGGAAGCGCAGTTGGGGGGTTTTAATCAGGGGGTAATAAACTATAATATACCTCAGTGTTGGCTAATTTAACCAGGACCACTTTTCCACAAGAAACAAGCGGTGGTCCATTGAAAACATTATAAATATTCAGCAATTAATTTCAGTGGTCTCTCTTCCTAAACTTGAATTAATTCGCAGTTTTATATGCAAAACGCCTTCAAGGTGTCATTAACTAATTTAAATTATTCTATATTACTTGAAAGGAACTGTTAGTCTACTAAATCTTGTTACGCAATATTTTGTTGCAAAGATATTTTTAAATAATTTACTTGTATGTCGCTTTGTAGAACAATTACTAGGAGTGCACGGTATGAGCGTCAAGCTGCCGCAGTAAATTTACCTGTGCAATAATCCTAGAAATATACTACTGGGAAATGTCTACGGCAACACAGTTTATGTTCAAAACACTCATATATTTAGACACTAAATTGTTTTTCGCGCAACTTCTCTAAATTAATTTCCTTGTCTGAATCTCTACAACATATAATCATGTAAATTAAACCTAATGGAGCATTAACATTTAAGAAAGGGGGGCTTTAGAATAACAATAGGGGAGATTGTTAGAGCGTTCACCACGCTCGTCAAACTCGTGGTTTTTCCGGGAAAACTCGTGGAAATCACCGATACGGCGGTTCGACGATGGCAAACTGGAGCTGGATTTGTCTAGGGAAGCCCGGCAAAACTCTGCGCTGGCGCAAACGTAGAATTGGCATGCCGTTCATTACTACCGTGATAATTGTGAGAGTTGAGATGATTGCTTTTTTCCTAGTTTGTTGGATTTGAGGGTTTGATTATTGGGGAGGATATTATGTAATTTGGAAAGCTTTCACCGAATGCGTTTACTAATAACCCTTGCAATTGATGAGGAACTTTCTGACGGATGAATTTATGCCTTTTAATAACCGAAAAATGACAAATTGCAAAGATAATCTTGAAAAGTGATTGGCCTTTAATTCGCTTTTTGCAGCAATAAACTGGGATGATAATTATGAAGTTACCCTTTTAATCGTGAACGATTCCACAGTTGTTGATGTATCAATAAAAATGTTTAAATGAACAATATGGATACACCTAGAAAGAATTTAAATATCTGTTGATTCTTAAGTATTTAATCTTTGCTAAGGTATAGTCTGAGGTGTGGCAAAAGTATGCAATATTTACTTTAATTTTTTATATTATTTAAAACTAAATAAATCTGGGGGTAAATCAGGGTGTCCCACCGGGAATTACATCGATCGGGAAAATGTACTCACCAGACAATTTTGAAAATATAGGTAATTACTAATGTCAGTATGGTCAGGGCCGGTTTTGTGACTAGGCCTTATAGGCCCAGGCCTAAGGGCGCCATTGTCTTTCGTCTTAATGGTTAGTGCCCATATACATAAAAAAAAATTGGACTAAAAAGTTTTAAAATTTTTTCGGACTAAAAAAAGTTTTTCTTGGATTTCTCCTCCCCCCGCTCTTCAAAATTTTTTTCGGATTAAAAAATGTTCCCCGCTTTTCAAAAAGTTTTCCGGGCTACAAAAAAGTTTTTCTCCCCGGCCCATAAACTAATAGCAAGCGGGAGGGGGGCGCAAAATTGACCTGGGCCTAGGGGAAATTTATATCTAAAACCGGCACTGAGTATGGCCAATCAAAAAAAAAGTAATTATAAGCATCTTACACTTCCGCTTATACCGGAAGTCGATACCAACTTGCTTATTTAAAATATTTCGAAATTTTCGAAAAGAGCGAAAAATTCTGAGTCGAAAATATGTAGCATACTTTATACCTAAACCCAGCCGTTTTCAGATATTTAACATATAAAAAAATTTTACTGGTGTGACGGTTTGCAATAATCTTTATAACTTTTTTCGCGTAAACGATCCTCATTTTTTTTGGCATGCAGAAGGACAATAAGGTGTTCTACGCTTTACAGATTAAGTAAATTCAATAGTAATATACCAAGTGTTCATTTTTTTACGTTACGTTTTGTAAACTTCAAACCGCGAAAACTTGTTTAAATCAAATAGAACACCCTATATTTCCTGGCATTGAATTATGTAAAATTAAATTTCCTTGTAAATGTAAATATGTAGGGGTTTAACTTCCGATTTTTTGAATTATTTGCAATTTAAAATTGAATTTTAAAATTGAAAATTGCAGTTCCGTGTGACACCCTATAAAAAATTATTAGTGCAAAAATGTGACGGATTATAATTAATACAATTGTCAATGAAGAAACTTGCTATAGTTTGGTGAAAAATATACAGGGTGGACACCCTTACAGAAATAATTATTTTGAAAAAAATATTTGACAAGGAGTTAACACAACTGTCAAGGAAGGTATCTGCTATATTTTTCGTGAAGACTATACGCGTTCGTCATCTTAAATCAATTAATTAATTGATTACAATTGATTACAATTACAATTAATTGATTACAACAATTAAGTAATTACTTAATTGTTGGGTACTTACCTTGGAGAATAATATCTGGAATGTAGTGGTAGTGGAATGTAGTTTAGTGAAAAATTTATAGGGTGGTCACTTTAAAAAATATATTATGGTAAATAGAGAAAATTAATATTTGGAATGTAGTTGTCATTATTTCCGGATTTTTTTTCTATATATTTTTTATGTATTTTTAGATAAAAAAATGTAGAGAGTGGTCATCCTAAAGAAAATTAATTCAGAAACAATGTTGGAAAATAAAATTTGGAATATAGTTGGCATAATTACCGAGGAGAAAATCGGACATACCTTTAGTAAAAAATGTACAGGGTGATCGCTTTAAAAAAATAATTAAGAAACAACGGAGGAAAACAATGTCTGGGATGTAGTTGCCACTATTGACAGGCAGAGAAAATAGAGTGTTTTCACTTTATTTTAAGTCGAAAAATATAAAATACTTATGGTAAATATTACAGCTGAAACAATTTTTCGGCAAAAATTTTTTTTTATAATTTTAAAAGAAATATAAATTCAAATTAAATATTTCCCGCCAAAAAAGACAAATCTAGTTTTACTGGTTATATGTGACGTCACATTCTATATAAATGTCAATGATTATAAAATCTAACCTTACTTAATGACTTTTGTTGTTATTGTAAATTGTAAGTCAAAAACATGAGTGGTGCACCAAATAAGTGGTGTTTTGTGCCAAGATGCAGAAATACTTCAGTAAATGCCCCAAATAAAAAGTTCCCAAGTGTTCCTATAGCAAATTATTCACGGAAAGTGAAATGGTTTTAAAATAGCAAGGTGCGATTTTCCCAAATCGAAATCGACATATTATTGTTGTGAAGATTATTTTAATCTAAGTATAATTTATCTTTTCTCATGATGGTAAAAGTTAACCGATGATAGCTAGATGGATTGTTACCTTCAATATTATAAATAGATCACTTACCATAAAATGATGCTTGTTATGGTATGAGATTTATTTTGAATTGAAATTAATATATTATAGCTTCTAGTATTATTGAACATTTATAACGAAATTTTGCTAGGTTATGATTATTAATTGAAATGACCAATATATCAAGCGGTGCATGTCATGGCTAGTGATATTCGACGTCACAAAGAGATAAAAATACTTGTTTATTGTTTTCAGCTTGAGGAAGTCATGGAAAATTACATCTGATACAAACGTATGGAAAGAAAAATGATTCTGAAGGAAGATGTAGTTCCACACATATTTAACTGCCAACCAGACAGAAAAAGAGCTGCGTCTGCACCAAAACGATCTCTTAAATATTTAAAATCTCATTCTGTAATAGATTATAATTTGATTGCCAACACAGACAGTGTTATTGTTATTGCATATGCTGTTATTTATTTACAACTTTCCATCATTAAATAAAGTAGTTTGTGTAGTAAATATGAAACTGTAGTTTTCCTCTGTAAAGAAGAAAATCAACATACTATTAATACAAATTTTTATTTTTATTATTCAGATAGACATATTTTCAACACATATTATTTCAATTGTCAACAAATGTTATTTAATAATGGGTAAACAAAAGTTTCCCAATTTCGTAAACTCTCTGTAATAATTTTTTCGTATTATATAGTTATCATTATCATCAATGTTTAAAATGCTCACAATTTTGTTTTTTTTTTTCAAAATTTGAGTTCGCAACACAGAAAAGTCCTTTTTGTTGATTTGCACATAACATTTGTGCGCTTTAAATTTGTCTGTAATTTGATAATTTTTTATATAGTTCTCCAAAGTTTTTTCAGTGCTTGGACGCTTCACTTTTCACTTCTACCACATACTCTGAAGTAATAGGTACCGTCAGGTGAAGCTGCAAAAACGAGACATAATGGTGACAAGAAAAGTCCACAATCTTTCACTTTTTAAGTTTCAATTTTTCCTCCATAACGGCCACCACCTTCTCTAAATTGCGACCCCTTTCCATATATTTATTATCCCTTATTTTGTATGCACCTACTATAGACTCGACTGGACTAAACTAGACTCGACAGCTAGCGAGCTCATATAATTTAGAGGCTGTTACTCGAGCAAATCTCACTTCATGCCACAACTGTGATGCACTTTGCTCGCAGATTAACTTCTCAGCTTCCACACACAATTTCTCTGACATTTTATTTTTAACAAATTATAAAAATCACTGCACTTTTTTACTCTCAGAAGCAAATTTCAACAAGAGTTTATAAACTGATTTTGCAAATTTGTCTTGAACTATAACATCTGAATTATATTTCATTATTTGTCCACCGAGAAGATTTTGTATCCCAATATTTAATAATTATTGTCTAACGGTGCTCTGGGCAAATTCTTCCTTTTACAGTGCATAATGTACCTTCTCGTTTCAACTCCACATATCCAATAGCACTATTACCATATTGTTCTCGTGATGAGCTGCAAATAAACATTTAATTTTATCTCTAGCACAGACTATTAATTCTACTTTCTTTTAAGGTTATGTTTTTAATATAAATAATCGCAAATAAACCAAATTAAATATAATATAATAATGTGTATTAATACGAAAACTAAATCATAGATTTAATAACTGTATTAGGCTCAAGCAGCAAACAGCTAATTCATTAATTTATTTTCAATACTTACGCTGCTGCTTTTACGCCCTTCAACTCGGTTGAATGAAATCGATCGTCATTTTTAATAAACTCGATCACCATAAAAGTATTTAAACTGTGTAAATTGTTTGTAGAAGCTTTCACAAAATTGTCAGTAGCCATTGTTCACTTTCAAACAATCTCTTTAATTTGTAGAAACGCTAGAAACAGGTTTAATTATACTCACAAATATCCAAATATGGTAAACATGTAAACAATAATAGGTCCGTTCGGACTCTACATTAGCTGCACTAATGCAAATATTAGAAGGTGATAGATTGAGACCCTACATAAGTTGAAGAGAGATAGATTTGCACTGGTGCAGAGAGTGGAGAATTTTTGAACAAAAAACAAACAAAGCTATTTTGTCTTCTGACAGATATATGAAGTGACGTCACCAATATCATTACCCAATAAGGTGACGTTCTCGAAATTATTCAAATATTTGAATTTTAAGTCGATTTGTTTATTAAATATTTATTTTAATCTGATGATATAATTAATATGAATGCGTTTAGGGTTTCATATTTATGTATTACTTCATATCATTTGAAGTGAATATGGAAAGCATCCTATTATGTACTAAATAAAAAAATATGCAGAGTAGTTATCCTAAAAGATATATTTAGAAACGATGGTGGAAAATAATATGTGGAGTGTAATTGTCCCTATTAGAAAGAAAACCTGATATACATTTAGTAAAATATATACAGGGTAGTCATCCTACAGAAATGATAATGAAAAAATAAAAGGTGCTAAATAGAGAGGAAAGTTTTGCGTAAATGAGATTTTTCTTTCATCTTTTTTATTTAACATGCTATCCATGTTCACCTGCCCCTACATGAGCAGATCGTTTTCACTGTGAAAGCCTGGACGTCATGCGTCGACTGCTATAGTGTTAGACCGTCCTGTATTGTATTTTTTCGAATTTCACCTCATTCAATTAATATTACCGCATCTGAAACCAAGGGACGCCCGTTCAACACTTCCCACATATCATGAAAGGATTTTGAGCGAACATTCGTTTTTCCCTTTTCCTTATTTTTTTTTAATTGTAATATAACACATTACATTTTTCATATTTATTTTCGGTAAAGAATCAGATTACCTATTTTAGTCTAAAAATAATAAAAGATGATAGAAAAAAATTTTGAAAGTACAATAATTATTTGTACTTTATTAGCTAACTCATAACTAACTGCACTTTTTAAAATGTGATTTCTATGTTTTCTAGAGAAAAGGAAATCGTATGCAATATACGGCGAAATTACAAGCTGTGATATCTTCGTAGACCAGAGTTGCAACGCACAGCAGGTGGTCGTGTATCATCACTGAAACGTCACTTTCAGACACCGATACGCATAAGTAGGTAAAGAATGAGAAACGGCATGTACCCCCCTCCATGCCTCCCTGTGTACCCCCCACTCCTCACCCCACCCTAAACGGGATTGGTCGATGGGAGGGGATAAGCCACGCCCACCTTAACAGGATTGGTCAATGGGAGGGGATAAGCCACGCCCACCTTAACAGGATTGGTCAATGGGAGGGGATAAGCCACGCCCACCTTAACAGGATTGGTCAATGGGAGGGGATAAGCCGCGCCCACTTTAACGGGGTTGACCGATGGGAGGGGATAAGCTACGCCCTCCTTAACGGGATTGGTCGATAGGAGGGGATAAGCTACGCCCCCCTTAACGAGATTTGCCAATGGGAGGGGATAAGCTGAACCCACCCTAACGGGATTGGTCAATGGGAGGGAGGGAGGTGAACTCAACATACTTCTAAATGGGGTGGGAGGTGTGTGAAGCGGTGGTGGTATTATAGACCTCTGTTACAGGCATACATCTTAAAACATATTTAGAGAGTTCAAATACAAAGCACCTCCCCAACCAAATTAACTTTTATTATATAAATACATTTAACACCATTAAGGTTTCCATTATTGTTCATGTGTTAACAGTATTTCAAGAAACAATTAAATTTTAACTATTCAAGATGGTCGAAAACTGTAGTGTCTTGCCTGAACTGAAATTTGGCTTACTTAATAATTTACCTTCAGCACCTCAGAATAAAAATGATTTAGTGATACTTGGTGAAAGAAGGCATAAACTAAATAAATCTAGAAGCAAATATGTGTCAACGGGATTATCCAGTGACTTCTGTTATAACCCATGTGTAAAGCTAAGTGGAAATAAAAATGATGCAATAATTTTTACTGAAAAAGAGTGGACTCATTTTCTTACATTTCGAGGAATTGTTAATAATTTCATATACTCCAACGATAAAACCCAACCAATAGACGCTGGTGATTTTTCTATTCAATTTGAGCAATTCCCCAATTCCAAAGTTATAAAAATTTTATAAAAATTGTAAAGAACAATTCATACGTTTACTTGGGTTATGAATCAATCTGCAAGTTGTGGGAAGTATTACCACTTGTCAAGTATAGCATTGATATGTTAAAAAGACAGCAGTTTATAAATTATTTCAAGAACGTGCAGAGAGAACTACAACGTCAAGGAGGAAATGTATTTGAAAATGCTGTAAACCTTATTCAACAGAGCATGAATTGTAATAATGAGAATGTTTCCCTGCTCATGGAGTTAATTTACATTTATCCAGAAGTATTCGAAGTGGAATGTTTTGGTAGGGTGTAATGGTGAAGAAAATAACATTTAATTTAGCGTTACTAAGAAATTTTTAGCCATTGATCGAATGTCACATATTGTAAGTCCTATTTTAGAAGTAATGTATATAGTGATAGATTTTGTAAATTAATGTAAGCGTAACTCATTTACTTGTTATTATATACAATTTTATAAAATATGTGAAAAAGATATAAATAAAAACACTTATTACTTAAAATTTGTTTTATTAAAATAAAAAGACATATGTACAGATTATATTTATACAATTTGATTTTTCAAAATCCATGAATTATGTTGACTGTTTAACCCAAGCCATTTTATGTAGAGTTTATCCCCCTTTTTTCTGATAATCCTCTCCACAAGATATATGTCAGGATACTTTACTTTCTGTAGTTCATGCTCGTAAAAACCTCCTTGAATTTGATCCCCTTCCTGATCGTCCAAGAGATATGTTCTAGGATTACTACTATGAATCTTTCTGATTTGGAAAATTTCATTTGTCCAATTAGAAGTATAACCTTTTGAAAATGCTTCTCTATATTTACTAATTCTTACATAATCGTTAACTTTAAATTTTTGTTTTCTTGGATCAACTGTTTTCAGATGGCTATAGGCAGTTCGCAACAATCGTTTCTCATCTTTCTTTTTAACATTTATTGGTTTCATTCCAATAGTTCTGTGTTTTGTGTTATTGTATTCTGTAACGATATCTTCTGATAAGATATCTAACCATTTGTAATTTCCTTGTAGGCTGAACTGCCTCCACATTTTATTTTTTAAAGTTCTATTCACTCTTTCTACAACACTCGCTTTAAGGTGTGTGTAAGAGCTATAGTGATTAATTTTCCACCTATCGGTTAATTCCTTAAATTTCTTATTGTAAAATTCTTTACCCATATCTGTCTGTAAATTTTTGGGTCGTACATTCATCTGCGACAAGATCTTGTCCATCGCTCGTACAACTTCATTTCCACTTTTATTTTTCAGAGGTTCGCACCAAACAAATTTTGAAAATACATTAATAACCACTAAAATATACTTATAACCTTTATTTATTTTAGCATACTTGATCATTTCAACAAGATCTGCTTGAAGAAGATCATTAAGACCCTTAACAATTACTCGTCTTCTTTTAAAGTACTTTCTGGCAGGCTTATGAATTTCATTGACTATTTCCTGTTTAATGTTAGTCATCCTTAGTCAGCGGGCACTGCAGAACAATTTGAACATATAGCGGATCTTTATTCTTTGCATAGAACATAAACCTATCTTCAAAATTTATGATTTCCCCCACAAGTTTTTCTGGTGAAACTTCTTGCGTGTTTAAGAAAACTGTGGTATCGACAGGTGAAACCTCTATATTTTCAACTCTACCAGATACAGGGATTTTGTATTCTGTTGTAGTATTTTCTAATGTGTAGAAATTTATACTTTTAGATTTCTGTAAACGACCTCGTACACTTATAATACATTTGCTATGAAGTGAAGCGGGTTCGCAAATGTAAAAAGGTGATGTTCTTGGGGGTGAGGTTAAGATGGGTGAAGGGGGAGTTGGTGCAGAATATGGAGTTATTCTCTCCCTCAACATGTGCCTTCCAAATTTATCAATTGGCATGGTTAACAGACCTAAAGTTTTACACTTAATGAGGCTCTAACTTTCCACACATACTATTTATCGTATTATTTTAGCTTCCCTCAATTGTTCTATTATTGAAATTATTTCATTGTTATGTCCATTATTCCCTGCTAGTTGTGACGCTATCAGGAGTCTTAAACGATCTACAATTTCATTATAGTCATCAAAATGCTTATATTCAATCTGCTTATTATTGAATTCCATCATTGTTAGATTTCCCCCTCTCTTGTTTTGACTCCTCGTTTTCATCGTTTGCGATGTTGGAAGTGAACTAGATCTCGATCTTTGCACCGTAGCGGGTATTGATGATGCTGATTTATTTGAGGTAGTGGTTTTCTTATTGTTCCTTTCTTGAGTCAACGAATATAAGTTCGTAACTCTTGGTTTAATAATATCTATAAATTTAAATGAATTCGATGTAGATAGGCCTTTCTCAGGATCGTAACCTAGGTAATGAGCATTAGTCTTTCTAATTATATCAATGTACTGATCTATATCAGTCGGTCGATAACCCGCAGGATGCTTTTTAAACATTAATTCATATAATCCCGGTGTACCTGTGTATTTAAATTGACCGTTAATGATAAAGTCGGCTCCATCAAAGTCAATAGTTGCATCACCAATCGCATATTTTTTCGCAAATGGGTCGAAGTAAACACCGAAGGTATCGTCGTACTCATTTTTACGTCCTCAAGTTTACCTTCTATATACGCTCGCGGTAAAGGTTTTTTAAATTGTTGTAAATACTTTTCATGCTCGGCCGCTGTAGATGTATCTGCTATCGTTGCTGGAAAAGTTTCATCAAAGAAACTTTCAGCGATTTCAGGTCTTACTTGGGTTGGATCATACTGAAATGTTTCATCTTCCAAGTGAACAGGTCCTGCGGTATTGTAATATTCAAGAGGAGTTTGACCAATTGATCGAGTGTTTAAACTTTCACGGTTAATTTCTTCTTTTAGCTCCTTTTTCAAATAAGGTTTTGGAAAAGCACTTTCCGTTTTAATTAGAGTTGACACCAAATCTTTAAGAGGTTGAGTAATTGGCTTGTAAGTTTTCTCTAACTGGGACTGTGATTTGTCAATATCTCTTTTCAAACTTTTATATTTTTGTTTCAACGCCTCTCTTGTTTTTAACAGTTGTACTGCTAATCGGTTATCCATGATTACTGATTGATATCGTTCAGTGTTTTAACTTTATATATGAATGAATTTATCGAATCCTTTTCGATACTTTCCAGAGTTAATAGCGCAATCTTTATCTATTACGACAAATCCATATTTATCTTTCCAACAAAATGCACAGAGCTCTCTAAAATCTTGAAAACACATATCCACATTTACATGATCATCATAAATATGTTTCAAATTGGTCATATCCTGAGGGAATATCACAATAAGGTTAGCATTATCTCTACACAATTGTTTTGGAATGGCACTGTATGTCTGACATAGATAAAAACAATCAGTGTTTTTATGACGTCCAAAACAAAAATAACTTTTAACGATATTTTGATTACAAGAAGCTAAATCATCGAATATTATCACTGAATTCGGTTTTATTTCTTCTGGAGGTATTACTGCATCACCATCGTTATATTCGAAATATCCAATTTCATTCACAGGTTCCATTAGCATTCTTAAGTACTCATATTTCGGTTGATATAGGGACTTAGAATATAAATATATATTTTCAAAACGTAAACCATTGGGATGTTCTAACAAACTGAGCATTACATTTGTCTTTCCACATCTCGAGCTTCCAACCAAAAGTCCTCGTTTCGATTGTCCACCAAATAAAATACCATGCTTTTGAATCGTGCTGGTCATCGAAACGTGATCATGATCTGCTATTGGTAGAACCGTTTCTTGCTGATGAATCTTCATTTCAAGCTGCTACTAATTAATACCTGAGGTGGAATTTTATTACGATAAGAACTAGAGCAAACTGACTGGACATCGCATCCTACCTACATATATATAAGGGTGCCTAGCAAACATGTTTCATTTGTTTACACCATTTACATTATAATGGTTCGAAGAAAGGGTTCTCCATCCAGTAAAGCTGAAAACGCCAAGAAGAGAGGATGTGGTCTGCTTAATAAAATAATTAATAAGCTCCCAGTAGAATTGCATTTACCTGGTTATAATTATTGTGGGCCTGGAACTAAACTTTCAAAGCGATTACAAAGAGGTGATAAAGGAATAATCCATTGGATGAGGCGTGCAAAGAACACGATATAGCGTATTCTAAATTTCAAGACGTGGAAGAAAGAAATCAGGCTGACAGAGAATTAGCTGAAGTCGCACTTAAACGTGTAAAAGCAGCCGACTCAGGGTTTGGTGAAAAAGTTGCCGCGTTGGGAGTCGGTGGGATAATGAAATTAAAAAGTAAGTTGGGAATGGGTCTTAAACGTGGAAGAAGTGACGCCTCAAAGAAGAAAGGTGGACAAATAAATGTAAAAGTTGGTGTAAAGAGAAAAACAAAATCAAAGAAGCGGAGGAGAAGAATTCTAGATACCCCAAAAATAAGTGGATTTCTACCACTTTTGTTGCCCCTTTTGGGGGCACTAGGAGCTATAGGAGGGGGTGCAGCCGGCATTGCAAAAGCAGTTAATGATGCTAAGTCAAATCGTGAACAGGTTGCTGAACAGAAGAGACATAATTTAGCAATGGAGCAAACCACAACAGGGAAAGGTTTATACTTGGATCCTTATGAAAAAGGCTCTGGACTATATTTGAAAACTTATCCAAAAAACTCCCAATAAAGCTGCCTCACCGACCACTTACTAATTTAGATCTAATGAAATATTTGAAAATGCTTAAAATTCCTCATTTTCGCGACATATTTATGAGAGATACGCTTCCCAAAAAAGTAAAGAAGAATGAAACTGGTATAATAAATCTAGATACGGATGATGGAGAGGGGACTCACTGGGTAGCGTACGCCAAGAAAAACAAAGAAATAATTTATTTTGACAGTTATGGAAATTTAAGACCTCCAGAAGAATTAATAAAATATTTTTTAAGTGATGGCAGCTTGAATACAATCAGATATAATTATGACTCCGTGCAAAATTATAATTCATATATCTGTGGACATTTATGTTTATTTTTTTTGTATAATCAATACAAATAGCAGATTGATTGTTGGTGGGAGGTGAACTTCACCTGATCTCATCATAAATCATTAATTCATAGGAGAAAAAGAGTAGAATAGCCACCTACCATGCATTTCTCAGTGACTGGTGAGCGGTGAGGATCCCTAAATTAATTGTGATATAGCATATTTACAATTCTTTTGCCATCATGCAGAAATTGGCATCCAAATTTTACAATAAAAATAATTGCATGATAGATTTTTCGATTGTATCAAATAATCCAGTAATATATAAGCCTTTCGATGAACGTTTATTATCATTTGAAAAATGGAATGGTACTGTGGAACCATCAGAACTTGCTCTAGCAGGATTTTATTACAGTGGCTACCATGATATAGTCAGCTGTTTTTGTTGTGGAGTCGAGATATATAGATGGGAGGCGTGTGACATACCTATAAATGAACACTTGAAATATTCAGCAAATTGTTCTTATGCAAAATTAATGAGAAGCCTATTGCGGCGAAATATAGAGGAGCACACATGTATGACAAAAAATCATATGGTTGGTTCTAGAAGAGGTTTCATATGGCTTGTGACCATAAGCTTGCATGTAATAAGTATCTATATGTTTATGATACGTAACATATGTTTATAAAAACAATATATACGTCTGTACTAATACATTGGATATTATGTCTGTCTGTACATGGATTTGTCTCAGATGTAAAAGTGTTTTAGAGGAATATAATGCACCCATGGATAATAAAATATATACTGTTTGTAGCAATTGTGATATAAGTGGTAGAAGGGCACACGCTGCCTAATCTGTTGATATTTTATAACATAATTTATGTATGTATGCAATAAGCATCTGTATATTTATGAATGTAACGAGTGTAATTAATAATAAATACCTTAATAATAAATAATTTGTTTCAATATTTTTCAAAGTATCCACTTTTCCTATCATTCAGTTCTATAGTTCTACTTCAAGCAGTAATTTTTCAAATTTGAAGAATAATTAATTTTTTCAACTTCATTCTACCAGCATTTCACAAATTTAACCCCCCCCCCCCCCTAAATTATATATTTTCTTCTAAGTCACGAATACTATATAAAATAATAAAAGAGAAAATAACTTAAAAAAATTTATTAAAAAAAAGACATATTTTTCAAACTACAAAAAAACTAAAAACTACAAAAAAACTAAAAACTACAAAAAAACACCTTAAATTTAGAATCTTACCACTAAAATTAAATAAAACAAAACTAAACTAATCAACTAACCTACACTATACTACACTTCAGTCAAAGGGCATATTGCCCACAAAGGCGTGGCACTTTTTCAGCTCCACGTCAACCACACCGACTTTCGCCTCCACCGTATCGGCCTCTTCGGCAATAAGTTGCTGGCGGTGGCGAAGTCGGTGCAGATGCTGGAGCATTTTATTTTTTGAAAGTTTCAGTTTGTGAGCATACCTATATGCCTTTTTCACTATACACTCCCGCACTTCACGTTTAAAGTTCTCTCTTTCGTTGACCACTGCCGCCTCCTGCTTTGCGACATCGTGCCGCACAAGGTCCAGCCACCCGTTCAACTCAAACTGGAGAAGAGCCTCTCCCTCAGCCTCTCGCTGCACCGTCCCCGGAGATCTCTCATCCGTAGTAGTGCCAGTAAGTTGATCTCCTAAGGACGACACCGCTGTGCTCCTCTCCACATCTGATTTTGGTAGAACTATAAGGGAAAAGAAAGTTAGATATCCAATTATTCAATAAAAAAAGGAAACAGTACCTGGCTGTTGTGGCCCCGATGGTGCCCCAATAGGCCTGAGGTCCGTGAAGGATCCGGCCAGAATCTCAATGCCGGATCCGATGCTCCTAGCCGACCGCTCACAGTTCATTAACTGTACCATCTCTTCCTCGAACGAGCAGTCGGAAAACTGATCAGCCTCTTGGCTCCCTAGGCCTCTTGGGAACATATCTCCACCAGACATCTTATTATTAGCAGTAAACAGCAAACGTGAAGCGCGGTGCACGAAAACGCGGCGAAATTTGAAAATTTAGTCTATTTAAAAAAACACTTAAAAATAAAAAAATAACACTTAAAAATAACTTACGAACAAATGAACCAAAAAGCAAGAATTTAAAAAAAAATAAACAGAAAAACGGCGCAAATATAATGAACTAATTAACACTTAAAAATACTACTATTCGAACTTAACTAAAAATAAACTAGAAAATAAGGATTGAAAATATATAAAAAAAATAAAAAACTGAATGATAATAAAAAAACGGCGGAATGCAATAAAATAGTGTGGAAAGTACAGAATGAACTGTTAAAATTCACAGCTGAATTTTACTTTAAATAAAGTTCCACCCCAAAAAAAAATTGCAGGTAGGGAGATGGGTAAGCAGTAAGTGTGAATGAAATGAACTGCAATGTATGCAAGTTGAATAAACTGCATTAAATTAATGACATACATAAATCACCGATTATTGCAAGTTGGCAAGGTTAGTCACCTATGGTGTGATTGAATATTTTCCGGTATTATATTACATTGCCAGTCTATTGATATGTGATTCAACAGAATGTTCAAATTATAGCATATTAAATAATTAAAAAAGATATTATTGCATGGGTTTAATGGACCCACAAAATATTGAAGTTTTTGAAGGCAAAAAGGATGATTGCACAGCAAAATATGTAGAGTCCTCTTTAAATATTTTTCATAACCAAATAAATAAATAAAATTCGGGGATTTTTTGAGTCTCAATAAATGCTTTCTAGGTTTACAAAAATTATTCAAAATTAATTAGCTAAAAATGTTTTTGGGGGGTTGATAATAGTTATGACATTACTCAAGAATGGTTGGAAATCTGTCTTAATTACCAACACAACAATTTTTTTGCAAGCAAAGCATGTTTGCTTTCCCCAACTCAAATAACTATATTAATTAAGTGTTGGGGGGGGGTATATAAAGAAAAATGTGTAATGTATTAACTCATTAATATCAGATTTTTCTTAAATACAGTTATTTGGTATCGAATATATAGTTCCTTGTAAAACTATACTCTACAATGTTGTGTCCTCAGTGTGGAAAACAATTTTCATCAAAAAGTAGTTTGTCGCGTCATCTTCGGGAAAGCTGTCCCTATAGAGAAATAAGTGTACATAGTGCCCCGAAAAGAATCAAACTAAACAATTCACCGCCTAAAAAATATAATAAGGAACCCCAAAACCTTCCTGGCCCTTCTGGTGTGCAGTATCATGCTAAAAAATGTAATAAGGAATCTGAAAATCTAGGCAGCCCCTCTGGTGGTCATACAAAAGCTCAGGAGGTTATTATTAATTGCCCGCAATGTTATGAGAAAATGCCTAAAAATAAATTAATGGGACATTTAAAAAGTTCATCTCACAAGAAAGTCATCAATATTGTAGAAGATGGGGTAGAAAAACTTCAGAGCGCATTCAAAAACCGAATTTCGAGCTACCGTTTTTCCACAAAGAATCAGTGCACAGATATCACCCAGTTTTTGGAAGAAGTAAAAATGAAAGTTATCTCAGTGATTGAGAAATATATTAAAACATTCTTCAGCTTAAAAATTAATATGGAATTATTTGGGCTATACGTTATCGAGGAGAAAGAAATGTCAGACATAAAGTCATTCAATACTAAAAATAAAGTTGTGACGCACTCATTGAATGTATTAAACCTGTATAATGAGTTCAAAGAGGAGATCATAGAGAAAGCATCAACCTTTCAAGAGCGAGACTCAGGTATGTGTAACAAATTTATGTCAATCACAGTTAACGTATGATTTCTGCAGTTATATTTTTTTCTTATATGGTTATTAATTATTTTTTAGGATGGGCTCTGAAGCACGTTAGTTTTCTTGAAGTCAACCTCAACAAATACAACCCGTTATTCGCATCGTCATACATTAGGTTACCTAAATTTATTGAAAATAAGAGAGCTGTTTTAAATATTCAAAATAATGATGACAAATGTTTTGCTTATGCCGTTAATGCTGCGATCTTCCCAGCCAATGGACCTCCACATGAAGTATCATCCTATCCTCATTACGCAACATTGCTAAATTTTGAAGGTATCGATTTTCCTGTTAAATTAAATGATATTCATAAATTTGAGATTTTAAATAATATCTCTATAAATGTATTCGGGGTAAATAATCAGTATAAAGATGGTAAAATGGTCAGTGAGATTGTAGGCCCCTTACATTTCACAAATAAAAAACAAAATACACACGTAAATTTATTACTCATTGCTGATGTTGAAGGTAATAGTCATTACACCCTTATTAAAGACTTGTCACGATTAGTCTCTAGCCAAAGATCTAAACATCACGGTCGAAATTATATTTGTGATGGCTGCCTACTATTTTTTAATTCTCCTGAGAAATTGTATGCTCATGAAAGAAATGACTGTAATCATTTATGTACTATTTTACCTGATACAGATCCACAAATCAATAAGTGTGGGGAACTAATTGCGGGAAATATCCTAAAATTTGTTAATATTGAGAAACAATTGCCTGTTCCTTTCGTTGTATATGCAGATTTTGAAAGTTTATTAAAACCAATTCATTATAATGAACCATCTGATAGTAAATCATTCTCCGTTAAAACGTACCAACATGAGCCATATTCATATTGCATCTACTCAAAGTGTAATTTTGATGATAATCTTTCCAAACTTGAATATTATCGAGGTGTTGATGCTGTGGAAGTATTTGTGAAAAGATTGGATGAACTTGTCTTACAATTATATCAAAATCACTTAAAAAATATAGTTGAAATGAAACCATTATCACAGAATCAACAAGATATTTTCAATAATAGTCAAATTTGTCATATCTGCGATAAACCTTTTGAGAATGGCGATGAAAGGGTTCGCGACCACTGCCACGTTAGCGGTAATTTTAGAGGAGCCGCTCATTCTCATTGTAATTTAAACTTTAAAATACCTAAATTTATACCAGTGTTCTTTCATAACTTAACTAATTACGATTCTCATTTATTTATTAAAAAATTAGCTTTAAAACGAGAAAGTATACAAGTTCTTGCACAGAATAAAGAAAAATATATTACGTTTTCCAAACAAATTCTTGTAGATAAATCTAATGATAAAAAACCGAAGAAAATTTTCATAAAATTAAGATTTGTCGATTCTTTCCGCTTTTTACCAGCATCTTTGGATAAACTAAGTCAAACGCTAGAAACACATCAATGCCTCGAAGTAAGGAAATTTTATACCGATGACAAACAATTCAATTTATTAAGGCGTAAAGGTGTCTTTCCATATTCCTACGTAGATTCGCTGGAAAAATTGGATGATACCAAATTACCATCACAGGATGAGTTTTTTAATATCTTGAGTGGTGACTCAATTTCTCAGGAAGATTATGATCGGGCTTGTGATGTATGGCATACATTTAATTGCCGAACTCTTGGTGAATATTCAGACATTTATTTAGTATCAGATGTATTGCTTCTTGCTGATATTTTTGAAAATTTTCGACAGATATGTCTACAGACATATAAATTAGATCCTGCACAATATTTAACTGCACCATCCTTGAGTTGGGATGCAATGTTACGAAAGACTGGCATTGAGCTGGAACTTCTAACTGACATTGATATGCTTCACTTTTTTAGAAAGGGAATACGTGGTGGTGTTAGTCAATGCAGCAATAGAAAAGCCATTGCCAACAATCCATTTATTCCGGAATATAATTCATCAGAACCAACGTCATATATATTATATTTAGACGCCACAAATATGTACGGTTCTTCGATGAGTGAATGTTTGCCCACAGGAGATTTTAGATGGTTGAATGATTATGAAATCGAAAACTTCGATTGTACTATCTTTGGTGATGATTCACCAAAAGGTTATGTACTAGAAGTGGATTTAGAATATCCTCAACATTTGCATGATAATCATAATGATTTACCATTTTGTCCTGAAAACATTGTGCCTCCTGGCTCCAAAAATTCAAAATTAATTCTAAATTTGCATGATAAACATAAATATGTTCTCCATTATCGAAATTTGAAACAGTACTTGGAACATGGGTTAATACTTAGGAAAATATATAGAATCATAGAATTTTCACAATCTGCTTGGTTAAAAACATACATCGATTTGAACACTGAACTTAGAAATTCTTCAAAAAATGCGTTTGAACGAGATCTTTTTAAATTTTTAATAAATTCAATATTTGGGAAGACAATGGAAAATGTTGACAATAGGGTTGATGTAAAATTAGTATCGCATTGGAGAAATAGCATAGGTAGTGTGGGTGCCGAAGGACTTATTGCAAAACCCAATTTTAAATCATGTACAGTATTTTCAGAAAATTTGGTAGCGGTGCAAATGTCCTTATTGAAAATATTTTACGACAAACCGCTCTATATAGGCTTCACCATTTTGGACATCTCTAAAACAATAATTTATAACTTTTTTTATAACTTCATAAAGAAGCAATATAATGACAAAGCTATTCTGTGTTATACTGACACGGACTCTTTAATTCTAGAAATTTACACAAAAAATGTTTATGACGATATTCAAAAAAATATAGAATTATTCGACACATCAAATTTTTCGATTCCAAATGTACACAACATTCCGAAAACGCAATCAGTCATAGGGAAAATGAAGGATGAATATGCAGGTATGCCAATAGAAGGCTTTTTTGGTACCGGGGCAAAAGTTTACTGTGTTAAAGTAAACGATAGCGTAACAAAGAAAGCCAAGGGTGTTACAAAAAGTGTTATAAAGAATCAATTACATTTGGTTGATTATAAACAAATAGTAGAAGACGGCGGTCTCATATATCGAAAAATGTATGTTTTCTCTTCACATCTGCATACAATATATACTGAGTTGAAAAATAAAGTTGCGCTTTCCGCACAAGATGATAAGCGATATGTTATACCTGGAAGCACAAAAACTCTTGCATGGGGGCATTACTCTATTCATAATTTATACGATAACACTGACCATAATACAGCTGAAGATAATTTAACGGTTCTTTTAAGATTAGCTAATGCGATTATTGAACAGGAAAATCATGATATCGACTTTGACTTAGATTTATTGTAAGTTTTTTGTTTTAATGTAAAAATTATTTGTAATTTCAATTTACAAAAATTGTTATTTTTATATCATCATCCATTTTTGTTTGTATAAAGATATATGAAATAACTGTATTTAGGTAATGTCTGATATTAATCAAATATATGATGTATTTTTTAAAATTTTATTTAGTTTTATTTCATATTCTATTACACATATCCCATTAGATATAGTAATGACATATTTCCTATTTTTGAAACATATTGTACAACATACAATGTGGAGTAAATAAGGAGCTGCTGTCTTTGCAAGTTGAATGAACTACTGACTTTGCTGCTATTTAATACTGTCAGTACAATGAATTGCTGACAGTATAAGTTGAATAATCTAGGGGATGTGTAAGTACAATACAGTGCTAACTTTGCAAGTACAATAACAGTTAACTTTGCAAGTTAGGTAATAGATGACTTGTCAGTACAACGAACTGCTGACATAAGTTGAATAAAAATATCTGATGTGCAAGTAAAATAAACTGCTAACTTTGCAAGTTGAATGAACTGCTGACATAAGTTGAATAAAGTATCTGATATGTAAGTAAAATAAACTGTAAACTTTGCAAGTTGAATGAACTGCTGACTTCACAAATGTGGTCGAACAGGTGTGAGGTATTTCACGTGTATGTGAAGTAAAGTGGAAGGTATGATCTTTCATTATAAAACATGAACATTAATTGAAGTGATTATTTGACAATATCATCTTATCAGAGAAAAAAGAAAAAAAAATAGTAACGAAAGATGTGGATGTGTTACGTTAAGGAAGTTGAGATTACTGATTTGGAAAGTGGTGTCAGAAATTTAAGCCAGAAATTCTCAAATCTTCAGTTTGATGCAGCACATGAGGCAGTATATGGGATGGGAAGATTTTACTCTGATGACGAATGTAACGAACTAGCGAAGACATACGAAGTGGGTCACGGAGTTTGTCAGAAGTTTTTACAAGAAAGAATATGCGAGAAGTGCCTTGTCCAGGAGCTGGTGAAATTGGGTTTACATCAATTTCTACAAGTAATAAAACAATATTTGAAGCCGGATCTTGCAAATATGGTAGATCTTCAAGACAAGGATAATTGAATTAATTAGATAATATTTAAATCTTATAAAATTGTATTCAATGTAATAATATTTTTTATTATCTTCAAGTATTAAAATAAAAAAAAACAAAAAAAATCCATTTTAGTATTATTTATTAACACAGAAATAAAATTTGTTATACAAATAATAGACATTAGAAAGTGCACACATACATTTATTATTTGAGTGATAAAAACATTTTGGGGTAGACTTTCTTAAAGTTGGTTGTTCTTCAAGTTCTAATACAGGTTGGGAGATAAATTGTCTCATGTAGTCTGCCTTTTCATGTCCTTTTACATAAACACAATCAACTCCTGAAGTCAAATTTTGAATAATTTTGCTGAATAAGTGCAGTGGTGTAAATCCATCACCCCATTTAATGCCGTGGTGATTTTTTGTTAACCAGTGAACCTGTTTTTGTAATTCCGGTGAAAGCATCTCAAATGGATAAGGTGGTTTAAAGATATAGTGACACGTTTTTATTCCATCATATCCTGCTAGCTCCTTAACAATAAATTTATTGTTTTCTATTTTAAATCCTTGAATATCCACAAGCATCATCATATTTTTAAATTTTCTAGTTTTATCAAAACTTCTTTCTTTATGCAATATAATTCCACTATTTTTTTAAATGTTTCAGTTTTTTTCTGTGTTCTTTCAACAGTCGTGCATATTCTGATCTCATTAGTATACTAACTTACTTCGCACTATTTTTGCTTATGCCAGTAAAGAAAAAAAAAGTAATGCACAGTTCAATGTTGATGTACAATTTTAGTTAAAGGACTATAAGTGAAATGTTTTTCATGTAATATAAGACAATATGCAGTAATATCCGAAGTAGTGGGAGTATCTGTCTCAAACTCTATTCTCATGACCACTGACCCCGTTTGTATAGCTTCTTTTTGGCGGGAACAATCAATATACGTTATTGCTGCGTAGTCCTTAAATTCTTTTGTATTAAGAATGGGCTGATTTATTTTATGAGGGTAATAGGATTCTTGAAAAATTGCAAACATATCATAAAGTGTTGCATATTTATTGCTTTTAAAATCTAGGTATAGATCATTATATGGATATCTTTCAGAATTCAAGAAAAACCTTATGTTTCTAAGTCCACAGTCATCGAATTTACTCATATCAGATGTAATTTTTCCTTTCCTGTCTTTCTGAAATGCTATTATTACATGCCTAGGAGTTTCTACCTTAGTAGACGTCTTGACAGGCCATGTATGTCTGCTTGAGGGAGGCAGAGATGGATATTCAATTAATTCCCAGCTTCTAAATTTTATAGGGAAATCTATATTTCGACTTATCAGTTTATTCAATCTAAGTTGTTCCGACATATTAACAGTGACATGCGGCACCCTCCAAAATAGTTCACTAATAGTAATTTTTGGTTTCTCAGTATCATCATCACTAGTAATGCTATCTAGATCATTACTGTTACGTATTAATACTAATTCTTGTCTCATATTAATGATAATCCTTCGGAAATCTTCAAAAAATCCAACTAGTAATTTTAATGGAATGCAAACATTGAAATTTCCATTTGTATCAGCTATAATTTTGTCACCTTTTTTATTTTTTGGAAACCATCCAGCATTTTGCATGGAAATACTTTCATTTTTATTGTATGATATATAATTTTTTAAGGTTGAAACTAATCCAACATTTCTCACTGCGTCTATAACAATTCCATTCATTTCATATCTAATTTCGCGAAACAAAAAAGCAATACCATTATCAATAAACTCCAATTTCGTAGCTTCAGCTCCATCCTCTTTCATTAGTTTTCCTTCGATGTATAAATAACTATTGCACGGTGCAGTATAAGTATCTAAATCTTGGATGGGAATTCTTATTTCATCATTGTAATCCAAAGTCCCGGATATATTCGGTTGATATGTATGGAACTGATACTCTGATATAGAGTTGTCGCTAAAGGGCAGATCAGTAACATTCAGTAACTCCATTATACTAAAACTTCCAATCCAAGTGATTCTAAATACTGACGGTTTTTCAATGTTAATCGTTCAATATTCTTTTTAGGACTGTTAGTTTCCTGCTTCCTCACTCTTTTATAGTATGGCTGATGTCTATAAATGGATGACGTTGAATTAAATATCAGCACCATTTTTTTATTTGACTGATTTTCTAAGATGAAGTCTAACAGTTAAAGTTTCTTTTTGAAAATTAACAAGATGCCCTTCTTGGTCCACTATTTTGACAGTAATGTTGCTGATAGTTTTAACACTCACTGGGAAATAAATAATGTTTAAAGGTGATTCCACTATTTTATACCCAACAGGCACTGTTGGAAAGAACTGATGGATAATATGTACAGGTTGTCCATTATAAAAAGAACCTACTGCAATGTTGCAATCGACGCAGATAGTATTCACTTTAGATATTTTTACAGTTTCATCGGAAGTATTGTTGTCATTAACTTTTAACTCTCTTTTCTCAAAACCTTATACCGGACCTATTGAGTCCTTTACGTTAAAATTAATTTTCCTATTTGTGCGTATAGTGACTTTGGAAGTATTAATGTCTGTGGTAATTCTGATAACGGCTTCATCATCTTCTTCATTTATTTTGTTTACGATGTATTTTATAATGTCATCAATTTCATAACAACCCTCAGGGACTTCAATTATATGTTCATTATTTTTTCCCCACGCAAATTTATTGTTGCTGTTGTCAATATTTGGAATAATATTATAAGTATCAAAATTTGTTAATCCAATTTCATAATCTACCTCATCATCTAAATATATTGGTGGATTGAAATTGTAATTTAATACAGAAGATTCTCCACTAAGAACGAAAGTAAATGACATATTTACACATTAACGGTTTATTATTAAATGAACCTATATGACATATTCATGAGATTGTATCTTCCATTTCTTTAAATCCCAATAAAAGGGCTTAGGTTCGCCTCCCTCCCATTGACCAATCCCGTTAGGGTGGGTTCAGCTTATCCCCTCCCATTGGCCAATCTCGTTAAGGGGGGGGGGCGTGGCTTATCCCCTCCCATCGACCAATCCCGTTAAGGAGGGCGTAGCTTATCCCCTCCCATCGGGCAACCCCGTTAAAGTGGGCGCGGCTTATCCCCTCCCATTGACCAATCCTGTTAAGGTGGGCGTGGCTTATCCCCTCCCATTGACCAATCCTGTTAAGGTGGGCGCGGCTTATCCCCTCCCATCGACCAATCCCGTTAAGGTGGGCGTGGCTTATCCCCTCCCATCGACCAATCCTGTTAAGGTGGGCGTGGCTTATCCCCTCCCATCGACCAATCCCGTTTAGGGTGGGATGAGGAGTGGGGGGTACACAGGGAGGCATGGAGGGGGGTACATGCCGTTTCTCATTCTTTACCTACTCGCATAAAACAGTATGTCATTGTCATTACCTGAGAACTCGCTGTTTATGAGAGTGTTTTATATTTATAATCTCTTTCTTTTACTAATAACAGATTTATAATAATATATTGTACAGGGTGTTTTTGAATTACATCCATATATTTTAATGTATGTAGTCCTTATGTATTGTGAAGACCGATGCCACTTTCTTAATTTAAGAATTCAAGAAACAAAAATTTACACTCGCCGCTATCCCTTTAGTCTACACGCCCACAACACCACAAGTTATTCTCTTATATTACAGCATTGACAAGGCTGCACAGAATGATCAAATTGTAAATAAATCTGAAAATGAGCACACACAGAGTATATATTTTATTTAGTTAAAGTATAAGTGGTAGTCCTCGATTGAAAATATCGATAGTCCCTTAAATATTACTTAGCCGATACAAAGGTTCGTTTATCAGTAACACGTATATTAAAGTCTCAAAGTTGGAGACGGTTTTCATCAAGTATCTACGTAAGTCGAAATTTTGTTTGTGATAGCTGTGTGCATGTCCCCTAGTAGGGGATCCTTGTGGCTTCCGCCGGCTACGTGTTTGCCACGGGTTGTAAATGTAATATAACATTGCCTGTTACATTGTCTAAAATAACATGACTTGCAAAGAAAGCGGCATTTGGTCTATCACTGTTCTGGCTAAGTTTTTCACACGTATAAGATACTATTCCACACAACACAAGGCTGTACGAGGGACGTACTATGGCAAACCCCATTTAGTATTTGGGCTTGCCTATGGACATCCTAATATCCCAGGGAGTATGCTTTTCGGCACTCTTTGGGTCATCCCAATGTCACAACTCGGTATCAGATAAAAGTAGTACAAGGGACGTCCTGAAGGATATACCGGCGCTTGTACTAAGGACGTACCAGGACATCCCGGGATATTTCGGTGTCCTAAGCATTTCGAATAGGCTGTACAAACTACTTACTGAAATGTCCTAGGATATCCTACGGACTGCAAATAGATATCCACGGGCAACTTATTTTTTCTGTTTCTTGGTGGGATCCTCTGCCACATGTGTTTTCTCCTAATGCAATGTCCATAAAATCAACAAAATAATACAATTATCCAGTAATTTACTGGAAAATAACCTCTACGCCTGTGACTTTTATGTTATATTAGCGTAGAGGTTATTTTCGAGTAAAATACTGGATAATTGCATTATTTTGTAGATTTTACGGACATTGTTTTAGAAGAAAGCATATGGCAAAGGATCCCACCAAGAAACAAAAAACCGCTGCCCAAGGAATCACTACTTCCACATCCAAATTTTCTATCCGAGTCACTCAACGAAAAAATTTTGTGTGTGGAAATAATTATTTATGGAACTTTAGTAATATAATATTTGAAATTCTTTACCCCAAAAACCCATAAAACGATACCCCACATCGGTAGTGGGGCGGGGGTGGCGATAGGGGGTGGTAGTGGGGGTGAATGAAGTAAAAAAATATTTTGAGGTTTCTGGTTCTTGTACACACACTAAATCACATTTTTTTTTCATCCCCTTTAATAATGGTGGGGGTGGTAATGGGGGTGGCTAATGTCGAAAATTTTTTTGAGACCTTAGCTTCTCTTATATATACCAAATACCAATTTTATGGACTCTTACCTGCTTGATTTACCTATTTACCCCAAATTTACCCCAATTTACCCCCCAACCCTTCGACGGAACAAGATGAAAATATAATCTAGTTCTAGATCTCGTTAAAGTATATATGTTTACAATTTCAAGTCAATATCTCAAACGGTTCCTGAGTAAACGTGCGCACAAAAAAAAGTTACAGACAGACCGACAGACAGACCGACCGACAGACAGACCGACAGACAGACAGACAGACCGACAGACAGAATTTTTTTTTTCGCTCAAACTTAAAATCTCGACGTTTCATGACATTCTAAGCCTATTTGAACAATAAAAATTTTTTTATATTTTTTTGTCGTTACTATACTTCCACTGGATGTGGAAGTAAAAATTAAGAAAATGCCACAACCAACATTTAGACAATAATGTTATACTTAAATTTTAAAAAAATTAATTGTAAAAATGTTTAGGATTTTTTTCAAATATGCACATTTTTGAAATATTTGCACTTGCCTATTTCTCCTTATAACTTATGCATAATTTCTTGTGTTTATAGTCAGTTAAAAAAAAAATATTATTTTCTTACCATTCAGTTTTTTAACCATATCGTCAAAGACACTGCAATTTTATAAAAAAACGGAAATATTTTGTATGTATGGAATTAAGTGCTACTTAAATAATAATATTTTAATAATAGAAATAAACAAAACACATTCAATATTTAAACACATTTGTAATATTAAAAAGCAAACTTCTTAGAAAAATGTAAAATAAATACCTATATTACTTTTGCACATTTAATAATAGCCGAATATGAATTTTTAGGATGTACCGCACTCCTACTTCTCTATTCTCTTCTTTGCCTCGCTCTTCTCTTTTGCACTTCTCGGATAACACAGGTCTATAAAAAAAAAATGTCTGCTCCGAGGACTAAACCTATCACACCTTAAGTATTTTTGTGTGCTGAATCCGAATTTTCAATTTAAAAATACTGATTCATGGATGCAGCTAAAATAAACGTAGTTATTATTATTTGAACCACTATTATTGAAAAATATATGAAAAATGGGCAAGATAAAAATAATAGAAATTATTGAAGGATAATAATTTACAATAATAATTTACCGAATCATAAATTAAAATCCGTAAAGTACATTCTGGCAAATAGAATTTCAAGATAAAAGATTGTACTCTGTATTTTCATGCAGTCTGTCTGTCCACCTGTGTTCGGCCTGATATCGTTTCATATCTTTCGTTTAAAAGTGTAATAAAAGTTTCAAATAATTATCTTAAAGCACAATATTTACTTACTTATTTTCATCCACAATTAGTTGCTAAGTAGTTGGTTTTAGAATTATTAACTAAGCAGGCACATTATTTGTCGTCATTCTCAAATTCAATCTCATCAGGTTTATTGTCAGATTTGACAATATTTTCACGTGATTCAAAGCTGACTCCAAGCTGATTTCAGTATTCAATTCTTGAGCCAAATTAATATTTTATTTTGTAGGTCTCTCAGTGATTGTAAAATACGGGAATGTGTATAAATCCTCATTTTTTTAGCTTCCTTTGGCATTCTGAAAGTATAAAAAATCGTATTAAATTTTCGTCATTTCAAACACGACATTAATAACTAATTAAATATTTAATCATAATCAGAAGTTTTTCATAACATGAAGTTTAATAGGTTATGTTATATTTTTATACATTCGTACTCACTTTTTATAGTCTGGAATGAAGACACTCACATAAAGCTGAACTAAATAGATGAAACACAAAGATACAAGTTTAAAATATTTCATACAGCTACCAACAATAATTTTTATTTAAATATTTGAGAAATAAAAATTAATAAAGCCTGGCTGCTGCCTGGCTGCTGTGTGCTTGGTTGGGGTATTTGCTTTGGCCAGTTTGGTCGACCGGAAATCAAAATGGAGCTTTATTTAAATATATTAGATACCTAATATTAGGGTACATTTTAAGGAGATTTAGAGCTCTCCATCGGATGTCCGTTCTCAATTCCGATGTTAGTCGACATAGTTAATGCCAAAATGGAACCTATTCAGGATAGCCCATTGATATCCATAAAAGGATGTCCTCGGACGTACTAAAATGGGCTGTCTTGAGGACATCCTAAAAGGTACATCCGTTTCTCTATTTGTTTTACGTACTGGGATATCCAGGTACGTCAATTTGTCATTTCATATCCTGATTGTGCTGTGTGGGATATACTGCTTAAAAATGTACACAATGTAGAAAGGGTTAAGAACTCTTGTATACGAAAGCCTATAATTTCTATAAAACTAGAAACACAGTCAATAGTTATTTACAGTCAAATTCTATGATCTTATGGTTAAGTATAAGAGCAGTTCCAACTAGCACACGGGGTCTCTTTTTCACTTATATTAGCTATAAAAAAGTTCTTAAAGCCAAACCTCTTAAAAATATCTCTTATAACGCTTATAAAGCAATGTTTGCTACTTGGAATTTTCTTGACTGAACCCCTCCAAAATTATCGATATCTCATACGACACTGGGATTCGGCTCGGCAAAGCGCGTTGAAATTTATCATAACCATTAGTTTGATGGAGAAGGTTTCTCGTGATGTGGCAGTCTGGAGAATCTCATCTTTGCATAAGTTTTGCTAGGACTCTAGGTAAGTTAAACTGCTCCAAGCATATCAAAAACATCATTGTCAGGATACGTGTAGCTGATAATATAACTGCGATAGTTCGCACTTCTAATCGTCACACATGTCGAAGGACGATAGCCAAAAAAAATATATTATTTTGGGTATTCAGCAGAAACCATTAGTTTTTTCATATACAATTGATCTAAATCTGACCATGCTAGCATACCACAACTTATATACTTTTTTATTTATTAAGAAATTACCTACTTTATATAGTAAGTAGATGAAAGCAAGTCGGATCGTATTTTTTGCCTTAAAATGCTAGAAATCCTATCATGTAATTCAATATTTCATCAGTATTAGCTAGAAAAGTAGTTGTTTGATTGGTTCTCCAATAATAAGTGTTTTAAAGTATTTACCTGACTGGTATATTAGCGTGCCCGGATTAGGATAAGTAAGTAATTTCATAATAAATAAAAAATGATAAAGATTGTGATATGCTAACTTGGTCAGACTTGGACCAATGATAATATGAAAGGAACGAATGGTTTCTTTGAAAGTTATCTGCTGAACACCCAAAATAATATTTTTTAACAATAGTGTAAGCAGAAATATAAGATATTTATCCTTAAAAACTCGGTAGTTAAGTTTCGACATTTTTCTTGCTATAGTTTCCTGCATTCCTGCAGGTTGTTGATAAGAATGTATCCGATTCTTAATCATCAGAATGTCAGGTCCGTTGTAGTCCAGTTGGATTGGTCTGTCGCAGCATAGGAATGCTTCATATCATACAAGAACAGCTGAAGGCCCTGTATTTATGGAAGGGCGGTGGATCCAAAATCCAGTGTTATCTCTATTTTCGGTCCGTCTTCAGAGACGGCTTTCAGGTAGTCATAATATTATATCATAAACATCGACTGAAACATACCCAAACAACAAAAAAACAAAAATGTGAGTTTTATTTCATCTTAAAATATTAATACATATAAACTAGTTTTATCGGAAAACGTTCTAAATTAAATAAAACGTAAGTGACTCTTTACCAGTTGCGCTACACTGCGCAATAATAACACAGGCTTACAAAAACAAAAAAGTATCGTGGGCTACATTTTCCCATGTATTTTCACTCGATGAACATGAATCTGGCATCGTCCTGGACGAATTTATTTATGAGTTATGATGGAAGAAAAAGCTCGAATATTATTAATTCGTCATCTAGATCATTGGCAGTAGTGTTGGCGTAAATTGGGGACAACTCCAATACTTATTATCTGGGTGGTAATGATATAGAAGATAACCCAACAATAACTCAACGGGCCAATAACCCAAATGACCCAATAAATCACCAATTCATATTACCAAAGTTTAAGTAAATAGCTCAGTCGATAAAGGGGTTGTAGAGTGCGTGAGCAGGGACCTAAGCGATTCCTTCAGAAAGTTGTTCAGGGTTCTTAGGGAGTAAACATACTAAAAGTCCTGACGTCTAGGAGGTGAGCCGGAGGGGGGGGGGGGGGAAAGAATGTCCCACTTTTGGTTTTTTCGCTTATATCTTGAAAATGGTGCGTCATAGGGAAACATTTTCTTTATACCGAATGAAAGCTCATGAAATTCTCTACAACTTTCATTCTATATACTTTTTTCGAATTCGCAACCGTTTTCGAGCTACACGCTCCGGAAAAGTAAAAATTTTCGAAAAACTGATTTTTACCTGAAAAAATAGAAAATTGTATTTTAAAGATGATAAAAAAAGTCACATATAAGGCAAGTAATTTTATTAATTTAATTTTATACACAGATCATATAAACTTAACGAAGATACCTCTATTTACAGTGCCGAGGCAATGGCTATCCTCAAAGCCTTAGAATACGTCGTCAGAAATGAACATGAACATTGCACTATTTTATCGGATTCACTGTCTGTTCTTCAAAGTATTGCTAACAGTCAAGACATTAACTACACTATTCATACGCGTATTGCTGAAATTAAAATGTTAGTAAATAAATTAAAAGAAATAGGAAGGTTAATCAAATTTGTGTTTGTTAAAGCTCATACAGGCTTTGAACATAATGAAGAAGTAGACATCATAACAAAAAAGTATTAACGATCGAGAAATTTCGAACAGTGGACTACACGTCCAAGAGTGTATAAATATATTGAAAGAAAAAGTAAAAACGCGTGGTCAATCTTATAGAAAGAATATAGCTTAACAAATCCTACTCGCTACACAACCATTCAGCCAGATATTCCTACTTGTTACTGGCATAAAGATTTAAAACACTCATGAAGAGAAGTAACTGCAATAAACAGACTATAATTTGTCCACGGGTGCTACCCGGCGCACCTCAAGAAGATAGGAGTTGTGGACACAGACTTGTGGGATACCTGCAATGTCACTGCAGATTTGGATCATATATTTTTTGACTGCTTAAGTAATCTGAATATTTACCTTCCTAATAATATCTTATAGAAACTTTTTAATATTAAAAAACCAATATAACTACGATAGTGGCCACAACTGGTGCATTTACCTTAGCTGTGGCGTAAATTTGAGGTAAAAATCTGTTTTTCGAAAATTTTTACTTTTCCGGAGCATGTAGCTCGAAAACGGTTGCGAACTCGAAAAAAGTATACAGAATGAAAATTGTAGAGAATTTCATGAGCTTTCATTTGATATAAGAAAATGTTTCCCTACGACGCACCATTTTCGAGATATAAGCGAAAAAACCAAAAGTGGGACATTCTTTCATCCCCCCCCCACCCCTCCGGCGCACCTCCTAGGCGTCAGGACTTTTAGTATGTTCAGTCCCCAAGTACCCTGAACAACTTTCTAAAGGAATTGCTTAGGTCCCTGCTCACGCACTCTACACCACCTTTTGAGCTATTCGTTGACTGGCCTAAAAACCAAATAACAAAATTCTACCTTCATGTTATTTTAGCCGCAAAATTCGAATATAGCATTGAAGTTGGGCTTACACGTAACAATTTTTTTATATTCGAAAAATGGGCGAAATATGGAACAAGCATCAATTTTACTTCCACGTCCAGTGGAAGTATAGTAACGACAAAAAAATTTTTAAAAATTTGTATTGTCCAAATAGGCTTAAAACATCATGAAACGTCGAGATTTTAAGTTTGAGCGAAAAAAAATTTCTGCCTGTCTGTCGGTCTGTCTGTAACTTTTTTTTGTGCGCACGTTTACTCTGGAACCGTTTAAGATATTGACTTGAAATTTGGTACACATATGTACTTTAACGAGTTCTAGAACTAGATTATATTTTCATCTTGTTCCGTCGAAGGGTTGGGGGGTAAATTGGGGTAAATTTGGGGTAAATGGGTAAATTAAGCAGGTAAGAGTCCATGAAATTAGTATATAGTATATACAAGAGAAGCTAAGGTCTCAAAAAAATTTTTGGCATTAGCCACCCCCATTACCACCCCCACCTCCTTATTAAAGGGGATGAAAAAAAAATCTGATTTAGCGTATGTACAGGAACCAGAAACCTCAAAATATTTTTTACTTCATCCACCCCCCACTACCACCCCCCTATCACCACCCCCACCCCACTACCGATGT
The DNA here is from genome assembly GCA_936432065.2 of Rutpela maculata. Classification (NCBI taxonomy): domain Eukaryota; kingdom Metazoa; phylum Arthropoda; class Insecta; order Coleoptera; family Cerambycidae; genus Rutpela; species Rutpela maculata. The sequence goes on along the minus strand of OW386285.2, from coordinate 137,679,086 downwards.
GGGGTATCGTTTTATGGGTTTTTGGGGTAGAGGATTTCAAATATTATATTATTAAAGTTCCATAAACAATTATTTTCACATACAAAGTTTTTTCGTTGCGAGTGACTTGGATAGAGGATCTGGATGTGGAAGTAGTGATTCCTTGGGCAGCGGTTTTTACTTTGAACTTTTCCAAAAATGTGTATATAGGTGGATGAACTAAAATCAAACAAACCTAATGAATGGAGATTTTTCTTGGACTCTTCCACGCGAAGTTTAAAAGCTATACTACTACACAATACTAATAAATTGGCACCGATACCTGTCCTGAAGGAAGAGTATTCAAATACAGAATTGGTTTTGAAAAAGATCAAGTACGAAGAACATGAATGGAAAGTTTGTGGTGACTTGAAAATATTGTCAATGATTTTGGGCCAACAGTCGGGCTGTGTAAAGTATCCATGTTTCTTATGTGAATGGGATTAGACAGGGATCCAGAGACCATTTACTTTCAGTCCTATGCATCTGCTGGACATACTTTTAAAATTAGGTCTATCTTACGTAAAATTTTCTGCCGAATCCATTTCCGGAGGGCGATTTGCGATACAAGCTTGCGTTCATCCCCTATATTAATTTTTCACCCCTTTTCAGCGATACACGATATTTAACATTTTTCAGATATATCTCGTGTTATCTCGGAGACTGTAAAATCTATAAGGATCAAATTTTAGACGAAGATTAAATAATGTATGCGATTACGATAGTTGTACTAAAATGATATTTTGATTATTGATCTTCTAAGAAAAAAATAAAAACTGCGGATCAATGAACGTCATTAAAAAGATATTAGTCGAATGTTCCAAAATTTTTCTGTCTCCTCTGCACATTACACTAGGTTTAATAAAACAATTTGTCTTGACAAAGAAGGAAAATGTTATGAGTATTTAACACGTAAGTTCAATCGTATATCAGAAGCAAAATTAAAGGAAGGAATATTTGATGGATCACAAATTCGTACTCTGTTGAAGGATGATAATTTCACTACTCAAATGACTGACATCAAAAAAGCTGCATGGGTTAGTTTGAAGGAAGTGATAGAACCATTTTTAGGTAACAAAATAAGTGGAAGGTACAAAAATATAGTATAGCCAACATGATACAGAATTACCACAAAATGGGCTGTTTAATAAATTTGAAATTGCATTTCGTTCATTCACACATTGACTATTTCCCTGAAAACTCAGGAGATTACAGTGAAGAACAAGGCGAACGATTTCATCAAGATCATAATGAAATGGAAATACGGTATCAATGTAGATGGGATATCAATATGGTGGCTGACTTTTGCTGGAAAATGAAGAGGGAATCGTTGTCAAAGAAAACAAGAGGAAAATAAACTCATTACGCAGGTCATTTATCTATCTGTGGTGTGTTTATTTGAAAATAAAAGAGTACGAAAGCATCGCCGAATGTAAGAAATTCTTGCTTTAACTTTACGAACTTTGGTAATATGAATTGCTGATTTATTGGGTCATTCATTTGTTGATTTATCATTACATATATCTTTTGAAGACAAAAGGGTACGAAAGCATCACTGAACGAGGAATTTCTCTTTTAAATTTACGAACTTTGGTATAAATACGAATTGCTCATTGTTTGGGTCATTGGGTTATTGGGCCGTTGGGTTATTGTTGTCTGCTATATCATTACCACCTCGAAAATATGTATTAGAGCTGTCTTCAATTTACGCCAATGCTGCTGCCAATGATCTTGAAATATGTAAGGTTAATACGACGAATTAATGAATTTCGAGCTTTTCTCCATCATAACTCATAAATTCGTTAAGGAAAGCCCTATTCTGATGACAGATTCGTGTTTAGCGAGTGAAAATACATGGGAATTTGTGGGTCTGGTAACTAGTCCAGGATACTTTTTTGTTTTTGTGAGCCTGTGTAATTTACATAGGTACACTTGATTTCAATAAAAAGCAGTACACTTTATTTTAGCAAGGTAAACATGACTCTTGTAAAAAATATTGATAACAGTCATTCAGTAAATGTGACAAAGTAGTTTCTTGGGCATTTAACGAGTATTACTAAACACGTTTCTCCAGGAAACTATAAAATGAGTGTACGTGACTTTATTGATAGTGACAGAGAAATTAGATAATTCGCTTTTTACACCATTTTTCTAAAAGGTTTTAGTGGTTAGTATTGCAATATGCAGGTGCCATCGGAGACGACATTGAGGAAAAATATTTATCTTGGATGTGATAATATTATTCGGAATTAGACTTACAGTATTACATCTCCCAATACCTTCAGTCCTCTTTGAATGAGTGCTTAAATCAAATTGACTTTATCAACATTAGTCATTAAGGAACTAGCTAAGATATATTGTGTTATACTTGCATGAAAATCTTTACGTGCTGACAAATAACCTAAAGCCAATCCTGGATCCGAAGTCATAAATATCTAAATTCCGAGCTGTGCTAATTATGCTCCTACTACATATCAATGGTGAAGCGTACATCATCGATAAATTCAGTTAACTAATTGTGAGCAACTTTTGACGTATCAACAGCAATAATTACCACAATACAAATTTTAAAGTCAAATAACGTCAGTATTCACGATATAGGAGAGATAGTTCTTGCAGAACATTACATAGAGTACTATTTAATAAGTCAGAACTACAATATTGTTTCCAGCATCCAATAATATGATAAATGCGGTCCAATTGTTTGAGATGAGTTGAAATTAAACCGCTGACTGACAGAGGCAGGTAAGGTAAGTCTTCCGGATATATTGTTTGTTGTTAAATTAGTTTTCCTGCAAGTTTACTGCAGTAACGTAACTAATTTTAGATAGTATTACGATTACTTAGGAGTTTGTATTAAATGCGTCATGGCAGATGTATTGTTTTAATAATGTCGGCTCGCAGAGTGCTACATGTAAGGCTCTTGGCTTTTCTTTGACGTGCAGTTAAGAATTGCTTAAGAGAATTAGCCAACTGAATTAGTTATAATTCATTCTATGAAACTGTAAATTAGGAAATATACTAAAAATATTTTGCGTTATCTTACTCATGCGATTTCACAATCGTAAGATAATTGGTTTCCTTACTAACTGCAGACACAGATAAATATTTGTGGTTAAATTGTTATAAACAATTTACCAACAGTAAAGGAGTGGTACCATTCGAAATTGAAGGTAAGGTAAAATGATGGAAGGAATATGTGCAAAATTTGTTTGAATGAGAAACTAATTGAAATACCGGGCAACAAAAAAAAAGTTTCAAATAATAAAGTTACGTCCATCCTTTACCTTTATTTCATCTTAATATAGTTGGTATCCATTTTGAAAGATATTTTCACGTTTTATCGACACAACTCTCAAAAAGAAAAATCATATTTTCTACTCTTTTATACATATTCGATTTAATTAAATATTATAACCGAACGAAAATTTTTCATCGTAGAAAAAAAATTTTTGTACAGAAATCAGTTTCATAACAGACTGAATTCAAATACGGAAATAAAAATGTGTGTGTGTGTGTGTGCGCGTGTGTAGACCGTTTCTTGTAAACACGATAACTTCTACAAGGACACCAATATATTGGATAGAAATATGCGCAATTACTCAAGGATAACACAGGTCCACAAAAAAATGTGGTCCATGCTGGGGCACTATCCCTTGTATTTTGAGCTGCCGAACACGAATCTGACCTTAGTTTTTCCCCAGGACATCAAGCTTTTTTTTGGCATCAAAAAAGTGGATCGTAATATTACTTACCCAGCTCATTTCAATCAGATTCCAAAAGTGATTCAACTTCAAAACTTCACCCTAATAATATTGTGGTGCTTCAGTATTGACTTCATAACTCAAAGAAACCGTAAAACTCCCTAACTCTTTAACCCCCATAACTCCACAACCCTGGAAATCCGATGAAAATAGTGGGAATCTTAACTGGGGAGTTAATTAGATTGTGACCTCGGATCCATGTGCTTGAGTGTCATAAATCCACAATCTCATGATACCATAACCTCAGCATCCTATAACTCTGTAACCTCTTAACTCTGAAGATCCAACAGAAAAATTGGAGATTCTAAGTAGAGGAATTTGTGCTATTGTGACATTAGAATCTTGGAATCAAGCACCCTATGGTGCCACAGCTCTTCAACGGCAATCCCTCTATCCTCATAATCCAATAACCCTGAGGATTCACTGAAAAAAATAGGAGGCTCTCGATTGGGGAGTCAATTAGATTGTGCCTGTTATCTTGTTACCAAGTAAGCCTATAGCGTTCCAGCAACAAACCCTTCTACTACATAACCCAGTAACCCCGTAATTCTTGGTATTCAATAAAAGCAAATTAGGGAATCTTAATTGAGCATTCAATGAGAATGTAACTTTGGAAGTGGAGTATCTTTTCAGGTGATTTCTATTTAGGTGACTTCATTTGATCTCTTGCTTTTGCAATTCTTTTATCTTACGATGCCAAGGAAGGTGGAATGGGCATATGATGGCAGACTTTTATTGGATGTTGAAGAGGCAACATGTGATGTACAGCAAGAAGCGCAAAAGAAAGCCATTACATAAGTCGTTCGAAGATAAAAGAGTTCGCAAAAGCAAGATATTAAATGAAGTCACCTAAACAGAAATCACCTGAAGAGATACTCCACTTCCAAAGTTACGTTCTCACTGAATCCCCAATTAAGGTTCCCTAATTCGCTTTTATTGAATCCCCAGAATCACGGGGTTAAACGGATAAAAGTTTTGCTGTTCAAGAGCTAAGGGGTCACGGGCTACTCGATTTCAAGATTCCGAAAACACAGCCTCATGAATTCTCCTGTTCAGATTCTTCAGATTTTTCTATTATATTCCCAGAATTATGCAGTTATGGTTTAACGGGGTTACTGGGTTATGTAATAGAAGGATTTGCTGCTGGAATATGCTTAATTGGTAACAAGGTAACAAGGTTCCGAGGGAACAATCTAATTGATTCCTCAATCGAGAGCCTCCTATTTTTACTTCCACATCCAGTGGAAGTATAGTAACGACAAAAAAATTTTTAAAAATTTTTATTGTTCAAATAGGCTTAGAATGTCACGAAACGTCGAGATTTTAAGTTTGAGCGAAAAAAAAATTTCTGTCTGTCGGTCTGTAACTTTTCCTGTGCGCACGTTTACTCTGGAACCGTTTGAGATATTGACTTGAAATTTGGTACACGTATGTACTTTAACGGGATCTAGAACATTTTCATCTTGTTCCGTCGAAGGGTTGGGGGGTAAATTGGGGTAAATTTGGGGAAATTAAGGTAAATCAAGCAGGTAAGAGTCCATACAATTGGTATTTAGTATATACAAGAGAAGCTAAGGTCTCAAAAAAAATTTTGGCATTAGCCACCCCCATTACCACCCCCACCCCATTATTAAAGGAGATGAAAAAAAATTGTGATTTAGTGTGTGTACAAGAACCAGAAACCTCAAAATTTTTTTTTCTTCATCCACCCCCACTACCATCCCCTATAACCACCCCCACCCCGCTACCGATGTGGGGTATCGTTTTATAGGTTTTTGGGGTAAAGGATTTCAAATATTATATTATTAAAGTTCCATAAACTATTATTTCCACATACAAGATTTTTTCGTTGTGAGTCAATTGAATAAAAATCTGAATGTGGAAGTAATGATTCCTTGGGCAGCCGTTTTTCATTTTCAGTTATGAAGTTATGAGGATAGAGAGATCGCCGTTGAAGAGCTATGGCGCCATAGGGTGCTTGTTCCCAAGATTCAATATCAGAATGACACTACTTAGAATTTCCATTTTTTCCGTTGAATATTCAAAGTTGGTTATGGGGCTTTAGGATGATTAGGTTATGGGATCATGATGTTGTGGATGTATGATACTCAAGCACAATGATCCGAGGTCACAATCTCGTTAACTCCCCAATCAAAATTCCTCACTGTTTTCATTGGATCCAAGGGTTATGGAGTTGAGAGGTAAGTAGTTTTGGGGTTTTGCGGTTTCCTTTGAGTTGTGTGATTAATACTGAAGTACCACAATGTTATTAGGTTAAAGTTTTAAAGTTGAATGAGTTTTAGAGTCTGATTTAAATGAGCTGGGTAAACAATATTAGGATCCAACAGACTTTTTTAGTGTTAAAAGAAAACCTGACGTGTTGGGGAAAAACTAAGGTCAGAATCGTATTCAGCGGCTCAAAATACAGTACTCAAGCATAGACAACTTTTTTTGTGTGCCTGTGTAAACAGAGAGTCACTAGAAACTATGAAAAAAACCGCTGCCCAAGGAATCACTATTTCCACATCCGGATTTTCTATCCAAGTCACACAACGAAAAAATTTTGTATCTGGAAATAATCGTTTATGGAACTTTAATAATATAATATTTGAAATCCTCTTCCCCAAAAACCCATAAAACGATACCCCACATCGGTAGTGGGGTGGGGGTGGTGACAGGAGGTGGGAGTGGGGGGGGTGGATAAAGTAAAAAAATATTTTGAGGTTTCTGGTTCTTGTACACACACTAAATCACATTTTTTTTTCATCCCCTTTAATAATGGGGTGGGGGTGGTAATGGGGGTGGCTAATGCCAAAATTTTTTTTTGAGACCTTAGCTTTTCTTGTCTATACTAAATATCAATTTTATGAACTCTTACCTGCTTGATTTACCTATTTACTCCAAATTTACCCCAATTTACCCCCCAACCCTTCGACGGAGTTCTAGATCTCGTTAAAGTACATATGTGTACCAAATTTCAAGTCAATATCTCAAACGGTTCCAGAGTAAACGTGCGCACAAAAAAAGTTACAGACCGACAGACAGAAATTTTTTTTCGCTCAAACTTGAAATCTCGACGTTTCATGACATTCTAAGCCTATTTAAACAATAAAAATTTTTAAAAATTTTTTTGTCGTTACTACCACTGGATGTGGAAGTAATAGGCACAACTTCAATAGAGAAGATGGGTACTAGGCCAGGAAACGAAGACATTAATTCGGAAATAAATAGTGCTCAACGGATTATTATTTTAAGTTGTAGGGTTGACCCTTAGAAGTAACATACCAAAAGTCCCCAGCCGTGGGCCTCATGCGTTAGGCGGGAGGGAGGTGGAAATGGTCGGTTTGTAGGTTTTTCGTTATTATCTCGAAAACTAAGCATCCTAGCGAAAAGGTTATTCTATACAAAATGAAAGGAAATTAAATTTTCTACAAAAAAGATTCTATTCATTATTTTCGCTAGGGGCAGTAGTTAAGGGTGTACGTGAGTTTGAAAATGCGAATAGCTGGAAAAACTGTGTATTGTGGGAGGTAACGCTTAACAAGTAGAAAATGTTATAATATTAAATGTATTTATAAGGACATATTAAGTAATTGGTCGAGTTCATTGACAAGATCATCATCATCGTCGTCGCCGTTGATGCTGACGTATGCCTGCTTTGCGGCATTCGGCACGGCCCCCGCAACCAGTTGTGCACTCGCAAAATATGTTATTTAGGACTGGCGCAACTGGGTCTATGCTTGTGATGGTCAGGAAGCCATCCGACCCCCTCATCCATCCCCAAGCAGTTGGCTCCTGCTACTGTTCCCCATATAGCCATTGCTGAATCTGCAAACAATAATTCGCACAATACAAAACATAAGTTAATGTAAACAAGCATATATTGATACAAACCTGCAAATGAACTCTAAGGGAGTGTTGGCGAGCAGCCGCTCTGCTGGGTGGATGTGCCGCAAAATCAGGCTTTGGCTTTGTCGATGCTTTAACAAAGGCCTGGTGTCATGCCCCGTTCAGGTCTGCTCCCTGTGGGGCCTGGTACAATGCCAAAAAAGCTGCTCTCCTGCATCAGCTACCATGTCCTGTGTTGCTGAGGGATCACAGAAGACTTTGTAGATGTCTGTGACGTGCTCCTCGGCCTTCAAAAATACTTTCACCACACCTCCCTTGCTCTTATTGTGAATAGCGGAGGTAGTATCACAACCGCTGAACGAATGGAGCAACATAATGGTCTTCGCAAATGGCTCCATTCGTTCAGCGGTTATGATACTACTTCCGCTATTCACGACAAGAGCAAGGGAGGTGAAAGTATTTTTGAAGGCCTGGGAGCAGGTCACAGACAAGTCTTCTGTGATCCGTCAGCAACACAGGACATGGTAGCTGATGCAGGAGAGCAGCTTTTTTTGGCATTGTACCAGGCCCCACAAGGAGCAGACCTGAACGGGATACGACACCAGGCCTTTGTTAAAGCCTCGGCAAAGCCAAAGCCTGATTTTGCGGCACTTCCACCCACCAGAGCGGCTGCTCGCTAACTCTCCCTTAGAGTTCATTTACAGGTTTGTATCAATATATGCTTGTTTACATTAACTTATGTTTTGTATTGTGTTCAGACAAGATTGTGTCACATTTTTTTAAACTACAAAGGACGAATTATTGTTTGCAGATTCAGCAATGGCTATATGGAGAACAGCAGCAGGAGCTAACTACTTGGGGATGGATGAGGGGGTCGGATAGCTTCCTTACCCCCGTCACAAGCATGGACCCAGTTGTGCCAGAGTCCGTCCTAAATAACATATTTTGCGGGTGCACAACTGGTTGCGGGGGCCGTTGCGGATGCCGCAAAGTAGGCATACGTCAGCATCAACGGCGACGACGATGATGATGATCTTGTCGATGAACTCGACCAATTACTTAATATGGCCTTGTAAATACTTGTAATATTATAAAATTTTCTACTTGTTAAGCGATACCTCCCACAATGCACAGTTTTTCCAGCTATTCGCATTTTCAAACTCACGTACACCCTTAACTACTGCCCCTAGTGAAAAAATGAATAGAATCTTTTTTGTAGACAATTTAATTTGCTTTCATTTTATATAGAATGACCTTTTCGCTAGGATACTTAGTTTTCGAGATAATAACGAAAAATCTACAAACCGACCCTTTCCACCCCCCTCCCGCCTAACGCATGAGGCCCACGGCTGGGGACTTTTGGTATGTTACTCCTAAGGGTCAACCCTACAACTTAAAATAATAATCCGTTGAGCACTATTTATTTCCGAGATGGGGGATTTTTCGGTCTTCGTTTCCTGTATTATACGGGCTGAGTAATACATGGAGACTGGCTTTGCCAAGCATCAGTGGTTTAAAAACTCACGGTCAACGAAACACAACGAATGAGTAGCGAAGCTAAGCAGTGCAAAGGTACATAGCGAGAAGCAGAACGCAATAACTTTACTCTTTAGAATCTTTCTGAAGAAGATGATAGCATGATCAGTGAAAGTCAAATTCGAAAACCATGGCAACACCCGGAAGAAACCACTACATTCAGAAGTCATTACGTTTATTGGGTATTTGGCAATACCCGACTGCAAATTTCATTCATATTGTAATATTAAAAATATTTTAATAATATTTTAAGACAAAATTGATATATCTTCTGTAACGATTGCTCGAACCTAAAAGACGCACTGTAAATTGCAGTTTCGATACTTATTTACATTATTTACAAAAAAATTGCGAAGAATATCCTATAGAATATGCAACAATTGTATTAAAAGTTCAATAAATCGGGAAAAGAATATGATGTAATGATATTTATTTTAATTGTTAAATGTGCGGAACATTTGTTATTTTAAATAGTTTTCCAACAACGAAGGAATTGTACTATCTATTAACGATAGATGGCAAGGTAAAACGGCGAGGTGAACATAGGTAAAACTTATTTAATGACAAAGAACGTGGAAATCTAGTAGCAACTAATTGTGGTACCGGGTCAACACTCACTCATATACATTTTCCTGGAAAACTGCTAATCCTAGAAAAAAGAGTTTCAAAGTTGTGCATATATCAAGTTGTCCATCATTTATCTTCATTTCTTCTATATATGGTTGCTGTCTATTTCGAAAGAGAAAAAATTTCCCGCATATTATATTTACTCCTGCAGATTTTCATATTTTATCGATACATCCTTAGAAAAGAAATCATATTTTCTACTCTTTTAAAGTTTGGCCGCCATATTAACAGATCTTGTTAATAAATATGTAGTGATAAAATGAAAACAAGTTTGAAACCAATTCATTGTTCTGTTTTTGAGATATAACGAGTTAAAGGAACAAAATATTGTTTAATTTATCCAATAGATAACGAAAATAAGATAAATGGGCCACGAAAACGTGTGACTTTAAATAATTATTTATAAACTAGTTCCTCATACGTTGAAGAATTACTTGTATTTATTAATATCAATGTGTTCTGTTTCTGTTTTTAAAATTCAATTTAACAAAGGAAAACTCATCTAAATAGTCCTGAGGAGGTCAATAAATTTTGACGAAACGTCGACCATTTAAAAAAGTTTTTCCTAACACCCGTTAGCCGTTATAAGCATTATTTATAATTATTAAACTACTTGATGAATAATTATGAAATAATTCAGTAGGCTTCTATACTGATAATAAACGGAGCGTGGATCCGTTATAGGACGTAGTCCAATAAAGATATCATTTTTCAAAAAAAATTCTCCCGCCAAGCTGATTTTTTCAGGGTCGATGGAGGGGTGTCTCCCGAGTATCCGACCAAAAAGTTAGGGGTGGTTTCTTATTTTTTGATTTTTTTTTAATTTTCCAGCTTGTACATAGTAATATTCTCTACAACTTTGCCTAATAACATTTTTTTGTAACTTTGATTTTTGACGGTCCAGCGCCCATTATATGGGAAAACATTCACCATATTTATTTACTATGGCTCAGAAAACATACAAACAAAAGGCTGAATAGCTGGTTTTTGCAAGGTTGATTTTTTTTTTTTGGAGACTCAGGAGACAGCTCTCAATCAAACCTGCAAAAACCAGCTATTCAATCTTTTGTTTGTATGTTTCCTGAACCATAGTAAATAAATATGGTGAATGTTTTCCCATATAATAGGCGCTGGACCGTCAAAAATCAAAGTTGCAAAAAAACTTTATTAGGCAAAGTTGTAGAGAATATCACTATGTACAATCTGGAAAAAGAAAATTTCAAAAAAAAACAAAAAATAAGAAACCACCCCTATTGCAACACCCTACAAGGGGTGTGGACTGTCACTTTTTGGTCGGATACTTGGGAGACACCCCTCCATCGACCCTGAAAAAATCAGCTTCCCGGAAATTATTTGTGAGCACCCCCTATAGAGAAGGTCGACTTTTACTGTATTAACGGGAGCCCGTGTATAGTATGACTGACTATCCAGCGAACTTTGACAACATGTAATATGGATTGTTCTTATATAAGTAAGCAATGAATGGACCGTCAGCTGGTTGGGTAGCGGTGGGGGTGGCTGTCAAAGGGTAAAAATTATCCGGCGAATGCTGAAACTTATATGAGGGGAAGTAGAACATAGTCAGCTGGACGGGGGCGATGGATTTAGCGTCAGCTGATCGACGAAACAGGTCCAAAAAAATTAAAATTATTCGGCGAATTTTAAAATTCGGGTATAAGATAATACTAATACTGAGATTCACGAAAAATATAGTCAGCTACATACTTGTAACTGACTGTTTATCATTAATCTTAGTATGAATATTGTCATAGATCCGAATTTCAAAGTACGCCAAAATGACTTAATTAGTAATATCGATATTGATAACTTAATGTTAGAAAGCGTGCATGCGGCATTTATATATATTTTTTAATTTGATTAAATATTCAATTTATTGATATACATTATTTTACGAAAATACAAATTAACACATTCGTACATTTCAATATTATGTAGGATAATCTGCTCAGAAAATTTATTTAGTTTAGTGAAAAAAAAAAAAAAATTATTCGGCTCCCGATAACAGATTTTCCTCATTTTCATCTTCATCCAACTCATCATTCTCTTGATGCGCCGTGGGTGAGAGATCATTATTCTCTTTGTCACTCACATCTAAAAAAATTCTAAATCCAAATGCCGCACACACGCTTTATAACATTAAGTTATCAATATCGATATTACTAATTAAATCTTTATGGCGAACTTTGAAATTCGGGTATATTTTATTTATTTATTTGTTTTATTTTTTATACTAAGATTAACGATTAACACAATCAATTGCAAGTATGTGGGTGTGGTCAGTCGACAACTGACGCTCACTTCTCAGGCGAGTCAACACTCAGCACTTTTACTGTATCAGCTGACGACTTTCCCACCCACATACTTGCAGCTGACTATATTTTTCTTGAAACTCAGTATAAATATTATCTTATACCCGAATTTTAAAGTTCGCCGAACAATTTTAATTTTTTGGTCCTGTTTGATCGATCAGTTGACGCTAAATCCACTATCCACCGTCAAGCTGACTATGTTTTACTTTCATTATATAACATAATTTTCCCCTCACATAAGTTTCAGCATTCGCCGAATAATTTTTTTTCACAATTTCTTTTACGTGGTTTCAACCCTTCCGCTATCCAACCAGCTGACGGTCCATTTTAGCTTATGTAAGAACAATCCATTTTACATATTGTCAAAGTTCACCGGATAGTCAGTCATATTATACACGGGCTCACGGCCTATTAAGGATTGTCAGCCTTAGAGTGTTTCCGTACGTACGTACATACCAACTAACGGAGATCTATGGCAATTTTCAATAGCAATTTTAGAACATTATGAAAGTTCAAATCAATCTAAAAATGATACCATTTTTTAGAATATCATCTACCTTTTTCAAAAAGCTATAATTAAAATTGATTCCCTGCGGAATTAAGCAAGTCAAAATATTCTTGTCAGCGAAACTGACTGCTAGCGGACTGAGCGAGAATAAGCACACATCCAGCAGGTTGTGCAATACTTTTATCAGTGAAACTGGATTTTGATCCGCAGTATAGAGCACAACCCAACGGGATGTGCAATAATCCTTTAGTTCATATATGCGCAAACCAATACATCTCTCATATAAAACAAATTCTTTTGTTTCAGAAAATGATATGTTTGTAATAAATTTTACTTACGACATACTTTTTATTTACCACCACAGAAATGTTTGTTTTTCTTCAAACGTCAGAAAAGCATGAGATTTTTAACTCATTTCATGACATTAAAGTTTGACTTTTTAGACGGCTGTGCGTTGCCATTAACAACGGAGGTAAAAGTACTTTTTGTACTACTAGCTCTGTAAGTGTCATTTTTTGACGTCTGTCATTGTTATGAAAGTGCCACTTACAGCCCATAGGTAAAAAAGTACAAAATTTACTTTTATGCCCTAGGGCAAAAAAGTAAAATAATAAGGGAGTTAAATAATAATGAAATTCTGGCACCAACAAAGCACACGCATTTTTGGCTGTCTCCTGGATGTCGATACTTATATCATAATCCACATTTTTATTGCAAAAACTCACGTAAATAACTTGAATGGCGGAAATTATTATCAAGTTATCAATTTGACACGCTATTGACAGTAAACATAGCAGAAAGCAAACACACTCCAATTAGAGTCTAAGCCAACTAATAAATGAGTTCGACAAATCTTGAAACATAATAATTTTGAACGAATTTTACTAAAAATTGTAATATTTCTAGTAGTACGAAAAAGTTGTATGCACCTCGGCTTGTTTCGTGTATTTATATTGCAAATCTCAGCCCTACGGTCTTCGGTTTGCAGTATGTTCTCGACCTGTAAATACATTTACAAGCCTTAGTATATAAATAACTATTTCCGAGGCTGTGAGTGGCAGAAAAAATAATATCTATAGCAACGCGTATTTTATTTAACACGCCGGCCATGCGTTATTAACACAATGCGTTTTTGGTGATGAAATTCAAGATTTTTTATTTTTACTTTTTTTTATAGATAATCGATGTTTGAAGAAAAATTTTCATATTTTATTTGGAATAAAAGCCACTTACTGTGACTTGTCTGTAACCCACAGACTCGGCACGAAAGTATCACTTGTGTCCTAATAAAATAATATACTATTTTTACGAATAATATATTTATTTATTTGCGTATATATGAAACACAAGATTCTTGATTCAAAACATTCGTTTTGTCTGTAGAATAACCTATTACATTTCTGAAAATATTTGTAAATATTTGTTAGCCGCCTTTCAAGTCATTTCAGTGACCCTTATAAGTCTAGAAGATCTAGATTTGTCTGAGTAATGAACTAAGATTCTAGTTGGTTAGTTCTGAATTTTAGAGCCGGCATTGGCGTGACAAATATCCATTTTCTTCGTTTATCTATTTGTACATATGAAGCCATTTGTTATTGCAGTGAAATGATTTAGTGTTGCAATAAACTCATTTATATGTTTCGTACAATGAACTCATTTATATATTTCAGTCATATTTTTATTGTTATTTCTGGGTCATTTCATTATATATTACTACAAAGAATTTTATTTGTCATTTATCTTAGGTATTATTAGTATTTTACCCATAACAGTTACTTTCATACTTTGTACAGTACAATTTTGATAGATCTTATCATATATTTGGCTGAATCCTTACGACGATAATTTCGTGTGAAACAATTGGTATATTTCCAGTATATTTTATTAGAATAGATATTTACCATTCCTGTTATTTTTGTAAATAAAATAAGCAATTCTAACCCCATTTTGCGAAAACTTAGTGTACATAATTATATATTGTTATTTTATATGTGGGAAATGTGATGCTTTATATAATCTGTTAATACACTTACTTATTTACGTTTTATTCCGATATTTTTTTTCTTCTTGCTAGATCACCTCAAAAAGCGAACCACGACACCCGGAAGAAACAGCTAGCGAGTGTGCCTATCCCCACTTGTGTAAGGGCTCCGGAGGCACACTATAATAAACTTTGTGGTCGGCGACTATACAGGGTGGCTTACCAAACCCTGAAGCAACATCTAGGTAATTTTTTTTCCTGTTTACCTTATTGGCCAGTTACAAACCCTGCGTCTATTCTCGGTATATAATGGTTGTATAGATTCAATTCAATTCAATTCAGTTTATTCACCTTTAAATGCCACAGTGGTACAATTAGGTACAATTATTGTTATACAATGGATAGGGTATATTAATTTGAACAAAAATTCATGACACAAAAAAATAAAAAAATATATAAAAAATATATAAAAAATATGAAAAATATAAATTAATTATATATAACAAGTTCTATATACCAAAGTCATGTAAATAATATAATTGTATGCACTTATTTGGTATTACAATGAACCTTTCATCATCAGGAATCAGATTTCACCATAAAATAGCTTATCAATATACCCAATGGAAAGTTAGAAGGAAAACTTCCTGGAAACTTTCCGTTTTGAAAACTCCGAAACATGACTTACATGACTTTTACAGACTTTTATCAAAATAAATATGGAAAGTTTCCTCGACCCATCTCTGTAAATAAACAAATAAAAGGTAAGTAACAAACGAGAAATGTGATACAGACATTACGATTAACTATGACTAGGCATTATAATAACATTTTAAAGAGTGTTAAAGCTGTAAGAAATAAAAAAATCTCATTTTCCTGCAATTTAATATGTTGTTCAAATTCATTGATATTGTAAAAAATATTATCTGTTAGCGTGTTTTTAATTTTGTTTTTAAATTGTTTTGGTGATTTCAAACTTTTTGTTTCGTGTGCTAACATATGTTAGCACACGTTATAATATTATAATAGTAGCAACCTGCATAATATGGTGATTTCTTGTATGTTTCACCACTGCATTTTTTTATGTAAAAATTATTATTGTTTCTTGTGATGTATTTGTAAATGTCAGTGCATATTTGGAATTTATCTTTGTTGCTATGAATATGCTGTAATAACTTCAGTAAATGTAGTAAAACTACGATTAATATTTTTTTCTGTTTATAAGTGTCTCTACAGGACTCCATACACTTTAAGCCGAATATAAGGGGTATTATTCTCTTTTATAAAATAAATACCCTTACATTAAAAGTTCCTTGTCTCCAGCCAATAATATTATAGCAGATAGCTGAGTAGGATAATGCGTTAATACACAATAATTTGAGCCTTCTCATAAAGAGTACTTTTTAGGGGGAATATGGCATAGTATGTCTTGTTAAGCTTATCAAGTTTATCATTCAATTTGCTCATCCCACGATAGCTCTAAGTCGATATATGATCCCAGGAAATTTACTATACCTTGATTTTCTACCGCCTAATTCTCTATTATTAAATTAAAACTAGATGGTCCTATTTTTATATAAAAATTCTAGTACAGTGTATTTCACTTCTCGTGAAGACACCCCTGTATCTTTTTTATTTGTTGCCGAATTAATTTCAAATTTTTATCAGCCATACAAGTCCATAGGGTGACTTTATTCAACACATAAATGCCGTCTAAATCTAAAACGCCGGCCTACTGCGATAAAAAGAAAATGTTAATTTTCGAGAAATCATAGTAGGCTTAGAGATAGACAAAAATTTTGTTAACAAAAGTTGTTCAGAATCACTTGATATGCCCCCCTGTAAAATTTTGTGAAAATCGGAATATTTTCAAAAAATAATTTTTTGTTTCACTTCTCGTGAAGACACCCCTGTATCTTTTTTATTTGTGGCCGAATTAATTTCAAATTTTTATCAGCCATACAAGTCCATAAAGTGACTTTATTCAATACATAAATGCCGTTTAAATCCAAAACGCCGGCCTACTGCGATAAAAAGAAAATGTCAATTTTCGAGAAATCATAGTAGGCTTAGAGATAGACAAAAATTTTGTTAACAAAAGTTGTTCGGAATCACTTGATATGCCCCCCTGTAAAATTTTGTAAAAATCGGAATATTTTCAAAAAAAAATTTTTGTTTCACTTCTCGTGAAGACACCCCTGTATCTTTTTTATTTGTGGCCGAATTAATTTCAAATTTTTATCAGCCATACAAGTCCATAAAGTGACTTTATTCAATACATAAATGCCGTTTAAATCTAAAACGCCGGCCTACTGCGATAAAAAGAAAATGTCAATTTTCGAGAAATCATAGTAGGCTTAGAGATAGACAAAAATTTTGTTAACAAAAGTTGTTCGGAATCACTTGATATGCCCCCCTGTAAAATTTTGTGAAAATCGGAATATTTTCAAAAAAAAATTTTTTGTTTCACTTCTCGTGAAGACACCCCTGTATCTTTTTTATTTGTGGCCGCATTAATTTCAAATTTTTATCAGCCATACAAGTCCATAAGGTGACTTTATTCAACATATAAATGCCGTCTAAATCTAAAACGCCGGCCTACTGCGATAAAGAGAAAATATCAATTTTCGAGAAATCATAGTAGGCTTAGAGATAGACAAAAATTTTGTTAATGAAAGTTGTTCAGGATCACTTCATACGCCCCATGTCGTCTAAATCTAAAATGCCGGCCTTAGAATAATTAAAATTAAAATCTAATTACTTTAATGAGTTTTAACATCTGTCAACAATATGTAGGTTGGTAGGATGCTGTCATATAACGAATTCTTTTTGAATTAAATTGGTGGCCCTGAAAAGGGCCGTTGTTTTTACAGAGAAGACTACTAATAATGAATGATAATATTGTCGGAAAAAAAAATACAGATAAAGCAAAAGCCGCAGTGTTAGAATAGTTCAAAAATAAAAGAAGTTAATGGTTTTTTTTACTTATTTATTATATTGCGCCCCTTTCCACTAACCCACCCTCAAGTGTAATACACTTCTCAATCCGTTTTCTGTTATTTTTTACAACTCTTCGCAGTTCTTGAGCTGTAACTTCTAAACATGCTTGCCTTATCCTCTCACAAAGCTGCTCTATATTTTGAGGTCTGGTCATATAAACTTTGTTTTTAATGTGACCCCAAAAATAAAAATCCATTGGAGTGAGATCAGGTGATCTGGGTGGCCAATGTATTAAAGGGCTATTTCGTCCAATCCATCTTTGGGGAAAATGTTCATTCATCCATGCTCTCACTACTACGGAATTGTGGATAGATGCTCCGTCGAGTTGAAAATACAATTGTTCCAAAGGAAAATCAACAATTGCATTCCAAAGATCATTATTTAAAAATTCTAGCAAATTGAACGCATTTATATTTTGAAAAAAGAAAAACGGCCCTATTATTGTTTCGTTAAAAATTCCGCACCACACATTTACTTTCTGGGAATATTGCCTTTTACAATTTATTATCCAATCAGGATTTTCTACTGCCCAGAACTTAGAGTTTTGTGATGACACTACCCCGTTGGTGGAGAAAGTTGCCTCGTCCGTGAAAAATACTTTCTTCAAGAAGTCTCTATTGTTTAAATAATTACCTTGGATCCATAAACAATATTCTAATCTTCTCTCTTCATCACCTTCCTCCAAGGTATGTAAAAATTTTGGTTTAAACGGTTGTAGCTTATGGCGTTTTAAACATCTCCAAATTTTTGATGCCGACAAATTAAGGTCACGAGCCATATTTCGAAGACTGGTAGTGGGATTGGCGTTAAACGCCGCTAATATAACATTATCATCTCCGTGATTTCGATTAAGATGTACTCTCGGTTTAAGCACATTGCCAGTTGTATTGAACAAGTGACATATTCTTGCTACGGTACCATGGTGTATTGGTTGTCTTAGAGGATGTCTTAAGTTAAATTCTTCTGCTGCTTCTCTTTAAGACCGTACATTTTCACCGACTATCTTTATTATTTCAATTATTTCATCAATATTTAAAAGTATTCTAACCATTATGAGAAAAGATATGAAATAAGGAAACTTTAGTATGAATAAAATTATTAAAACAAGAAAAACTAACAAACTCCACAGAAAATAACAACAATCACTTCTGTCATGAAAGCAATGACGAAATAAATAAAACAATACATATTGACAGTTAATTTCACGGCACTCTTTACATTCAACGCAATAAAACCGTCCATGTTCCTAAATTTCTGAGCCGATAAGGAGGAAGGATATGATGGAGAGTTACTCCTCCAGAAGAGAGATAACAAAAAGAAAAAAAGAAAAGATATTACATTCAACTTGATATGTAAAAATAAAAAGCCCTTTTAGTGTTTTATTGAATGCTGATTTTTGTTCACAACTTTCATTTGTTGGAAAAAGTTCTCTTTATGTGTTCTCTTTTTTTGAAAATATTCCGATTTTCATAAAATTTTACAGAGGGGCATATGAAGTGATCCTGAACAACTTTTATTAACAAAATTTTTGTCTATCTCTAAGCCTACTATGATTTCTCGAAAATTAACATTTTATTTTTATCGCAGTAGGCAGGGGTTTTAGATTTAGACGGCATTTATGTATTGAATAAAGTCACCTTATGGATTTGTTTGGCTGATAAAAATTTGAAATTAATTCGGAAGCAAATAAAAAAGATACAGGGGTGTCTTCACGAGAAGCGAAACAAAATTTTTTTTTTTGAAAATATTCCGATTTTCACAAAATTTTACAGGGGGACATATCAAGTGATTCCGAACTACTTTTGTTAACAAAATTTTTGTCTATCTCTAAGCCTACTATGATTTCTCGAAAATTAACATTTTCTTTTTATCACAGTAGGCCGGCGTTTTAGATTTAGACGGCATTTATGTGTTGAATAAAGTCACCTTATGGACTTGTATGGCTGATAAAAATTTGAAATTAATTCGGCCACAAATAAAAAAGATACAGGGGTGTCTTCACGAGAAGCGAAACAAAAAATGTTTTTTTGAAAATATTCCGATTTTCACAAAATTTTACAGGGGAACATATCAAGTGATTCCGAACAACTTTTGTTAACAAAATTTTTGTCTATCTCTAAGCCTACTATGATTTCTCGAAAATTGATATTTTCTCTTTATCGCAGTAGGCCGGCGTTTTAGATTTAGACGGCATTTATATGTTGAATAAAGTCACCTTATGGACTTGTATGGCTGATAAAAATTTGAAATTAATGCGGCCACAAATAAAAAAGATACAGGGGTGTCTTCACGAGAAGTGAAACAAAAAATTTTTTTTTGAAAATATTCCGATTTTCACAAAATTTTACAGGGGGGCATATCAAGTGATTCCGAACAACTTTTGTTAACAAAATTTTTGTCTATCTCTAAGCCTACTATGATTTCTCGAAAATTGACATTTTCTTTTTATCGCAGTAGGCCGGCGTTTTAGATTTAGACGGCATTTATATGTTGAATAAAGTCACCTTATGGACTTGCATGGCTGATAAAAATTTGAAATTAATTCGGCAACAAATAAAAAAGATACAGGAGTGTCTTCACGAGAAGTGAAACACACTGTATAACCACGGTTTTTCCTGCATTGACAATGAAATGATTGCTTTGGCACCAATTATAAATTTTTTTTATAGCGTGTGTTTTATAGCATCTGAGACCACCATCGTTGAATCATCTGCATATATAAATACTCTCCCATCGGTGGTGTAATTCGGCAAGTCGTTAATATACAGAACAAACAGTAATGGTCCCAGAACTCCCCCTTGAGATGTTCCAAACTCAACATCATAAATATCGGAGGTACTCTGTTCCATTTTAACGGTTATTTTTCTACTGGTCGTATATGAAATGATCCAATTGTAAATGAAGCCTCTTATACCTCGGTAAGTAATTTATGCTTGTTAATAAAGCAAACTAAACGGCCTTTTCTAATATTTTGTATATAGGACTTAACGTCGTGACAGACCTGTAGTTTTCAATTTGTTGGGATCACCTCTCTTAAAAATTGGCGTAGCTTTTGATGACTTTAGCCGGTTGGGGAAATTCCGGTTAGTAATGAGTAACTGTTTACTTCACACGTTGTACACGTATTGACATGTTTGTTATAAATTCCTTAAAACAGAAAAATTCTTTTGATGTTCAGAAACCCGAATTATTAAATGTTATTCAAACTCTTTTAAATCACTCCAATGGCGAATCAGACTCTGACACCTATTAACGTAGACGAATTTATCATAAATCAGTGGAACTGCAGGTCAGCTGTGGCAAATAAAAACAACTTAGAATATCTACTAAAATCTAACAAAGTTCATGTGGCACTATTATGTGAAACATGGTTCAAATCTCAGATATATATAAACTTTTCTGGATATAATATTGTGCGACAAGATAGGAGAGATGGTAAAGGAGGGGTAGCTCTTCTTGTTAAATCAAATATTACTTTTAAAGAATTTAATGTTCCTGTTAACCTAGTCAACGTAAATTGCGCAGCCATAATGATTAACCTAACTAAAGATACTCATCTTACACTGGTATCTCTTTACATACCACCCAACACCAATATTACTAAACAACAGTGGAATGCCTTCTTTAGTGCAATACCTAAACCTTTTTTGATCTGTGGCGACTTCAATGCTCACAATTTAGCTTGGGGCTGTGAACACACAGACCTACGAGGTAGAAATCTTCTAGATTCCCTGGATGAAAATAGTTTAATTTACCTAAATGATGGAAGCCCAACCTACGCAGGAAAATTCAACAATAGAACTAGTGCTATCGATCTAACTATTTGTAACCCAGAAATTGCTCATTTATTTCGATGGAACACTCTGCTAGATCCACACGGTTCAGATCACATCCCAATAATAATAAAATGTGAATTAAAACCTAAGTGCTTTACGTATGGATTTAAAAAAAAATGGAATGTGAAAAAAGCAGACTGGGATATGTACCGTAAAGAGGCAAATCACACAAAATGAAATATCAAACTATGACAATTTTATTAATAAATTAAATCAAACAGCGGAAAACTCCATACCTGAGTATAATCATAAACCTACATCTAAAGGCAAGCCATGGTGGAACGAGAAATGTGATGCCGCAGCGAAAGAGCGAAAACGGCTCTTCCAAATATACGTAGGTGATCCTAACCTAACAAATTTAACAAACTATAAAAAGCAAGATGCCATAGCAAAAAAGGTTTTTAAGGAAGCAAAAAGAAATGGATGGAGGGAGTACTGTTCCTCGTTAAATAAAAATATGCCTTTAAAGAAAATTTGGAACACAGTTAATTCCTATAAAAATCGAAAGCAGAGTAATAATATACCAATTGACATTAACTCCGAATGGATAGAACAATTTCACTTGAATCTAACACCCCCATCAGTATATTCTCCACATCTTAAGCAAATAAATCACACCAACTCAAATACACAATACCTTCTAGAACCTTTTACTTTAACAGAACTCAATAGAGCTCTTAAGCAGAACAACAATTCTTCACCAGGTATAGATAACATTCACTACTCAATGCTCTCAAATCTTCCATCAGAATCAAAAAAAGTACTCCTAACAATAT
This sequence comes from Rutpela maculata, assembly GCA_936432065.2. Taxonomy (NCBI): domain Eukaryota; kingdom Metazoa; phylum Arthropoda; class Insecta; order Coleoptera; family Cerambycidae; genus Rutpela; species Rutpela maculata. Next base: position 137,656,861 of record OW386285.2, on the reverse strand, counting down.
TCAATAATATATGGCTACAAATAGAACCCATACCATCAGACTGGTCCAAATACATAATAATCCCAATTCTAAAACCCGGAAAACCACCTAACCAACCTGAATCTTACCGTCCGATAGCACTAGCCTCTTGTGTAATGAAAACATATGAGAGACTAATTAAGAACCGCCTGGAGCATTTTCTCGAATACAACCAACTATTTCCACCTACCCAGTTTGGATTCAGACGCGGAAAATCCACCAATGAAAATGTTGCTCACTTAGTCACCGACATTCAAATTGCCTTCTCAAAAAACAATTCTGTTAGTGCAGTCTTCGTGGACATAAAAGGGGCTTACGACAATGTCAATTTAAATATATTAACAGAAAAAATGTCGACACTAGGAATTCCACAATTATTTATAGAAAATATATATTTCTTGTACCAAAATCGAAATATATACATAAGAATCAATGAACACCTATTAGAACCTAGACAAACATCTCTTGGACTTCCTCAAGGAGGTATTTTGAGCCCCATCCTATACATAATATATGTTCAAGACCTGCAACATCTCCTGGGCGCCAATGTGAAAATAATAGAATTTGCAGATGATTTTTGTTTTTATTCAGAAGAAAGAACTATAGAAAAGTGCAACACCAAATTACACCACGCCATGAGAAAAGTAGACAGATGGTCCTCACAAGTGGGTTTCACGATATCTGAAACCAAAAGTGCAGTAGTAACATTTACCAGGAAAAGATATCAACCGCCACCTCACATCAAACTACACAAATATCATTTTCCATATAGAACATGCATAAAATTCTTAGGCATAGTACTAGATCAAAAACTGAACTGGAAAGGACATATTAACCATATAATAAAGAAGTCAGAAAATGCCATAAACCTTTTAAAAACATTTTGTAGGCACAAATGGGGAGCAGATCCAAACGTTGCACTAATTTTTTACAGAACCTTAGTCAGATCTATCTTAGATTATGGGTGTATGTTTTATGGATCAGCAGCAGATACACATCTAAAGAAAATCGAGCAGGTTAAAAACAAGTGCCTTCGAATCTCAATAGGCTACTTACCAAGCACCCCTCTCATAGTATTAGAAGCGGAAACATGTGAACCTCCTTTGAATCTTCGAAGAAAATGTATCTGTGACAAATTTATTTTAAAACTGGAGTCTAAAAACAGCGATTTATTGACAAAAATTTGTCACCTGAATATCTTTTGCCAAACCACGAAATATTGGAACGTTAAAAATCTCCCTTTATTAGTAGATAGCTTCACGAACGTGTCACAATACACAGAAGAGATACAAAAAGCAGACAGACTTCCAAATTTTTCAATTCCCTACAAAATATTTGAAGAACCTGTAACAACATATATTCTGCAAGACTATAAACTTATCCCAGAATCTCAAAAACAATACGTTTTTCAAGAGGATATCACAAAAATTTGGAAAGACTTTGAATATGTTTATACAGATGGATCTAAACTGAATGACAAAATAGGCTGTGCAATTTACTACCCAAGCGAAGAAGTATCATTGAAATTCAAGTTACCAACTAACTTTTCTGTATTTAGTGCAGAGCTAGTGGCAATAAGAGAAGCTTTCCAATTGAGTTTAAATTCAAACAAAGATAAATATGTGATATTCACCGACTGCAAAAGTGCTGTTGAAAAGATTAAAAATGCTTCGCCAACTACTTGTACCAACCTGAAATTCTATTAATTAATTATGAAGCGAGAAGACAATCAAAAACTATCCACCTTGCCTGGATTAGAGGACATTCAGGTTTGATAAATAATGAAATTGTTGACAAACTAGCAAAAGAAGCTACGGAAAAAGGATTAATTATGTTAAACCTCAGAACACCCAGAAACGACTTGTTTATTACTGTGAAGCAAAACATGAAAGAATCCTGGCAACGTAAATATGAGAAATCCGAAACGGGCAAGTTTTATAAAAATATCCAACCACAAATTCCCCCCTCTCCATGGTTTAAAAGTGTTACAGACAGACACTTCATACAAACAATATGCCGAATAAGAAGCAATCATGCCCTAACTCCTACCTATAAACATAAAATGGGCCTCTCGGACAACGCACAATGCATATGCGATGAAACCGCTGACCTGCAGCATATTATTTTGGAATGTATCCTAGAGGAAGAAAATATTGATAATTTGTATAAAAACCTAGTAAAGGAAAAAATTCAATTACCAGTGAATATAGCCACATTGCTTTCACTGAAAAATATAAAAGCCTATTTCATCCTATATGATTTTATTAAAACAAATTATACAAAAATGTAATAATGTATAATGATAGTCGGCAAAGATGTAAATAAACTAACATTAGATAAGTATACTAATATATTCTGTTAAACATCATTATCAAAATTGAAAAAAAAAAATATAAAAAAAAAAAAATAAAAAAAAAAAATTAAAATTAAAAAAAAAATTAAAAATAAAAAAAAAATCAAACAAATTTAAAAATATGTTAAAAAAAAAAATAAAAATAAAAAAAAAGAGAAAAGGACAAAAAAAAAATAAGAACAAAATCAGTTCAAGGAAAAAAAAAGAGGAAAAAAAAAAAAAAAAAAAGAGAAAAAAAAAAAAAAAAAACAAGATTACCTATACTATATCTAAATCTACACTAATAATACTAACAACAATTATTTTATATTATCTCTAATCTTAGTTATAACTGAAGCGTCTTTAAATAATAACTGTAATGTAGTTATTGGCATTTAAGAATATTATAAAATTACTTATTTAAATTACAATTTAAAACTGACTGGCTAGTTGGATATATCCAGTGCCATTGAAACATATACACACACACACACACACGTATTGACATTTGGAGGAAGTTGTTCAACAATGTTTTTTACAGAAGTCGCGATATGCAGACCAAAAGCGTCTGCAATCATTTTTCTGTCAGTTATTACCTCATCCTGTGAACTAATGTTTATCATATTAGAATAATTATTTCTGTTTAGTGTTTTAGTTTTTTTAGATATTAAAATAACGTTCTCAGACGTTAATTTATAAAGCTTTTATACAATAGCGATATAGATGTTCTTGTAGCTATCATAAAATATTGAGACAGACTCTATACGTATACTGTACGCATAATATGTACACAGAAAATATATAGCATTATTTAGTATAATTATCTCACTCTGCTATTAATGTATTAATTTTCGCCCTGTAATTGATTACCTGTTGAGTGGTTGTATCTAAATAAATAAACAAATATCTTTTTATATCCGTATCAAATCGAATCTCTCAAAGATTTGTCCTGGAGGTAGTAGATCACCCTGTGCATTAAATTCTTAATTAATTACTAATTAATTTTTTGTTAAAAAATTAATCAGACTTCGTGAGTTTTGTCGGTTCTCTAGTCCAAAATATAAATTGTATTTCGTAATCAAATTGCCATCATTGTAAATCCTATTTAACCGTGTTTGTGCGCCCTTGGGTTAAAAACATTTAACGAGATAGAAATGAGAAAATAGTAGCAAAGAAGGTTTCCATTAAGGGTGATAATCTTATGCGTCCTAAATCGCATCCTTCACATTTACCTCTCGGGCTTTTGCTAATCTGGGTCCCTTTTAAGCCAAGGCTGGTCGTCAACAACGACCAAACACCTTTCCTCGGCAATGCTCCATTAGTTTGTCTCAGATTCTCGCCCCAACGAACCAAAGCTGTTTATGCTACAAACAGTTTCTAACGGCACTTGCAAATGTTTACTAAACCTACCAATAGGCAACTACTACTCAAGTGCAAATAATTAGTAAATTTGAACAGGAATTTCCTTGTAAGCAGCTATAAATCATGTATCATAATTATTATACGTCGTAGTAGATATTAGAATCACTAGCGTGCCACATTTGTACGGGGTTCACAATTTCGGAAACAATATTGAAGTAATCTTTGATATGCTTTTGCAGGGTATAATTGTATTAATTGTACTACAACATATAATATACAGGGCGTTTCATTGAGGATGGAGCCGCCGGTGTAGGGTGAAAGACGATCTCAATATGCATCAATTTAACCCTGTGTGTATTCAACAAAACTCCAGTTTTGATCACGAATTTCGCCATTCTAACTTTCCTATTGGTATTATGATCATGATTTCTTTATTAATGTAGTTCAATAGTGGGCCTATCATCCTGGAAAATAATTTTCGTATTGGAAGCGAAACTACTTGGACAAAAACAATAATCTTTTTAAAATTTCACTAAAACAGAAATTATTTCATAATTTTACAACACTCTTGCTAAAAATAAAAAAAAAATAATACCCATTTTAAAATCCTCTCTACTTTACTGGAAATCAACGCGACATATTTCATTCAGTTAGCCCCATGACTTCACAACGAAAATTTTATGCAAAGTGTAAAATTCGAGGTAAAATACGAAAATTCCTTTTTAATTTTAATCCAAAACATTATCCAAAATCTAAGATAAGTTGTGGGTGTCATTAGCACTCGCAATTTAGTAATATCGTCAGAGTTGAAAAGAGACAATATTCACTACCAATATATTTCAGCTTTATTGAAGGACAACTATTTTTATTTTCTTGGAGACACCAAATGAAGCAAAACAACTGGAATAGGCTTTATTGAAGGACAACTCTTTTTATTTTCTTAGTGACATGAAATGAAGCAAAACAACTGGAATAGGACTAATTAAATTTTAATTAAAAAGTCAATCAGATTTAAGTCCGGAGACCTTGAAGGCCATACTATCGTTCCTTCGGCTCAATCCACCTGTCTGGAAAACCTTGGTGCAGATAGCGTCAATCAATATTGTGTAATGTCATGGGCCTCCGAGCTTCCTCGTGCGTAACCGTAATAATGAAGAAAACACAAAAAATGTACATAAATACTATAAAACACTTAAAACAGACAATAAAAACTAACAAAAAAATACATTAGAATGAAAGGAACGAATTGCTAGGAATCCTATCGTGTAATTAAATACTTCGTCAGTATTAGCCAGAAGAGTAGTTGTTTTGATAGGTTCTCCAATAACGAGTGTTTAAAGTATTTACCCAAGTAGTATACTAGCGTGACCAGATTAAGTTACCAATATACAGAAAGTATACGCTGATTGTAGCGTTGCACGCTTTATGGCGAACGCGGGATGTACCGGGAACGAGAGGGGAAGCCTCGCGACTCCATCGCAGTAGCGCACTAGTTGTATTTAAATTTTAATCTCAAATCTCATTTTACTCTCAAATTTGGAATAGCTGTTTTTATTGCAAATACAGCCGCTTTAACTAAATCAAGAAAAAGTTGAACCTGGTATTGCTGAAAAGAGAATATATTTATTCCGTAATCAGAGAATATATATTTCTTGCAGAATACCTCGTAGATGTCACATATAATCTGCTAACATATTGTACAACTACACGTGTAAATCTAGTTTATCTGAAGAGAAATATTCTGAAACTCACAGTGCTGTTGACGCAATGCAATGTGTTTATTTAACTTTGTTCGTGATTAAATATTTATTCAATAGGACTCCTTTTGCAGGGAATACGTTACCCGCATAAATATAATAAAGAAATCCCATGTACGATCTTCCATTTAATTTATGGCAAAAGATAAATGACACTTTCAAGTCGTATGATTTATAACCTCATTTTATGTTTGCAGTACAGAAAACATATTTTAATATCACATACTCTGTTGACAGTAATTTGATGAGGATCGCTCTGGTTTGGAGGGTATTCAATATCTTGCGCATTTTCTTAAGTATAACGACTTCTTTACAAAGTGAAAGTTGCATTCGGTCATTGCTGCATGATGCTGAATCAAGTTTACCTAATGTTACTTTCATTTTATGATATTTTAGGAATGTATATAAAAGTTTTTTAGTTTAATAGAAATCCTATTAAATCTGTCCGTGTCTGATCACATATGTGAAAATAACCAATAATAGTTATTTACAGTTATGAAAAGACGAATTTTATTTGACGAATGTAAGATTTGCCAAAACGAGCGAGCGAAGCGAACGAGTTTTCCAAATTACATGAGTCAAATAAAATTACTTTTCATAACGTGTTAAATACAACATTATATCTAATCCCGATTTAAAATAAAAAAGAATTAGCAATTTATTTTGAATACTATTTTGCGTTTCCAAACATATAGTCTAGGTGCCCGCGTACAAAAATGCAATTTATACATATCCTCGTATAACTTCTTGTACGGCATAATTGCGCCTAGTCTAACTAGTCTTTTTTCCTCTGCGAAAATTTTTGTAAACGCGGCGTTCCTCCTCGGCATGAAGAAGACGATTTCCACACGTCGGACTGGAAAATCGTCAAATATATTTTTGTCCGACAAGTCGAAAATTGAATTCTACATATTTTTATTAAGCAATCTTGAAAAAATCAGCTGGTTATCAATAAATGTTTTAAAGTTATGTTATGTTTAGGGTGGTAGACACCCTTAACGTTCCAAAATTTTTGTCGGACAGTTTGTAGAAATATATAGAATATATATGTAGAATCCAATTCTCAAATTGTCCGACAACATATATTTGCCAATTTTCCTGTTTGACGTGTGTAAATCGTCTTTTTCATGCCGAGGAGGAACGCCGCGTTTACGAAAATTTTGGCAGGGGAAAAAGCGATAGACTAGGCGCAATTATGCCGTACAAGAAGTTATACGAAGATATGTATACATTGCATTTTTGTACTCGGGCACCTAGACTAATAGCTACGCTTGTAGCCGTGCAACTAAATTCTGTGTTTATCGCGTTACCTAAGCGTTACTGTGGATTGACATTTATGTATAATAGTTATTTACGTAACTAGTTATGAAAATAGTAATTTTACATGACGAATGTAATATTTTCCAAAACGAGCGAGAGAAGCGAGCGAGTTTTGCAAATTACATGAGTGAAGTAAAATTACTGTTTTCATAACATGTTAAGTACAAAATTTTATCTAATCCCGCTCTAAATTAGAAAAGAAATGACAATTTATTTTGGATACTAATTTACGGTTCCCATCATAGCTACCGCTTGCAGCCGTACAAATAAATTATGGGTTTATCGCTTTACCTGAGCGTTTGTACGGATTGACGTTTGTATAAACAAACTTTACTTGTCAATTTGCTGAATTTTTTGAAGCAAATTAAGTTGAAATTGATTGATTCAGATATGGATATTCCATCTGATATACTTAAAACAATCGGCTTTACCAGTAAATTCAATAACACCTGGTAAATCAAAAAGCAGATATGAAGAAGTATATAAGAAACTAGAAAATGTGTCAACAAATAGGTTCAATAATCAGTTACGTAATTTTTTTTTTACATAAGTAGTTATGTAATGAAAATGACAGTTATGAAAAATGTGACGTTTCGTAACATCAAAAATGCATTCAAAATTTAACTTTTCATAGCGGGGTTAGATAAACAAACTTTACTTGTCAATCTGCTGAATTTTTGAAGCAAATTAAGTCGAAAATGGTTGATTCATTATATTCCATCTGATATAGAAAAATCAGCTAATTTAGCAGTAAATTCAATAATACCTGGTACATCAAAAAGCAGGAATGAAGAAGTCGTATATAAGAAATTTGAAAATTGGTGTCAACAAATGGGTTTAATAATCAGTTACATAAAAATTCATTAAACTGACAGTTATGAAAAATGTGACGTTTCGTAACGTCAAAAATGCATTTAAAATTTGACATTTCTTAATGGAGTTACATAAAAAAAATAGATAGTTTGCTTTTCTACAGTTATAATTTGACGGAACACGGTAGTAATATTTGATGTGTAGTTAACACAACTGTCAAGGAAGAAAAATATGAAAAAAAAACAGGGTGGCCACTCGACAAAAAAAAAATAAAAAATATGACGGAGGATATATTATATGAAAAAATATATATACAGGGTGGCAATTTTTTTTTAATGTGACGGAGGACGATAATAATTTGCACACAGTTAATGCTACTGTTAAAGAAGAAAAATAGGAAAAAAAAAAAAATATATATATATATATATATATATATATACGGGCTAGTCACTCAAAGAAAAATTTAAAAAATGTGGCGAAGGCTGATGATATTTCGCATACAGTCAATAAGTTTTATTGACTGTAATACAATCGGTGACAGCCCAGGCAGCAAGGTGCCGTCACTATGACGTCGTTTTTTCGGCATTAATTACGTCAATTTCACCTTCAGCATGACGTGTAAAAATGACGTGAAAAAGACGGCACAATGTCACAGCCCAATGACGTCATACATATGACGCCAATATGACGTATTGATAATCAGTGAATTTTGCGATAAGGAAATATTATAATGCAAACCTCTCATTATAATATTTTTCCACAATTATTAATCAAGTTTTTGACGAAAAAAAAACCGGAATGTGCAGGGATCGAACCGCCGACCTCTTGACTCGCAACCTAACAATCAATCAATCAATCAATAACAAGTTTATTAAAATTAGAGGTGCATGAATGTGCCTCCCCGGAATCTGGCCCGGAGCCAGCCAGACAACCACGACGCGCAGCGTCGTGGTGGGTGTCGGGCTGGACGGGGCAGGTCCGGTTTGGCTAAAGCTGAATGTAAAAGGTTAAAACTCCTGCCTAAGAATAAAGCTTAAAATTAACAATTCGGATCAATAATAGTACACAAAAATACTTAAAAAATAATTAAAATTAGCACTTTAAAAACTAGCGGTTTCGCGCACAGACGAACACTTTGGAATTTTGATTGCTGACACGGGAAAACAGAACTCAACGAAAAAACCCGTTCGAAGCAATTCCACCCTGGTCTTCCTTCCAGGAAAGTGTGGTGGATAAAAGGTGTGGTTTAAAATATTTGGATTTTTAGGGAATTTTTCGGCCTAGATGGAATTTAGAAACAAAATGGACAAAAGAACAAAAAGGACAAAAACGACAAGAACAAAACTGAACAGAGATAAGAAGAGAGGGTTGTAAAGTTATACAGTTGAGGAAAGGTAAAGAGTAGGGTAGAGATAAGTTATGGTAGAGGAAAGTTTGGCTAAGGGAGTTGCCGGAAAATAGGCAACGCCTGGTATGGTAGAGGGTGTCTGATATCGAAAAGTATTGCATTATGCTGTCTGATTCGAGTTATGCAACCTAACACTTAACTCACTGAACCATTGAACATCTTTATTTGAATATGTTTAAAAGCTGTATACCTAGAAACAGTAAAACAAAATTATTATTACTATGTGACAAAAATTGAACAAGTCACTAAATACTTCTATCTATTTTTATTTTATAATGATTTATTTCACGTCATTTTAATGACGTCACAATAATGACCTAAAAGAAACGTGTATTTGACGTCTTCATGATGACGTCAGAAGTACGTATTAAATATCACGTGTCTGGTACGTCATTTATTAATGACGTCAAAATAATGACCTAAAAGAAATGTGTATTTGACGTCTTCATGATGACGTCAGAAGTACGTCTCTGGTATGTCATTTATTGGGACAATGACGTCGACGACGAAAAATCACCATTAAAAGACGTCATAATGACGTCATCCTGCTACCTGGGAGTTCGTTATATTTCCTGTGCGAATAAAACAAAAATAAAAATCTGACTTTAAACAACAGATTTATTACTTCTATACAAATAAAGAAATAATATACCAAAAAGCCTAGAATACATAATTTTCAGAACATAATAATCTAAAAGTAACAAATAATATGTATAGCCATAAGAATATCAATCTATCATATACGGCTATACTGTAAGGAACATACAAATGACTTATTGATAACAGTAACTTATATTACCAAAAGGAAGATTAAATACGAAATCACAAGCAACTTATAACTTAAATATTCATTTAAAAAATCAACATCCTTACTTAATAAAAAACATAAACACTGATATATAAAAATGCCTAGATACCTACAGTATCACAATGTGGTAATATCACATTAAACAAATAAATATTATTTAAAAAGTAACAAAAAAGTGGTCTTTTTTAACTCACTACCTACAGATTGCATGGAATATGCTTTTGCTCTTGTACCATAGAAACTAATTATGGGATCCGAGGGGAACACATCTTTAAAGTGTCCCAAAATCGATGGAGACCTTTGGTCCATTTAAATAATGGGGCGGGGATGGCTGATGCCAACAAATTTTTAAGACCTTGGTTTCTCGTACATACACTAAATCCCAATTTTATTAACTCTTACTTGTTTGCTTTGCCTATTTAACTCTATTTGCCCCCAACCCTTCGACAAAATAAGGTTAAAATATAATCTAGTTCCAGATCTCGTTACAGTACATAGATACACTGTAAGTCAATATCTTAAACAGTTCCAGAGTAATTGTGCGTACAAAAAAGGTTACAGACAGATCTACAGACAAATTTTTGTTGTTCAAACTTAAAATTTCGTAGCAACATTCTAAACCTATTTATATAAGAAAAAAAAAATTTAATTTTTCACTTTGACAGCGTCTCTGCTAGGAAAATGCTACCGATTTTTTCGTCTGCCTATTCGTTATTTATTGTACTAATCGAAAGACGCAAAAATTATTTTTGATCACCATAGTTCACCGAAACGTGATTTTTGCCACTTTGACAGGCATCTGCCATATACATAGCTACGAAAAAAATCGTCTGCCCGGGCGAGAATGTAATCTTGAGTTGTTGTATTTATCATTCCTTACATAATTTTTCTTTATAAATATCGTTCATAAAAACCGGATCTGTCACTTTGACAGCGTCTGCTAGGGCGATGCTACCGATTTTTTCGTCTGCCAATTCGTTATTTATTAAACCATAAGTAGACAAATAAGGACGCGAAAATTATTTTTGAACAATATAGTTCACCGAAATGTAATTTTTTGCCATTTTGAGTTGCGTCTGCTATGATAATTCTATCAGAAAAATCGTCTGCCTAGGTAGAAATGCCATCTAGACTAACTATATTAGTCACCCCTGCAAAAATGTTTCTTGAACAATATGGTTTACTAAAACCTAAAATCACCCCTTTTTGAATACACCCCCGAAATTAATGCTTCCACTTTGAAACGGCAGACGATCGGTTCTGACATACCCAAAGACCAAAGAATGGACAGCCATCAGTGAAAATTTTGAATATTATCGTTCACCATAATGTTTGCCAGCTCTCCTACTATTACTTAATCATTCACCAACATGCAAATACCCCCTCTTCAATCTTGTGATATAAATAGGTCTTTATTTAAGTCAATAAAACAGCCCCACAAAAAAAAGTAGTCTGTCCGGCGGACTAGACCAGTGTATCCGTATGTACTTGGACCCGCTGAAACCGAATCCGAAGTCAGAATTGTTAGATTGGCTCATTTTTTACCCCTAACCCCGAAAAACACCCCCCCAAAAAAATGGTCTGTCCGGCGGACCAGACCAGTTTATTCTTATACATTTGGACCTGCTGAAACCGAATCCGATGTCAGAATTGTTAGATTGGCTCGTTTTTTACCCCTAACCCCAAAAAACACTCCCCCAAAAAAATGGTCTCTCCGGCGGATCAGACCAGTATATTCTTATACATTTGAACCTGTTGAAACCAAATCCGAAATCAGAATTGTCAGATTGGCTCGTTTTTCACCTCCAATCCCAAAAAACACCCCTCAAACAAAAACAAAGTGGTCTGTTCGGCGAACTATACCAGTATATCAGTATGTACTTGGACCCGCTGAAACCGAATCCGAAGTCAGAATTGTCAGATTGGCTCGTTTTTTACCCCTAACCGAAAAACACACCCCTCAAAAAAATGGTCCGTCCGGCGGACCAAACTAGTGTATTCTTATGTATTTGGACTGCTGAAACCGAATCCGAAGTCAGAATTGTCAGATTGACTCGTTTTTCATCCCCAACCCCAAAAAACACCCCCAAAACAAAAACAAAGTGGTTTGCCCGGCGGACTATACCAGTGAATTCCTATGTAATTTGACCTGCTGAATCCGAAGTCGAAGTCGGAATTGTCAGATTTGCTCGTATTTCACACCTAACCTCAAGAAACACCCCCAAAACAAAAAAGTGGTCTGTCCGGCAGACCATACCAATGTATCCTTATATATTTGGACTCGCTTAAAATTGTCAGACTGGCTTGTTTTCACCCCTAACCCCCCAAAAACCACCCCTCCCTCACAAAATGGTCTGCTTGGCGGACCATACCAATGTATCCTTATGTATTTAGTAAGGATACACTGGTATAGTCCGCCGAACAGACCACTTTCTTTTTGTATTGGGGGTGTTTTTTTGGGATTAGAGGTGAAAAACGAGCCAATCTTACAATTCTGACTTCGGATTCGGTTTCAGCGGATTTAAATACATAAGGATACACTGGTATGGTTCGCCGGACAGATCATTTTTTGGAGAGGTGTATTTTTCGGGGTTGGCGGTGAAAAACGAGCCAATCTGAAAATTCTAACTTCGAATTCAGATTCAGCAGGTCAAAATACATTAGGATACACTGGTATAATCCGCCGGACAGACCACTTTCTTTTTGTATTGGGGGTGTTTTTTGAGGTTAGGGATGAAAAACGAGCCAGTCTTACAATTCTGACTTCGGATTCGGTTTCAGCGGATTTAAATACATAAAGATGCAATGGTATGGTCCGTCGGACAGATCATTTTTTTTGGGGGGGGGGGGTGTTTTTCGGGCCAATCTGTCAATTCTAACTTCGAATTCGGATTCAGCAGGTCAAAATACATTAGGATACACTGGTATAGTCCGCCGGACAGACCACTTTCTTTTTGTATTGGGGGTGTTTTTTGGGGTTGGGGGTGAAAACCGAGCCGCTCTGACAATTCTCTGACTTCAGTTTCAGCACTTTCAGCAGGTCCAAATACATAAGGATACACTGGTCTGGTTCGCCGGATGGAACATTTTTTTTTGGGTTTTTTTGGGGGTCAAAAACGAGCCAATCTGGTAATTCTGACTTCGGATTCGGTTTCAACGGGTCCAAATACATACGGATATACTGATCTAGTCCGCCGGACAGACCACTTTTTTTTGTGGGTCTGTGTAATAGGAAACATTTAACTTAAAATTATCGCAAATAAACTTACTACTAGGGCTATACAGCATTTCACTACAATAACCTCTTGCCTTTGCTTTCCTATTCTTGAGTTAAAGTTTAAATTCAGTTCTTTCTCCACATTGATAAACCTGAGGAAAATTTGAGGTAAATTTGACCATCACTAAATTGGTAAACTAAATATTCTGATCTAATAATAGGCAGGATTGAAGTAATTTTGACTATGAATATTTGGGCTGTCCTATCCAATATTAATTTTTGGCTAAGTTGATTTAAAAAAAGTAGTACACTTTATTTTAGCAATGTAAACATGACTCTTGCAAAAATATTGATGTCATTATCTAAACGTCAACTGTCACTATATTTTTCAAGTTGAAGTTTATTAATACGCAAATTTTGATTAAGGAATCATTCTTGAAAATTTTAGAATTTTGCCAATTTTAATAATGGTTAAACAACTAACAGAAATTCAGATTAGTATTCTTTCCAAATTGGAAAATGCTAGCCTGGGCCCTACCTGATCTAATCATCGCCCTGTTAAACACTATCGTTCACTATGAACTAGAAGACTAGACTTTTTATAGCTTCTGGATTTCAAAATACTGCGCAGTGCTAGTTTTCCTGAATATCCGCGTGGATCTGCAATCATGCAAAGAATTATATTTTTCTAGTGGTGTGCAAATATGCATTTCTTTGGACTATGGTATCTGTTTGAGTATTGATAGCCTTATTTATATATCGTGAAAATTTTTGAATGACAATTTTACACCACAAATTAGAAATGAAAGTGGCATAGAAGTGATTTTTTGCAAATATTTGGAAACGATTTTTGATGAATTATTTTTTTAAATCCATTTTAATTAATTTACTTTTTAAACATTTCTCGAGGTTTTCTTGAAAATAGTTTTCAAATAAATCACGAAAGATGATATATAAATTTAATTATTGAAAACGGGCGGAAAGACAGTTAAAGAAATATTGTCATGCTCAAAACGTGCTCAAGCTGAAAATTATACCCGAATATCTGAATTGAAACGGCAAATTAAATCCACTCACTTCAACAAAACAATATTTATTTAATAACAACAGTAAAACAATAACACTATATTTACAAATATCACAATCACAATATACAAACCCACGACACAATGTGGTTACTGAAGGGCTTTCAAAGGGCAGAAGGCAGTGCCTCCCTTTCGGTGTCCACGTAGAGACTCTTTCGTTACATTTTCATTTAAATGCTCCGGCAGATGATGCATGGCGTTTACAGTTCAATGTTAGCTTCATTTACTAAATAAAACCTTGTTGAGTCAGCAGTATGCTTGTACGTGCATTCGAATGGTATTGAACCAAAACAATAATTTAAAATATTATTATGCAAGCTAGTTATGGATTATTTCTATTTTTACGATTCTATATTAAATCAGGAATTAGGTTTAACATATCTCCCCTGCCCTTGAAAGCTGGCCCCCAGCTTTTAAAAACTTTACAAGTCAAAATTACCTAATCTAATATAATTAAGTCTTTGAGAGTTCCAACACATTTAACGTTTTTCAAGCACACACCCATCAAGTTTTGAATCACACTGTCACTGACGTCACTGGTCCTAGTGGCCGATTCAACCCTGATCTGTAGCAATTCATCCTCGGTAGATTTGACTCCATACCTGGAATTACGTTGCTGGACGTCTCTCCGCCTAAGAGGTGACTTAGTGCCAGGACCAAGCTGGTAGCACTGGGTTTAAGGGCATCTTCTTATGGGATTTTTTGACTATGACGAAAAAAAGGGAGGGTAGTACATTGTTGATCTTGAAAACCAACCAAGAAATCTAGAATTTTTAGGAAAAGACATTGAAATATATGGCACAAAATATGGAAGTTGCCAGATAAAAAAGTTGGGATGTATGTAGCAGAGCTAGTTTTGCAGTCACCAAAACAGTCTGTATGATCTGGCCCCTCCAGGCGCCACCACTCGATTACGTTGTTCCCACATCTTGTGACAAATGATTCCTTAGGGATGATTTTCAGCTGCTTGTGGTACTTTGCTGGCTAGAGATGTTTTCGAACTACATCTTCCTTAAGGAGATACCCTTTTTACCATTGTTAGACGTTGTTGAATGGATCGTTATCCGTGGGGTGCAGCATGTTTCAGTGACTACTGTGTGTGGTCTCTCGTTTGTGGGACGTGAAACAAATAAAACGGACAGTTAATTACAATTTTGGCATAAAAAACAATTAAACAATTTATCCTAATTGAAGCCTAACATAAAACAAAATAAGTACTACGCTTTAGTACTACACAAACTTAAAAATACTAAAAACGCAGGAGCTCCTATTTTTGTTATTCCTTTTTTCCCAAAATTTAATATCAATTTGAAGTATATCTTGTAATGAATAAGTGCCCCTATACGTGCGTGTACTGATACGCACATCAGCCAAAAGTATCTAGAATCCCTACCCATGATCCTTTGACAATATCTTTGTCATTTTTTTATGCAAATGGGACTAAACTGACGTTAAATAAATGATAATTTGATATATTTTAAGTTTACTATTTAGACACTTTTCGCTAAAATTAAGAGTTTTAGAGATATTTTCAAGAACCGTTGTTTGCCCCTTTCACCCCCAATTTGTGGGGGGGGGGGTGTATCAAAAATTTTTGCTAGAACCGATTTGGTATTTAATATTAATACATTTATAAGTCATTCCAGCAATAAAACTTACTCCTGAGACATTAAAGTCTAATTTCATTGGCCTAAGTATCAAGTTCAATCAAAGATTTGATATATCGTCATAAATATTTTCACAAAAAAACTTGTTTATCATTTTGGAAAATATATTAATAGTATTTAATACCGTATTTCGGAATTTTTAATTTCGCTACATTTCAATGAATATATTTTGCTAGAACTTTCCCTCTATACACGTTTGTAGACGACCCTAGTGTTCTATCAATAACGTTTGTCCAT
This sequence comes from Rutpela maculata, assembly GCA_936432065.2. Taxonomy (NCBI): domain Eukaryota; kingdom Metazoa; phylum Arthropoda; class Insecta; order Coleoptera; family Cerambycidae; genus Rutpela; species Rutpela maculata. The sequence goes on along the minus strand of OW386285.2, from coordinate 137,640,837 downwards.
TAATAACAAAAGCCACAAAATCACGTTTACAGTTGGACTCGATGGAATGCCGGTCAATGGGGAAGATGCTTCGAGAGTTTCCAGAATCAAATCTACCCTTTTGTTGGTTTATGTGCTAATTGTCAGTATTATTGGATCAAATGCCGTGCATTGCATTCATTACATACCAGTGTCCATATCTGACCGCTCATAAATTTGCATACATGAAATCACACAGAAATATTGTCACCGCATTTATAGGAAGATAATTCTATATTACAGACAAGACTAAGTTCTCGCTGCAATGTATCCTATTAACAAGTTTCAATAATATGGTAGAATTAAATAAAGTGATAAAGTTGATTACCTTCTCACGCAAATTTTCACATTATTATCAGATACACAAAATATCAAACATAAAAAATCGTTCATAAGTTAATTTTTGTTGTGGTAAAATTAATCATCTTGGTATTATCTGATGAAGATTTGTAATTAATAAGTATATTATGGTTGGGGAAAACGTTTTTACATACATTTTTCTGTACTGACAACACAGCACCACAAAAAAAAAATGAGACCAGCGAGCCAGACAGATTTATCTCTATGTATTTTTGGTCGCTGAATCCGAATCCGAGGTTAAAAAAATCGTTCACCCCCAAAATCATTAGCTAGAGCCAAAAAAAACAACCCTAGAATTAGGTAAAAAGAAGATTAAGCTACGAGAATAGTTGTTACACCTTAATCAATCGAATTATACAAATTAAGGCTGAGCAGCAGCATCCATACAATAGATATGAAACACGCCCCCAGGGAGGTGCGAAAACTACCCCCACATATAAAAAAATCGATTCAAGACAGAAATGACTGCTGAAAAAGCTCGAAATGTCTAAGTTTTGTTAAAGTGATAAGAAACTGCATCAGGTCCGACGTAATCTTCATAAATTGCCCCTATAAGTTTAAAGGACATGAGAAAAACAAGAAAAAACCTAAAATCCAACAGGATTTCTATTTTCATGGATGCTATATGATTGGCTGAAATTGCGTAGTACTCTAAAATAGAACTGGAAACATACGTACCATCAACGTCCTACAATGTCAACCCTCAGAGAGTGTAAAAACTACCCCCATTCAAGTTTCAACTTGAAAAAAGCTGCAGTGACCCTCGAAAAAGCTTGAAGGTTTGTAAAGGTGAGAAGAGTCTGCAGTAGTTTTGGCTCAATTATCAACAGCGCTACCAAAAATCACCCATTATCTTAAATGACAAAAAAAATAAGAAAAAGCATTGATCTAAAAGTATTTCCATTTTTATGGATGCTATGATTGGTTAAAATTGCGTGGTACTTAGAAAGTCATTACCACTGTTGTTATTCAATTCCACTCCCTAGGGGGTGAAAACTACCTTTCTGGGCGTGTTACTTAATAACATTGATAGGCCATGAGTTTCAGACTCTAAGTGTACAACACAATTTTTGCAAATCATAGCATCCATAAAAATGTAAATCTGGTTAGTTTCTTTCTCTTTTTCCAGTATCCTACGAATATTGGAGTGGTATCTCGCAACCCCGTGGGGGTGGTTTTCAAGCACAGTGTCGAACATAGTCTAGTTTCTTTTCACTTCCACACAACGCAGGTGTTTCGAATTTTTATAGAAGTCACTGTAACTTTTTATAGTTAAATCTTACATAGGGGGTCATTTTCACACTCTCTGAGGGTTGACACTGTAGGACGTTGATGTCACATAAGTTCTATTTTAGAGTACTACGCAATTTCAGCCAATCATAGCATCCGTGAAAATAGAAATCCTGTTGGATTTTACATTTTTTCTTACGCACTACCGGGCGTCAAAATGACGCGACACCAATTTATTTCTCAGGGGCGCCAGTCGCGTACTACCCTGTTCTTCTACTCCCAGATGGATTCAAGATAAGATGCACTTCGATAGCCGAGTAATGGATCAAGGCTGCACTACCTCAGATCATTAACGGCGCTCTCTCTGGCCGTGGCTTCCCTGGTTTCGGGTTTTTGTACCTTTTGAAAAGCTAAATTTTTACATAAAAAAATCCCGATCGAGGAATTTCTCTCCGGTGGGATTAATTTTTGTCGTGCTGATCACGCTTTTGTCTGCTAATAACGGACTCTACAACCGAGGATTTCTGAGAAAATCGCATAAAAAAAATCCCTATCAAACCTCCGTACAGCAACTAGAAGGTCGAGTGTGGTGCAGTAACTCGACACATCCGGTTTTCGATACGAAAGTTCCAGGAATTATAGACTAGCAACAAGTCTCAAGATCAATTAATTCAAAGAATCCGTTTATTTAACAGATATGGTTATACAAAAAAGACGTTATAGCAAAATTCTTATTGTAAGAATCGCGCCTTCCCTAATTAAGACAAACAGCTTTCAGACCATACAAGCGAGAACGCTTACGCTAACGATGATTAGGTAGAAAAGATTCATGCATACCTTCTCAGAATCAAAATGCGTGCTTTTTAGAGAAGTCTTAGACTCTTTGTAATTTTATAATTACGGCCGACTGATTTTAACTTAAAAAAGTTTTACTAAATAAATTTAGTTTCGCTAGAGACTACTTAGCTTTAAAGTTCTTGTATCGTGGCGGTTCACGTACCCAAACACATTCATGAGGACTTATGACTGCATAAGTTTGTTTGGCGTTCGATTAGTTCACAACTTACTTGCCCCTATGCAGTTCTTCAATATTAGCAAAATTACAACGATCCACCTCCGAGTGACTTTTAGGCAAAATAGAATTTTTGGTTTTTTATGCACAAGGCGTTTTCCTCTATAACTTTATTATTTGGAAAGCCCTGCTGTTGGCTTTCCTACCATCTCTTTGTATGAACTACTCAACGCGCTCGACCAAATTGCGAGCCGCTCAGTAAATCCAAACTCTTTCTATGCGAGAAACTGGCCTTGTGCATGTGCATTGATTTTTATCAAATTTTTGCTTATCGGCGCTACGCCGTCATTGTCAAAATCATTAGTTTCGCCTCTTAGATGCATTGCATCATTAAAATTTTATGCTCATACTTTAGAACAGGACATTCAATGACCGTACCTCAATGGTCAATGTCTAAAAATGGAAAATATTTTAATATTTTTCAAAGTGCATTTTTGGAGTACTTTTTAAACTAGCTTCGGCGTACCTTTGAAAAATTAATATTCAAGTCCAATTTTAGCGTACTTTTAAAAATATTATTTTCTTCAAAGTCCAACTTTGTTGCACCTTTGAAAAAGTATATTATTCTTAAATCCTTCTCCTCAACCAAAACATATTTTCCTATGTGAAAATTTGGCGTTTCTTCGAATTTTTACCTAGTCATTTCTAATGTCTTATAGAACTTATAACGGTCCTTATGGACTGGTCTGTGGCTCTGTAGTCCCTCAGACTCTTAAAAAAATGTCCTTAAATGAAATTTTTGCCTGCCTAAGTCGAATTTTGATTCTGTCTTCGACTTAGGACGATTCTGGACGGTTCTTCATCATTCTCAACCCTATAGGGACAGTTTATGAAGATTACGTCAGACCCGATGCAGTTTTTTATCACTTTAACAAAATTTAGACACTTCGGGCTTTTTCAGCAGTCATTGCTGTTTTGGATCGATTTTTTTATATATGGGGGTAGTTTTCGCCCCTCCCAGGGGGTGTTTCATATCTATTGTATGTACTCTGCTGTTTAACCTTAATTTGTATAATTCGATTGATTAAGATGTAACAACTCTTCTCGTAGCTTAATCTTCTTTTTACCACATTCCAGGGGTGTTTTTTGGCTCTAACTAATAATTTTGGGGGTGTACGATTTTTTTGACCTCGGATTCGGATTCAGCGACCGAAAATACATAGGAACACATGGGTCTGGTTCGCTGGTCTGAATTTTTTTCTTTTGTGGGGCTGTGTAATATGTCAATTTTTAAATTATTATTACCGAAATGATTTTTCTTTCTGCCAAAATATATACTTTTTTATTGATTTCAAAGGAACTATACAAGCAATCTTTAGAGAAACCATTTTTTATTCATTTTTATGTTTTTTTTTTAATTTCCAGATTCCTCCACAACGCTAATGGATTTCTATCTACCATGACGTTTAAGTAATGAAGCATGTACACCGGCGTCAGCTAATAGGGAAGTGGAGAACCTTCTGAAACAGTGTCCAGTGTATAATTCCACATTAAGTGAACAAAGAAATGCTGTGTTTCTTCTTATGGTATTTATCAATATCTATAGTTATTAAACAATTCCAAAATATTTGGTCCATTACACCTCTTGTTACATCTATCCTGGGACACACTGTATATAAAAAAAAATAAAATGAATTTCTTTACCTTCGTCAATGCGTATTTCTCATCATCTGCTTCCTTCAAAAATGTATCAATTTTGGATTATGTGGGCGTATATCCCTTCAATATTTACTTTAAAATTTCCAGTAAGTTTGCAAATTTACCATATCTATATTCTTCTTATTCAACGTGGCCCTTGGTATTGAATGGTGAGTCCATTCAGTCGAAGCCTTTTGATTTTCCATTTTTTTCTAAGAAATAAGCAAGTAAAACATTCTCATTAACTGAATGGGCTCATTTAGCATTTTTTTAATTACATTTTCTGAAAGATCTTTTAATTCTAGAGCGAATTGCAAACAAAAGGATTTTCTAGGGTCTCTATAGGCTTTAAAATTAATCAAGAATATCGATTCGTGGTGCTTTCATCTTATAGCTGCGTGACGTTAATCACTCCTATCGCATCGGGAGACGCAGCTGCTTGCCTAGATGCTTAACAATCTGTATTTAAATGCCGCAGATATAAATACCGTTTGTATCATGGATAGTGCAAATACCGTAAGTGATGGAAAAACTAAAGCAAAACGTTCTATTTTTAAGTTCTGTATTGTGCCCAAATGTACAAAAACAACAGTAAAAACTCCCAATAAACTGTTTATTAGTCTACCGCAGGATCCTGTTTCCTGAATTATTTCAATGTTTAGAAAGCTGTTTTCACTCCTTTGAGGGGCGAATTTCAGAAAATTCTTGCTTATGCCCTAAAAACAACCACCATGCAAAATTTTCGCTTGCCAGGATTAATGGTACAGGAGACACAGTCTAAGTCAGTCACCCACAAGCAGTGGTATTTATTTTTGCACTTAACATTGTGTAAAAATAAAGGGGTTTAGAGATGATTATTTTTAGTAACTTTTTGTTAGAATAAGATTATATGTTATTAAAAGTAAAACACCCTCTATATTATTAGCAAAATAATAATATATCTTCTTGATAGTGAAAACTGACACGGTATTATAGTGTCTAACATATTTACTATTTTAAAAATGCAACTTACCATTTCATTTTTACTCCTCTCATTTCGGCACTTATATACTGGTGATTTGTGTTAAAATACTCCATCACCATAATTAAATCTATCTTTGGCAGATTAGATGAGTCTGCTGCTAGTAAAAGATCCTACATCTCCTTAAAGAGAATAAGAACACTGACTTGTGATTGCGGAAGATTATTAAGCGACATGGGCTTGGGAGAGAGTGACGTCAGCGATTCAAGCGCCTGAGTTTATGAAGAAGTATCTTTTTAGAACTACTTATCGGATCGACCTCAAATTTTCAGTGTAATAACTATTTGATGATTACTTCGTACAAATGTAATAAATAGTGAAATTTGACTAAATGACCCCAATAACTTTACAATAGTTTTATCTCAAGATTTTGCAATTAAAGGATTAATTATAAAGTATGGTTCACCATTCATAGAACTGTTTGTAAGCAGATTCATACAAATCCTTCGATTTTATTGTCAATAGAGCTGAAGTTGCAACTTGTGATTAGCAGTGATTAAATTGTTGCAAATATGAGTGTCTTTTCTCTAGTAGTAATTGTCTAATGAGCGCAGTGAGCGAAAAAAGTTACCTACTTTTTGTGTTTTATTGTTATATGCAACACTAAGACAACAAATAATTTATCAGCATTTATCAAATTTTTGTAATATATCGTTTTATAGCATAAACATTTGAAAAAAATAAAATAATAATCTTATTCATTTTAGATAATTTCACGAGAACGTAAGTTTATCTTTCACTAAGCCATAGGCTTACATAGGATTTAGTAAAATTACAAAACATACAAATTAAGAAGACATTTTTTTCAAAAGTGATGCATAACTTCTTTTATTTACAATTAGATTTTGTTCAAAAACAATACCTTATTGCCATTTTAATACAATCTGTTTTTTTCTTAAGTTATCGTGCTTAAAGTCCACCACAGAATTCTTAGGCGTGTAAAACATGTCAGCGTCTTTGGCCGTACGGTAAAGATCAAAGACGCCGGCATTTTTTACACTTCTGTGGTGAACTTTACAAGAAACGTGACGGATGGACGGACAGACGAACGGACAGATGATCATTTTGAAAGTTGTTCAGAATTCGTTCACTATAACACAAGGACGTGATTTTTTTTTAATAATAATAATAAATGTCTTTATTGTAAACATACAAGTTGTAAAATTTACAAATGGCGAAGTTCAGAAATAGTTACAAGTAACCTTCTGCTCTTCCTCTTAACCAGATAATTAACCTAATATACATATCCACTACTAATTTAAGATTTAAAATATAAACAATAGATGAATGCACTACAAGGTTTGAAAATAAATCCCTACAAACAACATGAATTTATTGCAAAGTAATATGTAGCTAAAAGAAAGAAAAAGACAAGTGATGAGACTTACACGTTACTGAAGAGTATTATTGCCAGTGGCTTCTAATAATATTTTTCTTAATTCTTTTTTGAATTTATAATGAGAAACTTCTATGAGATGGGGCGGTATCCTATTATACAGTTTGCAGATATTATATGTAAAAGATCTCTGAAAAATTGCAGTGTAGTGTTTAGGGGTGGTTAACATATTTTTAAATCTTAAGTTGATGTTATGTACATCTGTACGAAAGCTAATTTTTTGGTACAGGTAAAACGGACATTTATATTTAATTATATTATTATATAACACTAATGAATGCAGGGTACGTCGTTTTTCCATATTTAGCCACCCAATTTCGCGAATTTTTTTAGATATACCTGATTGTTTTCTTCTAATGCCACAAGTAAATCGAATGCATGAATTCTGCATCAATTGCACTCGATTTGCGTCAAATTTTGTCAGACAAGTTCCATATATCACATCACCATAGTCAAAATGGGACAAAACCAAGGAGTCGCACAGACGCTGTTTAAGTTTAGGACTGAGAATAGATCGATGACTGTACAATAATTTTAAATTTAGGAAAGCTTTTTTTATAGAAGAGCTGACGTGTTCAGTAAAGCGCAAATCCGTATCGATAATTATTCCAAGGTTTTTAACTGAACTCACAGCATTTAATTTAATATTGTTTATTTTTATATTTAGAAGGTGTTCACATTTAAATTTAGATACTTTCCTTCCAAAGATAATTATTTTGAACTTGTCTGGATTTATGGTCAAACAATGAGACTCTGACGCTTTCAGTAAGGCGTCCAGGTCCTGATTAATTTTATCATTCGCTATGTTAGCTTCATTTGGTTTAAATGAAAAATAAATTTGCGTATCGTCAGCATACAGATGAGATAAATAGTGTTTAACACATGATATTAATTCACTCGTGTATAGTGTAAAAAATAATGGTCCCAGAATTGATCCTTAAGGAACCCCACAAAGTATATTTTTTGATTCCGAAAATTCGTCTTCAAGTTTCACAATTTGTTGTCTACCAGTGAGATAGTTTTTCCATTAGTTTTATAGAATTTATGTTAAATCCATTATATTTTAATATGGCTAGAAATAAGTCGTGATGTAGTCGATCGAAAGTCTTAGAGTAATCCAACAGAACCAATACTTTTATTTCATTTTTATCCACAGCTGACAATATGTCATCTGTAACTTTTAGTAAGGCTGTGGTACAACTATGGTTAGGTCTAAATCCAGACTGTATACCAGGAAATAGCCGATATTTATCAATGTGTGCTCTAATTTGCGTATATAATATTTTTTCTAACACTTTATATAGCGTGGGCAGTATACTAATAGGTCTTAAGTCCTTATAATGCGTAACCTCACCTATTTTAGGTACAGGTATAATATAAGCCATTTTCCAAACTTCAGGAAATACGTGGATTTCTATACAGAAATTTACGATGTGTGTTAAAAATGGAATGACAAATGGGCAGCAATGAAGCAACATAGTAATATTTATATCATCAGGCCCAGTCATCTTAGATTTAATCGACAAAAGACATTTGTATACTTCCTCCTCACTGACGGTTTTACATTCAAAATCTGATATATTATCTTTCTTTTTCTTAACATTGTAATGATTTAATAGGTCTGCATTTGGCACGCCGCTGGATTGTACAATGTTAGAGAAATAATCTTGTATCGCACTAACATCACACAACTCTTCAGGTATTTGAGGTTGAGGTTTGGAATGAATATCTAATTTTCTTAACATATTTCAGTTATTTTTTGAATCATTTGTGTGAAGAGTGAATTTTAAAAATGCTTTCTTCTCATTTTTAACACAAATATTAACAAAATTTCTTAGCTCTTTATATTCACTCCAATCATTTATATTTTTAGTTCTTTTAAATTTTTTCAAGGACTTCTCACGTAATTTTATAAGTAATTTTAAATCATCTGTCAACCACGGTGCCTTCTTTTTCGTAATTCAAACCACACGAATAGGTGCATAATTGTCAAAAATATGAATGATTAATTGATTGAAAATATCTAATTTACTGTTTACATTATTCACATAAAATATATTTTGAAAAGGCAAATTTAGTAGATCTGCATAAAAATTTTCATAAGAGAATTTACTGAAATCTCGATACTTATAGAATGTTGGCTGCGATTTAGAAGTTCTTAATTTCAGAGTACATTTTATTAAAGAGTGATAAGAGATGTTTAGATTATCAAGAACCTCTGAATTTAAAACGAGATCAGTGTTAGAACACACTGTCAAATCTAACAAAGTCGAGTTACTATGACAGTAGTGTGTAGGTTCATTTATAATTTGAATTAAGTCATAGCTTTCTAATAGAGACAAAAATTGTTGACCATAGGTATTATCTATGTTCAAAAGATTAATATTAAAGTCCCCTGTGTAGATAAGATGGTCACAATCAGTTAACAAAATAACATATAACCTCCTCAAAACTGCTATAAAATTCTAACACACCATTAAATCCATTTTTAAGGTTTTATAAATGTGCCGGTCACATGCAATACACTCTTCGTGTACATATCTGCGAAGAGTACAACAATTAACACAGTACCAGTGCCACAAAAAACTTAGACAGTGTCTTAAAACCGCTGCCCAAGGAATCACTACTTCCACATCCACTTTCACAACGAAAAAATGTCTTATGTGGAAATAATTGTTTATGGAACTTTAATAATATAATATTTAAAATCCTCTACCCCAAAAACCCATAAAACGATACCCCACATCGGTAGTGGGGTGGGGGTGGTGAAGGGGGTGGTAGTGGGGGTGGATGAAGTAAAAGAATATTTTGAGGTTTCTGGTTCTTGTACACACACTAAATCACATTTTTTTTTCATCCCCTTTAACAATGGGGTGGGGGTGGTAATGGGGGTGGCTAATTCCAATTTTTTTTTTGAGACCTTAGCTTCTCTTATATATACTAAATACCAATTTTATGGACTCTTACCTGCTTGCTCTACCTATTTACCCCAAATTTACCCCAATTTACTCCCCAACACTTCGACGGAACAAGATGAAAATACAATCTAGTTCTAGATCTCGTTAAAGTACATATGTGTACCAAATTTCAAGTCAATATCTCAAACGGTTCCAGAGCAAACGTGCGCACAAAAAAATGTTACAGACAGACCGACAGACAGAAATTTTTTTTTTCGCTCAAACTTAAAATCTCGATGTTTCATGACATTCTAAGCCTATTTGAACAATACAAATTTTAAAAAAAAAATTTGTCGTTACTATACTTCCACTGGATGTGGAAGTAAAAGTAATAAAAAAGAAGTAGGTATTAACTGAAATACTTCTGTTTGTGATAGCAATAATAGTCGAAATCAATACTAAATGGGACACCTTGTACACTATTTATAACGATTGCATACCGATTTCGAACACGCCAACGGTTCTGACCTTTCATTGGTTTGATATGCTATTCGAGATGTAATGCGGTTTCAATGTTGGTCGGCATATTATCTCTCTGCAATGTTCAGTTGGCGTTTGTGTCTAAGTTTGACATGTATTAATATGGCCAATTCAAGCTATGTATGAGCGAATTTGTTTCAACTATATGCTATGAGCTAATGAGTCTACCGCAGTTAATTAATATAATAGAAGTTTCCGTGTTAGATATTCAATTATATGGAGGAAAATCTAAGTTTTTTATTTATATATTGAATTTATATTGACAGCCCAGTCGATGAAGCAGGCCTGTAGCTAGAAAGTGCTTTAACGGCGGGCAAACAATTTTTCAGGGGGGGGGGGGGGGTCGTAAAAAAAACTTTCTTTACTCCGAAAATTTTTTTGTCCGAAAAAATTTTAAAAAAATCTTTTTTAGTCCGAAAAATTTTTTTATATTTCAAAATATTGAAAAAGCAGTTGAAATTGCTCCCCCCCCCCCCTTGTGATCGCCGTAGGTCGGGCGAAACTTATTCCAGGACGGGCATCGCCCGTCCTGCCCCCCCCTAGCTACAGGCCTGCCATGAAGGTATTTACCCACAAAAATTTGCAAACTGAATAATTTTTTTTAAAGAGTTCGGAAAGTGTTAATTTCAGAATTTTGAAAAAATGGATAAGAAATTTTTTTTTCACTTTTTTTTATGTTCTGCATCCGAGCGAAATGTAAACTTTTCAGGATATTATTCTATATACTTTCACGAACTCATTAAAAAAAAATTGTTCAATTTGCAAATTTTTGTGGGTAAATACCTTCATCGGATGAAGGTATTTACCCACAAAAATTTGCAAACTGAATAATTTTTTTTTATGAGTTCGTGAAAGTGCGAGTGAAAGTGTTAATTTCAGAATTTTGAAAAAATGGATAAGAAATTTTTTTTTTTTTCACTTTTTTTTATGTTCTGCATATAAGCGAAATGTAAACTTTTCAGGATATTATGTAACGTGGGTAGTAATCAGTGGAGTAATTCCAGGGTACAATGAAAGTCAGATAGGATGTTTTCAATTTGACAAGGTTTATTCAACATAGACATCAGATCATACATATAAATATTCTGAGAAGTTAACTCCAACTCAGCAAAGTTTATTAAACGAGATAGTATTAGTATACAAACACAATCCTTGATAATATTAGTCTAAGGTACTGAACAACAACGTTATATCTAACCTGATATGAATGATAAATTATACAAACTCAAAAAGGAGGGGGGGTTGACAATTTTGACTTTGATTGAACCTAGAAACCTTCACTATTGCCAATCGTCCGAAAAAATTTTAAAAAAATCTTTTTTAGTCCGAAAAATTTTTTTATATTTCAAAATATTGAAAAAGCAGTTGAAATTGCTCCCCCCCCCCCCCCTTGTGATCGCCGTAGGTCGGGCGAAACTTATTCCAGGACGGGCATCGCCCGTCCTGCCCCCCCCTAGCTACAGGCCTGCCATGAAGGTATTTACCCACAAAAATTTGCAAACTGAATAATTTTTTTTAAAGAGTTCGGAAAGTGTTAATTTCAGAATTTTGAAAAAATGGATAAGAAATTTTTTTTTCACTTTTTTTTATGTTCTGCATCCGAGCGAAATGTAAACTTTTCAGGATATTATTCTATATACTTTCACGAACTCATTAAAAAAAAATTGTTCAATTTGCAAATTTTTGTGGGTAAATACCTTCATCGGATGAAGGTATTTACCCACAAAAATTTGCAAACTGAATAATTTTTTTTTATGAGTTCGTGAAAGTGCGAGTGAAAGTGTTAATTTCAGAATTTTGAAAAAATGGATAAGAAATTTTTTTTTTTCACTTTTTTTTATGTTCTGCATATAAGCGAAATGTAAACTTTTCAAGATATTATGTAACGTGGGTAGTAATCAGTGGAGTAATTCCAGGGTACAATGAAAGTCAGATAGGATGTTTTCAATTTGACAAGGTTTATTCAACATAGACATCAGATCATACATATAAATATTCTGAGAAGTTAACTCCAACTCAGCAAAGTTTATTAAACGAGATAGTATTAGTATACAAACACAATCCTTGATAATATTAGTCTAAGGTACTGAACAACAACGTTATATCTAACCTGATATGAATGATAAATTATACAAACTCAAAGAGGAGGGGGGGGGGGGGGGGGGGGGTTGACAATTTTGACTTTGATTGAACCTAGAAACCTTCACTATTGCCAATCGTCGAACGTATGAAGTTTGCAAATCGAAAACGTTCGAAGTAAAAGAATAAAATAAGCGATGTGAGAATCGATACGTCAACTGAAATCTCGTGTGACTGTTAACTTTGGCGTTTAGAAATATCATCTTAGAAACCGTTTAATCTGACTTATGTCGCTTTGATAATCGACCCACAGCTGTCGCTACAACAATTAACAATCTAATGCGTCATTTTGACAATTAATAAACATCTGTTATATCGATAACCAAATTCTTTGACATACGTTGATTTGATACTCAGTTGACGCAGCGTTAGTCACTTTGGTTCTGAAAAGTACGCGGCGTTAGGCAATTAATTAAGTTCGCAACTTCCTCTCGACAAATACTGATGCTTAACGTAAGAACGACCCTTGCATAGGTTAACGGCGGTCTTGTACGTAGTAACAATAGAAATATCAAATTCGTCTAGGGCTAACCCTCTCACCATCTAACTCAAAGTGATTATCGAGTATATGATAGCGGCGGATTTACTAGCTGAGACGAACAAGACGCAGACGTTGTACCAAGAACTCTCACCCACCGACAAGTGTCATTCGTACGCCGTGACAACTATATTTGAGGTTAGGATGTTGCGAACCTTCTAGTATTCTCTCCGGGATGAGAATGAATTTCTGAGCTCCTGCAGCGGCTTTTATAGTGGAAGGTTGCTAGGTCCGTGACGTATCATTATTTACGTCGTTGTTATAGTTAAATTAGAACGATCTGTTCATTATGATAAACCCATTTCACTCTCGTTAGTTTGTACTATTACATTTAAGAGTAAAATTAAATACACCGTTACAATTATTCTACATACTTTCACGAACTCATTAAAAAAAATTATTCAGTTTACAAATTTTTGTGGACTTCACTATAAAATGTTCTCTATCGTCTGGGCTATGAATTCTAATTTAGAGTGGAGATAGACCTATCAAGGTGGTAAATAAAGTGGGATTTTATAGACGTAATTGGTCGCTAAGGAGAACAGTATTGGGTTATTTGCAGAGATGGGTAATAGGAAACTTTCCAATAAACGTTTTCAGAAAAATTTCGGGAGTTTCCAGAACGAAGTTTTGATAAAAATCAGATATTGGTAAAGGAAACTCTCCATATTAAAGTTTCCAGAACGAAATGTTGATAAAAATGAAAATTTTCAGTAAAATATTTGAATACTCCGAAAGTTCCCAAAGGAAACTTTCCTGGAATTTGGAAACTTTCAAGTATTCAAATATTCCAATATTTTATTGAAAACTTTCATTTTTATTAAAATTTCGTTTTGAGGACTTTCAAATGAAAATTTCCTTAACCCATCTCTGGTTATTTGTACTTCAATTTCTTCAAATATATGTAATTCTCTAGATTTTGTGAAATAATGTTTAACATCCAGTTTATCTAATGGCGGAAACATATGATCGATTTCTAAAAAAAATATTTTCAAAATTTGAGTTATGTTTACTATTTTGAAATTATTTGAAATATTCAGTGTATCTATCAATGTAAAAGCTATTACATTCTCCACAAGAGAGCTTACAAACTCTAGATTTTTTATTTCTATGTTTATTTTTGTCTTGGCATTGGAAAAGATATTATTTTGGTTCAAATGGCATTTGAAGGATATCCCTTCATATTACGTTTCCAGTCGTCATGCAAATTTTTTTGTCTCTCAGACTTTTTGGGTCATTACGTAGTAACTCGTTTAATTTTTAAAAATATATATTTTCCATCCATCTTTATTTTTTGGTCTCTTACTCTGCAAGTCACTTTCCGACCCAAAAATAGTCCAAGAAACCTTTACTTTCCGACCGATCTTCAAGAGCTATTAAAATTGTCACATTTTCTAAAAAATACAGTTTGTTTCTTTCGATAACTGAAAGATACTGAGGACCGGTTTATCAATGCAGGGTCAAACTTACGGGATAACTGTAGCCCCGTTTAGCCACTACATTTTATGTCTTGGTTAGAAAACTCTTGGATAGCCTGAGGTTAGTAACGCTTTCTGCAGAGTTGCCAGCTCTAGGTTGATTGTGATTGGTCGAAAAATGAGTGATTTTTTGTTTGTTAGTTTTTTAAATTTTTGTTACTAATAGTATAGTACCTAGAGGTAAAAAATATGCAAAACTTCGGAATAATTTCATATTGAATGATAATTTTTTTATGGGTGATTCTTATAGTGAAAGGTATCGTCTTCAGTTTCTATATGGTCCCGGTGCTTGCTCTTACCCCCGATTGATTTAGGGGTGGTTTTCCTAAATCAAAAAAATTAATATATGGAAAAGAATTGATTATTAATTTTTGAAATGCAGCATATTTATGTCAAAATGAAAAAATTTAAAATGGCGGCTTCAATATGGCGGATGGAAATGGGTACAATGTAACAAATTGCTTGATTTCGCATTCTGATTTATGCATATAAGTTTTTTGGGTCGCTATTTACGAATATGAAGTCAAAATTAAAAAATTGAAAATGGTGGCTCCAATATGGCGAAGGGAAATGGGGCAAATATAATAAATTGCTTGATTTCGCGTTTTAATTTATATACATAGGCTTTTAGGGTCGCTAATTATTAGTCTGAAGTCAAAATTAAAACGTTGAAAATAGTGGTTTCGATTTGGTGGGGGGAAACGGGGCAAATGTAACAAATTGTTTAATTTATGTACATAGGTTTTAGGAGTCGCTAATTATAAATATGAAGTAAAAATTAGAAAATTGAAAATAATAGATCCGATATGGCGGAGGGAAACCAGGCAAATGTAACAAATTGATTGATTTCGCGTTTTAATTTATGCATATAGGTTTCTGGTCTCGTTGATTATGGATCTGAAGTCAAATTTTGAAAATTTTAATTATAGAATGTAAATGGGGTAAGGTGTTATAGCCCAGACGACAGAGAACATTTTTATAGTGAAACCCACAAAAAAATGCAAACTGAATATATATATATATATATATATATATATATATATATATATATATTTTTAATGAGTTCGTGAAAATGTATAGAATAATATCCTGAAAAGTTTTACATTCCGCTCGGATGCAGAACATAAAAAAAAGTGAAAACAACTTTTTTTGTACCAATTTTTTCAAAATTTTTAAATTAAGTAAGGGCAGGAAAAAAATATCCTAATAAATTTTTTCGCTAAAGCCACGGTATTCCTGGAAAAAAATAGTGAAGTAACCATGTCACTCTGCGCGGCTAGCGCACGGTCAAATGCATACTATGGAACCTCTAAAAATTCTTAGCTGTTATATCGAGTAAAATAAAACTTTTTTCTCTTTCTGATTACACGTTTTAAACATTTTTCTTATTGAATAGGAGGATAAATAGTGAGTATGGAAGGATAATATATAATTATCAATGCATACACAGACACCACACAAACCCGCTGAATCGTTCGCATGAATTTTACGTGCCTTTACTGTATTGTATTTATTACAGGTACACCTATCCACATTTCAGCTATATCCAATGGAGTCTTTATACATTTGTTAATGTATTGGAAAAGTTCCAGAATTTGTATTCAAAACAATCAAACATATTTTCATAGTTATAAGGATAAGATCGTGAAATCGCAATTTCTTATCATGATCTGATTGATCATATTTTCGAAAAAATGCATACAAGTAAACGATTTTGTGATTGAACATACGAAAAATATACATTTTTTCTGAAATAGTGATATTTTATTTTTTCCAATGGGTCAATTTCTCGACAAGTTACAGCCTCCAATACATATATTTATCAAAAAAAAAATCATCAAGCAAGGAAATTAAAATGATTTGAGATGTACTTTTTTTGATCCTCGTTACTACAACGTAATAAACCATAATAATCATGAAATGTACATACTTTTTAACAGTTCTCAATGAAGAAAGAATTTTTTTGAAGAGCTTTTATTTTTTGCTATATTGTTCATTGCGACGATGGAGTTCGGGCGTGATAATAAATATAAGTATATTTTTCCCATCCATCCTTTGCTTGTATTGTTTAAAACAAAAAAGCATCAGAAAGCTACAATTTCCATCTTTTAAATGAACCAACACTGATTGAACAAATTCTGATTTAGTGACATGTAATTCAGTGCGTCGGTGTCACAGTCATGCGTATTCAAGCGCGTGCACGCATGGATCTCTGTCCGAGTTATAACGTTACATTTTTTTCCGGGAAAACCGTAGCTTTAACGATAAATTTTGTTAGAACATTTTTTGTTCATAAATACGTGATCTATCCATCTGTATTTTTTATTTTTTTCTAGCTTGATTTAATTTCAAAATTTTGAAAAAATGAATTTAAAAATTTTTTTCACTTTTTTTGTTCTGCACCCGAGAGAAATGTAAACTTTTCAGGATATTATTCTACACACTTTCACGAACACATCAAAAAAAAGTTTACACAGTTTGCAATTTTTTGTGGGTAAATACCCACGTCGACTGGGCTATTAATAATAATTTCTCGTTTTAATTCTGGTAAGTAAAAAGGAATAAAATAGATAATTCACTGTAACATTTTGTCATTTATTTTTTAATATATGTTCTGATCGTAGCAACTACAATACGAATTTATTGTATATCCCTACAACTATATAATATTATTTAATGCTTTACCAAATTACATTAGAAATATGAGTAATTATAAAAAAATTTAAAAACGGACCAAAACAGTTTTTAATCGATAGCATTTTTTTTTTTATAAAATTGATTGTTTTTCGTTTCATCCCATGGGACTTTAGTAAATATTTAATCCCTCCGGCAATAAAATTAACAATTTAATTGTTGGAAAAAAGAATTAAATTGATACCTTTACTTCCGGAAATGTAAAAAATACAATAGATGATAGAGCTATTGAGAGTAAAATTACTAATTTACTTAATTGTTCAAATCAGCGTAATAATTTAAATCAACACATTAGTTTAATTATATTATTTTACATTACAATGTCTTGTGTAGTAGAGTACTGCCATTCTTATAAAAATGAAGGTGATGTTTCAATATTTGATTTAGCGTGTAAGGATCTTAATTATTCATAATCGAAATTTTGTGTATACATCTATCACAAACATCACCAAATAACCTCGCAAAATAATCCCTAATGTATTTTACACACGTATCATTAATAAATAACACAAAACTATTGTTAGAGAACTAACAATTCCTAAATTATACATGGTAATACATATCTGAAATATATTTATGAGGTATTACTAATATCGAACGTTAACCTTAGTGTATAAGTTTTATTTTTGGTCTCTACCATTTTTTCTCTAAAACTAATATTTATTGAAATATTTGCAAAAAATAAAGTTTTCTCGAAATTACATTTATAGTTTAAAATGCATTTATTTCTAAAGCAAGTGCTTTAAATGAGCAAAAAAATTTGAGCGTCTAGGCAATGATACATTTTAATGAAAAACTGTATTTGAGATAAATTTTTTAAATTATTGGCTAATTAGAGTAACAAAATGGCGACATTTTTATATAAAAAATATATAAATACCTATATTTTCCGTCATAACTTCCTTATTTCTTATGCTACAGAAACGAGTAAAAAATAGTTTAAAAGCGCAATTGATTGTCTTTAATTTCATTTCTTAGCATGCTTAACGTAGGTGTCACAATTTCTGAGATATTTAACATTTAAACTAAATTTTTCGTCTTATAAACATTCGGACGCCATTTGTAAACTTTCATATTTCCGAAAGTATTAAATCTAAGTAAATAATTAAAAAAACGAAATTCATTATCAGTTTATCAGCTTTATTTTTGGAATCTACCCATTTTTCACTAAAACTAATATTTATTGAGATATTTGGAAAATAAAAAAAAATGGTTTTATCGAAAATGCCTGTATAGTGTAAACTTTAATTTTTTCTAAAGCAAGTGCTCTATTTCAACGAAAAAATTTGAGCGTCTACGTCATACTATACAGGGTGAGCCACGGAGGGAGGAGTATTAAAAGTATATGGAGAACGGATCAATCGATTGCTTTGAAATTTTGGTTACCAAGATAATCAAGTATGATCTCTCCAACTAAAATGTTTTCGAAAGTGCGGTGTTGCCACTTATACGTAAAACTGGCAACATCTTCGTTATTTTAAATGGAATACCTTATATATTTTTGCATTTTTTGGAACGTCGTCTCTTTCTGAGTAACTTCTGTTAACATTTCCCTATACCTATCTCAAGCCGTTTTTGAGATAATAATTCTTTTCTTAATTTATTGCCAAAAATTTGACTTTCAGTAAATCATGTTTTGTCCTACCCACGCAGCAATTAAAAATATTTTTTAGTTGCGGCTAGGCAAGGCCTGGGGGCATCTCCTCCATTAATCAAGTGTTTCGAATATCATACAGGGTGAGTTAGAGAACGCTTTCTATAAGTGAAAAATGCACGAAAGTCAATTTTTTTAAATAGAATGCCCTGTATATTATTACTGATTCGGAAAGGTGATGCATTTACCTATTTAAAAAGGCCTAATGTGCACCGTTTTCGATTTATGGGCACTTTCCTGTAACCTACCAAGAATATTAGTCTTTTGGTATATCATAACGGGTGGGCCATGAAATTTTTAATTTGTCATTTTGTAATGACGACATGCTATTTTTCCAAATAAATTTGATGTTACTAATATTTGCACTTAATTTGCATAGCTATAGCACAAATATGGCAGAAAATAATTATACAGAGTTTTAATGGATTTGTTTATTATCCATGGAGAGTGCAATAAGATTGTCAGCAGAACTTGTAGAAGATTTAATGAGAAATATCCGGATTTGCCGCAGATGAACAACATAAAGTTTCTACGAATTCAGAGGAATTTTACAAATTTTAGTTCGACATTAAGAGAACCAAGAAATTTACCTAAACCTGTGCTGGCATATTTTCAAGCAAATCCCAGTATTTCATACTTTGTGCTGAACGGGATTTAGGATTGCCATATTCATCCATTCGAAGAATACTAGCAAACCACGAAATGTATAATTATTTTACAATAGTCCAATTTCTCATGCCTCAGGATTATCTACAGAGAATAGAATTTTGTGAAATTTTTTAAAGAAAATTATATGGACTGATGAATGCAAATTTTCTAGGGAAGGGATTTATAACACACGAAATCGTCACCATTGGGCCACAGAGAATCCCCACGTTACTAGAAAGGCTGGTTTTCAAGTCAAATTTAGTTTCAATGTGTTTTGTATGTTAATGGATGACAAAATAAAATATTACATATACGACGGAAAATTAAGTTTCAGAAAATATTTAGATATAATTAGAACAATTGTGGAAGACTTCCTTGATAATCTGTCAATTGAAAAATATAGAACTTGTTGGTATCAACTCGGCGGGGCTCCTCCACATTGTACGTTTTTTACGTGTAAGGTGGTGGTGTAGTTCTTACACTTTTGACTCGGAATCCAAGGGACCCGGGTTCGAAACCCAAATGGGGTATGGTATAGTTTTTTTTATTTTTACTTTATTTTACACTGAGTCTTTTACAAACTAAGTTCATATTATAAAATTAAAAATGTCTAAAACTAACATTATTTACAAAAAAGTGCCAAGAGTATCCTAAAGAATGTGTAACAATTATATAAAAGTTCAGTGAACAGGCGAAGAGTACGTTTTTAGCTTGTTTTTTCAGCTACAGAAACAATTAAGAAACAGTTGAAAGCTTAGTTAATAACCTATTATTCTAGCTATTAGAATTTTTGACGTAGGTGTCACAATTTCTGAGATATTTATCTCTCACTATAAACTAATTTTCTTATGAACACTTGGATCCCAAATATAAACTTAAATATCTCTGAAATTATTAATCCTACATCAATAAACAAAAAATATAATTAATTCCCAGTTTGTACTTTCTGTAATTGGTCTGTAACACTTTTTCGAGATACTTGGCGAAAGCCATTTGGAAATACCTTTTTTTTAAGCCAAAATCGTAATTTTGAAGTCGTTTAAAATAGTAAAATTCGATTCTTTTTTATCTCCAATAAATATATCTATTTTTTAAATGCCACCCCCCTGAGAAGGGGGAAAATTAGTTTATAGTGAGAGATAAATATCTCAGAAATTGTGACACCTACGTCAAAAATGCTAATAGCTAGAATAATAGGTTATTAACTAAGCTTTCAACTGTTTCTTAATTGTTTCTGTAGCTGAAAAAACAAGCTAAAAACGTACTCTTCGCCTGTTCACTGAACTTTTATATAATTGTTACTCTGAGAAGGGGTAGCTTCCACTTCCTATAAATTAGCAAGCCCCCGCACAAGCCACCTTTCAGGGGGTGGCACTTAAAAAATATATATATTTATTGGAGCTGAAGTAGAATCAGATTTTAAGAAGAAAAGGTTTTATGCAATTTTTTACATAAATTGATTGTTTTTAAGTTATGACGACTTCAAAATTGCGATTTTAGCTTAAAAAAAAGGTATTTCCAAACGGCTTTCGTCAAGTATCTCGAAAAGTATTGCTTTATCGAAAAAATGTTACAGACCAATTACAGAAAGTACAAACTGGGAATTAATTATATTTTTTGTTTATTGATGTACGATTAATAATTTCGGAGATATTTAAGTTTACATTTGGCATCCAAGTGTTCATAGGATAATTATTTAGAGTGAGAGTTAAATATCTCAGAAACTGTGACACCTACATCAAAGATGCTAATAGGTACAATAATAGGTTATTAATTAAGCTTTCAACTGTTTTTTACTTGTTTATGTAGCATAAAAAACAAAGAAGTTATGACCGAAGCAATGTGCGTCTACACATTTTTTTAATAACAGCGTCGCCATTTTGTTACTGTAATTAGACAGTAATTAAAAAAAAAGAATTTCAAACACTGTTTCTCATTAATATATAGCATGACGTAGGTGCTCAAATTTTTTGGTTTGTATACAGCACTTGCTTTAGAAAAAAACACAGTTTAAACTATAAAGATTTTTTTTCATTTTCCAAATATCTCAATAAATATTACTTTAATTGAAAAATGGGTAGAGACAAAAAATAAAGCTCATAAACTGATAATGAATTTCACTTGTTTATTTATTTACATAGATTTAATAGTTTCGGAGATATGAAAGTTTACAAATGGCGTCCGAACGTTTATAAGACGAAAAATGCAGTTTAAATGTTAAATATCTCACCTACGTCACGCATGCTAAGAGATGAAATTAAAGACAATTAATTGCGCTTTGAAATTATTTTTTACTCGTTGCTGTAGCATAAGTAATAAAGAAATTATGACGGAAAAATATGCGTATTTATTTTTTTTTATATAAAAAAGTCGCCATTTTGTTACTCTAATAGCCAGTAATTTAAAAAAATTATCTCAAATACAGTTTTTCGTTAAGATGTAGCATAACCTAGATGTTCAAATTTTTTTGCTCATTTAAAGCACTTGCTTTAGAAAAAAATGCATTTTAAACATTAACGGTAATTTCGAAACACTTGGATACCAAATATAAACTTAAATATCTCCGAAATTATTAATCCTACATCAGTAAACAAAAAATATAATTAATTCCCAGTTTGTACTTTCTGTAATTGGTCTATAACATTTTTTCGATAAAGTAATACTTTTCGAGATACTTGACGAAAGCCATTTGGAACCCATACATACATTTGGAAGCCATACCTTTTTTTAAGCTAAAATCGCAATTTTAAAGTCGTTATAACCAATTTATGTCAAAATTGCATAGAACCTTTTCTTCTTAAAATTTGATTCTTTTTCATCTCCAATAAATACATATTATTTCTAAGTGCCAGCCCCTGAGAAGGGGCTATAAATTAGCAAGCCCCCGCACAGTATAGAAACTTTTTTGTGAAGCATTTACTATTATACTCGAAGTTAAAACCTCTAGTTACTGTACTATAAGTTAAAAGCATTTGTTTGTTTTTGTCGAAAAATCACCTGACGGCAACAACAACGAGCAGCAACGATTAAAATATAAATTGAAATATTTTCTGATTTGCGAGGTGTGCACTTCCGGTTTTTACCGATGCTTTTTACTTGTCTTCATCTCAGATAGATAAATAAAAATCCTATGTTACACGTATATATTGTTCAATATATAAAGTTACGAATCAAAATTAAATTTACATTATTTTAAAAATCTTTGTTCTACTGTCTAATATTTTCATTTGTCACAACAATATTGTACACGTCTGCTACATAAAGAATATCTCTTAGGATGCTGCATCTTAGAAGGTATGAATTTAAAATATAAATGCAAAGTATTATTCTGAATTCTCTTTTTAAAACAAGGTGTTGCAAGGCTTTATAGGCCTCACTCAGCTAAAGTCCTGGCGTCTCTAGAGTTCTTCTTCCCAGGACGACACTTGGAGGTCCTTCAGGTCGACACCAGTCCTTTTCAGGGCCTACTCTTACAACTCTATAGGGAATGTGTTGTTTTTGTCATCGCATCTAGAGCTTTTGCATCGATGAAAGATAAAGGATGGAAGGTGGACGGCTTTGTACTTTTTAGTGTGAGTACTTATTGGTTAGTCGCTCAGATGAAAAGGAATTTATGTAGTGAGTTTGGAGAGAAAAAAAGGCAGAGAATACACCACCCATCGTGCTCTTAAATGAATTGTTGTCGAGGATTATTATCAAGTGGCTTGATATACGATCTGGGTCAAATTTGTTTTTGTACAAAGTTTTAAAAATAAATCATTATTCCTTCGGTAAATAGGGAAGAGGGAAATTAAGTTACTGGGATGCGTAACTTAGCTTTGGCAATGACAATAATATAAAATAATTATTAGACATGTAAGAAAAAGTTAATGTAGTGTAGTCTAATAATATATAACTAATATATTATTATCGAAGACCTTAACGCAAAAGGGCACCTCTAACCAAATGAACATTTTATAGTAATTGTAAAAAAATTTGTTCTTATAGGGTATACTATTTCACGGAAGTAATGAAGGGCTATCTTTAACTGAAAATATAACAAAAACTGCTGCCCAAGGAATCACTACTTCCACATCCAGATTTTCTATCCAAGTCACTCACAACGAACAAATTTTGTATGTGGAAATAATTGTTTATGGAACTTTAATAATATAATAATTGAAATCCTCTACCTCAAAAACCCATAAAACGATACTCCACATCGGTACTGGGGTGGGGGTGCTGATAAGGGGTGGTAGTAGGGGTGGATAAAGTAAAAAAATATTTTGATGTTTCTGGTTCTTGTACACACACTAAATCACAATTTTTTTCCATCCACTTAAATAATGGGGTGGGGGATTCTTTTTTTTTACCTAATCCAAAATGGCGGGCTCCCAAAAGTTGTGTGATAGGGTTGTAAATAATATGTTAAAATTTCAAATTAAAATATTATCCCTTAGGGGTAGCGGGTTGGGGTCAAAAGTAAACATTTTTGATATTCTATATATTCAAAATGGCGGGTGCGTTGTGTTTTAGGGTTATAATCAACAGGTAGAAATTTTAGTGAAAAATATTTAGGTTAGGGGTAGCGGGTGAGGGTTAAAAGTCCAATTTTTTTATTTTGTGAATATCTAAAATGGGAGGCGCGGAAAAGTTTGGTCTCAGGGTTGAAATTGGCTGGTAAAAATTTTAAACCAAAATATTAAGACTCAAGGGTAGCGGGTTAGGATCGAAGACCAAAAAGAGAGTACGTACCCTTACAAATATTATCGATACTTACCAATTAGTAATATTTTTAAAACTATTTTTAATTACGATATTAAATTTAAATTACTTATTACTACCTACGTATTTGTTATCTATTATACGCATGTCCATATTACAGCATGAGCTGTGTTCTGCATACATAAAAGCTCGGTGAACAGTGAACACTGTCAGTTTTAGCCGAAACTTTAGATAGGTGCGTTATTTCCGATAGAGCTGGAGCACTGATTGCTTCTTCAGTACTCCAATATTTTGGTTTAATTAATGAATCTAACACAACGCATGTAATTGATAAAAACAAAGTTAGAAGAGCTATAAGCAAGAAGAGAGGTGAATTATCATCATGTGGTACGCCAATATCATTACGTGGACTTTATTTCGTAAAGACAAGGCCATGAAATTAATAGATAACCGTCGAAAGATAACAACCGAAGAACATATAGTTTTAATTGGAGAGCCCGGATCATCACATTTGGGACATGTCACACCTTCTACAGGTTCAGTTGTAAACATCATTAACGCCATTATCAGTTATTTTGAAAACTCTCGAATCCCAAATAACTCCTTAAAAGTCGTCGTATGTGATGGAACGGCTACAAATACTGGTCCTAAAGGTGGTGTTATAGCTCTACTTGAAAAACATTTTAAGAGACCACTTCGGTGGTTCATTTGCCAACTGCATGCAAATGAACTTCCACTAAAAGGCACTTGATCGAACATATTGACGGAACTGTATTTCAGGATTTTCAGGTATAATAGGAAAGTCGTTAGTCAAATGCGAGCAAATGCCAGTAGCTGCATTTAAGATTATTAAATCCGAAATTCCTATAGTTAAGGTGAAAGATCTTAACACATGTCAGTTATATTTTTATGAAATATGACAAGCAGTATTAACGGGATATGTTTCTATTAATCTTTCAAAACGAGAACCTGGCAAAATAGTCCACTCGCGATGGCTGACGACAGCAAATAGAATACTTCGCTTATATGTTGCTCTGCAGATTTGGTTATATCAGCAACGTTGTCAAAGTGTATGCGCCAATGTGGTTCAAAATAGAAGCACATCCATCATGTCTGCAAGGTGCTTCAAATGTATGGAAGACCACACAATTATCCAGATATTTATCAGATGAGTTGAAAGGAGTAGGTAGTTGATCCCGTCGTAATACGAAATGGATATTTTGCACACCATGAGAACATACTACTGAGAATGCTGGGCGATGAAAACCGGTGTATTAGAGAGTTGGCCGTTCGCAGAATATTAAAAGCTAGAAACGGCAACAATACCGACTTAAGAAAGTTTACACTTGCTCCGTTGAAACTAAATGTTACAAATTAGTATGAGATGATTGATTGGCAAGAATGTGAATATAATGAGCCACCATTAACAGTTGATTTATCCGAAGAGGACCTTAATCAAATTATAAATAATCCTGAATTGTCTGATAATTGAAATAAAGAAATTTCCTAATCACACACAAGCTGTGAAAAGGGCAGTAAAGCTTGTAACTGAAGCTTCAGCGCTGGATGGATTAATTAGAACAACAATTAGATCCTGTTACAAAATTCTCAAATTCAATACAAAGACAGATTCTTACAAGCAAGTTTTACCATAATGTTTATAGTATTTTTATTTTTACTTTTTATTTTTTAATAAAATCAAGTTTATTTTCACATAAGTACCTTTGTTATCAAACTTCCAATAAAGAAATTAAAGTAAAAATGAAGTTTATTGTTTCACACTATGATGATAAAACAAATAATTTCCCTTAAAAAAAATGGGACCTTTGAGCTTGTAGGGAATAGAAATGGATCCGATGCAGAACAGAGAAATTATCAAGTTGACTTTTAACCCTAACCCGCTACCCTTAAATCTTAATATTTTTGTCATAAGTTTTTACCTCTTATATATAAAACAAAAAATTTACCTTAAAAAAAATGGGACCTTCGAGCTTGTAGGGAATAGAAATGGACCGATGCAGAACAAAGAAATTATCAAGTTGACTTTTAAACCTAACCCGCTACCCTTAAATCTTAATATTTTTGTCTTAAGTTTTTACCTCTTATATATAACTGTAAAGCACAACTTTTTGACACCCGCCATTTTGAATATATAGAATATCAAAAATGTTTACCTTTGACCCCAACCCGCTACCCCCAAGGGTTAATATTTTAATTTGAAATTTTAACGTATTATTTACAACTCTATCACACAACTTTTGGGAGCCCGCTATTTTGGATTAGGTAAAAAAAAAAAAAAAGAAAATCGATGCACCCTAATGAGGGTGGCTAATTCCAAAATTATTTTTGAGACCTTAGCTTCTCTTGTATATACTAAATACCAATTTTATGAACTCTTACGTGCTTGATTTACCCCAAATTTACCCCAATTTACCCCCCAACCCTTCGACGGAACAAGATGAAAATATAATCTAGTTCTAGATCTCGTCAAAGTACATACGTGTGCCAAATTTCAAATCAACATCTCAAACGGTTCCAGAGTAAACGTGCGCCCAAAAAAAAGTTACAGACCGACAGAGAGACAGACAGATTTTTTTTTGCTCAAACTTAAAATCTCGACGTTTCATGACATTCTAAGCCTATTTGAATAATAAAAATTTTTTTAAAATTTTTTGTCGTTACTATACCTACTTCCACTGGATGTGGAAGTAATATTACAAAATATGTAGATTGATGCAAAAACTGAATTTCAATTAATAGTCTAATATCAATGGAATCCGTCAAAAGATATTATAATATATTAATGATTATTCACTCATTGACTTGACAGTCAATGGGTTCGTTTTTTGACAATATTGCATCAATTAAATGTTATTTTTGGTGGTAAACTAACCTAGATCGGCTTTTGACAGTACCAACACGAAAAATTGTCGTATGTAATATCACTAGTGCTTAAAATTTTATCGAAAATTTTTTCGAAAGCGTGTTGCCTGGTAATATAAAGAGTGCAAATTGGCAGTTTATTATCTGATTAAATCCCGACCGCTTTAGCGGGAGGGATTTAATCTTTGATAATAAACTGCCAATTTGCACGAGTTATATTAACTAGGGGCGACTTAGCTTGAGAAAAATTTTTAGATAAAATTTAAAGCACGAGTGGTATTTGAGGAGAATATTTCACGAATAAATAATTCATTAAGTACATCTTCAATATTATGTTTTCTCATTAACTGCCTTCAGACGTTTTCTTGTCACTTTTTGGAGTTTACTGACCTTTATTTTCAATTTCATCACTAATTTGATATACAGAAATATTTCCAAACCGACTCATATTGTCAAAACAGCAAATCTGAAACAAACGCAGTAGAAACAACGGAGATTCGCTATATTTTAAAATAATCTAGTGACGTTTCCATGGCAACTAGTAAATAAAACGAGTTGAAACCTTAGATATTATAATATATAGATTGGCTTAACACCTTTCAGGCGTTTCTGAGGTGTAATACGACGAGGAACGATAGAGAGAGCACTACTTTAGTACCGATGTCTCGCCCAAATAAAATGTACACCCATGGTTCCGAGATTGACATAGAGAGCGCCATCTAGCGCTACAAGTTATATTCCATAATAAATAAATGTTCATCGACTCATATTTACGTATTTAATCCTTACTTTTAACTTACGAAATTTATGAATTATGTTGAGGTTTGCTTTGTTAAGCAAAGAGAATTTTAAATACAACAAATTATAATGTTTGATGCACAGCTTTGATTCAACGAGTTACTTTTTGGTAGATTATCATATGTAAGTACTATACATTTTTAGTTTGTTCCAGAGCGAATGTGTACTTGACATTTATAATAAATGATTTGCTTACCTTTGTAACTACGTTATCGAGCTATTGAAAGCTGTGCTTGACTTGTTCCTGTATTATGAGCTAGGTATATTAAGTACAATCTTTGTGTGTAATTGTTACCTGATTGAACACTAGGAAAACTGACATAGTTACAGATAGGCAAAAGTTACAGCCTATATATTTCAGACAAGATTCGCTTTGGAATTGAGGTGTGTTTTTGTTTGCTACTACATAATACAATATTACAATTTACAAGGTAAGTACGTTAACAATTACTTAGTAATAAGCTAGAGAAGATATTTATAGATAAAACTTAAAAGCTCGACAAAAAACGTCAAAAAATTTTCGCATATTTGCCGCTGCAGCGACCTAAAAAATTAGAGCGATAAATTTTGCATGTTGGTCCTGTCAAAAGCCGATCTAGCTTGAATTACCACTAATAATGACGTTTGATTGGTGCAATGTTTTGAAAAAACGGGCTCTCATTGGCTATAGCGTTAATGAGTGAAATAATCGCTATAATTTTCTCTATTAACGCATCGAAAGATTTATCGTGGTAATATTTTGACGTGTAATCAGGCGCGGATTTAGAAAATACTTGATGGGGGGGGGGGCGCACATTTATACTAAAAATATGGTATTTTGAACTTTTTATTAAAAAAACCTAAATCTATAAACCTTAACCTTATAAATTACTGGCTCGGGAGGGGGCGCCCCCTCTCTAAATTCGCGCCTACGTGTAATGTTTAGTTTTGTGAAATATTATACGGAAATAGGGCCACTCGTGCCTTTAAATTTTATCTGTACATTTTTATTGTAGCTTATTGCTCATTGTTAACATATCTTTTAAATTGTGGTATTTTATCATACATGTAGTAATGTGATAATACCGTGCGTGTAATTTCCCATTAGACATGTACATTCACGTAGCGCGAGAGATATGACAATACAGCTTCCGTAAATTCCTCCGTCGGACGGAGCATCCCAGCTCTGTTATTTCATTTCAGCCAGCTGGCACGCGCGATGTTGTAATTTTACTCCCTATGCCTAGCGCTCCGCTACACGCACGGTATAAACATAAGATAACAGACAGACAACTCCACATAACATAACACATAACAGACAGACAACTCCCAATTCCAAAGCCAAGCTAAACACAGATTTTAACGTAGTTACAAAATAATTTTCAGTGCGGCAACTAAAATTAAATAGAAATACCTATCAAGCAGGCAAATCAATCACAAGTTAAACATACTCGCTCTAGAATCAAATAAACTAAAAATGTACTTACATACGGTAATTCATCACAATGTAACAATACGTTAATAATTCGGAAAATCAAAACTATGCACTGTACATTATAATTAGTTGTACTTTAGGTTCTCTCTGCTTAATCAAGCAAAGCTTAACTTCTTAAATTAAAAATAAGAATTAAATAGGTAAATATATATCAATGAACAGTTTAATATAATTTTTAAATGATTCACTGAGCACATAGTTTGGCGTGTTGTTCTTATGTAGCGTTGCCTAGATTGCGGTATTAGAACTTGTGCGCTCTCTGTCTTTACTCGTAATGCGTTTGGTCTAAGCGTGCCCGATAACTTTTTACAGTGAAAACTTCTCAGCAGTTTTGGGCCAGTAGTCTATGCACTGCAATAGCTATAGTTTAATGCATTTTGTTTTTCTTGATTCTCATTATATTTAAAATATGGCGAATTCCGCGGACCTTTAAGTTTCTGTAGCTGCATTTGTTAATTATTTATACTTACTTTGTTTCTGATTAGACGAGTCGCTTTGGAAATACATTTTTATTTGACGTAAATGATGAAATTGAAAATAAAGGTCAGTAAACACCAAAAAATGACAAGAAAACATATGGAGGCATTTATTGGCAAAACCTAATATTACAGATGTTTCATACAGGGTGTTTCACAAGAAAACAGACATGCTTTAATGGCAGAGAGAGGACACCGAGTGTAATCATAATCATCCATAGAAAAAGCTAGTTCGGCCCTCGTTGCTGAAATACATATGTTCATGTATTTTTGCCAAAATTTCTTTTGGTTGTTACTTTGTAATGGAATGGAATAATAGGTTCATATTTGCCACATATAATAATACTAATGATCATAAATAAGCACTTGTATCACATACAAAAGAAATCCAGATCAGGACTTGAAAAAAATATGTTTGTGTTGTTCTTAAAAAAAAATACCCTGTATATGTTTTTTTATTTCAATATTGAATTCGAAAAGTACATATAAAACCAAACAAACTAGATTCATTAAATTTTTTGCCACACTTTTGCCGCCTTCGAAATAAATTCCAATAAAGAATGCAATATGAGACTCTAGAAAATATCGATAACATAGCCACCCCAAAAAAAAAAAATAAAGTTTATTTTCCACAGGTGAAAGCCACCTATCCCAGTATTTTTTCGGCCGCTGATTCCAAAAATCACGTCAAAAAGATATGTTTCACTGCTCAGTTTTTTGCAAACTGACATTTCATCCCCAAATTCGGGGTTAAATGGTTATTAAATCTAATAAAACGACACGCGTTGAAATGAAACTTCTGAATCGTTTAAAATGTCTGATTCTTTGTAAACTGGTAATTCATGTTTAATTTGTCTTATCGAAATAGTTGGGTCAACATGCACTAAATCTAATACATTGATTTCCGTTTCTTCAACCACAACAAATCTTTCTACAATTTCTATATCAGGTTCAGTTCTAATTTAGAACCGAACCTGAAATTGAAACTATTTCGCCCGGTTGGAGCATCAATTTAGAACTTCTAAATTGATGTTCCAGCCAGGCGAAATAGTTAAGGAGGTTGTCTTCTTTCTGGATATCTCTGTCTAGACAGAGTTTGTGCTCTATTTGCACTACGTTGAGTCTCTCCATAGATAATCAACATGTTTACTTTTTCATCTCTTGAATATAATTCAGTCATTTTATATTAATTTACTTCTTTATAACAAATTCAATACACTTACTTCAGATAATCAGTAAGTAATGTCAAGAATAATTCAATTGTTGCGAATGTCTGTCATTTTCATGGCTATCTGAAACGTTGGATTTAAATGTAGATTGGTACCATATTAAAATCATCTGTTGGCGCTTACCTTTTAAAAATACTTTTATTGATACGAAGGATATCGTTAATAAATGATTAATGGCAAAAGAAATTCAAGTTTATGAATCATTATTTCTGATTAATAAAAGAAATAGCACGGCCCCAGTAAAAAAATTTCCGTAGGATCCCTACAGAAATAAAAATGAAAAACCTAAAAATAGTCGTACCTATCAGTAATTCAAATAACTATTTTGTTCTTTACAGAAAAATCTACAACCCTACTAATAATTTTCACTAATTTTGCTTAGTAATTTTCTTACATCGCGTTCATCTGATGCGGCCATTTTGAAAAAAAATTAAAAATTGGTCGTATCTCACTTATTTTTTGGATTTTCTAAATTGCAAAAGAACTGTTGTACTTAAAATATTATGCTTAACAAGAAACCATTAAAAAAATATAGTCATTCTATTTAAGAAAAAAAAGTTGATGTCACTTCCAGTTTGACGGAAGTGTTATCTTCGTTCCTGTTAGTCTAAAAGTAGCCCACTTTTGTCTAATTTATGTGTACCAAAAAGGAAATTTTTAAATTAAAAAAAACAACCAAGGATTGAGGGCATACATTGACTCGTGACTACCCGGTATACTATTACTACTTACAATGGCTGTTCAACCAAATTAACTACTAAAAATTTATGTAATACTGGGCAATATACAAGAAAAATTTTACATTGTCACGAACACAATTTCCATTGCCATCATAAAAGGAACTTTAACGGAATGAGATGATGCTATGTGTAAAAATAATCCATTTACCGAAATTTACTACTATGTTTTATTTTCGGCTGGTAATATCATTAAGTAATATGTCTGAGACCACAAAAATATTATGTCTATCCGTCTAGTACGGCTGTTAAAGGAAAGTAGAGTAGATCCGTCACACTTCCGTAAATTCAAGGCTCGCCCAACGGACGTATAGGAGAGCATTACATTCACAGCTATGTTGTTGGGTGAGTGAACACGTCACTTCCGCTGTCGTAGCGCCACCTACGTCAGCTTTAACAACCTCTGAACTCTTATTCCACATTACCGGAAATGGAATGGGGATGCAGTTGCCGCTTGCAGAATTTCTCACAATGCAACTTAACATGTCAGCTGGAAAAGCCCTACTTGCTTATTTGATCTTCGTTTTAATCAATTGGATTTAAGCATAGTTTATGGTACTGTGTGAAATAGAAATTACTGGTTTCAGTTAAATTATGTGGAATTTCCGCCCATTTCAGTCAGTGATCGGAATTGGTTCAATGGGTCTAAAGATCTCATAAATATGTCGCAACTTTAAAATTAATTAGCTTCATGTTACAAGTAATTGATAATGATAATAACATGTTTATTTTCCAACAGCATAAGCCAATTACACTATAAATATGAAAATATGAAAATAGTAGTAGAAAATACAAATACAAATATAAAAACTGTAATATCAGTGAGTAGAGTAGTATTATTATGAGATGGCAGGGGCGGAGCCAACATGCGCGAATGTTTTTACCAGTGGCGTAGCGTCAAATAATATGCTATTATTGTTAGTACACTAATTATTATTAAGCCAAAACTAAAAGAACTGTCAAACTCTTTCAAAATAAATGTGTACAACGTGGTGGGCATGCTCTGACACAAGTGCTTCGCATGTGACGTGTTTTTTTTTGTGCATTATTTGAGCGTGACCAGCTTTTTTCTCAGCCGACCGCCTTTCTAGAGAAATTATCCGCCAGAAATTAACGTTTTCCCGGGTTAGACCGGAAAGTGGCATTAGAGATCAGCAAAAGCGTACAGGGTAATTTTTTTTTGGGCGTCTATTAGAAGTATATCGAGAAAGAAAAATGATATCGATCTGAAAATTTGGCTATAGGCCTAACTGAGGAACGAAAATATTTTCAAAATGGTGGAATTTCCGGTTATACCGGAAGTTGACCCCGACTTTGTTATTTTAAATGGAATGCCCCCATTTTCAATTTTTTTTAGATTCTGCAGTTAATTTAAACAACATGTCGTTAAAGGTTTCCTACAGCTAAAAATTAATATTTCCGGAGATATTATGGTTAAAGTGCCGCGTTTTTTGCTTTTGATCGATCAGGACTCCGGCAAGTACAATGCACCGCCGAAGTTGGTGTTTTTGTGTTATTGACGGGTTTAGGTAAATATCTCTTATATCTACTTGTTATTGTAAAGTTCGCTAGCATAGAGTCAATGTCTTTTCGATTTATTTCGCTATTTTTGTAGTGTGATTTGATTAAAACCAAAAAGTCACTTCTACCCTCTCCTAATTTGCTGTCAATAGTGTCATCCCCAAGACTGTTAAAGTGATGGTTGTAGCGCGTTACGTCAGATTGGTTAAAGTCATTGGCGGCGCATTTCTACAAAAATTAAGGTAATTTTTTTGGTCATTTTTTTTTTCGATTTTTCATTTTTTTTACTCCTTTCGGTGGGGACAACCTACTGATAAATTTTCCGCATATCATGGTAGATCATCCTGTATATGTACCTTTAATAGTATATTATTCAATGAGTGGTAATGTAGGTAATAACTCATGCTGATAAAGTTTACAGCACTCGCCTGCGGCTCGTGCTGTAATTCATCAAGTGAGTTATTACCATTATCGCAAGTTGAATACTATACTTTATCTTACGATTATAACAATAAATATTAAATTGAGAAAATTTTGTTTAAATTAATCAGTTTGTTTATTAATAAAATTAACTGTAAAATTTAATTTTTGTACACACTTTCATATTTGTCCTGCGATTTTTCGGGTAATAAATTATATATTGTATCATTAGCTACTTGTCTTCAATCTGGTGGTGTACATATTAGTTCATCTTCACTAACCGAATTCATTATTTTTGGCATAATTATTACTTAACTTGATATGAAAACGTCGAAACTATTCAAACATGATAATCACCTTCCTCCCCTCAATAATAATGAGCTGTTCTATTTCACCGTACCGGAAAACAATTTCTCTCGGACAGAGCCACCTTCGTGTGTCGCGCGTTACGTCGACTGGTCAGGCTAGGTATGAAAATACCTAGATATCTTACTCATTATAACTCACGCTATTTGTTTATAGATACTATTAATTGTTCAAAAGCAGTTCATTAATTAGTATGTAACTTAATAAGAGTAAATAAACTTTAATAACATGAAAACACTAATGCAGTTATGGCAACTATTATCAATTAATTCTGACTACTGACCCGATAATTACCTACTTATCTCCATTTTTTAATGTGGGTTGTTCTGTCTTTGTAGATGAATAAATAAGAACCTTAATAACTTTTACACTAACATTTATTATTCACAAACAATACAACTGTACATGGGTATTATCCGAGAACCGACTACTTGCGTACCGCCGCGCCGGTAGGCAGCTATCTGGTATACAAAAACTTACAAACTTTTTATATCACAGACAGACTTATATACAGGGCGAGTCTTTACAATGGTAACATACATAACACCTCCCCCTCATATTTAAAACGGAATGTATAAACAAGCACGATTAGATTATGTTACTTGAAATCTATTAGGGGCCTTTAATTGACTTCTTCTTCGAAGTACTCGCTCTTCCACATTATTATCTGTAGAAGTTCCAGGTTGGGCAATATCTATGTTATCACTGTTTACAAGTTCACCATTAGGAGAATTATTTTGAACAGGTATTTTCGTTTCGATTGGTATGAGTACAGGATTATTGTTTTCCAAATTACCATCTATATTATCTGAAGTTTGTCGTGGAATTATGGATACAGAACTCTTGGGTTCAACCATTTTATTATTTTTATTTGGC
This sequence comes from Rutpela maculata, assembly GCA_936432065.2. Lineage (NCBI taxonomy): Eukaryota > Metazoa > Arthropoda > Insecta > Coleoptera > Cerambycidae > Rutpela > Rutpela maculata. The sequence goes on along the minus strand of OW386285.2, from coordinate 137,606,030 downwards.
TTTAATTGGTTTTTATGCCGTTTCCATTTTATTCCACCACCTACATCAACAACATAGGTTCTTTGGCCAATAACGCTATCAATGTTGCCTTCGCGCCACTTCGGATTATTCATTCTATAATCGCGCACCCAGACATTATCATTTTTCTCAAATATTATATCACGCCTACGCCTATAATAATCTTGTTGATAATTTTGTTTAGATTTCACTATGGCCTCAGTTGAAGGTAACAGCAGATCTAATTTTGAACGCAAAAATCTACCCATCAACAGCTTTGCAGGTGCCTCACAAGTGGTAGTATGCGGTGTATTTCTATATTGTAATAAGAAACGGTTTATTATTAGGTTTACATCGTTAACCCCCTCATCTCTACCTTTTAGAATAGCCTTTTTCATAATTTTAACCGCACTTTCTGCCTGCCCATTTGTGGCAGGATGATATGGCGCGCCCATTGAATGTTTAATACCATTTTTAGCGACAAAATTTTGAAATTGCTCTGATATAAACGTCCGACCGTTATCTGTACATATTTCCCTTGGTAAGCCAAATCGCGAAAATAACTCTCTAAGTATATTTATGGTTGTAGTTGCTGTAATATTACTTACTTCAAAGCATTCTATCCACTTGGACGTTGCATCCTCAATTACAAAGAAATTTTTTCCCAGACAAGGTCCAAAAAAATCTGCATGCACTCTATTCCAAACCTCTTTTGGCCAATTCCACACAACAAGTGAAGCTTTTGGTGGATTATTTCCAAATTTTGCACAAGTTTGACATTTGTTGGAAATATTTTCAATTTGTTCATCAATAGACGGCCACCATACGTATGAGCGCGCTAATGACTTCATTTTAATTATTCCCATATGTGAGGAATGAAGTTCAGTTAAAATATGAATTTGATATTTTATTGGAATAACTACACGGTACCCCCACATTAAACAACCTTGTTCTATTGTAATTTGATTTTTCCTTCTAAAAAATGGAACATACTGTGCTGATGGCGCCTTATTTGGCCATCCATTTCGCACGTAAAACATTATTTTACTTAAAATTGGATCAGAAGCAGTTTCACATTTAATTTTTTTAAAATCACATACAAAATCACTTTCTTCCACGTAGTGCAAATATGAAACGTTATCACTACATTGATTATAATTTAAATAAGATATTTTATTATTATTAAGACTGTCCTCAATCGGTAATCTCGACAAAAAATCTGCATTATTTTTATGTGAACTTACAAAGTGAATTTCATAATCAAAAGCAGAGAGAATATGTGCCCATCGCTGTAATCTGTTTGCGGCAAAAACAGGTATACCTTTTTTAGGACCAAAAATTGTCAAAAGCGGCTTGTGATCTGAGTACAGCAAAAATTTCCTTCCGTAGAAGGAAAAATTTTTGTACACCGAAAATTATGGCAGCTGCCTCTTTTTCGATTTGACTGTACTTGGATTCTGCATCATTTAGTAACCTGGAAGCATATGCAATAGGTCTCTCTGAGTCATCATCGAAAATATGGCTGATTATGGCCCCAAGGCCATATTGGCACGCGTCGACTGTTAACTTTATTTTTAAATCTGGATTATAATGTACCAACACCGACGAAGACATTAATTTTTTTTTTACATGTTCAAAACTTTTTTGACATTTCTCGGACCATTTCCATGGCATATTTTTTTTTAGTAAATTATATAGAGGCTGCAAAATCACAGATGCGTTTGGGATGAATTTACAGTAAAAATTAACCATGCCCAGAAAAGATTTTAATTTCTAGGAGGTTGTACATTTTTTATTGCTAAAATTCTTTCTTCTGTTGTATGCAACCCATATTTATCAATTTTATGACCTAAATAATTAACCGAGTCTTGAAAAAAAGCACATTTTTCTTTTTTTACTTTTAAACCCACTTTTTTTAAAATTTCAAAAACTTTTTTTAGACGCTCCAAATGTTCTTTATCATTTGCTCCGGTTACTAGAATATCATCTAGATATATCACAACCCCGGGAATTACAATCAGCTGCTCTATAATTTTTTGAAAAATAGACGGTGCGCTGGTAATACCATATGGAAGTCGTGTGTATGCAAAAAGCCCCTTATGGGTAGAGACAGTCACTAATTTTTGACTTTCTTCTGTCAAAAGGACCTGTTGATATGCCTCAGATAGATCTATTTTCGAATATTTATCTCCTCCTTGCAATTGAGAAAACAAGTATTCAATTCTAGGTAAAGGATACTGCTGTACCTCCAAGTGAGGGTTAATTGTAATTTTAAAATCACCACATATTCTAATACTACCGTTTGGTTTTAATACAGGAACAATGGGCGTGGCCCATTCTGAATATTCAACAGGAACTAAGACTTTATTATCAATCAAACGTTGAATTTCTTGTTCTATTTTCGGTCTTAATGCAAAAGGGACTTTACGTGCTTTAAAAAATGGGTAATAATAAGTTTCATTTGAGAATTGTTTTATACGCCAGTCTACTCCGGCAGGGCAACATATTCATTAGAAGACAGTTAAGCTTTAAATAAAAAAAAATAACAATGTTGACATTGGCAAAATACTGAAAATGTGCCATTATGGGGCACTGCCGTGCACTTCAGCCGGGTAATATAATACAAGGCAGACCAAGGTAATTTTGAAAAATTAATATTTTCCTATAATCCATATAAATTTTAGCCGGATGTTATGTTTTAGCCGGATTATGTTCCAAAATTAGCTTCATTTAAGGACTCTTGTCAGGATATGCTTGGGGAGGCCAACGGTTTAGTGTTTTTTGTATATGTTCTTTTGAATTTATCATGAATTAATCGGATGTTCGATAGCATAGAGTTTCGTGAGGTCTGCTCTCGGACTATAAGGTTTTAATGTGTAGTTCTGGGAAGAATAAAGGTGCATTTGTAAATTTCACCTTTTTGTATACCGGGTGACAGCGATATCACTAGCACATACATAAAATACTACATTTTGACGTATTTAATAAAAATCAAGAAGTTGTGTCACTTCCGGCTAAACCGGAAGTCCGAAAATATCTTCAAATACGTCAAAAAGTGATATTTTATGTCTGCATTAACTATGCCGAATTTCATTTTGATATCTTGTAAAACAAGGGGCAACAAAGGGGCGCTAGAGATGTCGTTGCCACCCGGTATAGAAGATTTTATTAAAAAAAGATTATTTCAAACATGCTTGATAAATTTAAAGACTATTACTCTTTTGCCCAAGGGCGGATCTGGACCTTGAGCTGGGGGGCGGGGTAATTATCCCGTTACCCCCCCCCCATAAATCCGCGCTTGCTTTTGCCTGTTTAAAAAATAACTGTTGCAATGTAGGTACCATTTACCTGCCAAAAACTTTATTATTATTTTCTTTTAGGTTCTTCGTAAGCATTGACATAATACGTACGTAACAAACAACGAACCTTCGTTAAATTGTAATAGTTTTATAATTACTAAATATGGAGAGTCACACTTTAAAATAATTTAACATATGTCCATAATAAAGGAAATATACTCAAGTTGCATGAGATATCATTGAAGGTTCTTTAAAATGTGCTTTGCAGATATATTTGAATTTTCTGCGACTTATCAAACGAAGAAGAAAAAAGGAATTACTTAAAGAAATATTTATTTCAGAATGCGATATTTAATAAGCACTGAGTTAGATACGAACGCTATCTCGCAGGCACAGGGTTTCAGTACAGCACTAAAATCCTTTTCGTTCTCCAAATTAAAAGGATTCATTCTACGAGATGAGAAAAGGTATGTTAGCTTTGAAGATTAGGGATTTGGACGCCTTATTATTTTAACCCACCCCAGAATAACTACCTTGAATAGGCCTTTGCAAATTACTTATTTAATTCGTTTATACCCTGCTATACAATTTGCCGGCAAGCAGCTTAAATTGTCGTTAAAAAATGCTTCACGAGATTTAATGTTGCATTAATTTATAGTGAGCTTGGTTAGGTAAATTAAACGTAAAATATTAAATATGTTGATATAAAGGTGCGTTTGCATGCTTCTTTTTCTCTAAAATGTTTTTCTGTCTCTTGTATTATTCATTTCCATAAGAATTCTCCTCAGTTATTTAAAAAAATCCATTTATATGGGCAAAGCTGTATTGTTCCGTTTTCCGTAAATTAAACTCAGGTCAATAAATGGATATCCTTAACTGAAACAACGTGATTGGCAAAATATGATTTTTCAAGAATACTAGTCCAGATTCTGGAGACGTTTTTCTTTCAGTCCTAAGTAGCTATCAGATATACAGCTGAACAGTGTCGTATTCAAGCAAAATTGTCTTCTCAATCCGAAGCCGGCGCATAAAAATCGGGGATTGCCTTAATCCACGATTTTACTTATTTCTGAAATTGCGAAAAATTGAATTTTTAAAATATAACTTGCGTTTTTTCCCACACAACATAAGCTAAAAATGTATTATTTTTTTAATTGTAGCCTACAATGCACTTAATATAACAGTGTAGTCAAAACACATCTAATATTTATAAAAACTTTAGAAAAAAATCATGTGAGCCTCCACGCAGTTGGCGCATTGAAAAATGTATTTTGAGAAATTGACAAAAACTACATCGTACGAAATTACAAGAAAAGACTAAAATTATTTTTAGTGATTGATTCGGGGACACTCGAATTGCGCACCCATTGATGAGGGTCACACTCGAATTGCGCTCACATTAAAATCAGGTACTTTATTCCCAGACTGAACTGCGCTCACTGCTCCCAGGTACTAAAAGTAGGAATAACTAAATATTGTCTAAATGTTGGTTCTGGCATTTTCTTAATTTTTCTGTGTTTCTTATTGGGATACAGAAAAATTAAGGAATAACTAACAAACTGACAAGCTAACAAGCCAACAAGCTAACAAGCTAACAAGCTAACAAGCTAACAAGCTAACAAGCTAACAAGCTAACAAGCTAACAAGCTAACAAGCTAACAAGCTAACAAGCTAACAAGCTAACAAGCTAACAAGCTAACAAGCTAACAAGCTAACAAGCTAACAAACTAACATACTAACAAACTAACAAACTAACAAGCTAACAAACTAACAAACTAACAAACTAACAAACTAACAAGCTAACAAGCTAACAAGCTAACAAGCTAACAAGCTAACAAGCTAACAAACTACCAAACTAACAAACTAACAAACTAACAAACTAACAAACTAACAAGCTAACAAGCTAACAAGCTAACAAGCTAACAAGCTAACAAGCTAACAAGCTAACAAGCTAACAAACTAACAAACTAACAAACTAACAAACAAACTAAATAACTAACGAAGATTTTATGAGCGAAAAACCACAAGACAGTAGAGTGGATCAGTTTATACATTTTTTAGTGGAAAATTATATCGAAAGTGACTCTCTATAGTCCAATTAAATAAGTCGGCAAATCAAAATTTTGAGGTAAATACTTGAATTTTTGATATAACTTACTTTGATGTATTAGAACACGATTAATGAAAGAAATTTTTTTCTGAACCCCCGGGAAGGGGTGAAAAAAATAAAATAAAGTGTTTTTTCAAAATTACTCAAAAATGTGTAAAAGATAGTAAACAAAGTTTCAAACAAAAATTGTAAAGCATGAAATTTTATATAAAAATGATCTCTAGACTTTTTTTGGTATTACTAAAATTAACGGAGTTAGGCTGGTTAGAAATTAAGGGATGATATGTACAACTTTAAAAAATCATAGCGTGCTGAAAAGTTAATGAATTTAAAAAATTTTTTTTTTCTATTTACTCAGAAAAATATAAACATTCGTTTCAGAGAAATGTATTTTTTTTTAAATTGTTAATAAAAAAGTTATAAAAATTTTAATTTTTTTATTTTCAATTAAAACCACTTTGAACGGTGAAACGAAATTATTTACCTGTTTAATTTTTTTCCAAACGTAAGACACTGCTCTTGTGACGTCACGATAACTGAAAAGAAATAAAGAATGCGTACGACAAAGATAAAATGGTCTCGTAGCTGCTGCGTTGCCTACAAGACGCGCATACGTCACATCTATACTGCCGTCATAAGTCATAAGGAGAATAGCCCATCTGTAAATTGTCGGTTGGCGAGGAAAGTAACAAAGGCGTTTGTTTTTTCCCAACTAGTAAATATTAATTAAGAAAATCATGTAGCTGCTTTTTATCCACTTATGTTTTTGTACTTTATAATTTTTTAATAATATTTTTAACTGCAGAACTCTTTGATGCTCATATATTATTAGAATCTCATTTATGACAAATATCTAGATGCTGCTTTTCACCTTATGACGGCAGTAAGAGCATCTGCGAGTGACGTCACAACTAACCTCAAAAATATGTTTCTTAAGATTTAAGAGTATTACGCAACTATTATTAAAATTTCTGCCTGGTTCCCGTATTTTCAACTAAAATCTAGTTCAGTGTAAGGTTTATGAAGTTCTAAATACTTTGTCCCAATAAAATAGGACTCTTTTTGTAGGTTGGAAATCTAACCTGTAATTAGCAGTCTATTTCTATTAATCAACAATATTGAAAAATTATTTACGCGAATTTTTAAATATTTGCTTAGAGCCAGTACCGGCTCCAAGCTAAAAATGCGTATACAAACATTAAAAATGAGAATAAACTTGAAAAACTTAAAATTTAAGGTTATGTTGGTTACATGATGCAGATGCCCGATATCTCAATGCAGCGGTGGTGAATGTTTTGGTGAATAAATGCTCCTACAAATTGTTAACAAAATTTTTAATTGTGGTCAAGTATAATAAGAGTGTATTGCGAAATCTACATACTTGTACACGCTTCGTTTTATGTACATTTTGGTTATAGGTATTAGATACGTGGAATTTTGTTTACGTGATCTAAATATTTTTAAAATTAATCTTTGAATTGTAGTGAAAGAAATTATTATTACTGTCAACACTTGCTGATTTCTACTAAATTTAGAATTATTTGTTTGACATTATTGATATAAATTAAAAATAAAGTACAAAATATACATTTTTTTTGCGAAAAAATTTTGCAGACGAATTATTGGAGTATTGTTAAATAATTGTTTGAAACATCGTTTTAAATTAGTCGAAAGAATGGGCTCCCATCTTGGGAAATACAGCGTTCTCGTCCCATCTTCTAGAGGCTTGTATATCAGTGTATGCTCGGAAGTTACGTAATTTCAGACGAGGATTACGTAGTGGATATACCATCCTTCGGAGGGGATGTAAAGCAGGCGGTCCCTTGTCTATTAAATGTTAGGCAAGTAAAAGATCCCTACTCTTCTTAAGGGAAGAGGTTCGGCAAAATTTCCAGGTTGGGGGTAGCTCGTCTCCTGGCGTCGGTGATAGGCCCTGGTAGCGGAAATAGGCCGACGTTAAACAGTTATAAAAAAAAAAAAAAAAAAAATTAGTCGAAATTCGCGTACTTCAACCAAGGTTGCAAAAAATGGTTTTTTTTATGCATTTTCGATTAAATTAATAAACTAATCCGTAATGTAGAAGTAAAAATTATTTGCAAAAATGAATATTTGCAATAGTGAAAATTATTTTTTTTTCCACATTAACAATTGAAATAATTTTTCTTCTTAATTTCAAAAAAATTGGCAATTACAAATATTTACATTACTTATTTTTTTAACTTTAACAAAATTTCAATTATTTTAATTTATTATTTTTTAAGACCATAAGAAATTATTATAAAAATTATTATAATTGTATACATATTTTAAAAATTGTGTACTCAGAAATATATTAATCAACACATTTTTTTGGATCATTAATTTCAATTTTGAATGAAAAAAAAATGACATTAAAAAAAATGATCGATACATTTCCATTAAAATAGATCATTGATATTATTCTATTCCTAATCTAAATAAAAATAAACAGTTTAAAAAATAAAATTGGATAAATTAAATAATAAATAATTGGATAGATGGATGGATAATGACAATTGGAAGAAAATAATTCATTCTTAAAACAAAATGTATGATCCATTCTATATTAAATTAATCTTATGAAAAGTTAAAATAGGAATTACTAAAACAAATTTGTTAACAATTTTTAGGAGCATTTTTTCACCAAAACATACACCACCGCTGCATTGAGTATATAGACTAGTTCACAAGTTCGAAGCCGTGTTAATGCTTAATAAAGCTCGTGAACATATGAGTGAGGGCTCATTGGATTCGGAATGACACCTAGAAAAATGTGCAAAAGTTTCAAACCCGCATATAAACAATTGCAAAAGTTACAAACAAATGAAGATTGAAAAAATAACGAGTTTCGTTTTTTGCAAATAACTCGAAAACTATTAATATTTAAGAAAATTTAAAGGAAGGTTTTTAAAGAGGAATGATTTTCAACTAAAAAAGTCTGAACTCCCGAAACTCTATGTCTGTTATTAATAATTTCAATTTAATGTTGAAAATGGAGCTCTGCGCGGCGAACACTAAGCCGTTACGATGCTCTGAAACCGGCCGTAATAAGTAAAAATATTTTTTATGTTATTAAATATTAATTTAAAAAATTTTAAAAAATTATGGTATTATTTAGATACTTAAAGGAACAATATCCCGTTGGAAAAAAAATGTTCACCGATTTTTCATAAAATGAGCCTATTGTTGTTTTGAGTTTTGCTCGAAAACTAAGCATTTTTCCTACAAACACGTCAATAGAAAAGTTGTTGAGAATTAAATTTCCAATCGAAATGGTACCTTCAGAAGTCAATTTTTTTTTACAAAAACGCCCAGAAAACAAAACAAAACAAAAAAAAAAAGAAAAAATGCAAAATTTTTTATCTTTTTAAATTTTAACCTGTAACTTTTTTCGGGTACATTTAGGCATAGACATTACTGCATAAAAAAAAGCTGGCGTTTTATCGTTAAAATGATTATTAACGGGTAAAACGTCAGCTTTTTTTATACAGAATATCTATGCCTAAATGTACCCGAAAAAAAGTTAAGGCTAAAACAAACAAAAAAATGCATTTTTCCGTTTTTTTTTTGTTTTGTTTTCTAGTCGTATTTTTGTAAAAAAAAAATTGACTTCTGAAGGTACCACTTCGATTGGAAATTTAATTCTTTACAACTTTTCTATTGACGTGTTTTTAGGAAAAATGCATAGTTTTCCAGTAAAACTCAAAAATGTGAAAAGTGGACCTTTTTATCTCAAAAACGCACCCCTTTAAATGGTAGCACTCAGCGGTTTTCTCATATTTTGGGGTCAATTGAACATAAGAAACAGTAAAAATCCTTTAACGTTTTAGTTCCTTTCAACCCTCTTTTTTTGGACATAAAAATATTGTGATTAAAAAATTTTATTTAAATTTTTTTTTTAATTGTTTATAATATTTTGTTCCATTGTTTCATTATTTAAGCAAATTATTAAGAAAAAAATTCATTCTTAAACTGTATTATTTGCAATTCTCTACAAGATGGAAAAAAGAAAAAAAATGTTGTTAATTTATTTGTTTCTTTAATAAACAATTTGTTATTAACAATCGCCGAATGTGTTTATATTCTTTTTAGATAGAAAAAAAAATAACAAAAACAACCGTATACATAAACATGTTAAATTTATTTTTCTTTTTACATGTTTATGTATACGGTTGTTTTTGTTTTTTTTTTCTATTTAAAAACATTCGGCGATTGTTAATAACAAATTGTTTATTAAATAAATAAATAAATTAACAACAAACATTTTTCTGTTTTTCGTCTTGTAGAGAATTGCAAATAATAAATTTTAAGAATACATTTTTTTCTTAATAATTTGTTTAAATAATGAAAAAAAAGAAAAACGTTATGATAAACAATTAAAAAAAATTTAAGACATTTTTTTAATTTTTAATCACAATACTGTATTCGCGAAAATCAAACAAATGAAGCCAGTAGGGATTTACCTTCGATACACACAAATTCACCAATATGTGACAGCGATTTATATATCATGACAAATTTCCGCTGTTACTTTACTATATAAACTTTTCCTTATACGTGAATTCCTTTGTATCGAAGGTAAATCCCTACTGGGTTCATTTGTTTGATTTTCGCGAATAATAAAATGGCAAAAAAAATTTTATAGGGTCTCCATGAAGCGAAATAATTTTAGTGGCTGTTGTTTAACAATTATCCGACTTGATAAACGTAAACTCTAAAAAAAAATTGTTAATTAACAATAGGCTCATTTTATGAAAAATCGGTGAAACAATTTTTTTTCAACGGGATATTGTTCCGTTAAGTGTCTAAATAATACCATAATTTTTAAAAAAATTTAAATTAATATTTGATATCATAAAAAAATATTTTTACTTATTACGGCCGATTTCAGAGCATCGTAACGGCTTAGTGTTCGCCGCGCAGAGCGCTGAGAGATAGAGTTTCGGGAGTTCGGCTTTTTATTGGAAATTCATTCCTCTTTAAGAATCGTTCTTTCAATTTTCTTAAATATTAATAGTTTTCGAGTTATTTGCAAAAGACGAAATTGTTATATTTTCAATCTTCATTTGTTTATAACTTTTGCAACTGTTTATGTGTGGGTGTGAAACTTTTACACTTTTTCTAGACGTCGCGTCATTCCGAATTCAATGAGCCCTCACTAATATTTTTGCGAGCTTTATCAAGCACTAACACAGCCTTGAACTTGTAAACTAGTCTGCATCTGCATCATGTACCTAACATAACCTTAAATTTTAAGTTTTTCAAGTTTATTCTCATTTTAAATGTTTGTGTACGCATTTTTAGCTTGGAGCCGGTTCTGGCTCCAAGCAAATATTTAAAAATTCACGAAAATAATTTTTCAATATTCATGATTAATAGAAATAGACTGCTAATTACAGGTTAGATTTCCAACCTACAAAAAGAGGCCTATTTTATTAGAACAAAGTGTTTAGAACTTCATAAACATTACACTGAACTAGATTTTAGTTGAAATACGGGAACCAGGCAGAAATTTTAATAATAGCTGCGTAATACTCTTAAATCTTAAGAAACACATATTTTTGAGGTTAGCTGTGACGTCACGTGCAGATACCCTATAGATGTGACGCATGCGCGTCTTGTAGACAACGCAGCAGCTACGAAACAATTTTATCTTTGTCGTATGCATTCTTTGTTTCTTTTCAGTTAACATGACGTCACAAGAGCAGTGTCTTACGTTTGGAAAAAACTAAGCAAGTAAATAAATTCATACCTTCTTGAAAATGAAAGGTAAAAAAAAAATTTCAAAAGTAAATGTTCAATATATTAAATAATGAACAGAATGGTATATAAAAAATTTCGTTTCACCGTTCAAAGTGGTTTTAATTGAAAATAAAAAAACTAAAATTTTTATAACTTTTTTATTAACAATTTAAAAAAAATCCATTTCTCTGAAACGAATGTTTATATTTTTCTGAGTAAATAGAAACAATTTTTTTTTAAATTCATTAACTTTTCAGCACGCTATGATTTTTTAAAGTTGTACATAACATCCCTTAATTTCTAACCAGCCTAACTCCGTTAATTTTAGTAATACCAAAAAAAGTCTAGAGATCATTTTTATATAAAATTTCATGCTTTACAATTTTTGTTAGAAACTTTTTTTACTAGCTTTTACACATTTTGAGTAATTTTGAAAAAACACTTTATTTTTTTTTTTTTTCACCCCTTCCCGGGGGTTCAGAAAAAAAATTTCTTTCATTAATCGTGTTCTAATACATCAAAGTAAGTTATGTCAAAAATTCAAGTATTTACCTCAAAATTTTGATTTGCCGACTTATTTAATTGGACTATCTATTTCCACCGACAATATGGGCTGCAAAAACAGCAAGTATTTTAAGGACCACAAATGCATGTGAATCATTTCATTCAAAGGTCAAAAGTGAACCGGACCTAACCTAATCAATATGGTGTATCCAATATGGTGGATCCAACATGGTGCATCTAATATGGCGGACCCAACATGGTGGATGCAATTTGAACCCTGCCTATCACCCATGTCTAACTCTGTGAGATAAACAATCATTATAAAAGCGTTGTTTTACATATGAGAATAGATACCACAAGTCATAATAGACATTACTATAAGTTTTTCTCGGTCTTCCTTTGCTTCATGGTACGTCTAACAGCATCACGTCTTTTATCGTGGTTGCTTGTTAAGCGTACGATCTCACTAAAATATAATATTTTTATGTTGTTATGTTGACTGTCTAATGTTTACTTTTTTTTTTAAATATATCCTACCAATAAACAATCATTATAAATTATAACGAAGCGTTGTTTTTCATATGAGACAAATTTGGAAAAATTGTGTTATCTAAACTAAAAATGAAAATTTACATGTCTTGAAAATGTGAAATCTATAACACTGAACCAAAGTGAGCGTAGTTCGAGTGTTAAATTAGGATTCATTAGGAATGTGAGCGCAATTCAGTGGCACGGATTGATTCATACTAATATCTTGAGTGAAACGGGAGATATGATTTTTTTTTTAATTTGGCCGTCCTGTGATCGAGCGCGCTACGAATCGAAACCGATGTAAGCGGGCATTCATTTGCGTTATAGTTAGTTATTTGGTACTGTATTATTAGCAGTATTAGTAGGTAAATATTCCTGTGTTAGGTTTTACCGGCTTTATTTTGTTTAAAATATGTAGTTATTAATATAGTTGTTTAAAATGCCTTAGGTTTAATTACTTCCACGTCCAGTGGAAGTATAGTAACGACAAAAAATTTTTTAAAAATTTTTATTGTCCAAATAGGCTTAAAATGTCATGAAACGTCGAGATTTTAAGTTTGAGCGAAAAAAAATTTCTGTCTGTCTGTCTGTCTGTCGGTCTGTCAGTCTGTCTGTAACTTTTTTTTTGTGCGCACGTTTACTCTGGAACCGTTTAAGATATTGACTTGAAATTTGGTACACATATGTACTTTAACGAGATCTAGAACTAGATTATATTTTCATCTTATTCCGTCGAAGGGTTGGGGGATAAATTGGGGTAAATTTGGGGTGAATAGGTAAATCAAGCAGGTAAGAGTCCATGAAATTGGTATTTAGTATATACAAGAGAAGGTAAGGTCTCAAAAAAATGTTTGGCATTAGCCACCCCCATTACCACCCCCCACCTCCTTATTAAAGGGGATGAAAAAAAATTGTGATTTAGTGTATGTACAGAAACCAGAAACCTCAAAATATTTTTTTAATTCATCCACCCCCCACTACCACCCCCCTATCACCACCCCCACCCCACTACCGATGTGGGGTATCGTTTTATGGGTTTTTGGGGTAGAGGATTTCAAATATTATATTATTAAAGTTCCATAAACAATTATTTTCACATACAAAGTTTTTTCGTTGTGAGTGACTTGGATAGAGAATCTGAATGTGGAAGTAGTGATTCCTTGGGCAGCGGTTTTTTAATCATAACTTTAGAAACACTTAAATTATTACGTATGCAGGTAATTAACCTGAAATTGTCTCTAAATATGATAAATATGAATGTATTTATATCAGCTTAGCAAAATACATTCCAATTAATAATTAGAAATTATTATAATTGTAATCAACTTATATCTTGAAAAATGCGAAGATTCATAACCGTTAGGAAGCCGATATAATTATATGGCTAAAACTGTGTGTTTTGCAAGAGCAGCAATAGTGGCAAGTAACAGATATTTCTTATGGCCATTATTTTTGTGCAGCAAAATTAAAGTAAAGTTGTGGCTTCAAAAGTTTGATTCGTATTTGTTCTGCAATGAAATAATTGAAGGCGCAGCAACAGGTATTCATACCTCTCCTCCTTACAGCAACTCTTTTTAAGTCTATCTATGTACTTAGTGGGTGACATAACAAAAGCTACACATTTAGGGAGGGGGGAAAAGACAGAATTTAAGACGGCAATTCAAAATTGGGAAACACTCAATCCTCTGGCAAAATACATAAATGACGTGGAGGATTGCAACGTCATGGTATTTATAAACACTGGCTCCATATTCTTTATATGCCTGTATGGTCACTCAGATTTCCACGTAAGTCTAACGAACTAAAGGCACATTTATTTTTAAACTGCAAGAGCGATATAAAGTTTTACCATCTACTGAAGACGCATTTTATGAACATGCCAAGATATGTGCCTATACACATCTTATTTGGAAGAAAACATAATCTTTAAAACTTCCAGATGTTTTTCAGTATAATTGGACATTGACAAAAGGTGTTAATTCAAAATTAACTTCAACATCAATTTCGTCATGTCTAAGAGACAATCGAAGTCAGTCACTTCTAAGTAGCAGTTTACAAGTGTAAGAACAATATTTGCAAGAGGTGTTTCTGCAGGAGAACTGGAGAACTGGTTTTGCATAATTGATTATGTGTTTAGGTAAATGTACTGATGAAAACTTAATTATAATAATTTCTAATTAACACTGCCTAAGGAATCACTACTCCCACATCCAGATTTTCTATCCAAGACTCTTCTAAATCCTCTACTACCACCTCCACCGCATTATTAAGGGAGGTGGTAGTGGGGTTGGCTGAAGTAAAACGTAAATTGAGGCCTTTGTTGTACCCAAACTAAATCACATTTTTTTAAACCTCATTTAATAATGGTGTGGCGGTGGTAATGAGGGTGTGGGTTAGCTGATGACAAAAAAATTTTTGAGACCTTGGCTTCTTGTACAAACACTAAATCCCAACATTATGAACTCTTGTTTGCTTTACTAATTCACCCCAATTTATCCACATTTACTCCGCAACCCTTCAAAGTAATATTATAAATATATAATAATCTAGTTATAGAACGTGTAGATGTACTGTAGGTGTACCAAATTCAATATAAAAAACAGTTCCAGAATAGTCGTGCGCACAAAAAAGTTACAGACAAGACGGTCTGGTAGAATTTTTAAAATTTTGTTCCAACTTAAAATTTCGACGTGTCATGACATCCTAATCCTATTTGAACAAAATAAATCCCATTTTTTTCATTGTTACTCTGCTTCCATCATGTAAAAGTAATTACATAAACCTTTTAGGAATTTTAAACAACTATGTTAATAACTATATCGTTTAAACAAAATTAGGCTGGTAAAATCTGACACAGGAATATTGTACCTATTAATGCAGTGCCAAATAACTAATATATAATGCAAAAGAGTGCCCGCAGTTCGATTTGTAGCGCGCTTGGTCGCAGGACGGCCAAATTTAAAAAAATCATATCTTCCGTTTCACTCAAAATATCAGTGAATCAATCACTAAAAATAATTTTGGTATTTTCCTGTAATTTTGTATGATCTAGTTTTTGTCAATTTCTCAAAATAAAAAAAAAAAACTCGCAGGCTACATTTTTCCATGCGCGGGCTGCGTAGAGGTTCACGATATGTTTTTTTCTAAAATTTCTATAAGTATTAGATGTGTTTTGATTACACTGTTACATTAAATGCACTCTGAGCTATAATTTTAAAAAAACAACAGATTTTTAGCTCTTGTTTTGTGGGAGAAAACGCAAGTTACATTTTAAAAATTACATTTTTCACAATTTTCAAAATGGGGGTAAATTCGCGGATTAAGGCAATCCCTGATAAAAATCAGGGCGCATAAAAATGCGCCTTCCGGATTCGGATTCAGCGGACAATTTTACATCGAGTACCATACTATTCAACCATATGTCTGACAGGTACTTTGGCTTCAATAACAAAGCCTTAACTTGGAGCTCAGATTCCCGACTATACGCGCAGTAGGTAAAACGTAGCCCAAATAACACTAACGGAACTCTTATTGCGCTTAATGCTTTATAAACAGTACATTATGCCAACTTATAAAGCTAATTCGTTATATTGATGCTTTATTTAGCAATAAATTGCTTATAAAGCAGTTCGGTGGAACAAGATTGCTGGCAAAATGCTCTCAGAGTATAAATATAAAGCTATTTTGTGAAAGCATCTTATACAGCTATTCTTATTTCATAAAAGGTTTAGTGAGATCTTTTATACACATGCAAACCACATAGATTTATAGCAGGTGCATGAATATTCATGTAACATTTAAAAAAAATATTTTACACCGTAGCCATTTCTTTATAGTAGCTACATAACATTGAGTTTTAAAGGCTTTTGAAGCAATAATCTTTGCAATATTTTAATAATTTTTCTATTAGTTGCTATGATAATTAAGTTGTTCAAATATAGATTCTAGTACGTTTAGTGCTTGGTCAATAGTAAAGTAAAAAAATATATATCTTATAATTATTCTCCTTTGGGATCTTCGATCGGTTCATCTTTTGCTTCATATGAGAAGTTTGCTTTTTTTTCTTAAGCGGTGTTGTGGCGTTGTTAATTCAAAATTAACTTCAACATCAATTTCGTCATGCAGTTCACTTGCATCAACAAACATTTCATTAAGACTTATCTGATCGAAGATCCTTAAAAAATTTTTTGCAATTTTCTGAAAGAAGTGCAGTTACTTAATCGAAATTTTTGTTTGCATGAACTTGCTATTGATTTAATACAGTTTAATATTTTATGCCATATGACTATTGAACACAAAAACTTAAACTGGAATCTTAAAGGCTTTAAGACTTCAATCTTACACTTCCATCTAGTGTCACCCAAGGGGTTTAAAGTTAATTGTATTAAACATGTATTGCCCAATGGAAAGTAGATGCCGAAAAAAAATTAATGTATTTTTGGAGCATATTAAAGAAATTAGCGGCTTCCAATGGTGCTGCTTCTGCCATATTAGTAGTAGCGGTATATAGCGTTAATGCTATAAATAAAATTAAAATTTATATAAATATACGTATATTTGTTTTCTTTAATACATCTTTTATTTTATTTGATTTTTGTGTATTTCAAAGTATATTGTTATTATTTTTTGTTATCGAATGTTTTTCTTTTGTTTCTTCTCGACTCCATAGGAACTTTTCGAGTTCCAGTGAGTGAGTCGCTATAGTCGCTATATACACCCCCTCGTTAAAAAAGAAAAGAGTCAATCAACCAACGTGTCGATTGCGAAACGTACTTTTTTAATCGGCAAAGTGTCACATCTGTCAACTAATACAAAAGCTGGTTCAATATTGACAGTTATGACTTTGATTCCTTTCTTAAAGGTAAATAACTTATCTGAACGAGATAAACCTTTAAACGGTCCTTCGTATAAAGGAGTAAACGAACGTTTAAACCGTTCATTGCGAACAAAAATAAAATCGCAAGAGGAAAGATCTGAACGAACAAAAGTTTTGTAATTTCCATGCGAAATTGGAAGAACAACTTTTAAATTATTAAAATAAATGCGTAATTTGTCAATGAAATAAGGAATATCTGGGGAATTATACGATTCAACGAAAAATTCGCCAGGTAAACGAAGGGTTTGACCATATATAAGTTCAGCAGGTGGACCTTTAGGTCAAAGTTAACATTAAGGAAGGGAGAGTTTTTAAGTTGAAGTGGTAAAAAATCTTGTTTTAAAGAAGAAGTGTCGTAAATACGTGACAAGCTGTCAGCTATTACGTTATATTTTCCTTTAACATGTTGTATTTTACAAGAAAATTGAGCTATGTATTCTAAATGACGTATTTGACGAGGAGATCTTTTTGCTTTTGTGAATAAAGCGTTGATTAAAGGTTTGTGATCTGTAAAACAATTAAACTTTCGACCTTCTAGTATAAATTTAAAATGTTTAATTGCAGTATATAATGCTAAAAGTTCTTTGTCGAAAATCGAATAATTGGTTTGTGCTGTGGTTAATTTACGGGAAAAAAATGCTAACGGAGCAAGAAATCCCTTATTATCTTTTTGCTCTAAAACTGCACCCATGGCAAGGTTAGAACAATCGACTGAGAGAGATAAGATAGTATCGTCATTATTGCAAGGATGAGCTAAAACTACTGCATTACTTATAGCGCCTTTGGCTTTCGAAAATCCGCCTAAACATTCATCAGGCCAACTATTTATCTTTGTAATTTTATCATGAGATAAACTGTTACAAAGAGAATATAGGGCAAAATGAGGTATGAAACGATGATAAAAATTTACCATACCTATGAAACGTTGTAGTTGTTTGAGAGTTGTCGGTAAAGGGAAGTTATTAATGACTTGGACTCTCTCAGTTGATGGTAAAATACCTGATGAAGAAATTTGATGACCTAAAAAGGTTAAATTGTCAACTCCTAAGATACATTTAGATGGTTTAATGTTAATTCCGTATGTGTCTAATCTTTTGAAAACTATTTCCAAATGTTCCAAATGTTGTACATCTGATTGACTTGCGATTAATATATCATCCAAATAGACGAAAACGAAAGGTAAGTTTACAAGTACTTCATTCATAAAACGTTGGAAAGTTTGACCGGCATTGCGTAGGCCAAAAGGCATGCGGGAAAATTCAAACAGTTCGAAAGGAGTTGTTATGGCTGTCTTATAAACGTCATTTTCAGCGACAGGTATCTGATGGTACGCTCGCAGTAAATCAATCTTGGAGAAAATAGTGCAGCCGTGCAACTGAGAGCTAAAGTCGTGAATATGAGGTAATGGATATCTGTCTGGAATAGTAATTGTATTTAGTTGTCGATAATCCCCACAAGGTCTCCAGTCATTTTCCTCTTTTTTTGTTACTAAATGAAGTGGTGAAGAAACTTGAGAAGATGATGGTTTACAGATATCCAATTCCACCATGTTGTTAAATTCTGTTTGAGCTATTTTAAATTTAAGATTGTCTAATCTACGAGGTCGTGAAAAAGGTAAATGACCTTCAGTAACTATATGATGTACAACAGAATGTTTAATAGGTAAATTGCAATCTGGTGAACTAATTAAATTAGGAAATTGTAAAAGTAATTTGTTATATTTATCTGTTAAAGGAAATAAGTGTGTCTAATCTATAATTGTCTAAAGGACTATTTTTAATAAAACAATTAATTGACAAATTAGTCTTGTTATCAATTATTCGAGCTCCTTTAAGATCGACAACTAAACCGAAATGAGACAAGAAATCTGCTCCGACGGTTGGAATGTCAATGTCTGCAATATTAAAAACGAAAGGAAACAATCTGCGTAAGTTTAGATCTCGGTTTAGATTGACTTTTAACAATTTCTTACTGTATGTAAAAATGGTTGAACCGTTAGCCGCGATTAATATCGTATCAAAATTCTTTTTAAAATCTGTGAAAACATTACGTGGCACCACAGATAAATCGGCGCCAGTGTCGATTAGGAAGTTCAGGTTGTTAGATCTATCATAAATAAAAAGTCGACGTTTGCTGCCAGAAAAGTCAAAGTCAGACGTCATAAAATTATCAAACTTCAGTCATCTTTGAGGATTATCAGATTTTTTACAACTCTTACTGAATTTGCACCATTCACCTCCACAACGATAGGCATTGGCACCATAAAGTTGATGGTAGTAACAAATAGTATTATCTGTACGATCAAACTTCTTGGGAAAATTATTACGGCTGAGTGAACGATTGCGATTAGAAATACGAGTTTGTGAAATGTTTCTGCTCCTACAATTACTACAGAAAGAAGTAGAAGGTTGAGGCTCGAAAGATTGATCAGGTAATTTAGATTCTAAGGAGTTTAATCGAGAATTAAAAATTTCTTGTCTTTGTAAGACTTGATTAATTGAATCATGGAAAGTGATTAAAACATTTTTGATAGTGGTAGTTAAATCTGATAACGGGGTTGATTCAGAGTCAAGAGGATTTTTGGAGTACGATGCAACCATCGAATTTCGACAAGACTCCGATCTGCAATATCGAGAATCTCTTTTGTGTCTGTTTTCCCGGAAGCTGTAATAGCGATATATACAGTTTGAGGCAAACGTCTTTTCCATATTTTATCAATAAATCTTGACTAACCAT
The DNA here is from genome assembly GCA_936432065.2 of Rutpela maculata. NCBI lineage: Eukaryota > Metazoa > Arthropoda > Insecta > Coleoptera > Cerambycidae > Rutpela > Rutpela maculata. The sequence goes on along the minus strand of OW386285.2, from coordinate 137,586,217 downwards.
GCTGAAACCTCCAACCATATTCAGCATGGATCTATAGAAATCTGGCGGCTTCAGATCACCCATTTGGGAACCTGATAACAAATCATTGAGGCGTTTTTCCTCACTCGATGATAAACGTGAAATTAAAATTTTCCTTAAATTGATATATAGATCTGTTTCCAGGGGATTAGATATTATATCGTATATGTTATCTATCACATCTAATGGCAAATTAGCTATAACCTGATCATACTTTTTCTTGTCATTGACAATTTTTGCAACAGAAAACTCTGATTCGATTTGGGTAAACCAAATTTCAGGTTTTGATTTCCAAAACTGGGGTAGCTTGACAGACGTGACATAGTGGGTTTGAGGAAAATCCTCGTCGGAAGGTTGTGTTGGCATAATTAATTGATTGTGATTGGTTGATTGACAATTTCTCAGATAAAAAGGGAAATGTACTTTAACTCACTCACCAGCAGATGTCAGTACTTGTAATGTTCAACTTCAATTGGAAAATAGGAAATTAACATAAATTAGAGGAATATCTATTCAAAATTTATCAGGAAAATTCTTCTCTTCATTAAACGATAAGCATCATCTGGATCAATTTATAGTGGTAGTTAGTATATTGAATCTCTTCTTGAAATTATTGATAAAAGTGGTTCTAAATCTGGAATCTGTTGATCTTCGGGTAATTATATCTGAATATTCTTCTATCTTCGGGAGTAGAAATAATTTTGTCTCTTCTTCAATTAATCATTTAACTTAGGTCTCATCATGAAGGTCGTATGATCATGTCGGACATATATTGATCACGTCGGGCATATATAGATCACGTCGGGGTCACCAAATTTATAGCGTTAATGCTATAAATAAAATTAAAATTGATGTAAATATACGTGTATTTGTTTTCTTTAATACATCTTTTATTTTATTTGATTTTTGTGTATTTCAAAGTATATTGTTATTAATTTTTGTTATCGAATGTTTTTTCTTTTGTTTCTTCTCGACTCCATAGGAACTTCTCGATTTCCAGTGAGTGAGTCGCTAGGGTCGCTATACGGTACAATAAAAATGTCTGGCATTTTGGGAGGGAAGCATGAAATTTTGTGAGGTTTTTAATTTTTCAATTTTTAAACAAATTAATTTTTTTTTCAAGTTTAAATACGCGTATTGCAAATCTGTTAAGATATATTTCACATAATTCTAAGACGGTGAATATAATGGAAACGCCACGAACTCTCGAGAAAATCGGACGCCATCTTGAAAGTTGAGTTTAAAATTGGTTTTTTTCCTTTCCACTCAATTTAGTCGCATGAGGTATTATTTTTTTTTTATTTTATCTGTCCAGAGTAAAAAATAATAACAAAAAAGTGATAATAATAATTTTTATTTGTATTCTATCATTTTGCGGATTCTTATCTTCAATCTGATGTCTCTCACTGAAACAGATGAATTGATATTAATTTATATTATTAGCCATGGATTAATCTATGGCAATGACTACCATGCTTTTTGTGTTGATTATTATCTTTTATTATCATATTCACCTTTGCATTTTCAGAGAGCAAAGCAACATATTTCTTTGGCAAATGCAGCACGTAATCCCGCATTGTAAAAGACAGCCGCATATGTCAAATTTCTTCCACGTCTGTAAAATTTCTGGTAATTTAGTCCAGAACTCTCATGCGGCTTCCAACTATATCCAAAATCTATCAATATTTTGATTTATAGTTTTTAAATTACGCCCAACTTAAAATAACATTTTTCAAATTTTAAATAATTAATAGGAAAAGTTGGAAACTGATTATATTTCGAAAAGAAGTCATTCTTTATATTCTATTTGAATCCAATTTTTCACCACCCAGTGTTATCGATCCTGCTTGATTGCTTTACTCATAAAAGACACGGTAAAAGTCTTTGATAACAATCCGAATTTGGATAAAATCAGATAACGAATAACTGAGCTACCAAGATGTTGCTGTGAAAAGTGGGACACACTGTATATCGGCTAAAGAAAGAAAATATTCCAGAATATCAAAAAGTAAACTTAGTACCTAATAATTACATGAATGGTGAAGTTAGTCAAATAGGTACCACTATGGTATGGTAGGTATGACTCCCCTGTTCCCTGTTCATGGTCGGCATCGTTTTACCAAACTATAATAACTAGCAAGTAGACTGTGGCACTCACTGGCCAGTGAAGATCCTACCAAGTTACTAATATGAAGAGTAACCTAGGATATCAAAAAGTGTGTGGCACTCACTCGCCAGTGAAGATCCTACCAAGTTACTTAATATAAAGAGTAACCTAGGATATCAGAAAAAACAGAAGAAATAATATAATATTATCGAATATCGAATGTTATGTATATACAAAAATGAAAATGAAAATATTTATCTTTTTTAATACATTTTTATAAATTGATTTACGATTTATTTTAAATAACATTAAAATTGTAGTGAAAACCACTATAAATTGGTGACCCCGATTTCGAACTCTTTTTAAAAATTGATTTTTGGCCGTGATTTGAAGAATTGAAGATATTTGCCCCATTTTAAATGAAGCAGTAATTATGTTTAATTGAATTATTTGTACTTGATTAACAAAATCCATAGGATTGAAGCAATCATACTATTATATATGGTGATTAATAATTGGAAATTTTGGAATAGATAATTCATCTCCAGCTGCACTTTTCGAAGCGACCGTCGAATTTAGTCATCTCCAGAAGATAATTTTCCTTTGGACATTTTTACTGACAAATTATACGGTAAGTGAGTTGTTTTTCACTTTTTCTTCGTTAGCGAAATTAACAGTTGATTAATCATGGCACATCCAGTAGATAATATTCCAATTGATAATCCAGTTGTGATACCTCATAACCAATATATTACATCTGTCAAACTACCCCCGTTTTGGGTTACAAAACCTGACATTTGGTTTGCTCAGGTAGAGTCACAATTTGCTGTCTCTAGAATTGTCAGTGATAGACGTAAATACGACCAGGTTGTAGCTTCATTACCTTTAGATGTAATAACTAATGTTTATGATATTATTGCAAGTCCTCCTGTTGAAAACTTATATGATAATTTGAAAAAATCGTTGATAGCGAGGCTTACTGCAAGCGAAGAGAAGCGTCTCGATGACCTTCTTTCAGGATCCCATATGGGAGACCTCATATCGAATGTTATGTATATACAAAAATGAAAATGAAAATATTTATCTTTTTCAATATATTCTTATCAATTGATTTACGATTTATTTTAAAATTATAGTGAAAACCACTATATAGACTACCCAGTAGGTCTCCGACTACACTTATTAGATATTAAGATTTTATTAATAATTTTAGTGGATTTTCCATTTTTTTAAATTATTTATTTTATCAAGGTTCCTCATTTTTCAAAAAATAAGTTAGAACAATGTTAAAAAAAGGGGGCTTTTTTGACCCATCCGTGGTAAAGTGTGGATGCCATCTTTTTTACTAATTTTTTTACTAATTTTGTTGTAAACGAATCTGTCATCCTTTTTGGCGAAAAATCTCGGGAACACATTAGAAAACAACCCTTATTTGGGGGTGACATTGGAATTGATATTAGTCTAAATACTAAATTTCGATAACTGAGCAGAAAAAGAAGTAAAAACCCAAATTCACACCTTCAACCGTCTTCGCCATTCCCTACCACCCGTAAGAAGGTACTATAGAAGCTACTATAACTATTATAATTATTTACAAAAAAAAGGCTTTTTAGCCTAATCGTGGTAAAGTGTGAAAACCATCTTTTTTTACTAATTTTGGGTTGCTAAATACGAATCTGCTCATCCGTTTTGGCGAAAAATCTCGGGAACACATTAAAAACCAACTCTTATTTGTGGGTGACATTGGAATTGATATTAGTCTAAATACTAAATTTCGATAACTAAGTAGAAAAAGAAGTAAAAAAGAACAAGTTCACCCCTGCAACCCTCCTCGCCATTCCCTCACCACCTCTAAGAATGTTGTAAGCTACCATAACTACTATATAATTATTTACATATTTCTAAAACACCAGAACACCTCATAAGTGGTTGCTATCAGAACATAATAATCTATGATTACTTCTGAGTACACTCATATGCCTCCTCACTCCTAAAAGAGGTAAGTCTCACCTTCCCAGGGATATTGATCGGTTTTATTTACAAAAAAAATCCTAATACTCAGTTGGATGTTTTTTTATCCTATTAAGGTGACTTCGCCAATTCAGATCACTCCTGAATATTTGTTACCTTTCTAGTGGGGATGTAGAGTGTCAATATCCCCTTTAAAAAATGTTGCTTGATTTTTATAGTAAAAAATTATTTAGTTATTTAAAAAATTAAAGAATTTTTAAATATAAAAAACAAGTAATATTTTCTAGATAGTGATATATATACACACCGTACACCCAACCCTAAAAGTGTGAGTATTCATCTGAGTTGACTAAATCACCTTATTATGATAAAAAAACACCAAACTGGGTGATTAGAAATTTCTTTTGCAATTAAAACCAATAAAAACTCTAAAAAGATAAAATCCACCACCTTAATTGGTGGAGATGGGTGTAAGAGTATTCAAAAGTAATCACACTATAACCTGATAATAGCCATTTAATGAGGAGTTTTTTTTTAAATAAATAAATCATGTACTAGATATTGTAACTTATATAGTTCTTATGGGCGGTAAAGAGGGAGGGAATCGAGGGAATGGATGAATTTAGAATTTTTGCTTCTTTTTCTACTTACCTGACGAAAGAAATTCCTGAAGTAAAGAATAACTTTTTGTTGCAGGTTCTAATATCAATTTCAATGCCACCTCCAAATGGTTGTTTTCTACTATCTTCCGGATATTTTTAGCCAATTTCGATGACAGATTCGTATTCAGCAACCCAAAATTAGTAAAAAAAAGATGGTTTGCACACTTTACTACGTATGGGCCAAAAAAAGCCCTTTTTTGTAAATAACTATCTAGTAGTTATAGTAGCTTCTATAGTACCTTCTTGGGGATGAGGGAATGGCGAGGGGGGTTAAAGGGGTGAATTTGGTTTTTTTTACTTCTTTTTCTACTTAGTTATCGAAACTTAGTATTTAGACTAATATCAACTCCAATGCCACCCCCCAAGTAAGGGTTTTTTAAAATGTGTTCCCGAGATTTTTCGCCAAAACGGATGACGGATTCGTTTTTAGCACCCCAAAATTAGTAAAAAAAAGATGGCGTCCGCACTTTACCACGGATGGGCCAAAAAAGCCCCTTTTTTAACGTTGTTCTTTATATTGTAGAATTTATTAATGCTATGCACTAATTTGTGTTTAATACTCAATACAAGTGATGGTGTGACGTCACTCTTATTTTTCTGTTAGTTTTTTAACAATAAGACACATTAATATGGAAACATTACTAGAAAATTCTATTAAGAATATTTTTTTTCTAATCAGTTTTCATGTAGTTAATTAAGTTATGATTGCCTGCGGGAGAGATTACCAAAATACATAATTCACTATACCAGTTTCCGTTTTACTTTTGTGAGCTTTTATTATTCCCGTTTTCATCAAACTTTCATATATTTTTTTAATCACCAGTTATATAGAGTATACCAAATAGGCCACAACGAGAGGATTTCCACTTGCTGGACATCACAGCCCTTTTGTATCTGGTAAATATTTAATATTAGCTGAAGCGTTTCTCTACCATAAAATGTTTTTACACCGTTGCTCGTATTTCATTATATGTTTCCATCGTAATACAATTTCGTTTAAATTTTACAATTTTCCTGCTCAGTTTAATATAACTTTTGAGTATATACATATACGTGAACAGTAAGAAAATAGTTAATATAAGTTTAGTGATGTTACTGAAAGCTAATAGGGCTAGAATAAAAAAAGCTTCAAAACAAAAAATAGTGCAATATTTTATATATAGTCCAGACTCTGGAGAAGTTTACCTTTCAGTCCTAAGTACCTGTCAGACAAACAGCTGAAAAGTATTGTATTCAATGCAAAATTGTCTGCTCAATCCGAATACGGAGAGCGCCTAAAAATCGGGGATTGCCTTCAACCCTTAATCCGCGATTTGTAAGGGGTACACATATTTAAAACCGGCGATGATTTGTATTCTACACCGCGAAAAACACGGTATGAAGACAAAACAGCAAGAATATCAAGTACTATCCACAAAGCCATGTTACCAGCATTTGATAGCAACAATACATCAAGTACAGGTCCTCCTACAGCCAAATCTTGCAAAAACGGTCAAACAGTGCAGCTCACCGTATGATACAAATAGCTCAAGCTCGTGGATATGATATGCAGGAGCTCTTTTGGTGTGATCTATCTGATAACTGTTCACTGTTTAACGATCAAGGATTACTGACAAAGCCACAAAAAAGTACATTATTAAAGGAGCTAGAAACATCTTATAGTAGCACCACCACCAGCGACCATAACCTGTGTCAGTCTTATGAGAAGACTTGTTATGTTGTGGATGTCATAAATTCCATACGAAAAGTTATGACGAATGTACAGAAAATCTTTGGTGGAGAATATTCTGCTTTCTCTTCATATGTTCGGGGATCACAAAAAACTGTGGAAGAGTCGATTATGTTTTTGATAATTATTACAAGCTATCACCGAAAGCACCTGAAAGATTACAGAGGCAAGGTAAGGGCATTGTTATGATATCGCCCACATCTCTGAAGATGTTTCATTGCCGGTCCAACTCAGCAGTTTCTGGGGATCATCAAGGAAGAAACTGATCTTACAAGAGTTTATTGCCAATACAGTGATATATTATTTAACTCAAACACTAGGTAACACTAACCACACCTTCAGTGCCTTTTATGGTGATGAAGAAGATAAGATATCATTTAACTCTACATCTGTGCAAAATGGAAAACCAGTAAATCATCCAGAAATAAATTGTTTGTCAGTAGGTGAAGCTGATTTTAGAATGCTGATTCGTTCAAAGCATGCATACCAGTGTGGGTTTACTAAAATCGTTCTTGTGAGTGCTGACACTGACACAATGGTTTTAAAATTATCTCACTAGGCTACTTTTCATCAACTTGGTGTAGAAGAAATGTGGGTATGCACTGGAGTTGGTGATTCCACGCGACTTTTGCCTGTTCATGACATTCATCAAAAAATGGGCCAAAACTTATGCTCTTTGCTTTCAGCCATTCATGCACTATCTGGATCAGATAATAAGAGTAAGTTTAGTACCAAGAAAGCAGCTAATAGTAGTGCATCTACAGCATATTTGGAGAACTTTGGAGTATCACATGACTGGGATGAGATAAAAAAGCTTTAAACCTGCAGAAGAATACTTATTGCAGCTATTACGAAAGGGGCCATCTTGTAGATCTCTCGATGAACTCATACTGTGGCTGTATCATCATGGAAAGAAAACATAAATTGAAGATTTGCCACATACAAGCAGAAGTGCTAAGGGGCATTTGTTGAGATCTTATTTCTACACATACCTTCAGCAACACTGTATGGATGACATGGTTGTTCGCTTAGACCTTTATGTATTTGATTTTGACGTGATAGAAGATGATTTGACGCCAGAAAAGAACTTAAAAAAATATCCCGATGACTTTGTTGGGGCATGCAGTTGTTTAAAATGTGCCAAATCCTCATGCATTTGTAGAGAAAATGAATTAACCTGTTGCTCCTTCTGTAAGTGTAAGAGTGTTGAGGGGTCAGATTCATCTTGCAAAAATCCGTTTTAGATAAAATATGAACATGTTTGTAATATTATCACTGTTCAATATTGATTTTTATGATAACATAATATCACTTTATTAATGGTTTCATGGTATTCTTATTTTTCCAACAGTAGTATTAAATTTGTTGCAATATATAACCTATTCAGTCAAAATATCGAGGAATCTTTTTGTATTAATAAAAAAATAATAACAACAAATCAAAAAATAGGTAATAAAGGATTGCTGTTCACCTTATAAATAGTAATTACAACATATTAACTCAATTTCCATGCAAATCAGTTAAGTATTAACAGAGATATAGGCAGTCTTGTGATCGAGCGGCCGCCATCTTTAATGACGTCATAGCGGGAAAATGTACCAGGTGGTGGATATCCACCCAAGTCAAAAATACTTGCTAAGATACCTACTAAGTATTCTCGGAAATAAAATATCCCTACTCAACATTTCTTACAGGAACTAGAGCCAAGCCCTGGATTAATAAGCTAAACATCTACTCTCTTTTTCAAATTGTAGCTCACAATTCACAGTGTAGTCAAAACACATCTAATATTTAGAAAAAATATCCCGTGAACGCACATTGAAAATGTAAAATGTGAGAATTTTTTATTTTGAGAAATTGACAAAAACTAGATCATACGAAATTACAAGAAAAGACCAAAATTATTTCTAGTGATTGATTCATACTAATATCTTGAATAAAACGAAAATACGATTTTTTAAAATTTGGCCGTCCTACGAATCGAAAACGACGAATGCGGGCATTCATTTGTCTGATATTTAGTTATTTGATGCTGTATTAGTAGGTACAATATTCCTGTGTTACGTTTTACCAGCTTTATTTTGTTTAAAAGATGTAGTTATTAATATAGATGTTTAAAATGCCTTAGGTTCAATTTTCATCATAACTTCAGAAACATTTAAATTATTATGTATGCAGTTATTTAACCTGTATAAATGAAATTCTGTCTCAAATATGAAAGATATGAATGTATTTATATCAGCTTAGCGAAATATATTACAATTAATAATTAGAAATTACTAACATTAGAATCAGCTTATATCTTGAAAAATGCTAAGATTCATAACCGGGAAGTTGCCGATATAGTTATATTCTCCATACTAGCATTTTGTGTTTTGGAAGAGCAGCAATAACGGTAAGTGACAGATATTTTTTTCTTGTGATTGTTTTTGTGCACCAAAATACACCAAGTAAAGTTGTGGCTTCAAAAGTTCGATTCGTATTATTTGTTATGCAATAAAATAATTGAAAACGCAGCAACAGGCACTCATATCTCTTCTCCATACAGCGCAGCGGCTCTTTTTATGTCTACCTATGTCCTTAGTGAGTGTGATAACACAAGCTACACATTTAGGAAGGGAAAAAAGACAGCTTTTAAGACAGCAATTGAACATTGGGAAACACTCAATTCTCTGGCACAATATATAAATAACGTGGACGATTGCAACGTCACGGAATTTATAAACACTGCCTTCATATTCTTTAAATGTCTGTATGGTCACTCACGTTTCCATGTAAGCCTTATACGAACTTTTAAACTGTAAGAGCGGTATTAGAGTTTTACCACCTACTGAAGACGCATTTTATGAACATGCTAAGATATGTGCCTATACATTTATTATTTGGAAGAAAACAGGTAACATGTCTCCAAAACTGCCAGATGTTCTTCAGTATGATTAGATATCGACAGACGGTGTGCTGGCACCTACCATGTCTAAGAAACAATGGAAGCCAGTCACTTCTAAGTAGTCGTTTGCAAGTCTTAGAATAATATTTGCAGCAAGATGTGTTACTGCAAGAGAACTGGAGAGTCTTGCATTATTGGTTGTGTGTTTAAATAAATGTACTGATGAAAATTTAATAATAATAATAATTTCCGATTATTAATTGTAAGGTATTATTTCGATTAGCTGGTATAAATGCAAACCACTACCTAAGGAATCACTACTTCCACATCCAGATTTTCTATATCAAAACTCCTCCAAGTCTCCCACTAACACCCTCACCCCACTATTAAGGAAGGTGGTAGTGGGTTTGGCTGAAGTAAAAAAAAGAGTTGAAGCCTTTGTTGTATATAAAGTAAGTCACATTTTTTGGTGGTGGTAATGAAGATGGTAGTGGGGTGTCTGATGCCAAAAAAAATTTGAAATCTCGTTTCTTGTACAAACACTAAATCCCAATTTTATGAACTCCTGTTTGCTTTATTTATTTACTCCCATTTACCCCCCAACCCTTCAACGCCACCGTCATCAGTTGGTGCGCAGAAGCTCCTGAGTTATCCCACTCTACAACCGGTTAATTTGTTCTAGCAGTCGACCGAGCTACGAGTCCATAGACAGTTCCCATCCAGTGACTGCCGAAGATAGATGTGACCAAGAGAAGTAATTAATAAGAGTCGTAAGTTTTAAACTTAAAGTTAGTAATTTACTATGTAAATATTTGTTGTTTTGCTTCCTCATTCCTCGTATCCGCGCACTGTCTGTTACATCACCGATTTCACCGCTTGCTCTGCTAATCAACCGTTTCCTGGCATACCGCTACGTTAACCGTATGTTCGTGTCACTAGATCATAGCTCACGTCATAGTATAGTCACAGAATACCTATTCCAGAAATGACTCTCTGGCCTTCCGCCAATATTGAATTTTTATGCGCATGTCTGAAGACAGCCATCTTGTTGGTGGTACTATTGTCAACCTATAATTCCGCAGGTTTCTAAATTCACCGGTGAAGCGCACCGGTAAGCAATAACATTATATGATTGGCTATTTTCAAAAACATAGCCAATCAGCTTCGAATTTTATTTACCAATGCGTCCAGCGGTGAATTTAGAAAAGTGCGAATTCTTTTCTTGTATTTCACATGTTATTGTTGTTGTCCCTGTGTTAGCGTAAAGTTTGAAGTTTGTTTAATAATTATTGTGTTCTGTGTTTTACGATGGGTAAAAAAGGAGGCACTGTGTGTGCTGTTCACAGCTGCCCAAGCAGAACAATAAATAAAGACGTTTCATTGGTTAGATTCCCAAAGGATGCTGCATGGTTGGTTGTAAAATACGATTTTTAAATATTTTATGTAATTTTTGGTTTGTTTATAAGATCTAATGTATGGATATTAGCTTGTAACCATCAGGATTTAGCTGATAATAACCCAAATCATTTGTACAATAACTTTAGACTGTGTACACTCCATTTCGAAACTTTTACTTTTGGTGTAACATTATAATTTATTGCAGGTTGATATAAATTTTTGTTGCGTAAATAAATATAACATAATTATGGAATATTTGAATTTCCCGACAACAAGATGGCCGAAGGTCACCCCAATTTACCAATGAAACATCAAACGTTCCGCCGACAGTGACGCTTCTGGTATAGGTCTTCTGTGGTATAGTTTTGCTTCGCCTGCCGTAGCTTAACCGTAGTCTTCAGTTTTAGTTTCCGCCATAGTAGTGTGGGTTCTATTGATATTAGAAGTAGCATAAAGAATCTATAGAATTGTACCTTATAACTTGCGGTTTTGGTAGTAATAAAGACTATTGTATCGGAATACATATTGTGCGTTTTACTGCTGTGTATGTGAAGAGTCTAATTTTCCCTTTTGACATTTCCATTTCTTCACTTAGTGGGCAGCTTAACGTCGAATTTTTTCCAGGTACTGGTTAGGTACGTAGCTTTCAATTTTTTATAGGAACCAACTCCTCCGTCGACCATCTTGGATTTTATAGCGGCCATTTTGAAATATAAGTATATTATCAATATCTCGGCTTCTAAATCGCTTAGGACCACAAACTTGGTATCTAAGTATGCATATTTGGGATCAGGGAATACTACTACACAATTTTCAAATGTATCACACTATATATTTACTCACTAATATATGTACCAATTACAAGCTATTCACCGATGAATTGTTTTGTCCGGTGTGTCCACATTTTCTAATTTGTTTTTTTATTTTGTTTCAGATTGAATTGTAATATAAGATGAATTGGAACAAGTGCATGATCTGTCAGAAAACAACTTCAGAAAATCTAAAATGCCAACTCAATGCACATGGAATCGAAGATAAGACAACACGGTACCGGTCTTTCTTGAACAATATCAATGAATTTAGAAGCTTGGAGTCATTGCCAGTGAAACTAAATTTTGGAAGTGAGATGAGTGCGGATGAACTGATCCAAAACCATGTTGCATAGAACAAATCTTGTTACGTGAAGTTCAGCAATTTGAATTTGGATAGAGCTGAAAAGCGGGGAAATACTTCAGGAAACAGCACAACTGTGGAGAAACTATCCCGGCGTGAAGCGAGTGACAAATCGGCGAGTTTGTTATGTCGTGGAAGCGATGGACTCCTTCATGAATTTTGAACATTATCAGCTGATACGAGCATACGAAAAATGGCAACAGAATTGCAAGAAACCCAGTTGTTGGAAGCATTAGAAGGTGGTGATCTCAGTGCCCTTTACGCCAAATATCATCTGCAATGTTATACAGTATTGAAAAATCGCTACCGGTCTCACCTAAGGAAACTAGAGCAGGATTTGGTGGGAGTATCTGTAGAGGAAAGTCAGATAAAGGCTACAGCACTTGTGGAGCTTTATACTTATATAGAGAACTGTGTGTACTTTAAATTTTCAAAGTTGCATGAACTGTATGAAAACCGATTAAAAATCCTTGGCATTGAGAAGGAGATCAACAGAACCAGCTAGCTAGCTAGCTAGCTAGTAAGTTAGCACTTTCTCCTTTAATCTGGTTTTCCAGGTACTATCCTGGAAATAATTTGGTGGTTTTGTCCGGTGTGTCCACATTTTCATGATAAGCTGCCCTACTAACTGTAGCTACTTCACCGGCGTTGAATGTAGCGACATTCTTCCACTTAATAAGGAACTGCCGCTCGAGCAACCGTACCGTAATTACAACTGTTGCTAGGGTGTCAAAATGATATTTCGCAGCATCACTGGGAAGGACGTCTTAATTCCTTGCAGAATTAAAGAAATAAATATACTTTTACCAGCGAAACTGAGGTTGGTGTTCTAGGCGAGAATAGAATACACATCAAACGAGATGTGCAATTAGATTTTTTCTTAGTTAATGGGTGTCCAGTTTAACTTATGTCACCAGAGCAATGCTTGGTTTTCCATATAATTTCCTCCTTTCGTTGTAAAAAGTGTAGAAGAAATCAATGACTGTCTTCATATTTATTTCTGAAGAACAATAATTATAAACCGTAATTCATAAGCAATACAATTACTATGTTATTACAGTATAACCAAGTACGCATGTTTATCTCCTATACCATGATTGTACCGTATTAAGTCTCTTCACTTTACGTTGCAACATCATAAGGCCGTACATTAAAGCTTCTGCCGTAGGAGGACAACCAGGTACATATATATCAACAGGAATAATTCTGTCACAGCCTCTTACTACAGCGTATGAGTAGTGGTAGTATCCGCCACCATTTGCACAGCTTCCCATTGAAACTACCCATCTAGGTTCAGGCATTTGGTCATAGATTTTTCGAAGAGCTACCGCCATCTTGTTGGTCAACGTGCCTGCGACGATTATAACATCAGTTTGTCGTGGAGACGCTCGAAATACCATCCCATACCTATAAAAATTTTGATTATTTGTTAATTTTATAATATTACTACGGGAGCGCACCCTAAGTGTCCGTGCACCCCCCCCCCCCCCCCCCCCCCCGATCCTTTAGGACAATGTTTTTCATAAAGATTAAAGCCTAAGGAACAATTTAAGATATTTTCAAAATGGCGTCCGTTAAAAAATTGCAAATATGGTTTTTGTCATTTAACACAAAAACTAAAAAAGATGTAGAAAAACTTTCTGCACAAAAAACAAAGTGCATACGATTTTCTACAATTTTATTCTTATACACTATTTGCATAGGTTACCATTTTCCAGATAAATGATTCATCTTTTAAAATAAAATATAAAATTCAATATAAAACGTAACACTACGGAAGTCCACCCTAACTCTCCGAGGACAATGTTTTAATAAAGATTAAAGCCTAAGGAACAATTTAAGACGTCCTAAAAAAAAAAACTGGCTGTACTTTCAAAATGGCGTCCGTTTTTAAAAAAATGCAAATATTGTTTTTGTCATTTAACACAAAAACCAAAAAACATGGAGAAAAACTTTTCGCACAAAAAACAAAGTGCATAAAATTTTCTACAATTTTGTTCCTATACAATATTTGGATAGGAGTTACCGTTTTCCAGATACCACTGTTACCGTTTTCAAGATAAATGTCTGCAAATTATAATATTATTATTATTATTAATTTTTTTTAGTTTGTTTTATTTTATTTTTATGTTAATAATATAAAGTTACATTATACGCCTTACAATAATTGTCACAGTTATTTCCTCTAAGTGATTTACCATGTTTTCTTAATTTTGGACTCATTTATCTGGAAAATGGCAACTCCTATCAAAATATTGTATAGGTTCAAAATTGTAACGTTGTTTTTTGTGAAAAAAGTTTTTGTCCATCTTTTTTAGTTTTTATGTTAAATGACAAAAACAACAGTTTTTTTAACATATGGCCGCCATTTTGAAAGTACAGCCAGTTTTTTTTTTAGGACATGTCTTAAATTGTTCCTTAAGCTTTAATCTTTATGAAAAACATTGTCCCAAAGGATCGGGCGGGGGGTGCACGTACAGCTAGGGAGGGCTCCCCGACTACATACAATAATATAATTATAGGCCAAGCAGTGGGTACAAAAAAGGGGTTCTATTCGCAAAAGGTCGGAAAAAAATGAAATTTGGTGGGATGGTAGACATAGGTCCCCTGATAATACACCTGAGTTTGCGACCTCGGGGGTTGCCGCTCGAGAGGTGGGGGTGAAAACTCTGCGTCGCGACGCTTTTCGGGAAATAGCGCCGTTGTGGTAAGTGCTATCGAAAAAAAGTTCAAATGAAATATGTAGAGAACAGAATTGTGCACAATTTTGGTCGTTGTATTTTTCGTCTACGGCCAATAGTTTCTGCTCTACGGCGCGCCAAAGTTGGGGGTTGATTTGCAATGTTCAACAAAATCAGTATTTCATCGCGGATTAAGACGAAGATCGCTATCAAACAATTCTGTAATATTTTTTTTCTGAAAGAGTAATGTTTTCTGAGTCTGCAGATGCCGCGATTGTTGACAATTGCAAATCAACCCCCAACTTTGGCGCGCCGTATAGCGGAAACTATTGGTCGTAGACGAAAAATACAACGACCAAAATTGTGCACAATTTTGTTCTCTACATATTTCATTTAAACTTTTTTAGACTTTTTTTCGATAGCACTTACCACAGCGGCGCTATTTTCCTTGACGCAGAGTTTTCACCCCCACCCCTCGAGCGGTAACCCCCCGAGGTCGCAAACTCGGGTGTACTATCAGGGGACCTATGTCTACCATCCTACCAAATTTCATTTCTTTCCGACCTTTTGCGAATAGAAACCCCCCATTGCTTGTCCTATTACATACGAAATAGAAATTGTATGAAATATTAAAATAATAAAACTATTCCATGTCAAAATTAATTGTCTTAAAAGCTTGCAGCGTGAATAGAAAAAGAAATACGACAAGTTTTTAAGATAATTAATTTTATTATTTTTATTTTTTTCGCTTTAGTACACCTAAATAATAAAAGCTTGTTCTTAAAAAGTTTTTTTTACATTTTATTTTATTTTTAAATTTTTAGTTACGTCTTAATTATTTTGTTTTATATTAATGCTTAATGAGTTTTGACCAAAAATTCGTCCTTGAAAACATTTGGATTTTTCAATTTCGATTAAAAAAATAGTAATTTGTATTTCCGAAAAGGCACAGACATCGATTTTCAGTCGTATCGTATCATAAATGAAAAAATGGTCCGCCATCTTGGCGCCGCCATTTTGATTTTTCAATTTTGATCAAAAAAATTGTAATCTGTGTTCCCGAAAACGCAAAGATATCGATTTTCAGTTGTATTGATAAAAAAAAAATAGCACAGCATCTGATTTTTCAATTTTGATAAAAAAAAAACGTAATCCACGTCCCCGAAAACAGCTATCGATTTTAAGTCGTATCGAAATAAATAAAAAAAAGGTCCGCCATCTTGGCGCCGCCATTTTCATTTTTCAATATTTTTCAATAACATTGTCAATGAACTTATACAAGTTTCAGCTTGATAGGATAATAGGAAGTGCGATAAAATTCCATCACAAATTTTTAACCGGAAAGACTTAGTACAAACATTGCAAGTTACATAAAAGCTTGTAAAATAGCAAATTTTTGGAGAATTACTTTTACCGCATTTCCGGACAACTTTTGATTTCTTATTCCAAAAATAATTTTAATTGTTGTTTTACACATGATGTTTAGGTACGTGTATTATTATTGCTAAGTACAAACAAAAGCCGTCTCTGGAATTTATCGACCGAGTACAGTTAAGCAGTTGAGCAGACTACAGTTTCTAGGTTATCGGAGACAAAAGCGGCAACCAATGAGAAGTCTCCGAGTCTTCTCATTGGCGCTGGATAAACTACATCACTAGCAGCGCGGGAAAACTTTATTATTATTTTTCTTTTATCAAACGATGTAATATGAAAAAATAAAAAAAATACGAGTGTATTATTTTTTAACGAACTTTCATAATTTAAAATAAAAAAAATATGCCGGATGACCTCATACACTGATTCAAAATATATTTCTGAGCAATTGTTAGTCTTCTAAAGAATCTGTTATTTTTAATAATGTCGTAAAACCGAAATACCGTGGTAAAATATTGTTTGTCTCACATCAGGTTGAAGTGCTTCCACCTGTGATGTTCATTACCAAGCTTATGGTTAACGGATTACACTCAAATCGTATTTGATATGCCTGATCGGTAATCCAATATGACCGATAAATGGACACCAGCCTACCAGACGTGTTAAACTCGATCAAGAAATTAGTTTATAATAGGCCTCTTGCATGTGCCGTATATTTCAAATTAATTTATATATATTAATATAGTGTTGCTAAACATTAGCAATTATCAAACCTTTTTCATAATTTCTAACTGGAAAGTATTTAAATAACCGACTAATATCCTGGAGAAGGGGCATATCTGAAAACACACTCATATTGGAGTTGACGTCATCTGTCACTAGGTATATCTCTACGAGTGCATGCGTGCAATGATTCGGATATACAACGTGATCTACCAGGACATGCGGAAAATTTAACAGTAGGTTGTCCAAACCGAAAATAGTAAAAAAAATGAAAAATTTTTACAAAATGTCAAAAGTTACCTTATTTTTTTGTAGGAATGCGCCACCAATGACTTCAACTAATCTAACGTAACGCGGTACAACCATATTACTTTATCAGACTTGGGATTGACACTACTGACAGCAAATCTGGATAAGATAGAAGTTACTTTTTGATTTTAATCAAATCACACTACAAAAATACCGAAATAAATCGAAATAAATCTAAGACATTGATCTCATTGACAAGCAGATATACGAGATTTTTAGTTAAACCGGTCAATGACACGGCCGTGTAACTATTGTTCGACCGGAAGCAAAAAACGCAGCTCTCTAGGCGGCACGGAGCCAGCCCTGTCGGCATGCTTTGAACTCATTCGTAAAAGTGAATTGGTCCGCTGGAATTCCAATTATCTTCAAAGCGTATCAACAATGTTGACTACCTGCCGCTGGTTCGCGTGTTTTTTTATCTTGCCAGCCGGCTTCACTTTTTATGCCAATTAAGAAAATGTAAACAACTCGAATACGTTCTTTCACCATAAGTTCGTCGACCTCTTCAGAATTAGGTCAGGACTTACTCAACATCAGTAGCGAGATCAGTAGTATATCTTCGCAAATCGACTAATAATTTAATATACTAAATTACCTCAGAATCCTCTAAAATTTTGCAGGGGCTTTCCCACATTGAAGACTAGCACACCATTTTATTTTCCGCATTTCTTGGTAGATTACGTTGTATTTGCGGTTATTTACTAAAATTATTTAGTTGTATTCGGTATGTGCACCTTTAAGGGAAAAGGAAAGATAAAACCCCTAAACATGTTAGTTTCTCCCAAATATACCAAATATATTCGAACATTTCAAGATTTGGGGCGCGATTGGAATATTGATGATAAATTTGTCGCATGATTAGAGGAGTTTACATGTGCCATATATGGATCAAAGAAATGCGTTAGCGTGGAGGATCTTCGTCTAACTGCCATTAGACAGAAATGTGGTGACAAAGATTTGTCTTTATCAAGTGAGACTAAAGTTTATTTTTCTTCGAGTCCACCATCAAGAGCTTGTCTTATCGAGCATATTAAAAGGAGTGTTTACCACAAAACGCGTATTTGGCGATTAGCCGACGAAGGTATTTACAATATTCCAAAGCCTTGAAATGATTATCGATGGCAAAAAAAATGGAGAACCTCTTTGGTGTTCAGCAGATAAAATACTGCCTCAATCGCTTACCGAAATTCTTCAGGAGATGACTCCAAATCAAATCATAATAGACGGAAGTAAGAATGATAACGATAGTAGTTATCGAGGCCTCGATAAGGCAAATATTATTAATGCAGTAGAAGAACGCACGCTAATCATCGTGTGATATATGTCCTATTGAAAATAGGACATGATACCTATTTCACATCAAATAAAAAAAATATATAAACAAAACTAAACGCCACAGGTAATACGACTTCCTGTGTCCCAAAAGAGACCTTGTGGGGGAGGGACAAGACACACCACTCAATATTCGAGTATGGTGGAAGTAAGAAGTCGGAATGTATGCAAAATATTCGAGTATAGTGGAAGTAAGAAGTCGGAATGTATGCAAAATCGTGCTAAAGTTATGAAACCTATGCCTTACCCCTTTTCGCGGGTGTTGAACATGAATAACAAGGTAAAAAAAGCTTTTAGTGATGCGGATCTCCTGAAACGGCCAAAAACCACCCTTTTTTGCTTATTTTTCATGTGACAGCTTGGCATCGACTATTTTTACAATTTTACACCCCCTGTCAGGGGGTATATACACTTCGAGTATAAAATTTTGGAAGTTTACAACATTATCATAACTATTAGGTATCGTTGGATTCGTTTGTGTCTATGCTAGGTTCATCAACTTCATCCTCTGGCGCACAATTGTCAAAATTTACCTTGACAATTCTTACAAATCTAATTTTATACATACGCATCGTTTAGCATATCCGCCCTTACAATTACAATTATAGTCTCTAAAAAAGAAGTCAGGAACCAATTGATTTTCTGAAAATTTGAAATTGATGGACTACGGATACCTCGAGAACACAAGATTTACTCAGAAAACAGCAAAGGCGGCAAAAACAAATAAAATGATAATGCGAGTCCCTAATATTAGCCAAGTCGCTACCTATTATTATTATTATGAAAGGAGTGGCTTCCGACAGTTTAAGGGTGAAGGAAGGGTCGAACCAGCGTAAAACTATTTTTTTTTCTCGAAAACGGAGGGTAGGCGTCTTTAACAAGAAAAAAAAGAAACACTTTTACACCCCCTGACAAAGTAGATTCTATTTCAGGGCAGTTGCAGTCTACTACCTGATATCACCTTTCACCATCTGTTATACCCCCAAAAAACAAAGAATCCCTGCAAAAATAGTCGATGCCAAGATGTCAGTCATATGAAAAATAAGCAGGGGATGCCCATCACTAAAAGCTTTGTTCACCCCGTTATTCGTATTCAACACCCTCGAAAACTGGAGGAGGAATAGGTTTCATAACTTTTTGATTTTGCTTTTTTTCGGGAAAATCCCGACTCCTTACTTCTACTAGTATACTAAAATCAATTTATCTTTCCGAAATAAAGTGAGAGCCAAGTGTGTTTGCCGTTCGACCAAGCAGTTAGGGTATATCTTTATACTATTACAGTTTTTGTTTCAAATATTATTACTCAGATACTCTGTTTTGTAAAATAGAAATGTGGAAATAATTCACCTATCCATATCATATCTTGGAGCAGCCCATTGCATCATTTCAACCGCGCAGCAAGCCAGTCCAAAGGTCATAGGCCAGAGAGATCCACGATGTCCCCAGTTCATAAGATCATCCAAGCGAGTGACAACATATTCTGCAAGATTTTTCTTCTTTGGGAATTGTGACCATGGTCTTTTCTCACCTTTTTTGTACACTTTCCCATATGTGGCGGTGTCATATTTAGGTTTATCTGTAGCTTTACCTTTGTCTTTGCCTTTATCTTTCACTTTGCATTCGTCTTTACCTTTATATTTACCTTTGCCGGGAGGACATGTCATAAGAAGAAATCTTCGTGGTATCTGTAGTTTAATTGTATCTGTTGTTTTTAATGCTCTAATTAGAAACATTTTGACAAGACTGACAAAATATGTCAGTTGCGAAGTTAGTGCTACACCATTGCTACATGAATCGGAAAGATTGGCTAATTTAGTATGCCAAATCAAGCAACTGCTTTACTAATTTTTGTTACAACATACTCTCTACTACAATTAGACAGGGGAGAGCCCTTATTTCGGAACACTTATATACTCCAGGCAATAGAGAATTTTACCTGGAAAAATTAATGGTAGTTCTGGAAATAGGTTTACTTTATGATTTTTATTTCACTGAATCCAAGTTTTTAGAGAAAAAAAAACAAAAATTGGTTTTTGATTTTTTTACCGTTTTTTTTTCATTTTAGAGAAGAAAATACCCAGAAATTCAGAAAGTAAATAAAATTTACAACAAAAAAAAGTTTTTGACATTTTGACGTACGACGAACGGGAGGGGAGCGAGTGGGTCTCGAAGCATGAGCCTCGGCGCCGCACGTGCATTTAGGTATCATACGGCAATTCCACAGCTGCTTTCTCGACTTTCGAACTTCTTGGAGTGCCCCCTCTTCCCTGCCACGCCCCTCGAGCTAGCATGTTGTTGTCAAGAGGCCCTTCCCTTTCCCCCGACTCGAGAACAGGTACAAAAAAAAAGAAATTTCCTAACAATTAGGTATATCATTGCACTATTTTTCATTGTTGTCCCCTGTAATTGTATCTAACAATGTTTTTTCAGGATATCTTCTTCTGATAGTGTCTTCTCCTAGTTGAATTGTAAAGGGTTGAATTAGGATAAGGAGGTTTTGAGATTTTTTTGTTTTATTTTCAAATTTCTGAGGAGGTTACGGAGGGAATTTTTGGTGGAAAGTTAAAAATTCGGATTCAGCGCTCCAAAAAACATAAAGTAAGCCTATTGCCAGAACTAACATAAATTTTTACAGATAAGGGCCTTATATGGTCTCCAATGCCTGAAGTACTACATATTTAATCGGTTTGAATGAAACAGTTTGCAAAGTATTTTAAAAAATAATTAATTTAAAGTATTAATTTTAAAATGTACTTTTGAAAGATTGATTGATTGATTGATCAGCGCGTGGTAGGCATTACTGCCACTCCCAGAGTTATACAGCTGGGCCTGCTACGTTCACGCTGGGTTGGACTAAGGTCATGCTTGTTGTCAGCAGCAAGTGCCACATGGCGCATGGTAAAGGAATATGGGATGGGAGGTGTAGGTGTTTGTGAGATGCGTTACCGGATTGTGTCGTGAGGGAGCGTTTAAGCTCCCTTTTTTTGTGTTTTTGGTTCTGGGTATCTGCCTCTTTTGAATCTTCGTGTGAAATATGTGTTGTGTCTTGATATGGAGTGTTTATTACTGTTTATGCTCCTCTTTTTGTGTTTCTGTTTCTTCGAATCTAAGTTTTCTGATTCCTCGATTTCCGATGCTAGGCTGGGTTTGGGTCATGCTTGTTGCCAGCAGCGAGAGCCATATGACGCATGTTTTTTTTTAATTTTCCCTTTGCTTTTCTTTCACAGTTTGTTTATGATCCTCTCGATTGTTGTTTTCCACCTATAACATGGTTTCCCTATTTTTAGTTTGCTGCTGTTCAGTGTTAGCGTTTTCTTCAGTAGGTTTTTTGCTGTCCTTTTTGTTTTAACCTTCTTGATCCTTTCCCTTATCTCTTTGCTTACCAGGATATGGTCTATTTGTGTGATTGAGCTTCCATTACTCCAGGTGTCAATGCGTGTTTGACTTTTGCTCCATGTATTTCTTACTGTTAAGTCAAATATGTGTGCTAGGTTTTTCAGCGCGTTTCTATTTTCGTTAGGCCATATGTGGAGCATATGTGCATTGAAGTCTCCAGGTATACGATTTCACCGCACTATATATATTTATAAACTATGATTTACTGCGTTAGAGGGAAAGCACTGTGGAAAGTTTTGGTTTGTGTACCTGATTAAACACTAACTAATATTTCTTATCAATCTGAAACAATTCTGAGGTATAAATTTTACAAACACTTTCACTTTTACAAACTTAAATATAACTTCTATACGTTGTCACTTTGTATTTAACTTTTATAAGCTTTTATGTCCTTGGTGACAGAACACTATAAGTCATCTCCCTGCCTACCACGATATGATCTATTTATTGAGTTGAGTTTCCGCTGCTCTAGGTATCAATATTGCTCTTTTTGTGTGTATTTTCTTGGAAACCCTTTTCCTGAGAGAAACCTGTATCACGCATACCTATATTGAGGTGCCATAAGGATTCAGTCTGGACGCTACACACCGACAGTGCCCCATTGATTATTTCTGGTCCAAATTAAACTCGTTTGAATATTTTTAGCAATTATGAGAACCTCACCTGAAAGATAGGTATACTTTAAGAGTAGTGCGCCACTGATCATTACGTGTTCAATTTTGATTAAATTTGTTTGAATATTTTTAGTAATTATGAAAAAGACACTTGAAGGTTCACACAGAAAATCTGCATAATCACACTTTAATAGCGATGCCATTACTGATTTTTCGGGTTATTATTATCACCATTTTTATCATGCGTAATTCTCTTGATTGTCTGAAAGAAATTCGGTTTTGGCTATTAATTATTATTTGTATTATTGACCAAATAGTATGCCTCTGGTTTACCCAATACTATTTAAAATATTAGGTTTTGAGTAAATAAATTAGGTTAATAGAGATTAAGTTGACAAAGTTATTAAAGTAATTAAATTTAATAAAATAAAATAAATTAGTTTATAGCTTAGCTTTCTATGACTTCTGGCGTTGTGATTGCTATTTTTTATTCCCTCTTCTTTTTGGGCTTAGTACACTAAAAAAACTTTCCACTGCACACACAAATTTATTATTTATTTATTTACACTTTTACGTTTAATATGTCTGTCTTGCTTTGCTTTATAAACACGTGTTGTTCACTAAAATGTACCTTTTGAAAGAACTTAAAAATAAATTTTATTTTTTTATTTGTAAATAGACCGATCGAAATTCAAATACAATATCTTCTTCTGATTAACAATATTTTGTCAGGCGTTTTCTAATCTATGAAATATTCTAGTTAGCTTCCATTTACTGCATAGACCGTCTAACTGTAACGTCACACCAGTTTTAGTGGTAGCTCATTACTAAATAACAAATAACTGAAAAATAATCGCAAAATGTAACTAACATTTTGCGAATGTAAAACTTATTTACTTTAAACACATTACAATAAAAGTAAATACAAAATTAAATTATTTTCTCATCAGAATTTTTATCATCTTCTTCTATTATATGGTTACTTGAATATAATTTAAGTTTGGCAGTTGCAGTCGATGCAACCTAGTCAGCTATTCTGCAGATGCAAGCTGCTTCGCACTCCTTTTGCATTCGCAAGAAAGCATCTGCAATAAATTTTTCATAGCTGGATGCTGGTCTGGTTCATATCATTTGAAATAATCTCTCAACTGTTCTAGCCCGAGTTTTCAATTAAAATGTTACTGCCATCTAGACCTGAATTTGAATATACATTTATATACTATTATTTTTAATAGTTCTAAGATGTTCAGGTATATAACGTAATATTTAAGGAATACAGTGTGTCCCCGGATGGAGATGACAAGAGGAAAAACATCTCTATTATTGATTTCACGACGAAAAGTCATTCTTTATAAAAAATTCTGCTTGTCGAAAAAATGAATTTACCATATAAAAGTCTTAGATCAGATGTACTGGGTGTTAATAAATTAAGAAAACATCAAAGAGAGCCTCAAGAGAGAAGTACCTTCATTTATTATTTTGGACAAAATGTTTATAAAACAAAGTTGTTTATAATCCAAAATAAAGCGTAAATACAAATTATGAGGTCTAAATTTTGACTTTTATGTTTTTATTGTATTTATCTTTTTATGTTGAATTTATTAATATGAATAAGAATTCAAATTAAGAAACAGAGCGTGCTGTCGATAATATTGAACTGACAAACGTCATTGTGACATTGTGTAGAATATCACTATCTTACATCTGCATTTATTAGAGTTCTGTTGATCATTTAAAAAATGTTTACCAAACAAGAAAGAATTTATTTGTTCAAATTTTATGGGATTGGAAACGTCTCTTATCGATATGCAATTAACCTTTTCCACCAAAATTTCCCTAACACTGCGGTATCGCGCCAATCATTGCGCAAACTTGTAAAAAAATTCAATGAAACTGGATGTCAAAAAACCTGAGAAAAAGTACAATGCGGCAACACTTTTGGCAATAAATTCAGTAATACAAAACGCGAAACTATTTTTACGGAAAAGCTCATAAAGACTGGAAGTAAGTAAAAGTCATTTACAGAGAATTTATATGGAAAACAAAGTTCGACCGTTTAAGCCAAGGTTCAGAAATACACTTGAAAATGGAGATGAAGCGAAGCGATTGGATTTTTGTTTATGGGTCGGTGAGAATTACCCCGCAGATAGAAGTTTTAACAGAATGTTTTTTTTTCTGACGAAGCAACATTTTGTACCAATGGCCACGTTTCATCACAAAACAGTCGTTATTGAGCTTTTGAAAATCCAAACAATGTCATTCACAAACGAAGTCAACGTTACAAAAAAGTGACTGTATGGTGTGGGATTTTTTATGATCGAATCGTTGGTCCATATTACTTAGAAGAAAATTTAAATCAGCATGTTCATTTGGACCTTTTGGAAAACTTTGTATTGCCATTTATAAAAACTCTGCAACCGGAAGTAAGGCGTAACATTTTTTGGCAGCAAGACGGTTGCCCAGCTCATTCCTCAGTTTTGGTACGGCAGTGGTTGACAGATCACTTCGGAGCCAGATGGATGGGAAGATATGCTCCAATTAATTTTTCTGTAAGATCACCAGGACTTACACCAATGGATTATTTTCTGTGGGGTGTTTTAAAACAGAAGGTTTATGCAGATGACCCGCCGTATGATCGAGAAACACTAAAAGCACGAATACAAGATGCGGTGAATGAAGTGAATGTACCCTCAATCATTCGTAAGGTCTATGGTGAATTTGTTAAAAGGATGGAGAAATGTGTTGAGGTTGGAGGAGGCTATGTAGAATAAATTGGTTTACCACAATCGTTGAAGTTAATGTTATTATGTTATATTAATGTTTGAAAAAAAAAATATAAGTTGAAATAAATGTAAAAGTCAAAATTTAGACTTCATAATTTGTATTTAGGCTTTATTTTGGATTATAAACAACTTTGTTTTATAAACATTTTGTCCAAAATAATAAATAAAGGTACTTCTTTCTTGAGGCATTTTGATGTTTTCTCAATTTATTAACACCCAGTACATCTGATCTAAGATTTTTATATGGTAAATGGTAAATTAATTTTTTCGACAAGCAGAATTTTTTATAAAGAATGACTTTTCGTCGTTGTCAACTCCATCCGGAGATACACTGTATAAATAAGCTGGTGCGTGGTGCCATTAGTAGATTTTCGTGACCTCAACGAGTGATAATAATAATAATAATAATAATAATAATATTAATAATTTTTGACAAAAATTTACTCAAGGTATATACGGCATGACACAAAGAATTAGGCTATAGTGTAAAACAAAAAACAAAAAAAATCTGAAAATATACTTCCATAAAATTTCCCTCACTCTTTGGCGTTATTTATTTAATAATTATTTTTTTCTGTTGAACGACCACCCTGTACATATTTTTAATAAAAGCATTATATTTTTTTATTCAATAATGACTACATTCCAAATATTGGTTTTTTAGGTGACCACCCTGTATATTTTTCAGTAAAGGTATATCGGGTTATCTCCTCGGTAGTTGCATCAAGAAGCAGGCTAGTCGTGGACTAGGCCTATAGGGGACAACCACGTAAAAAAAACGCGCCATATACTGTACCTCAAGGTGGTGTGGAAACAAGTATTGAACATTGAGCTATGCGTAGCAGACAAGTAAAATCAACTATATTTGAGGATTTTCAGGTACGAAAACCTATTTTGTTCCAACACAAAAATACTCCTTCATAAAAGTCGCACTAAATCGAGAAATTGCAAAATATCATCATTTTGTCAAGAATGCTTGACTTCGATCGGCAGCTGCAACGAAACTATTCAGTTTAACGAAAAAATGTATAGGAAATATTTTGTAGAAAATTTAATGCTCTTTTATTTTCATAAGAACATGTTTTGCCGTATGAGGCATCCGAAGCGAGATATTTAAAAGAAACTGTTTTGTGTGCCATTTTTTCTTTTTTGATTCAGGGTATCGAAATCTAAAAATTTCCAAAGTTTCAAAACTCCCGCACTTATTCGGACTGAACCACATCTTTTATGCTCTTACCGCTACATTTTAATATATAAATAAAAGTGTTTACTCATAAAAACTTTATTTCAGCTTTCTTCGAAATGTTTATTGAAAATGGTTCTTCTCTTTTGTAGTCTGATTTATCAAACAGCCGGTAACCAGCAACAATTGAGATCAAATAGTGGTTGCATAATAGATAATTTTAATGTCTGGTATCAACACAATCCTCTTATTTCTAATAAAACTAAAATTACGGCACTAACAGTGATCAACTGCGAACATTTTAACAAATTCCTTTGTAAAATAGCTAGGTACATCGTCAACGTATACTAAAAAAAGTAAAGGTCCCAAAACCGACCCTTGAGGAATATCAAGTTTATCATTCTTCATGTTAAATTTGGTTTAATTGACATCAACTATCATATTTCTCCTCTCCTCCTACATATGACTTAATCCAGAAAAGCATATTTCTTGGTAAATCGCAACTTGATGATTTAGCTATTAGAAAATTTGAACAAACTCTGTCAAGGGTCTTTGGCAAATCGAATAATATTGATCGGCTTATATTTTACTCAAAAATTCGGAAAATAAATCAAGGAGACGTCTTCAAAGAGGAGACTTTCAGCTACAAGATTCTATCATTCAAAAAATTTAAAAGAATATGATTTATAGATTATAACTTTTTGAAAATTGCAAAATTTTGGCACAAGATGCATGGATTCAATTTTTTTCTCTATTCATAAACATGGATGGCAAAATGTAATTTTTACCAAAATCCCGTCTGAAGGAACACATTTTATGATTCAAAAGTCGCTCATGTGATAGGTATCATTTACTCACAGTCTAGTTATTGCTTGAAAGTTTAATATGGAGTAAAATTTAATTTTCGAAAGAATTATAATATTCGAGATTAATTACTCAAATATTATTGGTCGTACAAACTATATCGCAGTGGATCATAATTTAAGTTAAATATAGATTATATTTCTATGAAAGCTTTTAATTATTTTAAGCAAATTTAAAATCCAATGTAAATGGGAATTATAATAACTTGGGGTATGGTACGCCAAAGTTTATTCTATAAATTAACTGCGTACCATGAAACAGTACATTTATCATGTAAACTCCAATACCACAGCTTTGTTTGCTCCTGCTATAATTAACAGTCTTCCCTTCGAATTTTACTGAACTAAATTATTAATGACTTTCACTTGATTTATTTTTAACCACTGTTCCATAATTGCCTGATTGTTAACTATTTAATAATTTATTATCGAATGAACTTTAAAAATATGAGGTAACCAATTAAATGCATAATGAACCTTAATAAAGGGAGTGTGATAAAATTTAAGGGTCTCACAAAAAATAAGTATTTCAAGAACAACGGAGACAAACTTTTGCTTTTCATTAGTTAAACGAAAAAAGTAATTAATTGTTTCAAAGTTGAAAAGGAATTTTAACTAATAATGCAGCAAAAATAATAAAATAGTAAAAAAGCAGTTTAAATTTCTTCTTTCATTTCTGTGTGATTCAAATTGACCGAGATATAATTCTTTGAAAGTGTAGTTTATTTTCACTATTATGGAAGAGCATTTTTTCTCGCCCGTTTTCGTAGTTTAGCCAAAAAACCTTAGATTCTAAAATTGGGTCATATCAAATTGAAAACTTATTTAATTTCCTATAATTATATTGTTCTTTTTTGCCACAACATGAAATTTTATCGAGTTACTTGATACATTACTACAAAAAATATTTTTAGTTTCATTTTATATAATTATTTAGAAATTAGAGCGATTTATTATTAATTTTAAGGTATTTCTACCGAGAAAGTCGTTAACGTCAGACTGTTTTCAAATTTCGACAGGATGTAGATAATGGTTTGGTGAAACCACTGGCAAATTTTGAGAACGATCTTGTGTCTACTTTTCCAGTTATGATACATCAAAATTCACGTTATTAGCAAGGAAACGATAGGAAGGGTAATTTCCCGTGAATTTATCGCCATAATTTTTATCTCAAACGTCAGATTCTTTTAAATTTTTGACTGTGAGTTTTAATGATTATTACAAAAGTGTACCCCCAGTTTGAGAAACTTCTTGTGTCTGGTTTTTAAGTAATTCGTGATACAATGTCTCAAAACGATGGGAATTTCACGCATATATGAAAACTGGCAACACCGCATTAGCTAGTCTCGCCCGATCTTCAAACAGACAAACAGGGGTTCAATTTTTTATCCTTCGCTAAATAACTATATCTTTAGAATCGTTCGTATCTTGCGCTAGAGACAAAAACCAATTTTTCATCGCACGTTAGATAATGTATGCAAGTTAACAGCCATCGTTTCAAAGTAAGCGTGCGCTCATACAGTGCTATAAATCACAAATATCAATACAATATCAGCAATAACTTTTTATTAATATTAATATAATTTATGCTAATACTATTTATGACAAAAAATACGTAAAAATATACATAAATATATATAAAATAAATATTAAACCCAAAAAAATATAATATGAATCAACAATATTTTATTAGAACAATGCACGATTTTTTGAGCGATAATCGTCAGTACGTTCATTCGAAACAAGTTTTATTTTCATTAATTTGTTAATATCACTTAAGATTTTAATTTTAACTTTCCCACAAAATTGTTGGAGGTTACTAGAATTGGCCCAAAGTCGGAAATTGAGACAACATCAAATCTTTACGTTTTGAGGTCCCAGGAACCCAAAAAATTATTTTTTGAAAAATATTTATCTGTGTGTGTACTAAACGGATTTAGATGAAACTTTGCATGAGGGTTTCTTTAGTTCTCCAGAAGATCTGAAAAGGTATTGGTTGAGATCGAATTACGTTTAGTGCCGCTTTGGCAAAACAAGTTGTTTATTTTATAATTACTTACAATTTCTATTCGAACAAAAACAGTAAATTGTTTCCCGGTTTATAATCTTTACCTGGGAGATTTCTATTTTTTTTGCCAGGAGTGATACTTTTCGATTTGTTTGACAAAAACCGCGTTGAGGCGTCCGTTTTCGCAATCTGCAAAGAAGGCAAAACACGAAATCTTTGAATGTTCAGATCTATTTTAATACATGAGTTGAAGGGTCATACTATGTCATTATGGAAGGAGGAAGAATTGCATGTGATGCACATCGTAAATCACTCTGGCGAAATCGATAATTCGCGCCTACAAGAGCGTACGAAAAGTGACATTTTTTGACATTCTCATGTCATTGTTTACGTGTAAGATGAAAGTTGCGATGTTGCCACGTTTCGTCGCCACGCGCTATCTCGCTCCCACCCTATATCACTCTCTCTCTCTCTCTCGCTTCGATAGAAATACCTTAAATATCAAACATTGGGCAGCTGTTAATAATTACACAGCCACGCAAAGAAAAAGTGGTCTGGCCTGTGGAACAAATTCAATTCAATTCAAAAAGATTTATTAACAGTTAGTAATCTTAACTCCGAAAAAACACCCCCCCCCCCCAAAAAAAAAGGGGGGTCTGACCTGCGGACCATACCAGTGTATCCTTATGTATTTGGATCTTGTGAAACCGAATCCGAAGTCAGAATTGTCAGATTCGCTCGTTTTTCAACCCCAATCCCAAAAAACACCCTAAAACAAAAAGAGCGGTCTTGCCTCTGGACCAGATCAGTGTATCCTTCTGTATTTGGACCCGAAGAAACGCACCCCAAAACAAAACAAGTGGACCAGACCAGTGTATCCTTACCAAATACGTAAGGATATACACTACTACTGGTATGGTCCTCCGGACAAACCATTTTTGAGTGTATCCTTACCAAATACGTAAGGATATATATACACTACTACTGGTATGGTCCTCCGGACAAACCATTTTTGAGTGGATGTTTCTTTGGGGGGGTGGGGGGTGAAGAACGAACCAATCTGACAATTCCGACTTCGGATTCGGTTTAAGCGGGTACAAATACATAAGGATACACTGATTTGGCTTGCAGGCCAGACCACTTTTTTTTGGGGGGGGGGGTGATTTTTGGGGTTGGGGTGAAAAACGTGCGAATCTAACAATTCTGACTTCGGATTAGGTTTCAGAGGATCAAAATACATAAGGATGCACTGGTATGATCCGCAGGATAGACCATTTTTTTTAGGGGGGGGGGTGTTTTTTAGGGTTTAGGGTGAAAAAAGAAGCAATCTGACAATTCAGACTTCGGATTCAGTTTCAGCGGGTCCAAATACATGAGGATACACTGGTCTGGTCCGCAGGCCAGACCAATTTTTTTTGTGTGGCTGTGTTATTATTAATAATTTGATTAGATATTATTATCATTAGTATCATTACTTACTAAAAATAACTATGAATGTGTTTTAGGAACCTTGGCGACATGTTATAGTACAGTAACTAGAGATTTTAACTTCATATTGAACGGATTTCGTTCATTTTTGGCAGTATAATACCTAGTAAACGCTTCACAGAAAAGTTTCTATATTGTGCGGGGGCTTGCTAATTTATGTGGGGTGGATGCTACCTCTTCTTAGGGGGTGGCACTTACAAAATATATATATTTATTGGAGCTGAAAAAGAATCAAAATTTAAGAAGAAAAGGTTCTATGCAATTTTTCTCATAAATTGATAGTTTTTACGTTATAACGACTTCAAAATTGCGATTTTAGTTTGAAAAAGAAGGTATTTCCAAACGACTTTCGTCAAGTATCTCGAAAAGTATTACTTTATCGAAAAAATGTTACAGACCAATTACAGAAAGCAGAAAGTAGTGATGCAACGGATAGTGTTTTGGCCGGATACCGAATACCGGATATCCGGCGTACTTCTTGTACCGGATACCGGATATCCGGCCAACTATCCGGCTTACATTGAAGGTTGGATTGAAAACACGTTTTGACAACATCGACGACAAAAAATACTTACTGGCAACTCTTCTAGACCTCAGAATTTTTTGATAAGAATCATGCTAAAATATCCCGTCAAATTATTCTGCTGGAGGATTAAAAAATAGTTGTGATGATTCATATTTAAGCAGTGATAGTGAAGGTGGTACTTCTCCTTCCAGTAAACAAAGTAAGAGAAACCCGGTTAATGTTACTGATATTTAAAACACTTTCTGGGACTTTTTTGAGAAAGTGGCGAAAAAATAGTAGTTTCGGAAAAAAGTTCAATGGCCAGGGAGATTGATTATTATTTGAAATGAGCACGGATTCATAGAAATAGTGACGCTTACGCATGGTGGTGTGCTAACTCCAATCAGTATATACTTTCGTCAAAGTTTGTAAAAATATATCTTTCAACTCATTGAAGCAGTGTGTCTTGAAGCAGTGTAAGCAGTCTTTTCAGAAGCTGGCAACATATACCAAAAGAAACGCAATCGTCTACTACCCCTCTAAACGCTGAAAAACTCGTCTTTATTCACCATAATTTACCATCGGTAAACTTTAAGTATTAATTTAGTAACTAATCTATAGATATTTCCAGTTTGTAGTAATAATTGTAACGCAGGATGTGAAAAATAATGAAACTGTTTCATTATTTATACCATTTTTTATTTTTTAACTATCCGGTTTTGGCCGGATATCAAGTCACTATCCGGTGCTCAGCCGGATAGTAATAAAGTGGCCGGATAGGCCGGATACCGGATAGTAACCGGATATCCGTTGCATCTCTAACAGAAAGTACAAACTGGGAATGAATTATATTTTTCGTTTATTGATGTAGGATTAATAATTTCGAAGATATTTAAGTTTATATTTGGCATCCAAGTGTTTCGAAATTACCTTTAAAGTTTAAAATGCATTTTTTTCTAAAGCAAGTGCTTTAAATGATCAAAAAAATTTGAGCATCTAAGTGATGCTACATTTTAACGAAAAACTGTATTTGAGATAATTTTTTTAAATTACTAGCTAATTACAGTAACAAAATGGCGAACTTTTTATATAAAAAATAT
Source organism: Rutpela maculata (assembly GCA_936432065.2). Classification (NCBI taxonomy): domain Eukaryota; kingdom Metazoa; phylum Arthropoda; class Insecta; order Coleoptera; family Cerambycidae; genus Rutpela; species Rutpela maculata. The sequence goes on along the minus strand of OW386285.2, from coordinate 137,553,913 downwards.
AAATATACATATTTTTCCGTCATAATTTTTTTATTTCTTATGCTACAGAAATGAGTAAAAATAATATGAAAGCGCAATTAATTGTCTTTAATTTCATTTCTTAGCATGCGTGACGTAGGTGTCACAATTTCTGAGGTATTTAACATTTAAACTGCATTTTTCGTTTCATAAACGTTCGGACGCCGTTTGTAAACTTTCATATCTCCAAAACTATTAAATCTATGTAAATAAATAAAAAAGCGAAGTTCATTATCAGTTTATGAGCTTTATTTTTGGTCTCTACCCATTTTTCAATAAAACAAATATTTATTATTAATATTTGGAAAAAGAAAAAAAAATACGTTTTATCGAAAATACCTTCATAGTTTAAACTGTAATTTTTTCTAAAGCAAGTAAGTGCTGTACACAAACGAAAAAATTTGGGCATCTACGTCATGCTATATATTAATGAGAAATATTGTTTGAAATTACTTTTTTTTTAATTACTGGCTAATTACAGTAACAAAATGGCGACGCGACGTTGTTATTAAAAAAAATGTGAAGACACACATTGTTTCGGCCATAACTTCTTTGTTTTTTATGCTACAGAAACAAATAAAAAACAGTTGAAAGCTTAATTAATAACCTATTATTCTAGCTATTAGCATTCTTGACGTAGGTGTAACATTTCTGAGATATTTAACACTCATTCTAAATAATTATCTTATGAACACTTGGATGCCAAATATAAACTTAAATATCTCCGAAATTATTAATCCTACATCAATAGTCCGTAACATTTTTTCGATAAAGTAATACTTTTTGAGTTGCTTGACGAAAGTCGTTTGGAAATACCTATTTTTTAAGCTAAAATCTCAATTTTGAAGTCGTTATAACTTGAAAACTATCAATTTATGTGAAAAATTGCGTAGAACCTTTTCTCCTTAAAATTTGATTCTTTTTCAGCTCCAATAAATATATATATTTTTTAAGTGCCATCCCTGAGAGGGGGTGGCATCCACCCCCTATAAATTAGCAAGCCCCCGCAAAATATAGAAACTTTTCTGTGAAGCATTTACTATTATACTGTCAAAAATGAACGAAATCCGTCCAATATGACATTATTCCGAAGTTTTGCATATTTTTTACCTCCAGGTAGGTACTGTACTATTTATTAATTAAGATATTTTTTATTTTATGATGCGACTCCTGATTCCGACACTGCTTGTCTACGACCAGCGTTAGTTATTATATCACTACTGAATTAACCAAGACCAATCAGCATAACTTTGTCTGCATTAGATACTGACAATGCAATTTTTTGTACGATACAATATCGTTTGGTCTACTATAGTTTCAATTATTTTAGTGTACTCTCGCAAGCAGGCACGAATTTACCACGAGGGTGGCAGTATCTCAAGGGTGAAAAAATCTCACTCCTATTTTTTTTAACTATCAGTGTGGTTATTCAGTAATTTCAGAGAAAGTGAGCATTTGTCGTGAAAGGAGAGGGCTCAAATCACGTTCCCTTCCCAAGGCAAAAATACTATTTTAAAATTAGTGGCCATGCGGTGGTGTGATGTGATATTTCCAGAGTTGCCAGCATTTGCTCCTATCTTTCACCCAATAGGAGAGCCCAGTTTCTCATGCAAAAATTTAAAAACTAAAAATTGAGATCTACTAATTGGAAACAGCTATTGTATTTAAAAATTGAAAATGATTAAAGAACGTTGAAATAAAATTAATTCTCTTATTGGTCCTAAGCAGGATATTTTCTCTTGTTGAAATTTATGAAAATATAAGTTTTCATTATCACATGACTTGTTTATGACATCTGTCTCAGTCATCCTAACCCTAAAAAGATCTCATAGCCACTTGGTGATAACCATCCACGTTTTCTGTGTTCGTTAGGATATTCCCAAATTTTGAGGATAGGTACTACTACAGGAGCCCCCCCCCCCAAGTGTCCGTGCACACCCCCCGATCCTTGGGGACAATGTTTTTCATAAAGATTAAAACCTAAGGAACAATTTAAGACATGTCCTAAAAAAAAAAAATTGGCTGCACTTTCCAAATGGCGTCCGTTTAAATGGAGAAAAACTTTCTGCACCAAAAACAAAGTGCATAAAACGTTCTACAATTTTTTTCCTATACCTTGGATAGGAGTTACCATTTTCCAAATAAATGATTCAGCTCTTAAAATAAAATATAAGATTCAATATAAAACGTAATACTACCGGAGCCCACCCTAACTGTCCGTGCACCCCCCCCGATCCTTGAGGACAATGTTTTTCATAAAGATTAAAGTCTAAGGAAAAATTTAAGACATGTCCTAAAAAAAAAAACTGGCTGTACTTTCAAAATGGCGTCCATTTAAAAAAAATACAAATATTGTTTTTGTAATTTAACACAAAAACTAAAAAACATGGAGAAAAACTTTCTCCACAAAAAACAAAGTGCACAAAATCTTCTACAATTTTGTTCCTATACAATATTTGGTTAGGAGTTACCATTTTCCAGATACCATTGGTACCGTTTTCGAGATAAATGTGTGCAAATTATATCATTATTTTTATTATTAATTTTTTTAAGTTTATATTATTTTTTGTTATGTTAATAATATAAAGTTATATTATACGCCTTACAATAATTGTCACATTTATTTCCTCTAAGTGATTTACCGATATATGAATTTCCATGTTTTCTTAATTTTGGACTCATTTATCTGGAAAATGGTAACTCCTATCAAAATATTGTATAGGAACAAAATTGTAGAAAATTTTATGCACGTTGTTTTTTGTAAACAGAGTTTTTGTCCATCTTTTAGTTTTTGTGAAATGACAAAAACAACATTGGCAACTGTTGTAATTACATGTAACTTTGTATGTTGGTAACTCTGCATATAGTCAATACATAATAAAGTCTTACACCAATAAGTTCCCTCAAGACCATAGAAATGAGTTAGAAGAGATTGAAGAGATTATGGCAGAAAATAGCGTGAAAAATGAAGATACGGTACGGTTCGATGAGAACGGCTGTTCAGTCTTCGATAAGGACAAAAATTGCGTTGTAAACGAGAAATCAGTTGATGGAATTTATAAACTTAATGCAAACAAAAAATCTGATGGTTTTCTCTCAGGTGCGGAAACCAGCAACGTTGTAACTTGACATCGAAGGCTAGGTCACCTAAACTACAGTGACTTACGTAAAACGAATGGAATTGTTGATGGTATCGAGTTGACATGAAATGCTGAAAATTTAAGGAACTGTGTGGTCTGCATGGAAGGCAAGCAGTCTAGATTACCGTTTAGTCACAGTAGCAGTCGTGTTGGAGCTAATACATTCAGGCTTATGTGGTCCAATGGAGACAGTACCAATTGAAGGAGTTAGGTATTTCCTAACTTTCATAGACAATTATTCGAGAAAAGTGTTCGTGTACTTTCTGAAGTCAAAATCTGAAGTTTTAACACGATTTAAAGAATTTAAGCCATATGTCGAAACACAAACTGAAAGAATGATTAAAGCTATTAGAACAGATAATGGTACAGAATATTGTAATAAAGAATTTGACGCATTTTTACTGAAATATGGAAAACAACATCAAAAATCTACTGTCTACACGCCTCAACAAAATGGAATAGCTGAGAGAGCTAACCGAACTCTTGTTGAAAAAGCTAAATGTATGCTTTTTGATGCTAAACTCGATAGTCATATTGGGCCGAATCAATATGGCGACATATGTTGTAATCGAACTGCGAATTCTGTTTCAAAAAGTCAAACTCCAGAAGAAGTTTGGATTGAAAAAAAGGTAGATTTGAGTAATCTAAGGATTTTTGGTTCACAAGTGATGGTACATATCCCGAAGGAAAAGCATTCTAAGTGGGATCCTAAGTCACGAAAAATACTATTCGTCGGATACAGTGACAATACGAAAGGTTATCGTTGCATAGAGTAAAAATCCAAGAAATTCACACTCAGTCGGGATGTAGCATTGATGGAGACAAGTAATCAATCAACTGTCAGTGTCATAGTTGAAAAAAATACAGACGAAGTGAGGGATATTCTGGAAGATAGTCCACAGTACATCGCCCTTTTTTTAACGATTGGTAATAGGCTGAATTTTCGTGAGTAGCTTCGTTTTGACGAGACGCCCAACTATTCTCTTATTAATTACACGAATTAGACAATTCGACAACCTGTCAAATTATTTTGGCAATGTGTTGTTGTGGACAAACACGGGGCTTATTATAATTAACTAATGCAAACGTAACCAAGGCAATCGAAAAACAAACTCTTTTAACAAAGGTTTAACGAATGAAAAATATATTGCCAAAATAATTTGACAGGTTGTCGAATTATCTAATTCGTGCGAAATAGAAAAAATAATTTTTGCTATTAGCTACCACTACCGAGCTATTCACGAAAATTCAGCCTGTTACTAATCATTTCAAAAAGGGCGATGTACTGTGGACTAAAATGAGTTAGAAGAGATTATGGCCGAAAATAGCGTGAAAAATGAAGAATTTCAATCAATTAGTCAATGATGAAAAAGATCATTCAGAAAATTCGACATTATTTGAAACTGATATGACATCGCCATCCGTTCAGGGGCCACGCCGATCATCAAGAATCCCAAAACCAGTAAAACGTACTGGTTATGTCACGTATTCGGTTACATAGTTCGAATCAGAAGGCGATCCTATTTCTGTTGACGAAGCAGTAAATCGAGAAGATCGCGAAAATTGGAAAAGTGCAATGAATGATGAAATGAAATCTTTTGCCGAAAATAATACATGGGAGTTTGTTAGTCTACCACCTTATAAGAAGGCCATAAAATCAAAATGGATATTTAAAACCAAACGCAATGAAAAAGGGAAAATTGTTCGTCATAGAGACCGGCTAGTCGCAAAAGGGTATTCTCAAAAGTATGGTATTGACTATAACGAAACATTTTCACCAGTTGTTAGATATTCTTCGATTCGTTATTTGGTAGCATTAGCAGTGAAACGGGGATTAAAAATTGACCAAATGGATGCAGTAACCGCTTTTTTACAAGGAGATTTGACAGAAGAAATCTACATGGAACAACCCCGATGGTTATAACAATAACAGTGACAAGGTTTATAGATTGGAAAGACCAATTTATGGATTGAAACAAAGCGGACGAGAATGGAATAAAAAGTTAACCAAAAAGTTGAAATCTTTTGGATTAATAAAATCTCGTACAGATTCATGTGTATATTATTCAAAAGATTCATTACTTATAGTTGCCGTTTATGTTGATGATCTGCTAATTTTTTGGCAAGATGCGGAATTTAAAAACAATCTGTTTGGATCAATCAAAACACGTTGCAGATATTTTAGAACGTCTCAATATGGCGGAATGCAAACCAGCAAAAACTCCAAGTGATATAAATCAAAAACTTTCAACAAATATGTGCCCCAAAAACAAAGAGGAAACTCAAGAAATGTCAAGAAATGTGAAAGAAAAGTACAGTACCAAGAAGCAGTTGGAAGCTTGCTGTACTTAGTGCAGGGAACTAGAACGGACTTAACATTTGCCGTGAATGACGTGAGTCGGTTCAATGCAAATTTCGGTAAGGCACATTGGACTGCTGTATTTCTCGCTATCTTGTACAGGTTATATCTTCAGCCTGAGTGATGGAGCAATTTCATGGGATAGTAAACGTCAAGCAACAATGGCATTATCAAGTACTGAGGCTAAATATATGGCAATGTCAGCTGCAGGGCAAGAAGCTTTATGGTTACAAAATTTTGGGAAAGATTTAGACCAAGATTTACGTAATACAGTGGAAATCCGATGTGACAACCAAAGTGCTATAAATCTAGCTAAAATTAATGTTTTCAAAGCTAAGTCATAACATATCGATGTTCGTCATCATTTTATCAGAGACAAAATTGAAGACAACACCATTAAACTTCAGCACATTCCTACAGAAGAAATGGTCGCAGAAACAGTTATTTTGAGTGTAATGTTATTTGCAGTTATATTGTATATTGTTTTAATGTTAAATGAGTGAGGCTATTGTAATTACATATAGCTTTGTATGTTGGTAACTCTGCATATAGTCAGTACATAATAAAGTCTTACACCAACTGTATGTTCCTCTGTTTCATAAGGATAAGTTCCCTCAAAACCAATAGCAACAGTTTTTTTTTACATATGGCCGCAATTTTGAAAGTACAGCCAGTTTTTTTTAGGACATGTCTTAAATTGTTCCTTAGGCTTTAATCTTTATGAAAAACATTGTCCCCAAGGATCGGGCGGGGGGTGCACGTACAGCTAGGGAGGGCCCCACGACTATACTTGTATGATCTCGTTCCATTCCATATGAAGATGCATGCAGGGACGTAGCGAAGGGGGTATGGGGGTACGTTACCCCCCCCCCAACTTTGTCAGACTTGGCAAAAGTTGGACAAAAGTTGGAAATTTGAGACGCATTTATTGAATTTTTTTTTAAAGATTTTCTCCCCCGCGCTCATCAATTCTTATGTCGGGGAAACTTGGCAAAAGTTGGGTAAAAGTTGGAAATTCGAGATATAAGTTGCCAATTTTTATTGAATCATTTAATTATTTACAGAGTTGGCTTTTTAAGTCTTTTGAAGTTGGCAGATTTTAAAAATAACCCCCCGAAAAAGTTGGCTCGCTACGCCCCTGGATGCATGTTTTCTATTCATGCTCTAGTGACAACTTCTAGGGTTTTATCCATTAGCCTTGCTGGTCCGTAATGTATTAATCCGTTGTTGATTTTGTCTATTCCAAGTGCAGTATTTCGTCTAGAATTACAAGGGCCACTGGCCCACTTTTTGTAGTAGTTTCATTCATTTTTCTATATATTCTTTTTTCCTCCAGTTTCTTTGTTCCATTCCATTTTGTAGATATATCTTCTAATATGCGTTCTGCTGTCTCTATATTTTTTCAGGTGTCTGAAGGTTTGGCTTAGTCATTGTTCCACTGATAGAGTTTCTATTTTCTCAAAGAGTTTCCAACATGTTTTTTCTTATAGATTCTTTACGCTTCTCTTTTTCCTTTCAACGCCTCTTAGTCTTCGTTTATTGTTCTGCATCCGATGTTATTTGTCTGTGGTCCTCATCATTTTTAGCAGTTCATATTCAAGATGAACATATTCTTTAACATGACATAATTAGGAATCATTAAGAGTATAAGGAAAATTTGACTTTCGTCAGAAAATGACTTGACTACATACACACGTCTTAATATTAAGCTCAACTTTGGAGTGATTGCATCACACTGAAATCTTCTTTGACTCATCTTGTAAAGCGTACAATCGTCACCGTTTGCTATTATTCTACGATATAACTTGCAACCATCAGCAAAAAGAAGTCAAGTAGATTTGTTAAGTAAATCAGGTAAATTATTTAAAAAAATTAGAAATATGTGCGGGCGTAGGTGATACACCAGAATAAATTTGAATAGTTAGATAATGTAATATCAATCAGCCATAGATACTAGATAGCTACTTTTAAATGTTCAGTAACTTAGTAACAAAAGTTTGAATAAAAACAGCTTTATTTTATTTTACCAAGAAGTTGAGAAATGAAAGTAAACGAAACCTCTAACTGAGCTATAAATAAACGTAGTCCTTCGAGCCAGATGAATAGTAACATTTCTGTGCGAAAAACAGTTGGAAACAAAGAACAAATCTACATCTTTAGAACTTCATCATTTGAAGAATGGAGAGTTCAGCAACTCAAATAGAACTAATTGATGGTGTGTATGAGTAAGCTGTCATCTGAGCAAGGGCAAGCTATTGAGCAGTCTACAGTTGAACTCTGCAACTCCGATAGATTGACTACAATTAGTATAAACAAGTGAGATCGTTCCATTTTCCTTTATTTTTATTTCTTTTTATCGTTTCTGTTTGAGTACGTAGATATTTGTCACCATTAAGACAACATATATTTAAATTATTTATTTCTTCAACGCATCAGAAATTAGAATTTTGAAAATGTGAAGCGAAGAAGAGATGCAACATTTGACCCTTTTTAAAAACTATGTAGAAACTGTAAATAACGCAATAACTGAGTATAATTCAATAGCTGAAATTGACAAGGGAATAATTATAGAACTAGATGTCACGGCGAGTTGTACCAACACTCGGTTAGTCCTAACCCCGTGTTAAAAGAGGGTTAAGAGTAATGTTGTGTTGTACCAATACCACAGAAGACCTATAGGTCTTCTGTGCCAATACATCATTTTCGGTTGACGTCACGCTGTCGGCGTGGAGAGCACGCAACTTATTATTTTGTTTTCTAGAGATGGGTACAAGCTGTTATTTTTTAATAACAGGTTCTGCTTCTGCCGTTTTAAAATATCAGTTTAAAAATAACAGATCGTTGAGAAGTACTGGCATTCGCATATCGCAGTGCGCAGTTTGTAGTATGCAAATTTTTCGGTCGCGTGAATTTGACGCAGCTGTCTGAAGGGCATTTACTGTTTATTTATCATTGTGTGCACAAGGTTTTCAGAGTATGTTTCAGGTTTAGTTTTTTAACAGTTCAAAACACATATGTTTATGAAAAATGCATACCTGATATAATAAAATATAATATAAAGAAGAAATCCTAGCTTTTTTCAGAAATGTCTCGCTTATTTATCTCCGTTTTAGAGACCTTCTCCATGCTTCTCCGCGTTCTTTTGACAGCTTGTTGTTATTTTCTCCATGGTCCTTTAAAATAGCAGGAATTCTAAAGAAACTAACGTTGTCTCTTTCTCCTCTATTACCACAATTCACTACTGAACAGAACAAAGGCATTTTCGTAACTATTGCAAATGAAAACAGCGGCTATTATAACAATCACACTTTAATAACAAAGGAATGCAAATGAAAACAGTGAGTTGTCTGCCCTCTACGCAACATGGCGCCGACGATAGCGTGACGTCAACCAAAAATAGCTTCTTGGTATCTTGGTTACTGCTATATATTATTTTCGAACAGAAATAACAGTCTGTTACTGTTGATGCTATTTACAAACAACAGTTATAAAATAATAGGCTGTTAAATAGCTCATCTCTAATTGGGTTGGTGCACTAAGTTAAAATTTTAATAGAATCTGTTTTAACAATAACATTTCTTCATAAAAATTCATTGTAAACATGTAAAAGTTGAAAATAAAGTCTTATAATATTACAATATCAATTTTAAAAATACATGCTTTTAAAACGGAGGTGACAACATAACGGCAGTCTGCAGAGAAGTTAGTTATTAAACGACGAAAAAAGGATACGAAGTTATAAACTGTTGATAGCAACGGAGAAAAAAAGAGAATAACATCAATTGAATTTGACACTATATTTAATAAGTTTGTTCAAAAACCCCCCACTATATGCACCAGTGCTCTTCAACTTATGTCTCACTCTATCTCCTTCTATTATCTACACTGGTGAACAGACCTAATGTCTAATTCAACTGAAGTTTCTAGGTTATATTTCGGTTTATTTTAATCATAATAATCATAATCATAATCATCTTTATTGGTCTTGTGCATTATTTACATAGATAAGACAAGTCAAACATAAATATGTATAACTACAATATACAATACTTAGTATATATAACACATATATTCACAAACTTGTAACAAAACGCAGTATGCGAGCACAAATTAAGTTGTCAAGGTATTTCTTTATACTGTGTCATCATTAACTTAATATATGCCAGGATTTAATACACCGTGATATATGCATAACACATTTAGGCTTACATATAATAATATGTCACAGAGTACAAGCACAAATTATATTTTAAATATTATCGTCAAAATATTCCTTTACACTGTAATAGCACTTACTTAATAATATACTTTTTACCGCCGATTTAAATGCAGTGTAACTTTGTTTATCACGAATTTCTTTCGGTAATTTATTAAATAATTTAATGCCTATATAGTTTAGGCTCTTTTCGAATAAAGATGTTTTATGGTTGTAAATCTTAAGTAGAGTGCCATTACGTGTAGAATAATCATGCATGTCGTTAATTCTTTCAAATTGATGTATATTCTTTTTGACATACATAATAGTTTTTAATATAAATATACATGGGACAGTAAGCAGTGAAAATTCTTTAAAATATGGTTTGCAGGAATCCCTAGGTTTTAGGTTAAATATGAGTCTAATGATTCTTTTCTGAGATAAGAGAATTTTGTCTGCATTGCTGCCTAAACCCCACAAGGTGATGTTGTAGCTTATATGACTATAGCCTAGGGCGTAATAGACATTTATTAGTGCCTTGATATCGAGGCATAGCGGCATAAAACTTTTAATTAAAGTCAAATTCAATTTTGACATTTGAGGTTATGTTCTTTATTTTCAACAATGTCAACTTGTTCCTCTTCTTCTGTTCTGCATATCACTTTACATCGACCTGCCGTTATGATGTCACTTCCGTTTTCGTGAAACATTCAAATAGTCGAACTTTAATCATTTTTTAAATATGTTGCGCTTAGAATTTTTTTTTTAATTTAAACATTAACTAAATTAACGCCTCCGCTACCATATTTCACCATTTTTGAACATTCGTCAACAACCCAATTTGGGTTGTTGATGAATTTCATTTACATTGCCTGTTATTGGATGAGGTTTTGTGTGCCCTCCAGACAGCGGCGTCAAAGTCACGTGACCGAAAATGATCAACACACTACCTTTGAATTTTAAGGTTATCGTTAACCCCGTAAAACTTAAACTAGGTCGTGGGATGGTTTAAAGCGAGGTTAGTAAAAATGTCACTTCAAATTTTGACATTTACAGGGTACATTTTAATTACTGAATAATAGTTTTATCAGCCCCTATTTTTTCCTCCAACTCAACATTGTGCAACTTCATTATAGTAATAACCTGTGATATTAATATTTATAAGGCATTTCGCACAACTTGACAAGTATTTTATATTTTATTTAACTCGACTGTCAATACCCTCGCTTCGCTAGCAACTTACACTTATACCAAAGAAAAGAGAACTACCAGAAACGACATTTAAGCTTCCCGCCCAAATTCCATTGACTCCATCTTCTTGTAAATATTTCCGTCAGTTCATTTATTAAAAAATATAGTTGAATTGTTGGATATCCGGTCACAGAATGTTAGGTTAAAATAATAAACGAATTAATGGAAATACCTTCAAAAAGATGGTGAAGGTCACAATATCAAGAAACATCAAAGGCGGTGCGGAGAGTGTCGCTTGTGGTAGAGTGAAATTACTTAGAGAAGATAACATCCGCACAAACCGATATCGCTAGCGAGTGCCGATTGTCTAGGTCGTGTTCGGTATTTATTATATATTTGTAGTGAATATTCAACCGTTTCCATGAATAAAACAGATGAAATGAAATTAATTTTAATTGCGACTGTCCAATATAATTAATAAACGAAAATAGTAAACTTAGTAGTTTTAGTATGTTATCTACTCTAGTTCTTTATTCTGTGCTTATATTTGGTGGAAAAATGTCAGACTTTTTAGAAGATTTTGATGACGTTCAAGAACTCATTGAAGGGTAATACGATGACCTTAACTGATCAGATGAATGAAAGACAGTCTTTTGAGGATACGTTTTATAAATTAATTGCTCTTAGTAAAAAATCATTGATGATTATTATAATTCAGTGGAAGAGGTAGAAAAAATGATTTTATTAAGTTTTCACAAAGTATCAAATTACCTCAAATTACATTGCCCACATTTTCAAGAGATTATGACAACTGGATAATGAAATTTAGGGAAATAGTCATTTCTTTGATACATTTCAATGAGTCGATAGCAGTACACAAAAAATCCATTACTTATTTGCAAGTTTAGAGGGTAGTGTTCTCAATATTATTCATTCACTTGAGTTCTCGACTCGCAATTATAGTGTGAGATGGGAATTGATATGTAATAAATATAATAATACTGGACTTTTGATACATATCATGTAAAATTTTAACTAAGAATTCTGTCAACCAGGACCACCGTATACTGATGTTAAAACACAATTCTCACCACCACTATAGAAATCAGTGGATTTTTTAGTAGTGGAGTAAAAAATAGGGGAAAAGTCGCTTCCTTCTCGAGTTTTTTTTTTAATCTTAGAACAAACTGAGACATATACCATTTCGTTAAGTAGGTCGATGTTCATTAGAAATCATGAAATACGACATTTTTTAGTGGTCACGGACATTGTTATTTTTAAAAAGGTGTGAAATTTTGTTGTTTTTTTAATCATGTTTTTTTGAACATCTAATGCCATACCTCAAAAACGAATGGAGATATCCACATGAACTTTTTTCTGTTATAAAACACATACTTAAGCGCTTTTATCTGTGTATAGTATTGTTAATTAAAACATTTTTAAGCATGTTAAAAACTTAGATAACCTTGAAAGTTCAGAAAATACGTAGTCAAATTTTCACTAAGCTACTTTTTTGTTTTTGTAAATTTTGTATAACATGCTGCGAAGAAAATAAAGCCAAAAGACCAAAAAAGTTTTTGATAGCATAATTCTTATTGTATCTTTGATAGTTTAGGTACAGTGATTTATTTGGAGCGCGCGAATTGCAGAAATTGAGTATTAATACGCCCGCGTCCACTAAAACTAACTAGTATCAGGGCGGTGTACGATCAACGTTATTCGTTTTCGTCGAAGATCAAATTATAAAACCGCTGCCCAAGGAATCACTACTTCCACATCCAGATCTTCTATCCAAGTCTCTCACAACGAAAAAATTTGAATGTGGAAATAATTGTTTATGGAACTTTAATAATAAAATATTTGAAATCGTCTACCCCAAAAACCTATAAAACGATATGCCACATCGGTAGTGGGGCTGAGGGTGGTGGAAGTAGTGGTGGATAAAGTAAAAAAAAAATTGAAGCCTTTGGTTCTTGTACACACACTAAATCACAATTTTATTTTTTTCGCCCCCTTGAATAATGAGGTGGGAGTTGGTAATGGGGGTAGTTAATGCCAAAAAAATTTTGAGACCTTAGCTTCTCTTATATATACTAAATACCAATTTTATGGACTCTTACTTGCTTGATTTGCCTATTTACCCCCATTTACCCCCAACCCTTTAACGGAATAATCTAGTTCCAGATCTCGTTAAAATAAATAGGTACGTGTACCAAATTTCAAGTCAATATCTTAAACGGTTCCGGAGTAATCGTGCGCACAAAAAAAGTTACAGACAGACCGACAGACAAAATTTTTTTTGCTCAAACTTAAAATCTTGACGTTTCATGACATTCTAAGCCTATTTGGACAATAAAAATTTTCAAAAATATTTTTGTCGATACTATACTTACACTGGATGTGGAAGTAAAATGTGTAACGATATTCTTTCCCTTATTACCACTTGTATTATATTGTAGAACGTATCGCCATTGTGCGAATTGTGCGTGGATTATCTGCTAAAAAAATATTTAAGATAAAAAAGCAATCTAAGTTTCATGGCAAAATGAAGTGGATTTTATGTGGCATAGTAATAGAGGAGAACGATAAACTTGTGCACAAGCCATGGAAACAGGGTTTCTATAATTAGGGCTGCGGAAATTAAAAGAGACTTAATTTAGGATATTTTTTTCTTTTTTTGTTACCTAATTTAGGCGAAGATAACACGTTTACTCAATTATTGTGTGGATCTAGGGTAAAAATGCAATGCATGGGAGTTTCGGATAGGGACTCTGACACAGGAAATGTCGGATACAAATATTAAGATTGCCACGTTCAAAAAAAAAAGTGCATTAAGAAACTGTCTTTTCTATTCAGCTCCAATAATAACGCAAAAAAAGGGGAAACTCGATAGTTTACTTTTTATCAAAACACTCCAAAATTATTACTTTTCCTAAACTTCTGTTTATGGAATTTTATTAGCCCCTTAGTTGCGCAACTTTTTTTTCTATTTACTATAATATTATTTTTTACCGTTTCCGAGATCCCAATGCAATGCATTTTTATCCCAGATACTCTATTTAAGAATTTTAATTCCTTTTTGACTTCGACCTTAGTCCATAATGCGCCACTGGAAAAAATAAGTTATCCTTTCAGATCCTAAAACGTGATAAAATAGTCCTAAACATAAAAAGATAATAATGAAAAGTTCCGTTACACACAATACATAATCATTATTATTCTTAAGTGCCGCGCGCGTACGCTTCGACAATTCCTCCATACTAAAAAATTCGTAACTAGCAAACTATTGCTAATAATGAAAATATATTTTTTCTAAAAACTTTTTTAGTCTATTGACTTCATTTTCTTCATAGCATGTTACACAAAATTTTCAAAAACAAAAAAGTTCCTCGCTTAGTGAAAATTTGATGGCGTATTCTCTAAACTTTCAGGGTCATCTACGTTTTTGGCATGTTCACATTTTTTTTTATTAGCAATCCTATGTATAGAAAGAAGCGCTTAAGTGTGTGTTTTATACCAAAAAAAAGTTCACATCGATAGCTCAATTCATTTTTGAGATATGGGAATAGATGTACAAAAAAACTAAGAATATCTGTGACCACTAAAAAATGTCGTATTTCATGTTTTTATTTGTAAAATGATGTTGTCGGTAATACCCACTGTGTCTGATCTTGTTCTAAGCTCATAAAAAAAAATGACACAATTTTACCTCTTTTTCGCTGCTCTATAGGTATTCCTTGAATCTATTAGGCAAAAAAAGGCTTAGAAAGGCTTAATTCCCGAATTTCAAGTTTATCTTAACCCCACTGTACCTTATATATTCAACTTTTAAAAACTGAAACTAAATTTCTTTAAGGTGATACCAATTTTATAGCTGAAACGTTTACATAATTCATCACGAGTGTTATTTTGTTATTTTCAATAGCAGTTTGCTTTTCCCTGAGTTTTCATGAAAGACTAAATAGAGTGAAGTGTATGGAGTAGAATAAGTACGTTCATTAATTTTAGTAAAAGATTATTGAAATGTTGCTGCGTCAATGGATGAAAAATTGTAGTGTTTTATTCTAAAACCGTTGAAGAGAAAATTCGTTCTAAATCGTAAAATCTGCAGGCGCGCATTTGCTTTTTATTCCTTTTTAAGTTGAGTAAAAGTAATCCATATCTTTCAGTCATCCTTTTGGTTAGTTTGTAACAAAACCAACGGAAACAAATGTATACGCATGTAGGTGTAGGTATATCTCAATTTACATTTTCTAGTAAAGAGACGCTTTCAGTGTTTCTTAATAATAGTACGTTATAATCCATCACTGGCACTGTTAGAAACATTGTCTCTGCATGCATATGCATACGGAAAACATATTTTTTAGTGCGTCTACTTCCTATATTAACTTTTAGTTATTTTGGGTTAAACTTTTTAGCCATATTAATAAAAACTACCGTATCACCGTGCGATAATAATTAATACAGAAATTTAATAGTGTTAAAATAAAAATATCAACCAGCTCAAAAAATCTTGAGTTAGTTTTGGATAGGTCACTGAGATTTCGGAAGCAGACGGCAAAAAATATTCAAAAGGCATAACACTGGACTACGATTATTGTACCCACACAAATAACATTTAAATATAGATACAAAAAGAATGTTATGTGAAACACTGCACGTTATCCCAATTTACTTATTGTGCCCTTGTTTATGGACCGTGCTTGGATACGGATTGCTCTAACCGGATACAACGAGTTGAAAATTCTTGTATTCCTTTCATGTATAGAATCAGGAAATTTGATCATGTGTCTCATAAACTAAAATAATTAAAATGGAGAGAAAGATTTAAAGCGTAAGCCCATTATTTATTTCATAAGATTCTATCATCTGGATCGCCTTCCTATCTCAATAACAAAATATCCTATCGTAGCGACATTCATAATATAAGATTTAAAAATCGCTTCCAATTCATAAAACGAAATTTTTTTAACGGAGTTTTAAGTACATGATACATAAATTGTACAACATTTAATACAGCATTTAAAAAAACCGCTGCCCAAGGAATCACTACTTCCACATGCAAATTTTTTATCTAAGTCACAACGAAAAAAATTTGTATGTGGAAATAATTGTTTATGGAACTTTAATAATATAATATTTGAAATCCTCTACCCCAAAAACCCATAAAACGATACCCCACATCGGTAGCGGGGTGGGGGTGGTGATGGGGGGTGGTAGTGGGGGTGGATGAAGTAAAAAAATATTTTGAGGTTTCTGGTTCTTGTACACACACTAAATCACAATTTTTTTTTCATCCCCTTTAATAATGGGGTGGGGGTGGCTAATGCCAAAACTTTTTTTGGGACCTTAGCTTCTCTTGTATATACTAAATACCAATTTTATGGACTCTTACCTGCTTGATTTACCTATTTTCCCCAAATTTACCCCAATTTACCCCCCAACCCTTCGACGGAACAAGATG
Source organism: Rutpela maculata (assembly GCA_936432065.2). Classification (NCBI taxonomy): domain Eukaryota; kingdom Metazoa; phylum Arthropoda; class Insecta; order Coleoptera; family Cerambycidae; genus Rutpela; species Rutpela maculata. The sequence continues at coordinate 137,537,546 of OW386285.2, read as the reverse complement.
AAAATATAATCTAGTTCTAGATCTCGTTAAAGTACATATGTGTACCAAATTTCAAGTCAATATCTCAAACGGTTCCAGAGTAAACGTGCGCACAAAAAAAGTTACAGACAGACCGACAGACCGACAGACAGAAATTTTTTTTTTCGTTCAAACTTAAAATCTCGACGTTTCGTGACATTCTAAGCCTGTTTGAACAATAATAATTTTTAAATTTTTTTTTGTCGTTACTATACTTCCACTGGATGTGGAAGTAGAAATAATCGCTAAATAACAAAATGGCGAGATTTTCAAAAAAAATGTGCAAACGCACATTGTATCGGCCAAAACTTATTTATTTTGTAAGATACAGATACAAACAAAAAATCGTTTAAAAGAATGAGTAATTATCTTTAATTCTATTTCCTAGAAATTTTTATGGGAATTTTATAGTTTCTAAGACATTCAACATTTAAACTAAATACTTTTACTTCCACGTCCAGTGGAAGTATAGTAACGACAAAAAAATTTTTAAAAATTTTTATTTTCCAAATAGGCTTAAAATGTCATGAAACGTCGAGATTTTAAGTTTGAGCGAAAAAAAAATTTCTGTCTGTCTGTCGGTCTGTCTGTCGGTCTGTCTGTCGGTCGGTCTGTCTGTCGGTCTGTCTGTAACTTTTTTTGTGCGCACGTTTACTCTGGAAACGTTTAAGATATTGACTTGAAATTTGGTACACATATGTACTTTAACGAGATCTAGGACTAGATTATATTTTCATCTTGTTCCGTCGAAGGGTTGGGGGGTAAATTGGGGTAAATTTGGGGTAAATAGGTCAATGAACCAGGTAAGAGTCCATAAAATTGGTATTTAGTATATACAAGAGAAGCTGAGGTCTCAAAAAAAATTTTGGCATTAGCCACCCCCATTACCACCCCCACCCCCTTATTAAAGGGGATGAAAAAAAAAAGTGATTTAGTGTATGTACAGGAACCAGAAACCTCAAAATATTTTTTTACTTCATCCACCCCCACTATCACCCCCCTATCACCACCCCCCACCCCACTACCAATGTGGGGTATCGTTTTATGGGTTTTTGGGGTAGAGGATTTCAAATATTATATTATTAAAGTTCCATAAACAATTATTTTCACATACAAAGTTTTTTCGTTGTGAGTGACTTGGATAGAGAATCTGGATGTGGAAGTAGTGATTCCTTGGGCAGCGGTTTTTATAATCTTTCGGATGCCATCTACGATTTATTGAGATATTTGCTAAGAAAAAAATGTTTTACGTTTTTTTGAAAATCCGTTTATAGTTTAAAATGCATTATTTTTCTGAAGCAAGCGCTGTAAACGGACGAAAAATTTTGAGCGTCTAGATTGTACCATATGTCAACGAAAAACAGTATATAAGGAATATTTTTTAACTTCCCCACACTAAAATTGTGGGAGGTTACTGAAATTGGTCCAAAATCGAAAATTGAGATAACATCAAATCTTTACGTTTTGAGGTCCCAGGAACCCAAAAAAGTGGTTTTTGAAAAATGTCTGTGTGTGGGTATGTGTGTATGTGTGTAGCACGATAAAAACCATTAATTTTACAGAAATTGGAAAAATAGATAATGTTTCAATTTTCAAGGCGTTATAAATTAAAGGCTATCAATTTAAATGAAAAGTTGCATACAGCGTTTTCTTTTCAAAATTTGATTCTCTTTCAGCTCCAATATTTTTGTTTTTTTTTTAGTGTCACCCCCTGGAAAGGGGGTGACACTAAAAATCCGACCTGTTTCTGAGGATTCCGAAGCCAAAATCTTCATTAACTCAGCTAACAGTTAACACAACTGCAAGGGAAAGATACGAAAAATATACTGAGTTGTCACTATAGAAAATAATTATGGCGGAAATAATATTTAGACTGTAGTTGACACACGGGTGAAACCTGACATACTTTTTGTGAAAGTATACATGGTGATCACACTAAAAAATAACTAATTAAGAAACGGCGCGGTAGGGGAAAATAATATTTGGCATGTAGTTGTAATCACTATTGTCATAAAGAAAACCTGATATACTTTCAGTTAAAAAAATATACTGGGTAGCCATCCTACAGAAAAGATAACGAATAAATAAAAGGTGCTAAATAGAGAGGGAAATTTTGGGTAAATACTTTTACAGATTTTTATTCTCGTCCATGTATAAAATACTACATTGTGTGCGCAAACTTTGCTGCGAATTATTTTTGTCGGTAAAAATTAACCTTAAAGCCGTACCTGGCAACAGGTGAGTAGACAAGGCGAAAACTTCGCCTTCGTATAAAAAAATCTTCCCATTCGATTTTTTTTTTTGCATATTCACGTTCAGAACATGCCCCTGAATAAGAATCGAGAGTTTGCTGGACGAAAATCTGGTTCCAATTTGTTTAATTTTTTTTAAACAAATTGCAAAAATCGCTTTTTTTGACCCGAATATTTTTTTTTTTAGGTTTTTTTCAGATGGTTTTAAAAGAAAAAGGTCTCTTGTCATTTTTTCGTCAAGTTGAACGTTTCCGACTTATAAACAATTTAATGTTTGAGAAAACGCAAAAACGGCCATTTTCAAGGTTGAAACACAATATTAAAAAATGAATTTTTTGAGTTCGCTAAACTTCTTATACAATCTTTGAACATTCATTAACAAAATCCTGAAGAGTAAGTACAGATTACTTCATTCTAAAGCTTAAATGTTTAATAGGGTCATTTAGTGATATGGCAGTTTCCTACTTTTTCTTCCTCATTTTAAAGTATAACAAACCAATAGCCTCAGAAAAAAATTTCAGCTCAATTGAATCAATAGCCACAGAGATATTTGCATTTGAATAGAAACACGCTCGGCCGGCCAACAGTCCGTAGAGTGACGTCACTTGGCGTGCGCCGATACCTATATTAGAGCACCGATTTCGTAAGTCTATCGTGTCGTTTTTTTTTTTGGCGTAGAACCAGGTCAAACATGTAAGGTTCCTTTGAGTATGTCACCGGCCATATGAAATCATATTTTACAACATTTTTTTGTGGTCTCGAACTTTTTAAATAAATGTATTTTTAAATAAAATTGTTTTTTTTTGTTTCCACTGCCATATTTTTAAAACTATTAAAGGCACCGAAATTTGTTTTGTGTCAAATTAAAACACACACTGTAGCGCTTTTATCAATATTAACGGTTTGGGCACAATTCGCACTTTCATTTCTCTAAGAATCAGATAAACTAAAAATATATATTTTATGTATTGAAATCTTCACCAATCGATAAACTTTTTTATTTTTGAAAATATTTACATACATGCAGCGAAGAAAATAAAGCCTAACAATCACAAAAGTTTATGAAACAATATATTTTTTCCTGAAGTGTACCGTTTGACAACAGCGAATTTTTTTATCACCGCTAAATGCGACATTGGGACGCAATTAATACACCTCCCATGCAGGGTTGGTCAGATTAGTCGCGTAGAAGTGGCGGTTGTCGAAAATCATTAAGTATTCATTGTTTGAATAAAAATTGTGACAACCGAAAATGTGCTTGTTTTAAGGAAGGCCTAAAATGTTGCAACGAGTGCAAATGTCGTTCCTGTAACAACATTATTAAAAATTTCGAGGCAGATATGAACGAATTAGAATGCTATTAATGTAGGGCCTACATAAATTACATACTACATATTTATCTATCCAAATAGAAAATTGATTTCAACAATAAAACTCATTTTATGCGTACGTTTTTACTTTCATTTATTTAAAAATATCTAATAAACTTACTAATTAGGTGGGTAGTTAGTAACACTAATTGATATTTATAGATATCTACCTACCTGTCTTTTTATTATTAAAAGGAGACTATCTTATATTTATTGTACAATTTCTTAATATTAACAACATATGATCAATATTACTGTACAATATATGAAATATTGAACAATAATATTGATCCTCTAGATACTTTTGATCACTATTGGTTTTGTATCTATTGATATAAGTTAAACTACTACATACACCCTGAACGGGACCGCCAGATCGTTGCAGTGGGCAGGCTTGCTACAGCCGAGCGCGCAAGAATATGACTTTGGCCCATTCAAAAAAATCGCTGACTCAATACTATGAACGGGACACGAAAAATGTTGCCTAAAAACTTTTTTCAACTATTGACTTCAATTTGTACGCAGCATGTATATACAAATTTTCATAAATAAATGTTTTTCTCGATTGTCTAAAATTACGCTACTGAAAATAACAAGTTTGAGTTTCCTATTATTTTTCCAACTTAAAAAAAAATAAATCGGGTTCACGTGGGACGTTGTTCGAAGCGCTATTGTGTCTACTTTATTCTAAAAAAAAAATAGCTTGATAGCACAAATATTTCAGAGATATAGCGGTGGAGACGTTAAAAAACATATTTCATTAAAAATATATTTTTTTGAGTTTTTCCGAAATAAAAAAGTTCTCGACAACCAAAAAATGTCGTAAAAAATGATTTCGTGTGCACGATTATCTTACTAAAGAATCCCACTAAGTCTGGTTTGGTTCTACGCCGTTTTTTTTCTCGAAAACTAAGCGACTTTACTTCCAGATTTTACTCTACTAACTTGCATTCACAGCCGTGTTCACTGGGCGGTTTAGCCATCTGACGTCACAACTCGACTACATGGTTATCCCGAGCGTTTTTAAGCGCGCCGACTTTAATAATTTTTTTATATATGAAGACGGCGTCAGTAAATTCTAATTTTTGGCATACTTACTATACTCACCAAGCTCTTTCAGAATATGTAATAATAAAAAATTGTTAAATGAGCCTATTGTTAAATAGACGTTTTTAGCGACCTTTCTCAGCCGCGGGTACGCGCACTCGTTGATGATTTATGATACGATAAGTAAGATACGTACAAAACATAAAGCTTTAAATATATTTGAGATTGATGATAATTAAAATGCCCTTATTCCTTATTCTTCTGGGCAATGGGTTACAGCTTACCAGGGAGCAATTAAATGCATTAGAAAAAGTTTATTTAAAAATATTTCAAATTGACGTTTGAAATTTTTTTATGACTTTTTATTAATGTCTAAACGTGTGTGGCAAAATTTTTCCCAATAAAATATTTTTTAGTTAAAGGAAAATTAGAAATTTGTCACTAAAAAGTAGAATTTGATGAAAATAAGGTTTTTGTAAAACATATCTAATTTCCCTGGAACTGAAATATATTTTATTCGGAAAACTTTCACCACACACGTTTAGACATTAATAAAGAGTCATAAAAAAATTTCAAACGTCAATTTGAAAAATGTTAAAAATCGAAAAATTGTCCTTTTCCTTAATTTTAAAGGCCGTGGAATGCTGGCTAGACAATAACCGATTTGGATAGAAATTTAACCGAATTAGTTTTAAATACATAGCAATAAATTATAAGCTATATCAGCAGCATATCGGCAGCAGCGAGTGCGCGCGCCCGCGGCTGAGAAAGAGCGCGCGCCCGGCTGAAGACGTCTATTTAACAATTAAAAATTTAAGTTTTAGAATGAAATAATCTGCACTTACTCTTCAGGATTTTGTCAATGGATGTTCAAAGATTATATAAGAATTTTGGTGAACTCAAAAAATTCATTTTTTAATATAGTGTTTCAACCTTTGTCCAGGAAATATCTTCGTACCCGTTGGGGAAAATATTCTCTGTGAGTTTTTTTGCATAATATTTTGAAAAATAGTCACCTGAAAACAAATCTGCGTGTTGCCAGGTCTAAAAATGGGTCAAAAATTGTCTAAACAATTTTTTTTTAACAAATTGCAAAAATTGTTTATTTTGCTCTGGATAAATAATTTTTTTAGATTTTCTGAGCGATTTTGAACAAAAAAGGTCTCTTGCAACTTTTCTCTAAAGTTGATAGTTCTCGAGATATTAATTATTTAAAGTTCGAAAAAACGCAAAAATGGCCATTTTCAACCCTGAAAAACAATATGAAAAACAAAAAATTTTAATGTTGCTAAAGTCTTTAAATATTCTTTAAACACCCTTAAGCAAAGTCCCAAAGCGATTTAGGCTATTATGTTATTGCAACTCCTTGTTTTTTAATTGATGATTAAGCGCATGCATCATTATGGTCGGCCCCGACTCCTATGCTCTGTCTCTTTTCCACTCAAGCGGAGTATACCGTGCGTGTAGTTTCCCATTAGGCATGTACTTTCAGGTAGCGCGAGAGATCTGACAACACAGCTGCCGTAAATTCCTCCGTCGGGCGGAACATCCCAGGACCCTTATTCTCCAGTCGAGAGAATGATCATTTCGGGAAAAAGGAAAGAGAGAGAAATAGGAAACATAATGAAATAAAAAGAGAAAAAATACCCCGATTCACTTCTCCCAAGCTGGAGAATAGGACCCCTGCTCTGTTATTTCATTTCAGCCAGCTGGCACGCGCGATGTTGTAATTTTACTCCCTATGCTTAGCGCTCCGCTACACGCACGGTACGTACCGTGCTGGCGCTCATATTTCAATGGTAAGTACCTTATTCTTGGATGTAGATTTTGCAAAAAAAATTGTGGGTCTGTGTTTAATATTGCAAAAACCCAATCCAGCTAAAAAATTACCGAAGCGCCATAACAACCTCAATTAGCCATTTAACCTGGATTTAGCCGCAGCGAATTAAAAATGCATTAGGATTTATTTTTAAATTGATTTTGAAATTAAGAACATTCATTTACATTTCATAATAATTTTTAATTAGAAAATAAAGAATCAAATGACAATAAATAATAATATATTTCAATAATAATCATCTTTTACAGATGTCACATATTTGTTTTCGCAAACATCTAAATCACAGCCACACAGCAATTTAAACCATTTTTTTTACAGTGGCATGCTTTAGTTTTACACGTTTTTTACAGTTACATGGCAGTACTACATTTTCTGGTAAAGCATTTTTTATCATAAATTTAGGCAATATAATATTCTCTTCTGACTTATAATCAAGGCTCGGGAGATATATCTCTCTGACGGTTAAATCGGGGTTGGCTCTAGGTCAGTGCGGAACGATTTGTATGCAAGTATGACACAATATCTCTTACCTTGTGCTTTTTTTAGAGAATTCTGTAATATCCAAAGCTAATATGGTCATAAACTTTACGATATTACGAAATTCGCTAAAAAAAATACAAGGTAAGCTATATTGTGTCTTACTTGCATAGAAATCTTTCCGCGCTACTCTGGTTTTTGACGTCGCGTCGCAGAGATAAATCTCCCGAGCCTTGCTTATAATATCCCCATTGCGTAGTCAATTGAGGTATAGGAAGAATATAAGGCATTCTTCCAAATATATGTTTGAGCAGAAACTCTTAAAGTGTGTTGAAAAAGTGCATCGGAGGTACATACAAGGTATATTAGCCATATTAATGCAATAATGATGCACGCGCTTAATTATCAATTAAAAGTAAGGTTGCAATGACATAATAGCCTAAAACGCTTTGGGACTTTGTTGAGGGGTGTTTAAAGAATATTTAAGTACTTTAGCAACATTAAAATTTTTTGTTTTTCATATTATTTTTCAGGGTTTAAAATTTCCATTTTTGCGTTTTTTCGAACGTTAAATAATTAATATCTCGAAAACTATCAACTTTAGAGAAAAGTTGCAAGAGACCTTTTTTTGTTCAAAATCGCCCTAAAAACCTAACATAAATTTGTCCGGAGCAAAATAAATAATTTTTGTAATTTGTTTTTAAAAAATTGTTTAAACAATTTTTGACCCATTCTTAGACCTGGCAACATGCAGATTTGTTTTCAAGTGATCATTTTCCATAAGATTATGCAAAAAAACCGACTGAGAATATTTTCCCCAACGGATGCGAAGATATATCCTGGACTACTTCAAAATGGACGTTTTTGCGTTTTTTCAAACATTAAATTGTTTATAAGTCGGAAACGGTCAACTTTACGAAAAAATGATAACAGACCTATTTTGTTTAAAATGACCAAAAAAAACTTAAAGAATTCATTCTGGTAAAAAAAACGATTTTTGCAATTTGTTTAAAAAAAATTAGTTTACAAATTGGGACCAGATTTTCGTCCGGCAAACTCTTGATCCTTATTGAGAAGCATGTCCCAAACGTGAATATGCAAAAAAATCGAATGGGGAAAATTTTTTCATATGAAGACGAGGTTCTTGCATTGTCTAGAGTCTTTTCAATTATAAACTGTATGAAAATCAAAACAACTGAATTGTGTAAGACAATTTGAGTTGTCTATTTTGCACCCATTTGATTACCTACTTGGATCTTTCTTAGACAAATTGAATTACCGATTAATAAGCAGGTGTGAAATGACAAGTGGTCATTCCACTTAGAATTAGTAAATAGCCTTTTTAATGAACAGTAATCATATGTAGATATATGTTGACCGACACTTAAAGATGTTTTGTTCCAAGTTCATTCCCACATTATTTCGTATGTTATCTAACTAAATTATTTTAAAAGCCTAATTAATACCGGACATTTTTTGAATTACAACAGATTTGACATGCTAATTAAAAGTAGTGCATTCTCTGATATTATAAATGACTGTAATTAATCGATTCTCTTATTTGAACTATTTTATTCATTAACATATCTGATAACTTGACGCTTATTTAAGTTAGGTCTATTATTACAGGCAATTTGTAAGAACTTTAGTGTGAGAATATTTTAAATGTTCCACATCTACTTTAGCATTAATAATATATCTTTAAAATACTGGGTTATGACAGTGCTGGAATAAATCGTTTAATAAATTAGCTAGGCATAAAAATAAAAGGAAAAAGTTTTTCCGGTCTTCACGATTGTTAAACTAATTTTGGTCCTGACCTCGGTGCTGACATACCACGTCATATTAAAAGCAAAGTTTGTTAATCGCTGGGAAAAGTTATTTTGTATTTATTACTGTTTAGCATTAAAATTTGTTATGACACCATATACCTACGTATTAGTACCCCAAGCGAGCATTTCTTCCTTTGGTCGAAAGTTCGTATTTGACGCATGTAATAAACTAGTGATCCTTAATAGAGTGCTTCCAAGATCTCAAGGCGGCGCGTCGTTCCGGTTAAATTCGGCTGGCCCAAGTCAAAACACTGAATAAACCATTTAACAAATTGTTCACCAGAGCACAAAAACAAACAATTACATTTTGTCGAAACTTTATTATATTTGAAAGAAATGTTAATACAGGGTGAATATATATATATATAGAAAACCTAATGCGACTATATTAATTGTATTTGAATAGGGAACTTGCCCAAAAAATAAAATTGAATTAAAATACTCAAAATCGTAAACTAACATCATTAAAAACCCCATAGACAACAATAAATTAAAAAAAAATCCTCCATAAATATAAGCGATTAAAATCTGCCGGATTTTACTCACTCCTGAAACGTGACGTCAGAGGGCGAAAGTCGTATGACGGCGTCAAGCGACACCGATTCTGCTTTCGCATGCTCATTTGTCAGAAACAACTAGCAGTGAACACAACCTAACCTAAAATTCGTTGGAAAAACATCTTCAATATTCTGAAATGTCACAAAATGCTACTTTTGATTCGTTCGTGCCGAGTCGAATTTTCGAATTTCGCCATGCAATTTACGATCAGGTTTATCTGGAAGACTTCCTCTTTACGTCGCGATATCGTACGGCCGACCCAATGGTGTTTTTCGAAAAATATGAACGTGTCAAGATTGCATATTTTTGCAATTTTTTCGGCTCCGAAATGTAAGCCGTTTTTTGCTATTTTTCGCAGATATCTCCAAAACGGTGGGAGTTAGCTCGAAATAAAAAATTAGGTCAACGAGCATTTTCCACTACGAATCTTTTGCTATCACCAGACTTTTGATTTTTTTTTTCTTTTCGGAGATAAGTACAGAAATGTCGGCCACGAAGGGCAAATCGCAAATTTTGAACTTCTACAGTTGCCAACTTTTTAATCTTTGCTCCTACGCCAAAACACTACTCTTGCTAATTGAAATATAATTAAATTTGCTAAAACTCTTTTTTTATTTTTTGAATTCCGGCAAAAATTAAGGAATTAGAGGGGGCGGGATTTGGGACTTTTTTTTTCGGTAAAATTTCTACATTTTGTTACCGTAATTAATCGGTAATTAACTGAAATCGATCTCATTTACGATGTCCACTTAATATCATGTACTATTTTGACGCTCCGTTAATCTCGGCCCTTCGAAACAAAGATTTCTGAGAAAAAATATTTTTTTAAGATTTAGATACACTCTATAGGAAAACGTGTAATTTCTTACATTTCCTCGAATATCTGGATAATTATCGTTTTTTTCGAAAAATTTGTAGATAGCTTATGTAAAGAGAATTAATTGAGCTTTCCGACACTTTTTCTATTTTTTCTCTAACATAAAAAACAAAAGACTTATGACCGAATATGTGGACGTCTCAAAGCCAACCAGCGCCCAGTCTATTAATTAGGGTGAATGGCTAAAGTACGCCATCTGTTGGACACCACGCGAGGCCAGTTTTCACCCGGAGACGTCACAGTGCTTTCCGTGAGGATTTCCACTTTAATTATCTATTGCAAAGTAAGTACTGCGATTTAAGAGCTGATATTCGGTGTGGCGGGTTTTTATACATAAATACGCACTTTAATGAAATAAAAAAAAAATGGGCAAGTTCCCCATTAGGTTTTGAACACATTCAGTGTTTAGATTTGGGAAATATCGGTTGAAAATTGGAAAAATTCATTAACCAAAATACACACATATCGAAAAACCGCTGCCCAAGGAATCACTACTTCCACATCCAGATTTTCTATGCAAGTCACTCACAACAAACAAATTTTGTATGTGGAAATAATTGTTTATGGAACTTTAGTAATATAATATTTGAAATCCTCTACCCCAAAAACCCATAAAACGATACCCCACATCGGTAGTGGGGTGGGGGTGGTGATAGGGGGGTGGTAGAGGGGGTGAATGAAGTAAAAAAATATTTTGAGGTTTCTGGTTCTTGTACACACACTAAATCACATTTTTTTCATCCCCTTTAATAATGGGGGTGGTAATGGGGTGGCTAATGCCAGAATTTTTTTTGAGACCTTAGCTTCTCTTGTAGATATTAAATACCAATTTTATGGACTCTTACCTGCTTGATTTACGCATTTACCCCAAATTTACCTTAATTCACCCTCCAACCCTTCGACGGAACAAGATGAAAATATAATCTAGTTCCAGATCTCGTTAAAGTACATATGTATACCAAATTTCAAGTCAATATCTTAAATGGTTCCAGAGTAAACGTGCGCACAAAAAAAGTTACAGACGAAAATCTATGTTTTTGTCAGTTTTGCTAAATATCTCCAATGCAATCAGTAGTCAGTTTTACACCAAACATTATTTTATTAACGTTTAAGAAGAATAAATAGGCTACAAGTGAGTAAAGAAAGACATCGATACAATCACAATTGCTGAGATAATGTATTTGACCATGTTACAAACGTTTTAATAAAAAAAATACAGAATAACTATTAAGAAAATAATCATAAAAATTATATTTATAATGTTGTTATTATTATGTTTATAATGTCGTTGTTTACTGTTCACAATGGCCTTTACAATAACAAAGAGCTGTACAGGCAAGTGCAGCTTTGTTACAAACGCAATTCTTAGATCACAGAGGTTCAGCCTTACATCCGCACTTGATTAATTCCCTATAACTTTTGCTTGCTTCCGGTATAGACATCCAAATTGTTTGCCATGTCTCTCCTTTCTTTTTCTTCCAAAGTTAGCCGGAGTAGGTGCATATTGGAGTGATTTCAAACTGATTAACCAGATACTAGATTGATAGATGCAGTGATTAGTGTGTTGAATGAGGGCATCTTGTGTGGGCGGTAGACTTTGCATCATCTTTACTTTTTTCCTTGTGTGAAGAGATCTTCTCTGAGCTTGTTGATGCTGTCAAGTTCTGTTATGCCATCGTACAGGATGCATTTGAATCGTTCTATAAGTTCAAATGCCTTTGTTTTAGCATCTACTGGCTGAAATTGATGTTTTGCAGAGAAGATAAATCATTCAGTGTCTGGAGGGTATACTTTCCATGTCTTCCATGCTGACTTTTTCCCCTTACCAAAAAATTATGATGTGTGAAAGTATGAAAAAAGGGCAATGCTTGCGACATATTTTCTTCGAGCTCTTGGTTGATATGATAATATCGGAAGTGTTTACCCAAAGTTAAATATTAGGTTTGTAAGTTTGTAGCTCGAAAAAGATGCCTAATAACATCTGTGTCAACTATACTTATGGATGTTGGTTGCGCCATTTTTTAATGCATCCAATATATGAAAACACATTCCGGCATCAGTTCTTCGTGGTCAGTTTCGGACATCAGTGCACTGCAATTTTTTGAAATAACAGATTTACAATAGGTGATAGGTATATTTCTTTACTTTCTTGTACGTCATAAGCTGCGACTGCACCACTTAGTGGAGTAAACAGTTCTGTCTGTCTTGAATTCTTCAGGAATGCAGCAAAGTTTTTGGGGAATGTGGTTTCGCTTGTGACTTCTCTCCTTTCTCCCTTCCCTCTCTGCACACGTGTAGTTTCCTTCAGACTGTCTGGCTTGTATATGCTCCATGCAACATCGATTCTTATTCAATTCTGAAGTTATCTCTTGATCCATGGTAAGAAGACCATGTCACTATATGGTCTAAAGTTGTAGCAAATTTAGTCTAGATTAAAATTGATTCGAATAGTGTTGCTGTAAACCCAACTGATTTTCGTAATAACCTGAAAAAAGTCCAAAACTTTGGAAGCTGGTATCTCGCAAAATATTAAAGTTACAAAGGCGGCTCTGGTCTCAAATTGTAGCAAATTTAGTTTAAATTAAATTATTTTTGATGAATTGAGAAGAATTCTGCAAAATTTGGCGCTTTAATCCAGCAGGTCACGATTCTACCTAGTATTTGCTCTGAGCCACCACACTACATGAGTTCAAAGAAACTTAATTCGTTTTGGTAAAATTAAAAATTAAATCATTCGCAGTAATATTAGTATTGAAAACAGCTATTTGTGAATTAAGGATAGAATTTTACAAAGCGAGAGAGACATATGGGTTTATTATCGGTTTATTATGAATATTTAAAAAATCATAAATGGTATAATCTCTAAAATAGTTTCAGGTACTTCCCATTGCTCTAAGGAACATAACCATATATACAGGATTTATCATAAATTTTGTATATAGTTAAATGGCGTGTTCTAATAATGAAATTAGGAACTATTTTCATTGACAAAATACAAAATTCAAGTACTACAGAAATTGGTCACCCCGACGTCCGACGCCCAACATTGACGCTCGACGCAAATTAAAGAAAATTCTGCTGACGCCACTTCAATTGTACTTCAATTTAACCATAAAAAAAGTTTAATAGTATATGACAGTTAGTTAAAGTTAAATATATTCAATGATTATTTTTGTAATACTGGTGGATAATAGGGGATAAACCAGTATCCTGGAACTCCAATAATAACAATGAGGAAAACATTAACACTCACATTAACAGTTTCTTTTTAAAATCTATGCATAAAATTGCTGCCTAAAGAATCACTAATTCCACATCCAAATTTTCGATGGGGGTGGTAGTGGGAGTGAATTTTGAGGCCTTTGATTCTTGTACAATGTACACACACTAAATTACAATATTATTTTTTACCCTCTTTATTAATGGGGTGGGGGTGTTAGTGTGGGTGACTGATGTCAAAACAAATTATGAGTCCTTTGCTTCTTGTAAACCAAATAAATCAAAATTTTATTTCTGTATCCCCTTAAAAACAGGGTGATAATGGGGGTGATAATTGGGATGATAATTGGGATGATAATTGGGATGATAATTGGGATGATAATGGGGGTGGCTGATGCCAAAAAATGTTGAGACCTTGGCTTCTCGTACACACACTAAATCCCAAAGGTAAAGCAAACAGGAATACATACAATTCTTGTTTGCTTTACCTTTCACCCTTTTTATCACCTAATTCTTCAACTTAATAATATCAAAATATAAAGTAGTTCCAAATCTCGCTATAATACATAATACACACCAATTTTCAAGTCAATATCATAAACCATTCCAGAGTAATTGTGCGCACAAAAAAAGTTACAGGTAGGCAGACCGACTGACACAGATATTTTTATTGCTCATACCTAAAATCTTGACGTTTCATGATATTCTAAACCTACTTGTGTAAACGTTTTTTTTTATCATTCAGCGAAATATGATAAGTGATATATCATATCCCTGCGTTCATGATGAGCCTTTAAAACGCATTATTATTAACCTGATATTTTCAACAGGCTGCGTTACTGAACATTTTAAAGAAACTGTAGTTATTCCGGTCTATAAAAATGACAGCGTAACTGAAAAATGCAACTACAAACCAATTTCAGTAATTAATAATTTGGCAAACATTTTTGGAAAGGTACTGAAGAGTTGTCTTGATGAATTCTTTACTACTAATCGGATATCTAATGATTAATTTCATTTTAGAGTCAATTATAGTAATAATGATGCAATATACAATATTAACAAACTCTATTAACAAAATTATAGATGAGAATAGAAATTAGGAAAGGCGTTTGACACGGTATCACATAAGAAACTAATTACAAAACTAACTAGAAGTCTTGGCAGTTATTTAAAAAGTAAACTTCAATTTGTCTAAATAGACGACAAGATTAGTAATAGTAAAATAATGACACCAGGAGATCATCGCACCAATCATACTTTGTGTCAATAGAATATAACATGTACATTAATTTCATATGCGGATGATATTGCGATAATATTTAGTGGATCAAATTGTAGTGAAGTTGCTTCAAAAGTTTCCAAAAATATGAAAAAAAGTAAAAAAAAAATTGTTTGATTTATTAACACTTAATATACTCAAATCAAAATTTATCAATTTTACTTCCACATCCAGTGGAAACAGACTTAGAATGTGATGCTACGTCAAGATTTTAAATTTGAGAAAAGAAAATCTGTCTGTTGGTCTGTCTGTTTGTCGTTCTGTCTGTAACCTTTTTTGTGCGCTTGATTACCCAGGCACTGTTTAAGATTGACCGATTGACCTATTGATTTGATACACGTATGTATTTTAACAAGATCTGGAACTAGATTATATTTTGATCTTATTTCGTTGAAGGGTTAGTGGGTAAATTGGGGTAAATAGAGTAAAATTGGGGTAAATGGGAGTTAGTAGGTAAATCAAGCATGTAAATGTCCACAAATTTGTATTTAGTTTAAACAAGAGAAGCTAAGGTCTCGACAAATTTCTTGGCATTACCCACCCGCATTACCATCCTCATTCTATTATTAAAATAAAGAAATTGTGAGTTAGTGTGTGTACGAGAACCAAAGAATGTCTTTTTAGTTCAACCACCCCCACTCCACTACCAATATGCGGTATCCTTTTATGGGTTTTTGGGGTAGACGATTTCAAATATTATATTATTAAAGTTCCATAAACAATAATTTCCACGTACAATTTTTTTTTCGTTGTGAGAAACTTGGATAGAAAATCTGGATGTGGAAGTAGTGATTCCTTGGCCAGCAATTTTTCAATGTATAATTATTCTAATATACCTAACATTATGCAAACAAATATTGCAAGTACCACTGAAAACCTTGAGCCTACAGATAAAATTATATATTTGAAAGTAATAATGGACAAGAGTTTAAAGAAACATAAAACATATAAAACATAAACACGAGAAGAACGAACACTTGCTATATGTTATAGGAAAAATAAGAATTGATCCGCGAATTTCATAACCTTAGAGATATCTTATTAAGAATATTGGTACTTACGTATATAATCAATTATTAGTATGACATGAATGTATGGGATGGAATATACGAAAATGCAAGCATATAGAAGTATTCATAAATTATTTTACACAAATCAACTGTATATCTGATTATATCGTTAAGTAAAGTAATTAATAGCCCAAGTGTAAAATATTTATACATTCTTGAATGTATAGTATATATTAAAACTTATAAAATAACTTATAACCTCTGCGTAAATCTCTATAACACAAAGTAAAAGGTACTGAAAATTAGAAAACAATAACATTTTATAGACTACTTGGGACCCAAGCACTAGAATTTTCTACTAATAAAACTAACTAATATTTCGAATAAAAAACAATTTAGGAAAAAAATATTGGCTTATATTATAAATAGAATTATTAATAGAAAATAATAAGAATGTATACACAAGTCTTATTCAAGACATTTCTTCACACAGTGATTGGAGCTTTATTTTATATTATTCTAATTATTTTTTGAAAGTATGAGTATGAGTATCACATAATCTTAGCTACAAGCAAAATTGATTTGAAAGATTTGTCAATATTTTTAAATATCTTTAGTACGTTCACTTGTGTTTCCCACTATCAATTTTTTTCTTCAATTAGACACTATTTGATAAGGTTATGCGAACGAAATTTTGTCGCCCTATAACAGCAGTCTGGTGCTGGTGGTAACTGCTGGTGTTGAAATAATGAGGCATCATGAACGATCATCAATTACATCCATATCTTCTTATATCTTTGACAGGAGAAGCCTATTAACACACGCACATTTCCACCAGATAATTGAATATATTTTTATGTAAATTCGTAAAAAGTGGTTATGCAGGGTAATCCGATAGAATCAGCACCAAAGCATGCAACCTATTACGTTGTACATGAGTAAGTGGAACTTTAAAAAATAGTCGATATGCTTCATTTGTTTCTTTAAATTAGTTCAGGTCAATTTTCACTCATAATCCCCTTAAAGCTTGAAATATAACTGAAATTTTGTCTATGTTATGAATATTTTAGTTGTGAAAATTATCCACAGTCAAAGATAATTTTCTAATAATATAATAATAAAAATATGAGGCGAATTTTTTTTATTGTGTTTATTTGGACGTCTTGAATAACACGTGGTAGTTACGCCAAGATACACCTGGAGGATTTCTTGAAAATCGCGTCGGTAGGTCGCGGAAACCGCGGATTCGCGATTAACTCAGTTTTTGTGTTTCAAACTGGAACAACACCTATTATAAAAGTTGTACATCTGTAAATTCTCTACCTTAAAGGTGCTATACATTTTTTCGTACGCCTAACCGTTTTGGACTAAGTGAAAAATGCATTTAGTTACGCCCAACCTCTTTCGCACCACATATTTCGCAATTATCTTGCTTTCTATGTCTCGGAATGAAAATTAAATATTGTTGTTATAGAGCTCAGTGATCTTTATCCTCTACAAGAATGTCTCATAGATTTTATTTACATTTATTTACAGTGAATAAGTTAGAAAATGCATTCGTGTCCGCACCACCCTAGACGTAGAATGCTCGGCGCGCTTTTTTTTACATGCAGGCCTAATCCATGCCGGATCTTAAATTAGACAATATTTCCAACTCCTTCGGTATCTAAAACGTTATCGTCCAATGACAAATCGCTGTCATTACTTTCATTCTGATAGGATTCTACCTCGCCCATTTCGTCATTCATAGCAATTATAGGTGCGGTATTCAAGCAGGAGTGACCGTGGCAATGGCCACAAGCTGTTGAACAATTGAGTCCTACTTTCCTAGAGCTACATTTTCCTGCACAAATCTTCATACAGTTGCAAAAAATTGAATTTAACAATATGTCTGGTGCTGGTGGTAACTGCATTGGTACTGCTTGTAAAATATCATTCTTCCTAATCTAGCCCCACTGCTCAGGATCAATATCTTTTCCCAACCAGGTTTGAACTTGATAATATTTAATTTTTATTCTGAGACATAGAAAGCAAGATAATTGCGAAATACTTGGTGCGAAAGAGGTTTGGTGGAACTAATTGCATTTTTCACTTAGTTCGCGTCGTATCTCCAAAACGGTTAGGCGTACGAAAAAAATATATCTCACCTTTAAGGTAGAGAATTTACATATGTATAATTTTTATAATAGGTATTCTTCACGTTTGGGCCGTAAAAACTGAGTTAATAGCGAATTCGCGGTTTTCGCGGCCTTCCGACGCGGTTTTCACGAAATCCTCCAGGTGTTTGGTAGCGTAACTAGTGTTATTCAAGACGTCCAAATAAACATAACAAAGAAAAATTCGTAGGGCACGAATTTAACACAGAGGTCAATTTTACAACTAAAACGTGGGAGATTTGGTGAAAAAATTACACACCTAAATATGACAAAAGGATCGATGTATTTTAAATTTTTCCTTTAGTCAGTTATGTGCTGATGCACTTTATTAAATAAAAAAGTGACTACTAAAAAGATAAAATTAGTAACGAACTTAAAAGAATTTATTTTATTGTTTATTACTAAATTCAATATTTTCAAACAGCAGAGACAAAAATATAAACATTGAAGTACAACCAATAAAAATTTCAAAAATAAATGCCTACTTGTTTATTTATAAGTGACCTAGATGTAAAACCTGACCTATGTCTGCCTCAAATGCAAGAGGTCATCATTTTTTTTAGAAAAATGTTCATTTTTACATGCTTTTATTAGGTCCACCTGTATCTAAATAACTATCTATCTATCGATGGTTAAAGTGCAAGACCTCATAAGTCGATTTTTTTGCAGTTTTCACTTTATAATGCCATCAGTTTATAGGTACTTTAAACTACAAAACCACATAACTCTAGGTTTGTTTTTACAAGTCAGCAAACGGTTATCAAACCATCAGGAGTTTGCGTACAACGGTTTTGCACCATCTAAAATCAATGTGCGCAAACTCCTGATGGTTTGCAAACCATTTGCTGGCTTGTCAAAATAAACCTTCTGTATTTAAATTTAAAACCAGTGGAGCCATCTATCAAAAGCTTCTAAAACTTACATACTTTGCAGAAGTATCTTACGATTTTTCAGTATTATCTCGAAAAGGGTCACACCCAGATGGAGTGTGATTCATTTTTACATGAATAACCATTGTTCTATTACTTATAATATTTTGAGAATACGTTTTACTTTAATATTATTATTATAGTGTGTTTTGAAATAAATGTTTAAGTATGTTAGAATCTCCTAAGTCGATTTTTACTTTAATATTTAGGATGCAAAAGTAAATAAGTAAGTATTTTTTCCGCCAAAAAAATTTAAATGGATATATTCTCAACTTCTACCTTAAAAGGTAAATCCACAATATTTCTTTCAATGTAATAAATTGTTAAATATGTGGTATAGGTAAAATATTAAACATTTTTTCTTGCTCCTGTAAAATATACCCAAAACGACTTACAAGATTTTGCACTTTAACCTTTTGACTGCTCTAAACGTATATATACGCAAATCAAGTAACTGCTGCAGACGTATATAAACGCAGTATGTTTTAACTTCTTTAAAGTAATACTAAGGTCTTGTATTTTGTCAATATTATATTTTTAGCATCAAATATGTCGATTGGCAGCCATATTTTGTAAAAAAAAATATTTTATTATATTTTATATGTTGACTGCTCCGGACGTATAAATACGCCGAGAGTTCCCCACGCATCAGAGCCGTATTTTTGGTTTATTAGCGCAAAGACGGACTACGGAGTTGACGAATTGACGTAGTATGCATTCAGCAATTATTCTGTTCGTACGTGGCTCTCTGTAGTGTTATTAGTTGTGTATTTTCGTTATGGCGCGTTATAGTAAAACTGCTTTTTACACTGACCAAGAACTGGAGGACATTTTAGCAAACAGTGATGATGAATCGTTTGCAGATGTGCCTGATGAGTCAGATGGAGAGGCCGAAGATGAAATGGCCACACCAGAACCTTCGTATGTGCCTCCTGATTCGTCAGATACTTCCGACTATTCGGACAGTGAGGATTCCGTTGACGACATTCCACTCAATATTAGAAAAAGACTTAAAGGTAACCCAAAGAAAAATACGAATGATTTCGTCTGGCGTGAACAAGATCTAAAGACGGATATACAGCAATTTGATTCCAGCCATTCGGGTTGTTCTCCGGCAAGTTGCCTAGGCGCAAACAGCTCTGTATTATATTGTTTTCAAAAATTTTTCGGTGAAGACATTGTTCAGTATATCGCCGAGCAAAGTAACTTATACTTTGTGTTTTTATCTTCTCAAGGTATTCCTCCCAAATCTAGGTTACATCGATTTTGTAATTCAAATTATAAAGAAATCTACTGCTTTATTGCAATAAACTCACTTATGGCACAAGTAAAGAAACACCCCATTAACGCCTATTGGACAAAAACCAGCAAGGTAGCTACACCCATATTTCACCAAATTATGCCCAGAGATCGATTTCTTCTTCTGCTAAGGACGCTACATTTTGTTGACAATACAGAGCAGGTACCCGAAGACGATAATTTATGGAAGATCCGAAAAATTGTGGATCATTTAAAAAAACAAATTAAAGAAACCTTCTACCCTTTTCAAAATCTCTGCATCGACGAAAGTTTAGTTCTATTCAAGGGTAGAATTTTTTTAAATAATATATACCAGCAAAAAGGCATAGATTTGGAAACAAATTCTTTATTTTATGCGACTGTGAAACCGGCTATATATTAGATTTCATAATTTATACCGGAAAGTATACAAACCTGGACGAAATAGATGATGAGCTTCTGAAAAAGGTGGGAATATCTGGTAATGTTGTTGTTTTAACATTAATGAAACTTTATCTTGAGAATGGTCATTCTTTGTTTATAGACAACTGGTATGTAAGCCCTAATCTTTATAAGAATTTACACGAGCAAAAAACCAACGCATGTGGGACTGTAAAAAAGAATCGAAAAGGAATGCCAACCCTAGAAAAAGTTTTGGATCGCGGAGAGACGCAATACAAATCTACAATGAAACTTTTAGCTTAAACAACTGGTATGTAAGCCCTAATCTTTATAAGAATTTACACGAGCAAAAAACCAACGCATGTGGGACTGTAAAAAAGAATCGAAAAGGAATGCCAACCCTAAAAGTTTTGAATCGCGGAGAGACGCAATACAAATCTACAATGAAACTTTTAGCTTTGAAGTGGAAAGATAAACGTGAAGTAACTATGCTAACTACAATGCATGATAGCGAAGTTGAGGGTACTGGAAAAATTGACAAACAGACTGGTAACGAAAAGAAGAAACCTCTGTGTATTTTGGACTATAACGCAAATATGGGGGCTGTGGATCGTTCCGATATGATGCTTAGCAGTACCAAATGTGTAAAGCGCTCGGTAAAGTGGTACAAAAAACTATTCTTATTAGATATCTCCATTTTAAACGCTTTATATCTCACTGCAGCGGGTAAGAAAATAAGCCTGGAAGCATTTCAACTGAAGGTTGTAGACCAAATCCTGGAAAAATACCATACACCTATTGACGTCTATCGAACAGGAAGAAAAAGTTGTGAAGAAGATAATCCCCTACGTTTGACAGCTCGACATTTCCCTTCTCAAGTTCCACCGATGGAGAAAAAAAAGGATGCCCAAAAGCGGTGTGTTGTTTGTGCTAAAAGTAGACATAGGAAAGACACGCGTTATGTGTAGCGAATGCAATGCGCCACTTTGTATAATTAATTGTTTCGAACGATACCATAGGGTAAAAAACTACTAATGTAGTTGTGATTCGAAAGTCCATTTTTTAGTTACTCTACATTTATTGCAGTTTTTTTATGTACATTCTTTTGCTTCTTTGTAGTTAATTTTATTTAGTTATAACGATTTTATTTTGTTATTTTGTTTGTCATTTTTTTTTAATTCTGTCAAATAAGAGTAATACTTTATTTTATTATACTAAATATAATATGTAAACGAAAAACCACTGATTTTATTCTACCTTTGCCAAAAGTAAACAAATCCGGCCCTTCGTAAAATCGGCTTGTTTTACAGTTAACTGCTCCGGACGTATATATACACTATGGACCTACGCTGCTCCAGACGTATAAAAACGCAGTGCTTAAATTTTGCCGCACACGGGAGAGCCCGCTCACGGTAGACTTAGCAGTTAAAAGGTTAACCATCGTTATGTAATAAGGTATAAGGAACTGAATTTCACCCACTTCTAATTGTTGTATCATCATGAAATTTGGCAATTGTGTGTAGCTCTGATGACAATACAATATAGTATATTCAATATTATAATATGTTCAAAATGGCCGCCGCCCCAAGATAGCGGATTATCATTTTCTTTACGGGCATCAAAAGAAAGGGTTTGATAAGTAGAAAACAAGTGTGATCAAAACTTAAAAATCCAAAATGGCGGCGTCAACATGGCGGATAGGTTTTATTAATTATCGTCTGATTCCCTTGATATGGGTATCAAAAGAAAAGGCTTGATAAGTAGAAAATGCGATCAACACTTAAAAATTCAAAATGGCAGCGCCAACATGACGGATAGGTTTTATCAATTATCGTCGGATTCGACTGAAAATCGATATCTGTGGGTCATCGAGGTTGCAGATTACAATTATCCAATGTTATAATATGTTCAAAATGACCTCCGCCCCAAAATGGCAGATTATCATTTTCTTTACAACTCCCTTGGGGGTTATTGAGATTGCAGATTACAAGTATCCGGTCCAAATTTAACAAATTGTTTGTTTTTTTCTAAAGTGTCAAAATTCTCTCCTTGAATATAAGAATAAGAAATAAAAAAATAAATTAATAGCTTAAAAAACTTAATAAACATGCCTTTATAAATACTGCACTAAAAAGCAAGAAATAACCATCGAACCTGTTCTCTCTATCTACCCCGTAAGGGCCTTAGTGTAAGTTTGTAATTAAGTATAATATTTGAGTCTAAAAGCGTGAGTCGCTTTTCATTTAATCTAATTATGTCTTCAGCGTTTTAATTATCGAACCTGTTCGAAATAGCGTTCGAAAAGTACTTCACGCTTTTATACTCAAATATTATACTTAATTACAAACACCGCTTACAATAAGGCACTTACGGGGTAGACAGAGACAACAGGTTCGATGATTATTTTTTGCTTTTTAGTGCAGTATTTATAAAAGCATGTTTTGCATTTTTCCAGTGGACCATCGAAATCCGAAAAAAACGTCGGATCGAAATGAAAGTCGCATCTATCGACTCGAGAGCGAATTTAGAACATTCCGTCCGTCGGTCAGTCGGTCA
Organism: Rutpela maculata; assembly: GCA_936432065.2. NCBI lineage: Eukaryota > Metazoa > Arthropoda > Insecta > Coleoptera > Cerambycidae > Rutpela > Rutpela maculata. The sequence goes on along the minus strand of OW386285.2, from coordinate 137,514,443 downwards.
GTCGGTCTGTCGGTCTGTCTGTCACGCTCATCCCCCCTAATCCGTTTTCGGATTTCGATGAAACTTGGGTGGTTAATAGGAGGCCTTTAGAAAACCTTAACGCTGGAAGCTCGGCTCCGTTTGGAAACTGGAAGTAACCGATATAGACGTTTCAATTTTTTCGGGAAAAATTGAATAACTCGGTAACGGGCAGTCGGATCGAGATATTTCAAAAGAGAGATGGTCCGCTAGCAACGATCTACAGATAAGTATACAGGAGACAATGTCGAAAAACAAATGGAAATTGATTTCTTTTGCAATAAACTGGTTTTCTCGAAATCGAGCTAGGAAGCACGATAACTGTCCAGGATATCGATCGATTTCGATGAGATTTGGTGAGATCGAAGGTACACGGCCACAAATAAAGCCTATTGCTGGCGGCCCAAATCCGTTGACCGCAAGTATTTTTTCCAAGGCCGAGTATGATTTTCCACAGATATTGATAACTCTAGAACCGAAGGTCCGATTTTGATTTTCAAAAATGGCGATTATGGGGTTCGATTAAGTCTATTAGGTGACGTTTGTGAGAAATTTGACAAAACAAAAGCGAATCTACAAATCCTGGAAAACTTATTTTTTTTATAGATTCTACAAATACCCGACAGTTTCCTAATAAAAATCGAAAATTAAGTATTCCCTCGATCAATCTCTATAACCGGTATAAGGCACAGACCTTTTTGGACAAAAATTCTGAAATAGAGTTTTTTCGAAAAATTAAAAATAAACGAGTTATTTACATAGATGCATGACCGTCGGTCAGTCGGTCTGTCGGTCTGTCTGTCACGCTCAGCCCCCCTAATCCGTTTTCGGATTTCGATGAAACTTGGGTGGTTAATAGGAGGCCTTTAGAGAACCTTAACGCTGGAAGCTCGGCTCCGTTCGGAAACCGGAAATACCCGATATAGACTTTTCAAGTTTTTCGGGAAAAATTGAATAACTCGGTAACGGGCAGTCGGATCGAGATATTTCAAAAAAGAGATGGTGCCGCTGGCAACGATCTACAGATAAGTATACCAGAGACTATATCAAAAAACAAATGAAAATTGAATTTTTTGGCAAAAAATTGGTTTTCTCGAAATCGGGCTAAGAAGCACGACAACTGTCCAGGATATTGATCGATTTCGATGAGACTTGGTGGGATCAAAGGTACACGACCACAAATGAAGCCTATTGCTAGCGGCCCGAATCCGTTGACCGCAAGCATTTTTTCCAAGGCCGAGTATGATTTTCCAAAGAAATTAATAACTCCCGATTTTGATTTTCAAAAATGGCGATTGTAGAGCTCGATTAAATCGATTAGGTAACGTTTGTGAGAAATTTAACAAAACAAAAGCGTATCTACAAATCCTGGAAAACTTGATTTCTTTAATAAATTCTACAAATACCGAACAGTTTCCTAATAAAAATCGAAAATTAAGTATTCCGTCGATCAATCTCTATAACCGGTATAAAGCATGGACTTTTTGGACAAAAAATCTGAAATAGAGTATTTTCGAAAAATTAAAAATCAACGAGTTATTTACAAAGATGCATGGCCACAATATAACCGATGCCCTTTCTGTATTTCAAAATGTAGTTAGCCTTTACTTTAATGCTAAAAGAAAAAAAAAGAAAAATAAAGCATGTCAAAGTGTACTGAGTCATCCTACAACCCTCTGCGGAAAAGGTATTGAATCATCCCATCTGTGATAAAAAGCATATCAAAATGCAGGTTAGCTTGTTACATTATATTTCTTAAATTATCCAAAAATCAAAAATTTATTGCGATCAATTGGGTATTTTTATTTTTTCGATGCGGTGAAAAAATGTTAATGTTGAAACAAAAATTGTTACTATACCTACAAATTACAATAAAGAGCCAGAGAATTTCTTATTCGCCTATTTTGATGCTTAGCTTAATTTGACTCCACTATAAATAGTTTCCAATGACTTCAGTACAAGAAACCGCTGCCGAAGGAATCACTACTTCCATATCCAGATTTCTTGTTCAAGTCTCTTACAATGAAAGAACTTTAATAATATAATGTTTTGAATCGTCCAAAAACCCATAAAACGATATGTCAGATGGTAGTTGGGATGACACTGATGGTGGTAGAGGGATTGGCTAATGCCAATAAAAATTTTAGGGGCCCTTGGATCTTGTGTACACGCTAAATTCCAATTTTTATTTTTTATCCCCTTTATTAATAGGTTGTGGGTGGCAATGGCGGTGAAAATGGAGGTAGTAAAGGGATTGGCTAATGCAAAAAAAAAACGTTTGAGGCCTTTGGTTCTTGTATACACACTAAATCACAATTTCATTTTTTTACCATTTTTTACCAGTGTGGGGAGTGGTAATGGGGGTTACAGTGGTGGTGGCTGATGCAAAAAAAAATTGAGACCTTGGCTTCTCGTACACACCCTAAATTATAATTTTATGCACTTCTACTTGCTTGCTTTACCTATTTACCCTCGTTTACTCCCATTCATCCTAGCACCCTTCAACGGAATTAGATCAAACTATAATCGAGTTCCAAATCTCTTTATGATACATACGTGTCCAAATTTCAAGGCAATATCATAAACGGTTCCAGAGTAATTGTGCGCACAAAAGTTACAGACAGACCAACAGACCGACAGAAATTTTTTCTCTCAAATAAAATCTCGACGTTTCATAACATTCTAAGCATATTTAAACAAAAAAAGAAATCAAAAATTTTTTTTTGCGTTACTATACTTCCACGTGTGGAAGTAATTATAAAGTGCCTATGACTTTAATAGGTACGTCAAAAACGAATTTATAAGACTTTATTTCATTATTATACTCTTCGCAAAAACGAAGAGTATATTGTATTTGATCGGCACATTTCTAAATCAGTAAATGTCGCTCGTAGAGAAAACATTTTCATATCATTATGTAAGTGTACTAATTCTGAACAACTTTCAAAATGTCTGTACGTCCGTCCGTCTGTCCGTCTGTCCGTCTGTCCGTCTGCCCGTCTGCCCGTCTGTCCGTCTGTCCGTCCGTCACGTTCCTTGTAAGCACGATAACTTAAGAAAGGAAAGTCCGATTGTATTGAAATTTGTAAAGTAAGTTAGCGTTAGCTAGAGGAAGAACCCTATTGTTTTTGAAAAAAAATCAATCAGTAAATAAATAAGTTATTAATTATTTAAATAAAAAAAATTTTTTTTCAAAATTTCTGTCATTTGTACTTAAACAGAAATCTTGCGAAAAATTATTCTCTATAATTTTTTTTTGTTTTTACATTTTATCAATACATATACTTCATAATAATGTATCTAATCCGTTGAAATATAATTCTTGAACGATATTCATTTGAGTTTTCTGGCAAGGTGAGATGGCTTAATGGCTAAAGCATTTGCCTTGCCGGTGTGGTGCAGCATCCCGGCCACGACAATGCGGAAACTTAGAGTTTTAGAACATAAATATATGCGCCTCATTTCAGACTCCTTTAGGTACATCTCCCTCAGAGATCTCTATGCACGTTGCCACGACATAACCCCACTAGCGGACTTCGTCCGGGAAACTTCCCAAAAATTCTACCAATTCAAACTGGGCGAAAGTCCGCTAACCCGAGACATCACACGAATCAGACAGCATAATGCCATCCATACATTTCAACCTGAAACACCCATTACCATACCAGGCGTTGCCTATCTTTCGGCAACCTCCCTAGCCACATCTTTCCTATACCACAATTTACTTTCACCATCTTTTATTTTCACCTCGTATCCCCTCTATTCCCCCATTAGTTGCATTTTTATTATTTTTGTCAATTTTTGTTCTTTTGTCCCTTTTTGTTCTTCTTCCAAATTCCCTTTAGACCAATAACTGCTAGGAAACCCCAACTTTTAAAATCATAATCTCCCCTCACCCCATCCTTCCAGAGACAGGTAGACCACTGGATAAATCCGTGACTTTCGAACGGGTTTTTTCACTAAGTTTTCCCGTATGGACAACAAGATTTTGTTCATAAATTTAATGCGCGCGTGCGACAGTGCGTTAAAAATGCAATTGTTTCTTCGTAGTTCTAGCTATTTCTAAGTATTTTAATATCTTCCCGGATTATTGTTCAACGAAATTGTTAGGTTTAAGTTTTTTATATATGTTAAACAGGAGCCCTAACGCCCAATTGCATCTGTCGTTACAGCCGAAGCTAAACCCCTCCACCCGATCACCTACTTACCGCGACGTTGCACGCCGCGGTTGGGTGATCGGCTCTAGACTGGACCCAGCTGAGGCGCATTCATATCTTTAAACTTTAATAAATATCTTTGATTTGATTTGATTTTTTGCCTTGCAATCCAAAGGTCTCGTGTTCGATCCCTCACATGGTGATTTTTTTTTCATATATTTTTTTTTTCACAACAAAGTTGGTATCACAAAATTTAGAATGTCCAAAAACTAACATTATTTACAAGGAAAATGCGAAGAGTATCCTATAGAATGTGTAACAATTATATAAGAAGCTCAGTAAATCGGCGAAGAGTATAATGCTTGCACTAGTTTGTTATTAAATTAAATTCCGTAAAAGCGATGAAAATTTATTTTTCCTACATTATCTACAATTGTAAATTACTTATTATATTATTAAATATTTAAGATCGAGGAAAACTTGTAATAACTTTACAACAAAACCGCTGCCCAAGGAATCACTACTTCTACATCCAGATTTTCTATCCAAGTCACTCGCAACAAAAAAATATTATATGTGGAAATAATAGAACTTTAATAATATAATATTTGAAATCCTCTACCTCAAAAACCCATAAAACGATACCCCACATCGGTAGTGGTAGTGGGGATGGATGAAGTAAAAAAATATTTTGAGGTTTCTGGTTCTTGTACACACACTAAATCACAATTTTTTTTCATCCCCTTTAATAATGGGGTGGAGGTAGTAATGGCTAATGCCAAAAATTTTTTTGAGACCTTAGCTTCTCTTGTATATACTAAATACCAATTTTATGGACTCTTACCTGCTTGATTCACGTATTTACACCAAATTTACCCCAATTTACCCCCCAACCCTTCGACGGAACAAGATGAAAATATAATTTAGTTCCAGATCTCGTTAAAGTACATATGTGTACCAAATTTCAAGTCAATATCTTAAACGGTTCCAAAGTAAACATGCGCACAAAAAAAGTTACAGACCGAGAGTCCGACGGATAGACAGACAGACAGAATTTTTTTCGCTCAAACTTAAAATCTCGACGTTTCATGACAGTCTAAGCCTATTTGAACAATAAAAGTATTTTTTAAATTTTTTTGTCGTTACTATACTTGGACTGGATGTGGAAGTAAAATTATAAGTAAAAACTTTTTTATAATAATATATTCCATTGTTCCTATAAATATCAAGTTAATACTATAGTTGAAACAATCGATCGACGTACCGCCTATCTGGGCGGTGTTGTAGAGACGTAATGGTTGCAGAACGAAGAGCCGGATTTAACTATATTGTTCGCTCGTTTACTTTTTTAATGTATAATAGCTATTTGTCAGCCGCGGCTTGTGAAATTTAGATTGATCATATCATAGTATTGAGTCATGGGACCCAAGCCATATTTTGTGACATAAGTACCAAAATAAAATAATACATCGAAATTTGCGAAAGAAAGTTTTAAAAATGAGTTGGACAACCCTGGGTTTTTGTAAAAAGACTCATTTAAGTTTTATTAAATTTTTTTTCAGAAAAAAGAAGAAAACAATATTTAATAGAATTTAAATAAGTCTTTTTACAAAAACCCATTTGTTGTCTGCTTGCAAAATTCGATGAATTTTTTTTTGCAAAACTGCTTCAATGTACAAAAAATGTATTAACTTGAAATAAAAGTAGTGACTACACTTAGAGTAGTTCCAGTATCTACAGTTCGCTTAATATAAATTGTTACTACCCAGCAAGAACCGCGAGAAGGTATGAGCATTTCTCGCCAGGAAAGGATGGGTATTAAATATTAATATAGGATAAGAAGATTATTTAAAAAGTAACATGAAAGTAAGAAACCTTTAAAAACAAATAAAAACAAAAAATATACTCCAAAAATAGTAACAGAAACAAATGTTTGTCTCAATAAATAAACTAAAAATAAACTGTAATAGTAAAGTAAAGGAAGGGACTAATTGACTTTTCTCTTTATTTATCATAAACTTTGGTTAAGTTAGAATATCCGTGGTGTATTTTATGTTATTTTCACATTTTTTCGTTGAACTAATAAGTTTAATCCAAAAGGTAACAAGTTAAATTCAAAAAGATTTTGTTAAATTGGAATCTCAAAAATTTCCTGTGATCTTTTTTAATCGGTATTAAAAAGAAGCCTCCTTTAAGTCCACAGGGGCTAAAAAACAGTTATAAGAAATTAAAACTTTGCCAGTTCTATAATCTTCTATATTCCCCATTTGTTTTTTTTTTCCTTTAATAAGTATGGTGACACAAATTCATTTTTAGAATCTTTACATAAAGAATTGCATTTATGTTTATTAATTTAGAGGTCGACTGATTATATAATTTAATTTCAGATATTGTTATATTTGGTTTACTTATTTATACAGGATGTGACCTGAAGGGTATGACATACCCTTGTATACATTTCCCCCAAATGTGGGGATTGTTGTCGCCCCTTTCCAATTATTTAAAAAATAGCCAGTCGACCGGTATATTTTTCATTTACCTCCTCTGCTGACGTTGGTAACATCTCTGTCGTGGCTTCCTCTTTTTCCCCTTCTACGTTCAAAGCTTTTTTGTTTTCCTTGTTCAACAGGGGATTATCTGGTATCTTCTATAGTTGGGCATAGCGTGATGAAGAAATGTCGATATTTGGCTTGTATCTGCCAGTTTTACAAGGATATCTGTTATTAGGTTGAGATTTTCTCCTTGTATAATTTTCTCCAGTGGTGACACTCAGGCTGATATACCCGCCGCTAGCTTTTCTTGCAATTTGGCAAGAAACTTGTCTTTAGTTTTTAGTGTATTTTCGCTTAAACAAATTTGAACTTTACCACTTAATTTTGTCGAGTTAAGTCGTGGGATATTTTCTCGTGAAGGACATTTATGAACGATGTCCTTCCGAACCTCTTTATTTAGACCATTTTCAAGATAATTTGTGCATCTGACAAATACTTCTTCGTATACTTTTGGCCCACATACATGGACATTTGATGGGTTACTACCTCGATTGTCTCCGCACTCAGTGGCAATACCAGTAGAGATTATTGGAGAATGATTTTCTTAATTTCCATCTGAGTGGTTTTGACTTTCCCTTTTCTCTTCGTAATCCAGGAGGGAGAAAACCCATATTTTTGTTAATTTATGTACCAATTAGGTCACATATATGGCAAATCATGTGCCTGCTTTTGAAAGTTTAAGAGAATCATGCGACCACTTGTACCTCTTGTATGTATTTATATGAAACATATAATTGAGGTGATGTGTAAATAAAGTCTCCTACACATTTTTCTTTTTCATTTTCATTTTCATTTTCATTTAGGTGAATCATATGATCACCCTTCCTATATTAATGCCCTGTATATATTTCATAAAACTTGATGTCAAGTACAGCATATTTTGTTTTGTCAAGATCTTTAATCATTTCGTATATTTATTTTAGGTTAAGGCAAGAAAGGAGAGTTAGCGATAAAGCAATTTAGCAAAAACCTTATCTGTGTTTTTAGCAGTTTTGTATATTACCATTTAACACCATTCAATGCTTTTTTATGAAAATATATATTTTAGTTTAAGTCGCAATTTCATAATAAATTGAACTGAACCATTATTTATAAAATTTAGGCACATATGTATGACGGCATTATAACATGTTTATAATAAATTGAATTGAATCTCTATTTATAAAATTTAGGAACATATTATGAATGACTGCAATATTCAATTGGCGTCACCATTGCACTCATGCCAGCTCCAATTTGCTGTTGGATGTGAATGAAAAAATTGTATTGCCGTATTGTAGTATTAAATACAAACGGAAAGTTCTTGATTAAATTTTGGGGCACGTATCGTCAAACAATTCTCGGTAATCGGATATTTGTCAATAAGCTCCATCCTAATATTTTTATGTATTCCACTTTTCAACACTTTAATTGCCAGGGGACTTAGGTTGATTTTCTCCTTTGCCAATCTTTTTTTTTCTAATTCGGACCAAATTGTTATCTACATGTAATCTCAAGTAGACTACTTATTTTACCCGTGCGTCGATATGACGCACGCGTTGTTCAGTGCAGATGACTACTTACAGATGGACCTGTTAATAAAACGTCACGCTTAAAATTATTATTCAAGGTATTATTCTCAATAGACAATAGCGCAACTAGAGTCGATGAGGCCTGTATGCAAGATTATCTGGCCTAAACTTTATAAAACAAATAAGTCTCGTTAAAATAAATTAATTCAGTTTATTTAACATAAAATAAAAAAACATTTTTTTTCCAATGTATAGCTCCCAGAGGCCCTGTGAGACGCTCTAAGTTCTGAGGCCCATGTGCGCCTCACCCCTTGCACCCCATGTAGTTACGCCACTGAATATAGAATATTTAACATACATAATATTTATATATAATGTAAATAAATAATATTTTTCTTAAAATAATAAATGGGGCCAGTAGGTGGGCAGTTATTTGAGCTACATAAGTATTTTCCACTTAATGAGTGGCAGTATATTTGCACACAATGAGTGGCAGTATATTTGCATACAGTGAATGGCATTACTTCGTACACAATGAGTGGCAGTATATTTGCATCCAATGAGTGGTAGTATTTCGCACACAATAAGTGGCCGCTGTACCATTGCACACAATAAGTGGCAAGACCAGCATTTTTCGTAAACAAAAAATTCTGTATATTTGCATCCAATGAGAGGCAGTATTTGGCACACAATGAGTGGCAGTATATTTGCATCCAATGAGTGGTAGTATTTCGCACACAATAAGTGGCCGCTGTATCATTGCACACAATAAGTGACAAGAACAGCATTTTTCGTAAACAAAAATTCGTATTGTTTATTTTTGCAATGCCAGTAAAACTATCTGATAACGTTTCCACCAGTGTTAAGTTTCCATTAGTTCTGCTCCATACACATTAACCTAAAAGTTTATTTCAAAACTTACTTGAAGTACTGAAATCATCCTCCAACTCCTTACGCAGTTTCTTTAAATTTTGTTCACTTTTCTCTTGTTTCATCTTTTTCAACTACGTTTTCCCATCTTTTCATAGTCCAAATAAATGTACACTCACACACAATCCGAAATTTCACCGTTTCGTACGACAAACTACAGTGAGGCTAGAGATGTTAGATCGAGACGTAGGTAGGGATGAGTCATTTCTTTTCAGCTCTTTTAACGTCGTACCGAATTGTGCAGCAAACTGCTACTACAGGGTGTTTTGTAATATGAGACGAGACTGCGAAATATAATAAATGTTCCCTGAGTTGTTTTATCCCTTCTAGATATGAATTTCACCAATCGTCTGCTTTCGATAATCGCCATTCGTTTATTAATAGTTTGATATTTAAATCCATTTTTTTTCATCCAATTTCCCTAAAGTTTTTTGGTATATTTTAGAGAATAATCCATTTTCTTTAGTTTTCTGCTTATCACGTCAACAGTTGGAATTTCATTCTTCTGATACGCACGTAAACTACATATTTTAAAAGTTTTACTAAAGATGGGTCCAGAGTTTTCGATTTACCGACGTCGGGTCGTTGTTTTCTTGGGAGGGCACCTTCTTTCACCAGTTTGTGTATTGTCGAATGGGGAACTTTTGTCAGAGATGCTGTTTCACCTATTACATCAAAATCATCCAAATTAAGGTCATCAGCTTTATATTCCAAAATACTATCGTAAACATTTAAGCAAATTTGTTTTCCGTCCACGTCCAAATGTACTCGTTTTTTCCTTTCCGAAAGCGCTGATGGATTTTGATTTTCTTTATCTCTGTAATCCCTTTCACTTTCATTTTCACAAACACGATTAGATGTAGACGTAGATGCATCACAAGGTCGAAACTTTTTTATATAAAATATATTTATATTAAAAAATAAATAGATAAAAAATAATAATAATTTATAATATTACACTTACAATATCCCCTAAAGCACCGCTATGAATTGGTAACAAAACTTACTATAGTAATTTACGTTATAAGTCCGGTAGATGACTTATTACAGTACGAGTTGTTTTACGGACGAGGCGACGCAGGAGGAGCTTGTCACTATCAAATAAATAAAACCATAATTTTTGCTTTGTTTTGTATTGTGGAGATTTCGGTGGAGAATATAAATAAATCTGTGGAAGCAACGGGAAAATTAATCCCGAAAAAATCATCAAATAATCATCAAAAAGAATATGGATTGTTTTGTCAATGGAAACAAATAATATAATAGTGTTGCTAGGTAACACATTACAGTATCAGATACTGTAATGTTCGCAGGTAACACATTACGGTATCAGATACTGTAATGTTCGATTTACCGGGCGCAAATGAGTCCGGGAAATAGTCATTTACCGGACAGTATGAAATAAAAATTATTTTCAAAAACACATTACCAAATAAAGAAATATAAAGTAATTATCGAATTATATTATATCTTCACCCCGACAATACAAGCTCGGCTGCGGTCATGAATTAAAAATAAGTCTCACTGTTTACGCCCACACGCCTCGTCAGATGCCGACATCGATATCATCTCTCTCATATTAATGTAAGAGTAGTAAAGAGATCATCTTGCCCGGCCTATGCATTGCTCTCTCCCCTCATAACGTCATTACCTCTCACACTATTAAGACTACTTCAACTATACATCCAATGGATTATTTATTTCTGACTAATAGTACAATGAATAGGTACTTTTTTTTTACAAAAATAGCATCAGTTTGCAGTGTTACCAATTGGTGGATATCTACCCGAATTGCGGGGATTTTAGTGATGTGTGAGTATTTTGGTGGGTAATGGCTTCATGTGGGTAAAATGCGGGTATTTTGAGATCTGGCACCAGTAAGCTCTATACATACTGGAGTGTGCTCGCAAAGGGGGTGAAGCTCGCATCAGCAGGTTCTCTGTCTCTGCTGCCTAATACATAGTTTAATAAGTGCGAGGGAGACACAGAACCTTTCCACTATTGTTCGAGTTCACTCCATTGGCTAGTTCCTTTCGTGCTCGTTCAAAGTGAACACAATCAGTAAGCAACCAATAGAGATTAAAAATTTCAAAAATACCTCGATTTGTGTGGCTGCTTAGTGATTGCAATCAGTTCGTTCTGCACTAAAGAAAACAGCTATTATATATAGAGCTCACTGGCTGGCTCTGAGTTTTGTTATTTTTTTTAATAGTTTATATAGCGTTCTATATTTATATAAAAAAAATACCCATTAAATTATGTATTTATATTGTTTTATCATCTTCCCATTCCTTCGTATGAACATCACTATTAAACCGGCAAAAATTTTTAGCACCAAACCAAGCCACAAAAAAACAAAAAAAAAATGCAATACCTATCTGTTTTTCTAGTGTAAGTATTTTCGTGGGTAATTTCATGTAGTTGGCGGGTAATGCGGGTATTTTCTTTGTGATTTTGGGGTATTTAAAATCTACTCGTTGGCAACACTGCCAGCTGATGCCCGATATTACTGTTTGTGTTCGGGGGTTAATTCTGAGTATTTCGTCAAGTTGACGTTGTCGGCGGAGGTTTGGGCTAGCCTATGCGAAAAGCCAGCGCAAGTTTACTGCTCTACGAGGTTGCTAGGACATATTTTTATACTCTAGAATAGAATAGAATAGAATAGAATAGAATAGAATAGAATAGAATAGAATAGAATAGAATAGAATAGAATAGAATAGAATAGAATAGAATAGAATAGAATAGAATAGAATAGAATAGAATAGAATAGAACAGAACAGAACAGAACAGAACAGAAAATACTTTATTTCAGAAATTTAGTCTTTACAGATTAAAAGAATGAAAGGGGTGTCAAAAATTAAAATGAGCAAATAGCTCTACACAAATAATAGTAAAATAAATACATAAATAAAATAAGCAAATAAAATATGAACATGTAATATGAGACATAAAAATAATATAGTTAGTTTCATTACAATGTTGACATAAACTCGTTTACTGAGTATGGTTCACAATTTAAAATATACTTGAAAACTAATTTCTTGAATCTTTTAAAACAATTCAAACCTTTTTTTTATATCGTTGGGCAATATTTTGAGAAAACTATTTTTTTACAACTTTTGCTCGTGAACTATTAGTTCTACAAAATACTGTCTGTCACAGAAATTGTAGAGAACTTCTTGCTCCTTAAGATTTCCATTTGCCCTTTTAATGTACGATCAATAGTTTAAGAAATAATCCGCACTACATTTTTCGAAAACTTTGACGCGCTGTTACTCGTAAACGTTTAGTTCTACAAAAATAACACAGCCCCACAAATAAAAAGTGGTCTGTCCGGCGGACCAGACCAGTGTTTCCGTATGTATTTGGACCCGCTGAATCCGAATCCGAAGTCAGAATTATCCGATTGGCTCGTTTTTCACTCCCAACCCCAAAAAACACCCCCCCAAAAAAATGGTCTGTCAGACCAGTACATCCTTATCTACTTGGACCTTCTGAAACCGAATCTGCAGTCAGAATTGTCAGAAAAAAAAACAAAGTGGTCTGTCCGGCAGACTATACCAGTGCATCCTTATGTATTTTGACCTGTCGAATCCGGATTCGAAGTTAGAATTGAAGGATTGGCTCCTAACCCCGAAAAATACACCCCCAAAAATATGGTTTGTCCGACGGACTAGACTAGTGTATTCTTATGTATTTGGACCTGCTGAAACCGAATCTGATGACAGAATTGTCAGACTGGCTCGTTTTTCACCCACAACCCCAAAAAACATCCCCAAAACAAAAACAAAGTGGCCTGTCCGACGGACTATACCACTGGATCCTTATGCAATTTGACCTGCTGAATAAGAATTCGAAGTCAGAATTGTCAGATTTGCTCGTATTTCACACCTAACCCTAAAAAACACCCCCAAAACAAAAAAAGTGGTCTGTTTGGCGGACCATACCAGTATTTCCTTATATATTTGGACCGCTGAAACCGAATCCGAAGTTAGAATTGTCAGATTGGCTCTTGTTCACCCCAAAAAACAACCCCCCACAGAATGGTCTGCCCGGCGGACCATACCAGTGTTTCCTTATGTATTTGGTAAGGATACACTGGTATAGTCCGCCGGGCAGACCACTTCGTTTTTGTTTTGGGTGTATTTTTTGGAGTTGGGGGGTGAAAAACGAGCCAGTCTGACAATTCTGACATCGAATTCGGTTTCAGTAGGTCCAAATACATAAGAATACACTGGTCTGGTCCGTCGGACAAATCATTTTTTTGGTTGTGTGTTTTTCGGGGTTGGGGGTGAAAAACGAGTCAATCTGTCAATTCTAACTTTGAATTCGGATTCAGCGGGTCAAAATACATATGGATACACTAGTATAGTCCGCCGGACAGACCACTTTGTTTTTGTTTTGGGGGTGTTTTTTGGGGTTGGAGGTGAAAAAAGAGCCAATCTGACAATTCTGACTTCGGATTCGGTTTCAGCACATACAGTCTGGTCCGCCGGATAGACCACTTTTTTTTTGTGGGGCTGAGTAATCCTTCGATGGGTAGTAATATGTAGTAAGTCAATATTTAAATTAACAGTTAGGATAATAGTTTGTTTTGCTTGTAGTATATTTTAACGATTTTACTTGTATTTTTCTGGTCTTTAATTGTATTTTAGTATTGAAAATACTACTGGGATCATTTTTATGCAAACGTAACATTGCATGTCGTGACCTCGACCGGCAAAAAGCCAGTGTTAAAGTGTCGACGGAGCAAGGTCGAGGCACAAATAGTTCTTTGTAATCTAAGACATTTATTCAATGTTTATACTGCTTTAATGTGGCGGCTCGAAATTTTAGTATTGAAATATTTTGCTTGCGATAATACCTAAATATTTATTTAATATTAGTGCAAGTAAAAACAAGATGTGGTTACCATTGTTTTATGTATACCTATATAAACGTTATATGTTTTACAACTAAATAATCTTTTGTTGCATAAGTTAAGTTAGTGTTATTTTATCTAGAATCTAAATTTAATTAGATAGAATGGAAAGCCTTATTCAATGTTTACACTAGGGGTACAGCAGAGATTAAAATGGCCTATTTTGCGAAGAGGGGGTGGGGGGGCTAATCAGTGGCGGCTCGAAATTTTTAGTTAAGGGGGAGTTCAGTGACGGGTTGATATTTTAGTTAGGGGGGGATCAGTGGCGGTCCGATATTTGTTGTAAGGGGGAGAATCAGTGGCGGGTCGAGATTTTTAGAGAAGGTGTTACTAATTTTTTTAGTTTGTCGAATAACAAAATTTCAGATAAGGGGGGGACTTCAGTGGCGGTCGGAAATTTATTATACACAGGAGGGAGCATCAGTGGCGGCCCGGAAATTTGTGATAAGGGGGGGATCAGTGGCGGCTCAAAATTTTTAGTTAAGGGGGATCAGTACTATTTGTTTTTGTTGAATAACAAAATTTTAGATAAGTGGGGGACTTCAGTGGCGGCCGGAAATTTATTACACACAGTTTTTAGATAAGGGGTTACTAATTTTTTTAGATAAGAGGTTACTATTTGTTTTTGTCGAATAACAAAATTTCAGATAAGGGGGGACTTCAGTGGCGGCTGTAAATACACAGGGGGGGGATCAGCGGCGGCTCGAAATTTTTAGTTAAGGGGGGGATCAGTGGCGTGCGGATATTTTAGTTAGAGGGGGGGGGAGATCAGTGACGGTCCGATATTTGTTGTAAGGGGGGGACCAGTGGCGGGTCGAATTTTTTAGATAAGGGGTTACTTGACGGGTTGATATTTTAGTTAGGGGGGGGGATCAGTGACGGTCCGATATTTGTTGTAAGGGGGAGAATCAGTGGCGAGTCGAAATTTTTAGAGAAGGGGTTACTAATTTTTTTAGATGAGGGGTTACTATTTGTTTTTGTCGAATAACAATATTTCAGATAAGGGGGGGACCTAATCCTACAATTATCAAAAAGGAAAACATTAAAATGTAAGAAGTTGTGTCAGGTATTTTCAATACATAGGATGCTTGCGTAGGTGCGAGATCTGTGAATTTTTTTCTGTGTAAGCAGCTGCACTTTAATAAATAAATAAATTAGGTAAGCGTCAAAGATATTGTATATAATACTGTATATTTTGTTGTTGTTTTCATGATATTTCCAGTCATGATTTAGAGTTTAAAAAATGCATTTTTTTTGGCGTTTTCTCTTACTTTAGATATCATCAATTTCTGATAAATTTAAATAGAGGATACGTATTTATCAACATGTGGAGTAAGCTACTTACAGGTAACACATTTTTTACCTCCGATTGGCATTTTTGTTGAATAAAGAACTGTGTTTTATTCTACCTGTGTTGGATCCATCATTATTTGTCTCAACACGGAAAAGTAATCAGAGCAATTAAATTAGGTCTGCCTCCGCCTCTCCAAACCGATTCAACTACTGCTATATGATTGAATTTGCCCTAATTCATTCAGTAAATTTTCATTCTACAAGATAATAATGTCGCGATGTTCATTGTAGTTGAATGGAACTGAACTTGTTTTGCCTTTTTTCAGGATCCAATATTCCTCATATAGTGCATCCCACATTTAAATGTAGCAGTATTAAATGGATAAATGAATATTAATATTAAATCCTTTATGAACTTTTTCTTGAATCATCTTGGAGGTTACCTTGCAGATAGTTTTTACCGTACATAGTTTCATTACAGTTTCTGCTACCACATTTTTCATTATTTATGATCCATATTTATTTACCGATTCCAAAACGATTTCAAAACGCGACATTTTTCTACATAAACATAACATAGACACACCACATATATTAGAAAACATATATTAGACGAGAGTTCATAATTATTATGAACTTAACGTTCTTCTAATACAAGTTGTCGATCCTTTTTACGTCAGAATTAGCACCTCTTGGACATTTATATCAGTGCGTTTACAGACTTTACATTGCAGCCACGTGATTCACCCACTTTTCTATTCTATTCCATCACTCTGATCCCATGTACCAATCAGTAGTCTGTCAGCTAAGATAATCTTAGGAGCCCTAGTAAACTAGTAGGACGAGTCCCGAGGTAGGTTAAGTTTTTAGCCGAGGACTGTGGTTTGGAGGTAAATTGTAGGTAGGTTGTAGGTACAAAGGGTTAATTGTAATATAGTTATCTAGTAAATAGTAGTAATATTCACTATCCAATAAAGCCAATATCCTTCAGACGTACGACAGTAATATACGTCGCGTCCATATAGCAGATATCTTTGGTGTAAGGCAAAGCATGACTAGTCGCTTATTGAAGGAATGTCAGCATCAGGCTCATTGGAGACAGGTCTGTCCGACAGTTCTTGGTGATTGGCTTTAAACTGCAGCTGTGTCTTGAATTTGAACCAGAATTACTAGCAGGGACTATTATTGTATTTGAAAGACCTATTAAGGACCAATCATAGGCATGAGCTATTGTTAGGTAAACTACCTGGGAATTGAATCGATGGATTGATTCAGAAGTTATTTATCTCGAAGAGGAAGCATGTGAAATTATGTTTTCGGAGAGTCACTGATGCCTCAGTAAGCTGTCGTATCTTGGGTGCCTCAAAGGTCAATCTTGAGCCCTATACTGCTTGCGTTTTATGTTTGATCTACATGAGAAAATAAACTCCATTAGTATTCAGAGAACATTTAAATGTATATTTCGTACGTCTAGCTGACGTAGACCACGCAATGGTTAACTTTAACACAGATTTAAATTCCATATGTAAATAGTCCACTGACTATGTATTAAAGCTCAATACTCAGAAATCCATTCCTATTAATTTCAAAAATTTAAAAAAATTTGAGAGTACATCATTTGAAATTGGGTTTTTAGGTGATTCTGAACAACCTTTCTTAATCAAATTAGTTTATAAAAAATGTAATATTATTTTGATACTTGATACTTTTGATATTTGCTTTTAACGTAAGATCGTATATACGTACTGACCAATACGTCATTTGAAAAATATCCCAACTAAAATTAATTGTTGGAACGTAACGGCGACTATTGTTAGGCACTTTAAAGTACTATGCCATTAGTCACAGGAACATAATGGGAACATTCCCATTACATATGTATAACCAAAATGTGGATTAACATTTGGTTGATCCCAATGTTCCGGCTACGTTCCAACGGCGTTGCGGTTACGTAGCGGAGATTTCGTAGCGTAGAAAAATCGACTTTCAGGAAACTTTACAACTCTCCATACTCTTTCAAATCCATATTTTCTTCTTTGTCTTGCAACTGATATTATTATACTTATGTTTCATTCCTACATGATTCTTGTTCATTTGCTTAACTCGTGTGCCGCTAGATACTATTGACAGTTCAATTCATCATTATCCTCCTTTCTCCGGTAAAGTATAGTATTCAACTGATTTCACATTTACAGACCTATCTCCTGTCGCATGCACGTATAGTTTTTTTTTATAAAATTTAGAACAAAAAGGTGAAAAGTAATAAATATATAGGTTAGGTTTGTTCTGTCAACATATACATCTCTTATCTATGGTCAACATAGGGAACTAGATAGTGAATTTTATAGTGAATTTAAAAGGTGACAGGCACTTAATAGCAGCCGGGCACAGAGAAGTTCAGTTCTGCAGATAGCAGTGATGTCATTCACACTAATAAATATTACTTAAAGGTTCCACAACTTAAAACTATAGTAGGGGTTCCCAGAGCCTCGCGGCAACTGTCAAAGCTACTTGGAAGTGATTGCAAATTTGAAGACATATTTCGGTTACATGAGTCAGTCGCTGCTACCATAGTTTGTCACCTTCAAGTTCTAAAAACACTAAAGCCGTTCCACTGGTAACTACGACGTCCTCATGTAGCGGAAAAGCTACGTAGAAGTCCGATAGCTATAAAGTAATCATTAGTGAGAGAAACTACTAGGCAACTAATGTAGATTTGTCAAATGATGTTATTTATACATCAAAGTCATAAATTCAGTGGAAGTTAAGTAACGGTTACTAATCTCAGTTACTAATCTCAGTTACTGTTAGTTTGGTGCTAGTTGAGATGAAATTTCAATTCAAAGAATCGAATTTTGAATGTTGAAATTTCGATTTGATAAGTTGTAATTTCGATATAATTTTTTGAAATCTCGTCGTGTTAAGTTGAACGTTTTTTTTTGTGCTCAATAAATCTGAACCGAATAATTGGAAAATCAAATCATCTATTAAATAACGAGTAACTCAAGATATTGCAGATACTTGGTATAAATATCACAAATATTTGTAAATTATCCGATTTCAGTGGAAGGAAGATTACTTAGGTAATTCCTAATAAAATAAAATACTCCTATCAGTATTATGTAGGAACTATAACTTCTGGATTACTAAAAATAATAAGTTACAAGTGTTATATTATTTATATTGAAATTACGTGAGATTAAGTCATACTCAATAATTTTAGGTATTAGAGCGCAGATATAATTTAGAAATTTTAGCCATTAATAATAAAGTACACAATAATATTGATAGTGTACAAGTAGGGTGCTTTGGGTTATAATTTTCCTATCCAATAATGCGGAAGAATTGACGATAAACTACGGTCTATGTCAGAACCTTTGTAAATGACCGTAATAAACTAACTGTTAAAGTTGTAGTTCCCTTCTGGCTTGAGCATTCTATGAGTAGTTGAGGATTAATGAATGAAATAATAAACGATCATGAAATTTCACCTATTTAAGCAGTAGGGCATAACATGAAATAGTACATTGAACAATAATCTGTTACTTAGTCTTAAAAATTAATAGTCATGTGACTTAAACATAAATACATAATACATAAATTTTCACGTTGGTAACACAAGAGTAAGTAAAGTGGAGTCAGATGATTATGTTATTTGTCATTTTATTTGTATTTAAAAGTGATTAAATAATTATAACTCCATAAAAAAACCGCTGCCCAAGGAATCACTACTTCCACATCCAGATTTTCTATCCAAGTATCTCACAACGAAAATATTTTGTGTGTGGAAATAATTGTTTCTGAAACTTTAATAATATAATATTTGAAATCGTCTACCCCATAAAATGATACTTAACATCGGTAGTGGGGTGGGGGTGGTGGTGGTACGGGGTGGTAATGGGGGTGGATGAAGTAAAAAATATTTTAAGGTTTTTGGTTCTCGTACACACACACGAATTCGCAATATTTTTTTCATCCCCTTTAATAATGGAGTGGGAGTGGTAATGGGGGTGGATAATGTCAAAAAAAATTTTGGGATCTTAGCTTCTCTTGTATATACTAAATACCAATTTTATGGACTTGCTTGATTTACCTATTAACCCCCCCCCCTCATTTACCCCAATTTACCCCCCAGCCTTCGACGAAATAAGATGAAAATATAATCTAGTTCTAGATCACGCTAAGGTACATATGTTTACAAAATTTCAAGTCAATATCTTAAACGGTTCCAGAGTAATCGTCCCAAAAAAAAGTTACAGACAGACCAACAGGCAGACAGAACTTTTTTCTCGCTCAAACTTAGAATATTGACGTTTCATGACATTCTAAGCCTATTTGAACAATAATAATTTTCAAAAATTTTTTTGTCGTTACTATACTTCCACTGGATGTGGAAGTAAAATGGAGTTGGTATACATACATTATACATATACTGGTACAAGGGTTTGCACACGTACATAGATATAGGTATATTACATTTGAAAATCTAAACATAGTCAACACAAGAAATATGAATACAGGCATATACATGCACGTCTACATACGATAGATGTACTACATATACACATATTTTCAACCTCATCATACACATATACATATGGATAGTACTGCAATGAATAGTCGTAAACACAGTGCGAGTTGAGGATAAAGTTCAAATGTTGTGCATTAAAGAGCCTTCGAGTCGAAAAATATTGTACTCCTCTAAGATATAAAATCACTTTGAGATAAAAAATTATTTTAGTTTTGCTTTAAATGTATTTGTTTTTTATATTTTTAATATTTGGTGGTGGTTTATTGTAATAATAGCTGTTTGCATAAAGAAGTGGGTTTCTGTAAGATGTTGGATTATGTTTTTATATTTCTCGAAAGACTTTTTGTAATACACTTCGTGGCTATACGGGCTATGTTTCCAAATCCATTTCTTTTATAAAAAAAAAAAATGCTGCTTCTATGAAAATGACAATTACATAATTAAAACTTGACCCAGATACACCGGATACCAAGAAAACGTGAATTTGGGTAAAAACCGTTTGATTCAAGTTTTAAAAGAGTAGATTGTAATAAAACCGCTGCCCAAGGAATCACTACTTCCACATCTAGATTTTCTATCCAAGTCTCTCACAACGAAAAAATGTTGTATGTAGAAATAATTGTTTATGGAACTTTAATAATATAATATTTGAAATCGTCTACCCCAAAAACCCATAATACGATATCCCACATCGGTAGTGGGGTGGGGTGGTAGTGGGGGTGGACGAAGTAAAAAAATATTTTGAGGTTTTTGGTTCTTGTACACACACTAAATCATATTTTTTTTCATCCCTTTAAATAATGGGTAATGGGGGGTGGCTAATATCAAAAACATTTTTAAGACCTTAGCTTCTTTTGTATATACTAAATGCCAATTTTATGGACTCTTACCTGTTTGATTTACCCATTTACCCCCCATTTACCCCCCATTTACCCCAATCTACCCCCCAACCCTTTGACAGAATAAGATGAAAGTATAATCTAGTTCCAGATCCCGTTAAAGTATATACGTGTACCAAATTTCAAGTCAATGTCTTAAACGGTTCCAGAGTAATCGTGCGCACAAAAAAAGTTACAGACAGACCGACAGACAGACAGTTGGTCTGCTGAACTCTACTGTGTGTATACGTATCACAGTTTAATTTCGGTATTTGCCTAATTAAACAAATGCATCCGTAGAAAAATACTGCACGATACATGGATGTTAAGCACTTTTCACAGAATTTCTTTTTTCGATTTTTGAATACTTTGCCCAATTTTGTTCTGATGTACTCCCAACCTTATATCGTTCAGAACATAGACTCATAACATCATGTCTAGACTGCCGTCTCATCCCGGCTTGCAATCAGAATATTTATTCACTGACAAATCAGGTATCATTGAAAATTATTTAGTAGGACTATTCGTATTACCACGGCGATGTAGAATGGTGTACATTATTTCCTCAAGAGCACTTGCATTAATTACGTTCCATCCGAAGGCAACATGTGATTTATACAATACATTTCAGTCTTGAGAGGAAAACACTTGAACAATACTTATCCAAATCAGAGCAAAGGTAAAGGCGCACCTAGTTTCAAATTATTAGTTCAGTATATAGGGGTTTTTTGCTGGACAAAAATGGTATAAAGCTAAGTATTGGCATGGACGTTTGGAATTGGCTCAGAATCAGTAATCCGTCGAGTGCCCACGAATCTGTTGTGAGCTTTCGCCACTATATCCAAAAAATGACTGAAAATTAGCTGTTCTTTAATTTTATCAAAATTATTTTGAGGACCGTTAGAGATATTAAAATTTTATAAGAGCAGCTTTTTATTAATAAAAAAATTCTGCTTATTTTGATGTATGACATGATGCATTTCCACATACTCGTCCCCGGATGAGGCTAGCTATATATACCACAAATGGATCTAAATTTTATTTTTTTGAAAAAAGTCATTCTTTATAAAATATGTTACATGTTAAAAAAGTATTGTGGTTTGTGTTAAGAAATTTTTTTATGCAGGGCGTTGATTTTCTGAATTCCAAAAATATAAATTTCACCTAAGAGTACACTACCTTTATTTTCCATTTTTCATTTTTGCAGATAATGAATAACAATTTTGTATACATTTTTTTTTCAGTTCTTTACTATCTTTATCACATACATTTCTCTGTATATATTTTGGAATTTTCTGAATAAATAAATCGTAATGAATATGTACATTTCTTGTAACACTGTGTACATTTTTGTATCTAGAACTGCTTTAACGATAGTGTTCAAAATAATGAACATAATATGAACAATGTAATAATCATTTCAGATAAGTAACACTAACATTTATGGGCATATGTAGTGTGTCTAGTAAAATAGTGAATTTCATATAATTAAACATATAAATATGCAGGTGTGTCCGCGGATGGGGACAAATTGATATAAATTTAATTTCGTTGACAAAAATTTATTTATTAAAAACTTTGTTAAAAAAATACGATTTGTCTGTGAGCAACTTTTTTAAATGAAATTTTCATTAAAAATGAAAAATAAGGACAGTTTACTCTTGGGTGAAATTAATCTGTTTGTAATATTTCAGCGCCCTGCATAAAAAAATAAATTTTCTTAACACAATTCACAATATTTTCTTAAAAAGCAAAATACTTTATAAAGAATGACTTCTTTCAAAAAATTTAAATTTAGATTCATTTGTGGTACAGATGACCCAAACCGGGGACACCCTGTATCTGGAAATACATCATATTATACATCAAAAGAAGCAGAATTTTATTACGAATAAAAAGCTACTCTTGTAAAATTTTAACATTTCTAATGGTACTCAAGATAATTTTAATTAAATTAAAAAATAGCTACTAATTTTCTGCCATTTTTTGAACATGGCTCATTAGGAACATCTATACAAAAATCAGCTTTATACCATTTTTGTCCCCGATCAGTCATCTTAGAATCACTATTTACTACACTAATAAACAATGTCTTTATTTACACTGAAAAATATATTATTTTTACAATTCATGTATTTCGGCGAAAATCGCGATAACGCACGCCCTTCCACTTTTAGTAACTAGAAGTACAAAATAAGTGGTTGTTCAGTTTCGACAGTTGCTTTCACCCTCAAGGGTGAAAACCACCCTTAAATTTAGATATATAATATTTGAAAAAGTGTTGCTGATTTATTTTCGAAAAGTAGGATAGTTATGTTCTTGGGATCGCTGAAGTCAAAATTAAGAAATTCAAAATGGCGGCTCTAATAAGGCAGATTGAGATTTTTTCCACAGTAAGAGTTTTAAACGGATAAATTAACTCCTATATAAAAAAGTCTATTTGACAGTCACATTTTTGTCACTTTGACAGCGATAAAAAATCGTTTTTTATCGAATGTAATATCACTAGTGCTTAAAATTTTATCGAAAATTTTTTCGAAAGCGTGTTGCCTGGTAATATAAAGAGTGCAAATTGGCAGTTTATTATCTGATTAAATCTCGACCGCTTTCGCGGGAAGAATTTAATCTTTGATAAAAAACTGCCAATTTATAATAATAATAATACATTTTATTTTTTAATCCAAATTTACAAGTATTTTTTTAGCATTTCAGATTTTAAGGAAATAAATGCACCTGATTTCACAAGGAAATCGTTTTGTGCCTTATCATTTTACTAAAAAATTTTTATATAGGAGATTAATTATATATAATAATTAACAAATAACAAACTAACATTTTTTCTAACACTAATCTAAAATTACCCTAAAATTATGCATTTAATTAAGTGAAACTAAAAACATGGAATTACTCTGAATTGTGAATTTAATTAATTGAACTAAAAACATGGAAGGCTATTCCCAATTATGAGAATATTTGCTCAAATAGATCTAAATTATTTATAAGAAATATTGATAAATTTTTACAAAACAGGTTATAATTGTAGATTGTCTTTATGTTTTAGGAATGATATTATGAATTTTTGGGACCTGTGAAGCAAATAGATTTCTTGTATAAGCTGGAGTTTGGTCGAGAGACAATAAGAGTATTGCGTTCATTTTGTCTTGTATTATATATATGGTTTGTTGGTATTCTTAGCTCCCTATTTTTGTAGATATATTTCGCTGCATTAAATATATATAATTCATTTATGTCAAGAACTTTACTGTCTAGAAAAAGCTGTTCTGTAGAATATCTTCGATTTTTCCAGAGTATTACTTTAAGTATCCATTTTTGGGTAACTTTTAGGTTACTTAATTGACTGTTATATGTCCCACCCCATATTATAATGCCATACATAAGTATTGATTCTACTAACGATTTGTATGTCATTTTTAAGATATTAATTGGAAGAATATTGCGGAGTTTATAAAAGTTTAGACAAGTTTTCTTAATTTCGTGTTAAGGTATTCGGTATAATCATTCCATCTCATTGTCTCATTTATTATGAGACCCAGGTATTAATGTTTGTAGTGTTCTCAATTACATTTTGGCATATTGCACGAGTTATATTAACTAGGGGCAACTTAGCTTGAGAAAAATTTTTTAGATAAAATTTAAAGCACGAGTGGTATTTGTGGAGAATATTTCACGAATAAATAATTCATTAAGTATATCTTCAATATTATGTTCAGTAATTAATTGCCTTCAGACGTTTTCTTGTTGCTTTTTAGAGATTACTCACCTTTATCTTCAATTTCATCATTTACGTCACATAAAAATGCATTTCCAAAGCGACTCATCTAATAAAAAACAAAGAAGGTTTAAATTGTGACAATCAAGAAAAACAATATACGATATACGTTAAACCATAGGTACTGTAACTTATAAGACTAGTCATCACAACAAAGCACGCTTCGACCAGTCACATTACCGGTGAAATCACAGAAATTGCATATTACCAATCTGTTACGTTACGTTCTAAGGCTGCCGGCTCAGATGGTATGGTAGCGCCATCTAGTAACGCTAGCTTAACTTAGTTACTAGCCTAAACAGTGAATTGAATTATTATATTAAAGTGTTTATCAATATATGTTTATGTATTTAATCCTTGTTTCTAATTTGGGAAGTTTGATACTTAAGTTAAGGTTTACTTGTTTAAGTAGAGAGACTTTAAGTACAACGAATTATAATGTATATAGTGATACTGCAGAGTTTTGATTTTCCAAATAAGTGTTAGCTGCTTTGTAATGATTGATGAATTACCATACGTAAGTACCTACATTTGTGTATTTATCATGAAATAACTGATTTGTCTGCTTCGTAGATATTCATATTTAATTTTAGTTGTGAAAATTATTTTGTAATTATGTTAGGTATTAAGCCATTGAAAGCTGTGTACCTATAACTTGTCCCGAACCTATATAAGTTCCACACAGTATTGGTTTTTTAGATTATTAATACAATACTACAATTTACAATTTACGTTAACAATTAGTAATAAGCTAGAGAAGATATTTATAGATAACATTTAAAAGCACGATTTGTCCTATTTGCCGAAAACATGTCACGACACAAGACGTCAAAAAATTTTCGCAATATTTGCCGCTGCAGCGACCTAAAAAATTAGAGCGATACATTTTGCATGTTGGTCCTGTCAAAAGCAGATCTAGTTTGAATTACCACTAATAATGACGTTTGATTGATGCAATGTTGTGAAAAAACGGGCTCTCATTGGCTATAGCGTTAATGAGTGAAATAATCACCGATAAAAATGCCTGTTTCTCAAAAGCAGAGTACATCTAGTAGTCGCACGTCACTTTAAAATCTGTATCTGTCAGCTATAATTTACGAATATTCGACATGTGTGGAAATTAGAGAACAGAATATTGAAATCAGTACACCAAACCAAACAATTTATAACAACTGTGTTTTAAATAACTGTTCCTTCAAATAATTGTATAAATAAAGATAATTATTGTTATTGTTCGTTCACATATTCTGTCGTTAATTTATCTTACCAAAAAACACTCGAGCTTTTCTTTTATGGATAACTTTCTTTTTAACTCAAAATTTTGCCAATCAGTAATTTTGCTCGAAAAACTGACATTTGACATGTCAGTTTTTCTTATAAAATTACTGATTGGAAAAATTATTTCGTTACAAAGGGAAATTTATCCGATAAAAAAGAGCTCTTGTGGTTTTACTGTTGATAAAAAATTTTAGCATTTTGGGGATGCTGCTATATATTAACGTAAAACAGAATTTTTGAGATTTTTTTAACTACTGGATAATTACAGTAGCAAAATGGAGACATTTTGTTTAAAAAAATGTGAAGACGCACATTGTTTATGAAACAATTTCTTTGTATTTGCGACACTGAAACAAACAATAATCGTTTTAAAATTTGATTAATTACCTGTAATTCTGGTCCATAGAATTTTTCACGAAAGTTTCTAAAATATTCGACATTTAAACTAATAAACGTTCGGACACCGTCTTTAAACTTAAACCTCTCCGAAACCAAAGACTAATAATATAATATAATAAAGTCGCGACACTCGAAAAGAGAAACTCGTTTCTTGTGAGAAAGAAGAGGTACCAAATTAAATCTCTCGTCGTTCTTTTACGCACGCATCAGTACGTTAGCTTTTCCGACTCTCCGTGAGAAAATCCGGAGACGACTTTACGTAGATATATTTTATTGTAAACACCTTATGAGACAATTCCAAGAAGTACAAAAGCGACGAATTGATGAAATATTAGTAACATTTCATCACCTTTGTGTTATCTTGTCCATGTTTCCTTGTACAATAAATAAAGCGTTATTTATAAATATTTGTTACTGCATGAAAATTTTTACCCGATTACACATCACTTAGTACCAACTTTGGTTTTACTAGCTGCGATTCGGGGTCTAAATGGAGATGACAACGGGTCAAATTTCTCATGGGGGTTATGAATGGGATTGGAGTGTCGCGTCTTTATATATATTATACTAGCTGATGCCCACGATTTCGTTAGCGTGGAAGGCCTGCGCGTGAAATTAAGAACAGTGACATATTAACTTATGCCTGTAAAGAAGTACTACATACTCATTGAGTACTCCTATAGTACTCAGGAAGTACACTCGAGGAACCCACTGCGCATCCATAATACTCGAGGAAACCCGGTGCGCATCCATAATACTCGGGGAAACCCACTGAGCATCGCAATTTGATATCAATTCATTATTCTGTGTTTGAGCGAGTGAAACGAAAAAATAATTATTTGAATCGACAATAAAGCACATGGGCGGGTATGTGTCAAATTCCATGCTTAATCCTCTCCCTGTTCACCCGCGTGTCTCCTTATTTCCTCGCTGGATTAACGCGTTTCTGACTTACGCGATTTTAGAGATACAGGTACCCTTTCTCCGTTTTCTCCCCTCCAAAAGGTGAAAATCGAAAGTATAAAGAGTATTTCTATCTAGATCTAACCGTTTCCGAAAAAGCCTAAAAGTTGAACCTCTTAGGGGTCGAATTACAAAAAAAATCCCTTCTTAGTGGTTGTCTACGTCATTCGAGGAACCTCTGTGCAAGTTTCTAGACCCAGCGGTTTGAGCTCTGCGTTGATAGATCAGTCAGTGAGTCAAGTCAGTCAGGGTATTCTTTTATAGATATAGAAGATAGACTAGTCTTTGCCGAAACTGTTAATTCTATATAAATAAATAAAAGAAAAAAATCCATTCTCAGTTTATAAGCTTTATTTTTAATTTCCAGAATTTTTCTCTAAAACTAATATTTATTGAGATATTTACAAAGAAACAAAAATTTTACGTTTTTTTGAAACACCCTTTGTATTTTATAGTGCACTTTTTTTCTAAAGCCAATGCTGTGTAAATGGACGAAAAAATTCGAGCGTCTAGATTATGCTGTGTTAACGAAAAATGATATTTGAGAATTATATTTTTTAAAGTACTGACTATTCAACTATACTTACTTAACAAAATGGAGACGCTTTTATTTAAAAAATGTGAAGGTGCACATTATTTCTGTAATAATTTCTTTGTGTTCATATACTATAGAAATTGTAAAAAAAAATAATTTGAAAACGTAAATAGTATTCATGTATTTTGGTTGTTAGCATTTTTAACATAAGTGTCATAGCTTCTTCGGACGCCATATTTATACTTCCAGATTCCGAAGACCATTGTGAGGTGAGGTACGGTGCCGGTTTCAGTGGCGAAACTCTATGGCGAAGTTAAGGCACGCCGGGCGAGTCCGGCACTTAGATGGGTGACCGTATCTCATCTCGCCGTCCTGGTTAAGTGGTGGAGTAGCATTACCTAAAACTTCGCCAGGACGTTAAAATAAGGCAATTAAAAAAATTTTTACAGAAATTAGGAAACAAACGAAATTTATCCTCAGTATAGTAACTTTCGCTAAATGTTCGAGTTATTTGAGGACAACCGTTTTGAAATACCTTCTTTATAGGCTAAAATCGCAATTTTCAAGTCGTTATAACTTTAAGACTCTCAATTAATTTATATATGAAAAGTTGCACTGAACCTTCTCTTCTCAATAATATTCGGTTCTTCTTCAACTTCTTCAACTGCAATATTTGAAAAGGTGTAACATCCACCCCCTATAAATTAACACGCCGTGCATAATATGCAAACTTTTTTGTGGCACATTTACTTTTAAATTGACAAAAACAAACAATAAATGAAAAATAATAATAATAATAATAATAGGTCTTTATTTTCCCAAAGAGTAACAAAAATAAATAACACGGTGAAAAAGTACAGGAAAAACGCCGAAGATCAGGTGGTTGTGCAAGACAAACTTCTGTATTTAATCTTAAGCGTAGATAACAGCAATATGGCAGAAATAAATAAACATGTAATATTACAAAATAAATAACAGATAAATGTGTTATTAATATAAAGTCGCAGGCATTAAAAATATGCATGTAATATATAATTTCATATTTATATTTTTATTTTTTTTTTATTTTTTTTTTATATTTTATTAGCTAATACTTGAAAAAATAAATACATAAATGAGAAGAATTCTCCTTTTCTTTTCTTTTTTTTTCCGGGATGGAAATCCTTTATGGACACCTGAACGGTAGTGTGTCACTCACCTCTAAGCATACCCACTAAAACCACCCCTCTGTGTATGATGTATCCTGGAACCGCTCTCGCTTCTCTTCAGGATACACGTCAACCGTTATTCAATGTATAAATGTTGTTTTTTCCCGTGTCTTTGTTCCCTGTATTCCCTCTAGTTGTGCAAAGGGTATAGGTCGGGATTCCTCTCATCTTCTCCTTTATGCATGACGATCCGTGTAATAGCTGTTTCGGCCTTTGCCCAATTGTCTTCAGATTGCAGCATGAATTCCATAAGCTCATCCGGCCCTAGACGATTTATGCCTCGCCTCTCCTCCACTCATCTGTTGCAGTGGAAGACTGTGTGTTCTGCATCGTCTATTTCGCCACAATATGCGCACTCTCGAGAGTCCAGCTTTCCTATTCTCAACAGGTAGTCGGCAAAACAGCCGTGACCTGTCAGGGCCTGCATGAGATGATACCCTACTTCTCCGTGTTTCCTTTCAACCCACTCTTTGACTGTAGGGATCATACGGTGAGTCCATCTTCCTTTATGGGCATTCTCCCATCTGTTCTGCCATCTTTCGAACAGTCTTTCCCTGGCGGTTCCTCTCTCGACTCCTTCGTACACTTCTACCCTTTCCTTGACCAGTAAATCCACTGGAGGGATCCTTGCTACCACCAGCACTGCCTCGTACGAGACTGTCCGATAGGCGCTACATACCCTCAGTGCCATCTGCCGTTGAATCTTTGCCAGGCTTACTTTGGCATTAGCCCTTTCTTCTAAGGCGTATCCCCAGACCGGGGCGGCATATAATATGACTGAATGCACCACGCCACAAAGCACTCTTCTTTTGCTGGCCTTTGGCCCCTTCGTGTTGCACATCACTCTTCCCAGAGCGGTTGCCGATTTCCCCGCTTTTTCCGCCGTTTTTGTTATGTGACACCTGAATGTTAGTTTTGGGTCCAGCCAGATTCCGAGGTATTTAAGTCCATTCCCCGGTCTAATTTCCATCTGTCCAACCCTGATGGTGACAGGCTGGACAGTTCTTTTCCTTGTGATCATCACTGCTTCGGTTTTTTCCGGAGCAAGTTTTAATTTTACGCTCCGCAGCCATTCCTCTATTCTCTCAATAGTGGCATTCGCCTTCTCCTCGATTAGCCCTGTCCAGTTTCCAGTCACAGTTAGGGCAAGATCGTCGGCGTAGCCCATAAGGGTGACCATTTGCGAGGGGAATCCGTAGGACGTCGTCGAACATAATGTTCCACAGTGTTGGCCCGAGTACCGAACCCTGTGGGACACCGCAGGTCACGTTTCTCCATTCAAAGGTGTTATTTGCGTCCATCCCTATTTGCCTATCCCTGAAGTAACTCTTAATGATATTAATGATATAAGGTGCCACTTCCAATCTCTCTACTTTGCTTATAGTCGCTCCCCATCCTGGAGTGTTAAATGAGTTCCTGATATCAAGGGTGACGATTAAGCAAATTCTCTTTGCCTTCATGGCTTCTCTTGCCTTACTCGTGATGCGGGTCACAGCATCCACCGTCGACATTCCTCTGCGGAATCCGAACCGGTAGTTCGACAAGCCATCCCTCCGGTCAATTTCTAACTCTAGCCTTCCCAGGATTAAGTATTCCAGCACCTTTCCCAAGGCATCCAACAAGCAGATGGGCCTGTAGGAGGATGGTTCTTCAGGTTTTCCGTTCCCTTTAATAATGAGGACAAACCTTGCTTTCCTCCATCTGGATGGAAAGTCTCCTCTCTCCAACGCTCGATTCATGACCCCTAAAACCGCTTCGGGGGATTCTTCGACGACTATTTTGATCACCTCCGGGGGGATATTATCCGGACCCGGGGATCGGCCGCTCTTTAGTCTCTCGATTGCCCCCTTCAGTTCATTTTCTGTGAATGGGGGGACATCCGCTACATCCATGTCATCCCACCTTTCTTCCTCCCTGTGGGGAAAGAGTGCGTCAACTATCTCCCTGATCTTCTCCAGTGGAATCGCTGGAGGGGGTGCTCTAAATCGGCGCATGGCTATTTTGTAGCAGGATTCACCTATGGTACATTATTTTATTCAGTCAGAAGATGTCTTTTTAAAGTAGATTTAAAGGCCGGTAATGTTTTACTTTTTATATGAGATGGTATAGAATTGTAAATTTTGGTAATTTGGTAGGTAAATAAACGTTTAAATAATTCTGTGCGATGAAGGGGAGGAGTGAGTGTACCCTTGAAATGAATGTTCAAGTTGTGAACGTCTGCTCTATACGAAATTTTTTTATTCAGATATTTCGGAGTTTTGTTATTAATAACTTTATGAAATAGACAAGCAGAATGCAAAAAGCGTCACCTAGACATATTGAGCCAACCTATTTCGACTAGTTTGTGTGATATACTTTGTAAGCGCTTAACTCCAAATATTAGCCTCAAACAAGAGTTTTGCAGTACTTGTATTCGACGTATATCCTCTCCATCTAAACAAGGGCCATATACAGTATCGGCAAAATTAAACCTTGATAAAACCAATGATTCGCATAAAATTGTTTTAATTTTTTTTATTCAGAAAATGCCTAATGTTATATATTAATTTTAAATTTGTGTATGTAGTACGTACACAGTTGTTAATATGCCGTTTAAATCTTAGATTTGTATCAAATGTAACCTCTAAATTTTTTGCTTTTTCTGTAAAAGCTATGTGATGTCCATCAACATTGATTTGAAGATTTTCCATTGCAACTGACCTGCTGTTATGATGGCCAAAAACAAGAGCCGATGTTTTACTGGCGTTAACGTTTAAGGTGTGATTTTTAGACATTTGTATTAACGAGCTTAAATCTCTATTAATAGCAACCATTGCTTCTGCGCATTCCTCTGGATCAAACGAAAAATATAGTTGAGTGTCGTCCGCATAGAAATGCGCCTGACAACGCTCAGCTCCTTTTTCGAAGCCCGATGTATATAACGTATACAATAGCGGTCCTAGAATTGATCCCTGTGGCACCCCAGATGACACGTTGAGAGGATCAGATAAACTATTATCAATTTTAACGCGTTGTGTTCTATTATATAAATAACTGCGAAAAAAATTAACTGCGCTAGCACTTAAACTCATTGAGCCAAGTATGGCAAAAAGAATTTCATGATTGATCGTATCAAATGCTTTTGTAAAGTCGACAAGTACCAGCACAGTAACTTTTTTTTATCTGATCCTCTCAAAATATCATCTGTGATGTTCAAGAGAGCAGTTTCACAACTATGCATAGGCCGGAAGCCAGATTGTATTTCAGATATTAGTTGAAATTGCGTTACATGAGTGCGCAGCTGAGACTACCTCTCTTTCTAATACTTTTGACATAGTAGGCAAAATGCTAATTGGTCGGAGGTCTTTGAATTCTTCGGGATTCGTTTTTTTAGGCAATGATTGCACTATGGCCTGTTTCCAGGAAGTTGGAAAAATACTGTTTTCTAAGCTAAAATTAATGATGTGAGTAAGAAAAGACAATATTAAAGGGCAACACATGAGTAATAATTTAATATTAAGACCATCATATCCCTGAGCGTTAGATTTTATACCATATAAAATTTTTTGTACATTATACTCAGAAGTAGGCCTAAATTTAAATGAATCGATATTTGGTTTAACATTATTTATATAAGAAGTAATTGTATCATGATCTGCAGGCAATTTTGGAATAGAGTTTACAAAATAATTATTGAGGTCGTTAACATTTTTTAGCTCATCAGGTATACCCTTTTCTTGTTTAGCTATATTTAAAAGGCTCAAATCTTTCCAGGTTTTATTTATACCGTCTACCCTCAGCTTGTGCTCAAAATACGCCTTTTTTCGTTTCGACATACTAATGTTGTATAATTTTTTAACATTTTGTAATAATTATGGTGAGCTTCATTTTTTGTGCGGCGCCATTTATTGCAAGCTTTATCTCTCAAAGACATAAGTAAACGTATATTTTCAGTGAGCCATGGTGCATACTTTTTGTAATTTTTATTGATTTAACCGGTGCATGTATATATTAAAGAGATACAATATATTTTCATTTAGAAAGTTCACTTTTTCATCAATATTGTTTAAATCATAAATATTTTCAAAAGGAATAGACATAAGATCAGCATACAATTGATCCTGGTTAAAATACTTAAATTCTCTAATAACCTTGTATATTGGATTCAATTTTTTATGAGTAATATTTAGCTCGCAGTAAATAAGCTCATGATCAGACATTTGATTTAGTGATATTACTTCTACATTTTCTACAATATTGTCGTTTGTTGTTATTATAAGGTCAATAAGTGTTGTTGATGTAAGAGTAACGCGGGTTGGCGAATCTACGATCTGTACCAGGCTATATGTGTCAAGTAGCGTGTTGAGTTTAATAGATGCCGGGGAATCCGTCCTTAACATATCTACGTTAAAGTCGCCTAAACAAAATACTTACACATAATGTGGCAATAAGTAAGTTAGATTTTGTTCCAAGTTATTTATAAAATCATTGTAAGAAAAATCAGGTGGTCTATAGGTAACACCCACTGCAAACTGCTGCTTATTTACTTTAATTTTAATCCACAGCTCTTCAGAATCATTATTACTACTAATAACTGAGTGATGAATAGTTTCTTTAATGTACATACCTACTCCACCCCCTCTACCAAACCTTCGGTCCCTCCTTACCAAATTATATCCTTCTATTTTAATTAGATCGTCACTTATAGCAGGCGAGATCCAAGTCTCAGTCAAACATAAAATAGAATAACCTACGGACAGAACATGTTCTTTTAAATCATTAAACTTTGGCATTAATGGTCTGATATTAAAATGAGCCAAGATGAATTTTTCATTCATATTTAAAATAGTAAAATGCAGATAATATTTATTTATTCAAGTACACAGTAAAATATAGTATGCGATATAAGAAAACTTAAAGATAACGATAAATTGCCTAGCAAAGAAATTTTAACACAATCTGATATATTGTTTTTGTAACAAAATGTAAATAAACGATGATAACTGCAAAAAGTAGATAAGATAGATGATAAATCTCCACCAATCTAAATAAAAACTAAGACAGTAAACAATTAATTTAAAAAACACTAATAAGCAGGTAACATTTATCATTTAATTATTTCCTATGATTCCATGGTATTTTTCAAGAGTTGATACTAAATACGTTTTTTTCTTCCTAATTCCAAATCTAATTCACATGACATTATTCCGAAACTACAACCTCTAGTTACTGTACTATTTACTGATAATATTAATCCTGGATATTAATAAAGTTAGCTCTTGATTAGATAGTAAATATAATATTAGTATCAAGCTTATTAAATTAACTGAAAATTTAAAATATAAAAACAATAACTTAACTTACGTTTCGATTATACAAAGCAATGAGGCAACATTTTCTAAGATTGAGCAACAATGTGAAAGTGTTATAAGGCACGATTACAGACTTATCGGTACTTCACCAAAAGCAAAGTTAATAATTGTGTGATTCACACATGTTTGTTGACCTTACTCGCAAACCTTATCGCAGCACCCAAGTAATTTTTATACCACGTCCTAATATAATTGATAACAACATAGATATCATTAAATATGTTTATATTTTGCACATGAATATTTTGTCGGTTAGGAACAAAACACTAGAGCTTAAGTTATTTTTAAATAATAATTTAAATAAAAACCTATAATATGTTTATCTGCGTTTTACCTTCACATCGTGGAAATACCAGTAACGGTAAAAAAAAATTTTTTGTTCAAATAGGCTTTCTATTGTCGTGGAATATTGCGATTTTAAGTTTGAGCAAGAAAATAATTTTGTGTGTCGGTTTGTCTGTAACATTTTTGTGCTCAGGATTACTTGAATATTGAATATTGACTTGAAAGAGTGACCCCAGAAATAGGCCAAAAGTCGTTCATTTTCTAGCCCTGGAATTTTGTTTCAAACTAAGTGCTAAATTATTGTTAATAATGAGAACATCCTGAATACAAAATTTCAATATGAGCATATGTTTGGTTTTTGAGATATAATAGTTACAAAAGTTCTAGTTATCGTCCCACATTCACACCTACTGCAATTAAAATGCGATATCTGGTACATTCACTATTTTTTCCGAGTTCTCAAGTTCATAAATCTTTCTTACCCTGTAATGGATTGTTTTCGTGTACTAGATCGTAACAGATTTATGGTTCATTCCTATTAATAAGGCTTAGAGGGTTCAAGCTTTTTCACCAGTTATTGCAGTTTGATATTGTATTGGGGTAGCTTTCACCCCCTTAAGAGCGTGTCTCGATTTCTTTGTGTGAGCCTTACTCAACACCTTCGTTCATGTATTCAGCCAATAGACTTATATTTTTGTTCATGGAAGCTCTATAACTCAATAGCATCATTTTTTCATATTTTCATCCTTATATAGGGGATGTTTTTAGCTCTTCTGAATTAATCAATGGATATACGGATTTTGCGACTTTAGATTTGAATTCTGCGTCGAAAAATACTAAGAAGTTCTTAATTGCTCTGCTATAGCTGATGAGTATTCATTTTTTGTTGGGCTGTGTATTTTTTGATAGCATCACGCATATCACAACTTCAATCCCTCATATCTCAAATACCAAACATATGCACATTTTGAAATTTTGTATTCAGAATATTCTCATTATTAACAATAATTTAGCACTTATTTTAAAACAAAATTCGAGGGCTAAAAATTATTATTATTATTATTATCTTAATCCATTGAAGGGTTGGGGGGTAAATGGAGGTAAATAGATAAGGCAAGCTAGTAAGAGTCTATAAATTTGGGATTTAGTATACGCACTCAATATTTTTTTGTGAATCAGCCACCCCCACTATCACCTTCATTACCCCAGCTCATTATTAAAGGGGGCAAAAAAATTGTGATTTGGTATGTGTATCTGAACCAAAGGCTTCATTTTTTTTTTTACATCAGCCACCTCCACAGTCACCCACCCCCAATACCAATCTCGCATGTCAAATATTATAGTATCAAAGTTTTATGAACAATGATGTGCAATATAGTATCATTTCTTTTTTCGTTGGAAGAGACTTGGATAGGAAATATAGATGTGGAAGTAGTCATTCCTTAGCCATTCAAATTAGTACTATACCGAACCAACACAAGGATTGGGAATTTTGATATCATTTTGTGAGTTAGAGGGAGTTATTCGAACAAATAATTGTTTTATTTACCCAATAGACTCTTAAAACGAGAGAGATAGTCGACGAAAACTCTTGTTAAATAAAATTATTTATAGTAATTAAACTACATGAATGATCATTATGAAGTTTAATGCGGTGCTATTCTGATAATAGATGAGGCGATTAAAGAAACATTCAAGTAGAGCCGTTAAATATTGTGACCTGTAGAGTGTTTCCCTACATACATACGTACATACGTACAGACTAACTGCTGGAGACCTAGACAATTTTCAGTAGCAATATTAGAGTTTTTTTTTTTTCGAGGAGGGGAAACCCACATGGGCTGCCCATCCCACTGGAATGGGTCTGAGTGTCAGCCTCTAACTGACTAAACCCCTCTTCCTAGGGCTCGTCTGTAAAGAATACTCCGAGAGCACTGCAGCCTCCTGGGCTTATTGTGCTCTCCCTGTCTTAGTTTACACTGTCCATTTCAATATTTCTGGTCTGAAAATGGGCGAGTTTTGATGGTTTCCGACTCTGTTTGTGTTTATCTGTAGATATTATATCTTCTGCGGTCCAACGCCTCGCAGTCATGTATGTAATATAGTCAATGTAATATATTCTACAGTTTCTGGTACCTTACCGCACAGTCTGCAGTTAAGGTCGATTAAATGCAGGTACTTCTTAACGAGAAAATGTCCCGTTCTTTGTAAGCAGTTCTTCAATTTGTTTTGATCATCGTCCATTGATAAGCGTTTTCCCATGTCGATTTTCTGGAATTTTAGAGCTTAATAAAAGTGCAAATCATCTCTCATTTTTAGATAAGATCTTCTTCTTTCAAAAAGCTATAATTAAATTCAATTCCTTATGGAATTAAGCAAGTAAAAATACTCTTATCAGCGAGCACAACCCAACGGGATGTGCAATATGATATTTTATTTCAAAAACTTCTGCATTATTTAACCCAAGTATCCGTGCAACCCCGAACCATTTATACCTTAATCTGGTCCTAGGTGTGGGTCTTATCATAGACCATTATTTTTGAATTGATTAATCAAAAGAATTTGGTACATGGTATTAAAATATAAAAAGAATCCTTTATAAAGAAAACTTTCATTAAAAGAAGTACATAAAACACATTTGCTTAATTTGAGGCAAATTTTTCTGTTTACAGTTAAATTTTTCAGACGTCTTCTAGCGTGCTTTTGTGTTCTTCTCTTACTACTTCCTTTTATTTAGAAATTAGCGCAATCACTTTCTTGACAAATTAAATATCACGTGGCTATTATAACATCCGCCGAAATTGTGCTAATAGTAGGTATTTCTTTTGTTAAGAGGAAGTCATGAATTGTTCATTCGGTGAATTATACCCTGCCTATAGTAATAAATCTTTTCTGAGACGCTACTAGATTTTATTATTTTCTCTCTCAATAGAAGTAAGTGATCCGTTTCTTTCAAAAATGGGTAGATATTTCGTCAGCTGAGGATTGTTTTGTATAAAAATATAAATCAAGAAAAAATGACTTGAGGTTCAGTGACCCTTAACGTATGTGTTTCGTAAATGCTGATTATATTATATTTATTAGGCTGACCAATAATATAATAACTTTTCAAATTGTATAACAAAGTTTAATTTCAAAATTTTTAATACAGGGTGTATCAGGTGTGCAGTCATTAATTTTTAGAGGTGACTTTATGTCAAAAATATTTAAAAAATTTTCTATAAGCATGGGTTCAGAAATCCCCAATAATGGAGCTAGGGCCTTCTGAAGTGGGCACCTAAAATTGGGATTTTACTTAATATCTCAAGAACCTTTTGAGCTACATTGACCAGTTTTTGCACGTGATCTGATGTCAATGAAGGTCATTATTTTATCAAAAGTAAATTCAATCATGGGAGCGCAAAATAGGAATGGAGGCTTCTCTTCCTCCAAACTTTTGTATGTATATTTCTTGTGATTGTCTTATCGCAATATGATTTCTTGGTCAAAAATACAGAAGAAAAAAACTAAATGCAGTGGAATCGAACGACGCACCTCTTGAATCGCAAATAACTATCAATAATCAATCAATAACCAATATATTTAAATTAGCAATACAAAAATGTGGTTTCGCGGATCCTGACCCGAAGCCAGCCAACCAAATACGTTTTATCACTCGTATTATATGTATTCTAACATATTTCGTCTTTTCTTAGCTATCGAAATATTCTCAAACATTTTTGAAGGGGTTTTAATGGATGTATTAGTACATTTTGGCATAAAACACCAGTTTCTTGCTGGTATTCTTCTTCATGCATCAACCATCCAATTTATCGCGTAAACATAAATAAACATTTATAGTAGACATATATCTTACATTAGCTAGCGAAGTATCTGTCTAGTAGCTGACGTCACTCACATCGATTGCCACTTTTCGAGTGATCAAGAACGGCATAATAATTAAAATTATGATCTCATATTTGGCACAGCTATTTTTTATTGCAAATACAGTCGATTTCAATCAAAACAAAAAAACTCGAACCTGCCTGTTTTCCATATGATGCATGGGGTACAAGATATGAATGGAGCATTTTATCTGTTATTAAGTATTACCGACACTATCGATTCGGGAAGGTTTCAATCCGTAACAAATTAGTTCTGTTTACTGGAACAAACTTTTCTAATTTTAGTGGCCTACGTGTTGTAAATACTAGTTTAACTTACTTTAGTTTATTTGATATAGCTCGCCTGAGGGTCATCGCTTTCTCACTAGAACTGTCTTTGTTATGGGGGGGTTAGGGGTGTAAGCCAGGAACCCTTAAATACTGTCTGCGATCATATTCCTCCTATATACGTTAAAAATAAACTTTTTTTTTAATAAACAAGTAATAGGTATTTGAAGCGAGGTTTGAAGTAATTCAAAAAGAATTACTACAAATTTTGTTAAAAATATTTTTGCAGGTGCTGATACAGCACATTTAATTGGACAGAAACAGCATGTTTAATTGAGCTAAAACATCTATGTCAACGGGTCTATACAAGGTAACTACATTAGATTATTTTTCTCGTTTCTCTTTACCAGAAGGGGTAATTTAGTCAAGTGAAATTTTCAATAAATTTGTTAATATCATATAATAAAAGAGATCAAATTAATTTACACTAAAGTTCGCCCCGCTCCTGAATCTACAGAGCGCCCTACGTCACATCAGTCTAATTGACGGCGGTTATAAGCAAGAGAGCAAACTACTTATGTCCCGTAATACGTGCTCTTGTAGAAGAACTTACTACACTTCGTCTGAAGTACGTGATGTAATGAAGCATTCATAAATTCATGTTCCATTACTAAAGTTTCCGGATTTACACATGACACCAATATGCACACGGCACGTAAATCTACCCAGCTCCCATCCAGAGCCACTTATTTGCAAACGACACTAAACTATACGCAGTTCTACGTCACCAGTAAGCGAGGATTCTCGGATATAAAAGCCCGGCCCCAAGTCAACTAATTCAGTGTGAGCAATTCTGTCAATCTGTCTACAGCGTGCTGAGCTGGACATATTACAGCTTTGTGCTCTCCCGACGGAAACACGACGGAACGAATGCAATCTGACCCTGGGAATCCTGGAGCGTGTTGAGCTGGGACCCCCCGAGTCGTTAGTCATTCCCCGACGCCGTTTCGCAGAACCAGAGCGGATGAGCCTGACCTGGAGACCTCCTACAGCGTGTTGAGCTGGAAAACTTCTTGAGTCGACGATATTCGCCCGACGCCCGATACTACTCCAGTAGCAGCAACTAACTTCACATCGCATCGTTACGTTCTCTCTCTCTCTCTCTCTCTCTGATAATAGAAAATGTTATCCTAAGAACCGTAATAGATACGGACCTGTATAACCTGTACCTGTATGTTATGTAACACTGCCACACATTACCTGTTTGAAGAAGTAAATAAATTGTTTATATTTTTTATTGGACTGTCTTATTAACTAATCTGGACCCTGATTAATCTCCAAACCAGCTACCCGACAACGAACCGTTACAGTGAAACTGATTTTATTTATTAAGGGCACCAGCCGCGGTTCTTTGAGTGTGTGTGGTTGCTTCCACTTTCAGGTGAGGTCTTTTTATTTTTGAGATGTTTGATAGATGGAAAATGTGGATTGCCAATTGCTCTCCCCAAAACTTCTCCTTCAATGCTTATATTTAACACTGCAACAGTTTAAATGATACCATTTATTGGTTTGATTCAAAATTATATAGGATATATGTATGCAATAGCCTATCTAATAATATTTTGAAAGAATCGCCTCACCCAACAGATCAAGGACGAATGCCTCCTCTAGAGGACGTTTATTTCAACCATCCTGCAATGGGGAGTGTGTAGTAACAATCGACTTGGCATAAAAGATTCACACAACTTCTTAGAAGTATATGATGCACTTTGGTTTTGGGACTGATGGAAATAATATAAAAATATTTCACTCTAATTTAGGGATACTTGTAGTTACATTTATAGTTCCAGTAGTGATTTTAAAAAATTGTCATTAGATATATATGATGGGTGTATTTTACGGCACGAGGTGTTCCTGCCCCCTTGCTGGCGGCATGTGACACAAATGGGGTTTATGACGCTCCCGCCCCATGGACAAATTGACGGATGAATCCTAATTTGTTATATTCGAGAAACCGGCCTCGGCCTTTTTTGCCTTTTTTGATTCAATAATTTTATGTAGACGCTCTTTGCCACATTTTTCGATTTCGCCTCTCAGTACTCGCCACGCCAAAAATTTCTTTTTGCTAAATCCACAAAATTCTATATCCCCTAGTGAAACGCACTTTTGAATTTTGCTTTTTGATTGAGGTCGTCGTCGAACGATGTAAAAATATTTTTCAAAATTCAATTCAAAATTCGGCGTACTTTCGAATTTTCACTTTTGTACCTTACGTCTCTGCAAACGTGTTTAAGTCTTTTTGTGATAATTTTTGTCTCTGATGCCTTAAATATGGTTAGTTATGCTCTCAAAATGCCTTTTTAATAAATTTCTCTTCAGTTGACTTTTTATCTATTTTTCGAGGCTCTACAACATTCTCTTGCGTTTAAGTGTTGATTTCGGAGGCTGCTTTAACGTTTTGTGTTGCAACGGCCTCTTTAAGGGGTCTACACATGATTCAACTTGCTGGAAACCAACCTTTTTATGTTTTGAAAATTGCCGTACCAGCTTAAAAGGTATTGTTTGTAATGGTGAATTTGCTTCAAAATTTAGAACAGGCGTTTTATTCTTTAACTTTTTTCCGTATTCTTCAAAGTTTGGTAATGAAAACAATACACTAATGACAGATTTAACTCTCATTTTCAAGCTAATTTATTCCATTTCATCCTACACAAATGTTGTTTTGTGAAAAATATTTTTGATACTTTTTATGTAGTTTTTTTATTAGCCAGGTTTATTACAAAACGAATGCCACTTTGTGAGGAGTCTAAAACAAATTATACTTATATACAGAGTGGTCCAATCGAATTTTTCCTTGTCAAATAGTTTTTTTTTTAGATATAGCACCTACAAACGAACGGACGGATAGACAGAATTTAAAGAGTTAACAAACATCACATAGGCATGCATACACAACGTATTTTCCAGCGAGAAAGCAAATCATCGTCGTATAGTAAATTTCCATATTTGTGTGAAATGATACTCACAACAACACTGCCCTCCTTTAGCAGATACAAAAGCGGTTATCGCATAGGTCGATGCCATATCACTCATGCTTTTTTAAAGTAACTTGGTAGCGAAATTTAAATTTTATCTGTAGAATTTTTGCATCTACGAACAATGCAATACTTATACCATCTATTTTTAACATTTATATTCTTAATTTTTTCACAAAGTGAAACTGCCACTCACTAATAAAAACGCAACGTCACTGCAGTGCACGTATTATAGTATTTTTATTCGCAGTTGAGAAAATCAGCCGAAAGCGTTGCTACCAGGATAAATCATTACAAAGCATGCCTGCCACGGAATAACTAACCGAAATCATGCTTGAATATTACACACAAAACCCGTATAAGATTACTGTCAATAAGATATGTTACGCGCTTGCGGTAGTCTAGCTCAAAGGAAAGTAGCTGATGGTTGACACTGACTCACTATTAGAAGCGTATCATTTTGTATCAATCAGTCCTTCAGTGTACCGGTAGCAGTGCCGTAGTTATGTACGATATTTTTGTAAGTTATTTTGACCTTATTGGAATTTTCTTGGGTTCTAGTCATTTTTGCTTTAATAAAAAAAATTAAGTATGGCTTTTTGGAAGTTTTTTGAAATGAAAAGGTATAGCGTCAGTTAGAACCACCTCCATCACTCCACTTTTTACTCAAGTATCAGCCAATCAGAGAGTACTAAGTCACGATCCCCTATACTTCAGCAGGAAATTCAAAGACAGCAATACGGTGAAAAAATACTGCTAAAGAGCCTGAACTCCACAATGACGTCACAAGCACAAAATGTCTTTATACCTCAAATAAATCTGAAAAGTTCTTTGGTCCATCAGTCTCTTCATTTGTCTGTAAGCATATTATTACGAAATTTGGATAAAGCAAGTAATACAAATGATGGTGCCTCAATATCGATAAGATTATAAATAAATCATATTTAAGTGTTGATGAAGTCGAATTTTAATGAAAATGGAAATAGTCACCTGACGATACCTACTGTATTAGCTAAATCAGTCAGATTATATATAGTTTTAATATTTAAATTTCTTGATGTTCGGTCGATCTAAAATTTTAGTTTATCGAATCATCTATGCAGTTGTTCATTTAACTAACATTATTTAACATAAATAACTAATTTACGTCACCTACTAATTGATGAATACAAAGTATTAAAGAATATTCAATTTATTCCAGAAATTAAAAAATGATTCTAAAACTTTTCGATCGACGCCGATGACATAACTGCAATTACTAACATTCCTTTGTTGGTCTTCCCCAGGCGCGCGCTGCGACACCCCCCCCCCCCCCCCCACAAGTAAAATTTTTCTAATGCCGTCTGTTCTTGCTCGCCAAAAAATTTTATTTTCGGATTTTCTCCCCCCGCTCAATTTTCATTTTCAAGGAAATAAAATGGGTCCGCATATGGGAAATTTTCTTAAGCCATTTAAAGTCTCCCAGCACGTGCTTGCCGGGCCTCCGACCTCTGAAGTCCCACCGGGACTTTCCCTTGTCAGTCCGCCCCTGGTCTTCCTTATGATTTTTCAACTGAATTTAGAAATTCTATACCTACCAGCCGTTGAACTATGGATAAACTGATGTGACGTCACATTTGGCCCTCCTGTTTCGCAACGGGCTACATTTGATTAATAGTTTGTGTAAGAAGCCATTATAACAAAACTCTAATTACACAGGCACACCAAAAAAATATTTTTCAAAGGTGAAGGACACCTATCCTTGGTTGGAATCACCCCCTCCCGGAATTTCAAGACATTCCGAAAATACTGCGAAAGGGCTGAAGAACGGTTTTCCCTCGTTTTCGAGGCGAGGAACACGATGGTTGCAATACTTCTTCATCCTCGATAACGGAAGGAAACCATTCTTCAGCCCTTTCGCAGTTTTTACGAAATGTCTTGTCATTCAGGGAGGGGGTGGTTCCAACCTACAGAAGTTGTTTTGGTGTTTCCTGGTCAAAAGATACTCGGTTTATCAATGTTCTTTGCAATAACCTGTCAAGTCCTCACAAGTATAGTACGGAAAAATCAGAGCAAAGGGTAGTTCTTTCCCATTTGGAGGTAGTTCCAGAAGGGTGGGGAAAAGCACTGCAATTATCGTGTTCCTCGAACTCGAAAACGAGAGAAGGCCGTTCTTCAGCCCCTTTCCGGTATTTTCGGAATGTTTTGTCATTCAGAGAAGGGGTGGTTTCAACCCCCGGGAGTTGTTTTGGCGTCTCCTGGTTAAAAGATACTCGACTTATCAATATTCCCTGTAATAACCCCAATCTGTCAAGCCCTCACAAGCGTATTATGGAAAAATCAGAACAAAGTAGTAGTTTTTTTGGGGGGAAAGTACAACATCAACATTTCCGTGGTACGACAGTACGTTGGGATGAAATATCAATTGCGAAAAATTGAGCAGTGAAACATATATTTTTGACGTGATATTTCGAATCAGCGGCTCAAAGAACATAAGGATATGTGTCTTTCACCTTTGGAAAATATATTTTTTTGGTGCCTGTGTTATTTTTAATCTACTACTTATTTGAAACATAAATTTTCCAAATATGCAATAGCCTTTTTTGTGTTATTAAAAAAAAATCTAACTGCACTGGTAGATCTAATTTGTGACAAATCACGAGCGGGCAGGCCATCAGACACCCAGGCGACAG
The DNA here is from genome assembly GCA_936432065.2 of Rutpela maculata. Lineage (NCBI taxonomy): Eukaryota > Metazoa > Arthropoda > Insecta > Coleoptera > Cerambycidae > Rutpela > Rutpela maculata. Next base: position 137,469,985 of record OW386285.2, on the reverse strand, counting down.
GGAATGTTCTTTAAATATACAAATTGTGTCAAACAATGATGATCCGTGAGAACAACCATTCATATGCAATTGGTAGCAGACAAGTGAATGGAAAATACATCAAATTACCCTATTACCGGTAGCAAGCATATTTAAATATACACTGTAAGTATAATTCACATGCAACATAATGCAAATCATGAAATGTTTCTTTTAAGTTGCCATTAAATTATCTTAACTGGAAAATAATGATGCATAATAATATAGAACCCAAATGCCGTATGGACCATTTCATGTAAACTTGATATTAAAGAAACGTAATTAAGTGTTTATCATTGTCTAGAAAAATATCGTTGCAACATTGTTTACTCAGGCAAATAACATATTTTTGCAATTTGAAAATAAATATGAAATATAAAAGCTTTCTTAACATACAAGAGGACATATAGTGAATAATATATGTAATAGGTATAGAGCGCGGATCTCAGTGGTAAATTCCAGAGACGGCTTTTGTGTATAAATAATAACATCTAATGAAACATTCAGGTCATCGTCTTAAAAGAAATCAAAGAAAATAAAGCGCAATCAATTTTATTATAATAAAATACATACAGGTACTTATTTCATAAAATAAAAATCCAAAATATTCGCAAACAAAAACATAACAACAAAAGCTTTTCTGTATTTGTTTTTGCGAAACGCTCAATAATGCCATCGTATTCTATATTGCACTTTCGTTTTTAATGATCTTGTTGTTATATCTATTTATTAACTTGTCTGGAATTATCTGCGCTGTGTCATCGTCGAATGTAAATAATTTATTATTAGTTTCAGTTTTGAAAAGGGGCGGTCTACCAGTTACCACAAACAGGAATATTTAGAGTAATCCTTAATGAAACAACTGTCAACGAAGCAAACTATCATTCATTTTTTGGATCTGTCATCAGTTAACTGCATATGTAAATCCTGACATCGTTTCAAAACATTTTTGATTCTTTCATGCGGAATTCAAGAGTTGATCATCTGTTGCATCTCAACAGAATTATGGCGATATCTTCTAAGGAGTAAAAGCCCTGCTTCAAATAGTTTTACGTTCTTCACCCTTCTGTTTCTTACGTCAAATTCTAAGAGCTCGAGTATTTATAAATGCAGGGTAGGGCAAGGCGATAAATATTTGCAGTTGCATATAAGGAATTATACAATTATGTTCACAGTTTTGATCTGTTCTCTTTCTCCATTTATACAGCGTGTTCCTTAATGGCGTGATAATATTTCAAGGTGTGATTCCTTAGGTCATGTTATGAGGAAAAGTTCATATGAACATATATATCCACAACGGCTTAAAGACCCCGCACAAATTCTTATATAAAAGTTTCTTCCGTTAAATTGGCTAGATTTTTTGAAGTAATTTATTTATTTTAGTTCTATATTTTGGACCCCTGATCAAATGTCTCAATGGGTCGGAGGTGCCAAACCACCAGGGTTTCAAGATAGAGCCAGTTAAAGTTGGGATTATGAGGTATTGGCCGTTCATCGAACATTATTCAAATGATGTACTTGTTCTTGAGTTTGGAGAGTTTTGGTTGGCCTAGAGTGAGGAAAAACCTGTCAATGATTACTCAGGGTAATGCACCAACTTGTCAGATGACGTCAAATCGGGTCATTCCATGTCATATGCAGTCATATCAGGTCATTCCCTGTTATTGGGACAATTAGCCATCGCTAGGAGTAAGAGTGAGTAGGAAAGAGTGGGAAAGAGAGAGAGAGAGAGAGAGAGGTACTCTACGGTATTTGGTGGTAATCAAGAAAAATCTACGGTACTATCGAGCATCAAGCAGTATTCTGAAGCTACGTATGGCATTCTACCGTATTTCGGGGTACTCAATTCCATTTGATATTCATTCACGATACTCTGAGGGTACTCTATGGTGCCTTGAAGGGTAATCCTATTGTATTGATATTCTGAAGCTTATGTGTGTTGCAGGGAGAGTGATCGAGAGCAGGTCGTGGATTTCGTTGGTCCCGAAAAGGGAGGCACGCGTAATAGGCTGCGACAAAGCAAGTAGCGGAGAGATGCACATGATATGATTAGGGATGGGAGAAAGGATTCACTATTAACAGCTGTTGGTTGAGTACCCCGAAATACGGTAGAATACTATACTTAGCTTCAGACACTGCTCTATGCTCGATAGTACCGTAGATTCTTCTTGATTACCACCAAGCACCATAGAGTACCTCTCTCTCTCACTCTCTCTCTCTCCTACTCACTCTACAACTACTTCTAGCGTTGACTAATTGTCCCAATAACAAGGAATGACCTGTTATGACTGCATGTGACATGGAATGACCCGATGTGACGTCATCTGACAAGTTGGTGCATGACACTGAATAATCATTGACAGGTTTTCCCTCACTGTAGACCAACCAAAACTATCCAGACCCAAAAACAAGTACATTATTTGAATAATGTTCGATGTACGGCCAATACCCCATAATCCTAACTTTAACTGGCTCTATCTTGAAACCCTGGTGGTTTAGAACCCCCGACCCATTGAGATATTTGATCAGAGGCCCAAAATATAGAATATATCCGCTATTAGAATATTTTTTACAAGAAAAGTGATACGCCACTGACATTTTTCCATGTGGATATTTCTATTAATTAGCCTGGGTCAATTCTACATGAAAACAATCCCTTGAATTTTTCTCGTCAGATGCACAGTTCTTGATTAAAACAATTAAATTCAAATTGAAACTAATTATTATTAACATTAATAATGACAAATTTCGTTTTATAAAAATTGTTGGAAATGGCCACCTTCACTTAATAGGCATAGATCAGTGCTAATATCAAAAGGATATGCACTGTACTATATCTATAAACGTACTATACACTTGTCCGCTAGATGAATTCGTTTAAAATATACAGGGTGTAGAATAGTAAATCACATAATTCTCTATATAGTTGCAGAGAGTATTTTCGTACGTAATTATTACTAGTAACATCACTAGAGCATTGTTAGCTAGTAATATATAGAGTGAAAATTGACAGTTTATTATCTGACTAATCTTTGATAATAAATTTACACGAATTAACACACACCACCACAGGTAATACTTTATCCCTGAATGCTCTGGAAGAGCCTTGTGCGGGAGGGGCTACACATTTGTAGACATGGAACATACACCCAATATCCGAGTATACTGCGATTAATTTCTTCTTCCGAAAAAATCCTAGTGTCACGGCCGGTAATCGAGCTCGGGACCTCTGGGTGAGAGTCAACTGTGCTTGCCTATCAGTACATTTTTACCTTCCTAGAGTGAATATATTTAACTTGTCTCTACAGCTTTATATGATTTGTGGTTACACATGTAATAATAATTGATTTGCCTGCTTGGTAGGCATTTCTATGTAATATTAGTTACCGGAGTGACAATTATTTTGTAACTATATCTTTAAGATATTGATTTCTATGTTTAACTTATCTCCATATGAGCCATATATGTATATTGTACATATACAACCTTTTTATGTAATTTTTGCCTAAGGAATCTTCTGTCTGATTAAATTCTAAAAGCCTACCTGATAATTTATGAATTGAAAATATAAAAATAGATATACTGAAATAGTTACGAATAAGCAAAGGTCAGCCTATATATTACTTTATATACTATATATTATTAACATTTGCACGAGTTATATTAACTTTCGGCAATAAGCTCTACAAGGAAATTATGGCCAACATTTCAAAACACCAGCTGTATGATGGCAGTGGTTTCAACGCTGTTTACAGCGATAGAAACGCATGCTCGTGCTGTCAAAAGCCAATAATGATATTTGATTGGTGCAATGATCCAAAAGATACAGGATTTCAATGGCTACCGTGTTATTGAATGAAAAAACCATTGTTATTACTAATACAGTTGTCTATAAATGTATAGTGCAAATAAAAAATCTCAAAGCTTTGCCGCTAAGGAATTGTGGGGAAAGTGGGGCATGCTTTATTTTTTTACAGCATATTAAGTAATAAGTATAATGAATTACTTAATACATGATACATCATTATTATCAAGTAAGTAAGTCTTTTAATTAAGATTTTTAACTCTTGTAACATAGTTGCGCAAATCACCTCTAAATATAACGGTGCAGTCTCTATTGTTGGTGATAAATCTAGACTAACGGCAAACAGAGCCGCACTTTGAATGTATCTGTCACTGTCGCGAGGGACGGGGAATGCGTCTACCAATGCATAAGATATTACTAGCTTGGCATAAGCAAAACAGAGTAAGATTTTTTAATTTAATGCATTAAGTTTATATTTGATGAAAATACTATATTATTATATTATTTTGCTCATTCAAATGTGCAAAAATTTGAAATACGGCTCTGTAATATTATTGTCAGCATTTAGGAGCATCGACTTTAATATTTTTATGGGCAGTTTATGCAGCCTTTTTATTTGCAGTATAAGTATATAATGAACTATACTAAATATGCAATGGAAAGCTTTCTGCAAGCGCGTTATTTTCAGATATCAATTTTTTTTATTTATTAACGATGGTTTATTTTACACAAAACTTTGTATATTAATTTACAGTGATTGACATGGATTACGTTTGGTATTAAATCACATTTCCTCGTTTCAGATTATCGAAGAAAGTAAATAAATAATAACGATCTCTGCTATAAAACTAGGAGAACTCAAACTAGAACACTAATTGCTTTAAATCACTTCGTGGCTCACAATGGCAGATAGTGCAGATAGAGACGTACAATATCCGGGAGCAAATCTTGAGAAAATAATGGCAAACTAACTGCCTGTGCAGTGGACAACCGACCCGGCTGACCCTAGCACGCCGATATAAGATTAGACATAAAATCAATACAGATAATCGCTGATTCCTTTAATGGTTTTCTAGGTTTAACTTGTTTTATAGCCCGGGATTATTGCCACCGACTTTTGCGGCAGCTTGCTTTTATATAGAAAATTCTCGATGGGAAATAGAAAACGATTTATTTTATCCCTTTCAGAAATTAAATTACCACTTATGATAAAAGAGAACTTTAAAGCACATAATATATCGAACACTTATATTCGATTAAACGCTGTTGGAAAATTTAATGACTTCATCCATTGTTTTTTAATTATTTACAGATGTAAACGACTTGGATATGGTGTTTCCAATTCATATTTTTAACTGTTTTTAATACTCTCTTAAACTAGTTTTTCAGAAGAAGACTGGAACTGCAGTAACGAAAAAAAAAGTATATTTTTAATAAGCTCATTATATTTTATATTAAAAAGTAATACGTTTTGCCAAGTTTTGCAGTTTTTTTCTCCTTTCCGATTATTTGAAATTAAAATTCAACTAAATTGAACTGCCAAATCTCCTGACGTAGCTAAATCTAAGAACATATTTGTTGAAATTTACCCAGATTACAGAAATCTTCTCGACTCACAATTATTATTCTTCCTCTAGCCTTAGACAGGAGACTTACTGCTCTCTGATCTGTCATTTCAATTTTATATTATGAGGTTATAAGTGTTGTTTATAGCGCAGATTAATGCTATTTTTGTGAAAAAAAAATTGAAATGGAAAGTGTTTATGAAAACGCATATTCTAATAATTTACCCATGGTTACAATGGAAATGTTTTACGACTTTTACATATAAGTATCATGGATTTTATAGCTCTTGAAATAAAAACTGTGAAGGTTAACAGGTAATATAATGTAATGTACTTTACATTTATACTTCATATTTATGTGAGTCTCTGTTGTATTGTTTTATTAGATCCACCAGGGAAAGTTATGGTGATAATGCTGTTGGCTATGCACAGTTAAAACATGGTGATGGAATATGCGAGTTAAAATGTACAATTGCTCCAGAACATCGTATAACAAAAGAGGCTCAGAGGTGTAACTATGGCAGGACAAACCGGGCAGTGTCCCGGGGTCCGGGAGACCCAGGGTCCCTGCCCTTACATAACATATTCTACAAATACTAAAACATTTATATTTTACAAAACTGTTTTTCTTTCAGTAACTACTTAACTTGGTTATATATGATTATATTTCATCTTTGAGTCGGTAAGATCGGATCTCTTTAACCCATTAATGCCCAGATTAATATACTTTCTTGGATTTTTCCAATATTCAGAAATATGTGTTATTAGCAGTGTTGGACAATAGAAAAAAATGTCAAAAAAATTTAATCTTTCTTAATTTTTGAAATTTGATATGGGTCGTTAACGACCCTTTGGGCTCTAGAAATTATTGAAACAGATAACTATGAAATATTTTATTTATTATTTAAGAAACCTGAAAAACACGTTTCATTATTGTTTGTGAAAAGTCTCAAAACATTTGTCATGCAGAGGTACATTGCACGTTTTACAAGTTTTATTAGTTTTATTTTTGCAAAGTGACACCTGCGTCTTGGCCTATCAATACAATAAGATGCCGTCCCGAAGTAGTGGTGGAATACAGAATAGCTGCCTGCATTTTTCCAGATATGGCATATTTTTTTTCCCATATCTTTTTCAACAGACACTGCTCAATTTCACGTCAGAATTCAAGATTGTGTTTAGAAATCCCTTATTGACGAGCTAGCAACCATGCATTTGTTGCACACACATCGAAGAGCCAAAAGACAATTGGTATGTACCATTTTTTCCCCTAAATCCTATCCTATAATTTGAAATGTATTTATGTATTTATTTTAATACTTCACAACAAGTGGTTGTTGTATTTCTACTTTCTTTTTGTCCTTAGCCGAACAGCGTTGACATTTCTGTTCTGGCTTCATCTCATATTCATTCGAGAGTAATGTAACGATGCTGTTGTCTTTCCATCGTACACCAACCACATCTTTTAGTTTACTGGCACAATCCATTGCACCTCGTGGTAATTTTTTCATAGCTTTTTTTTCTTTCAATGGGCAGTCTCTTATCTCTAATAGTGCCTGTGGCAGCAAACCCCATTTTCAAGCGGATGACTTGTTGAACTCAGGGTGAGTAGAGGAAGCAAATGCAAGACTCCTAAGATTCCTCCAGATCTCCTTTTTTTCACTTGGTCTTCTCATATTTATCAGTAGATGTAGGAACAGTTCTACATCTCTTCGTCAACAAAGTTAGTGGGATTATATTCCCATCCTTTTCAGGTTCTATTTGACCAACAAATTCAATGTCACCATTATTCTCACGCTCTACTTCATCATTCTCAGTATTTTGGATTGGCGCTAGTTCATCTAGAATGTCATTACTGTCAAAGTAAAATTCTGCCTCGATAGCTGGTTGTTTGCCATTCAACATATCGGGATCATTACACTCTTGGTCCCTTGAATCTGTAGCATTCCCAAAGTCATCCGGAGGCGTTATTACTATTGCGTCAGGTACAATGACATGTTCATATAACATTTCAATTTCCTCCAATAATTCGGATGTAGTAAGAGGTCGTTTCCTGCAAATTAAAAAAAAACTATCTTGAACAATGTAGTAAGCCCAAGGGGTCGTTAACGACCCAGCAATGTTAAAGGTTATGTAGCAGTTTTATATCTCATGATTAAGGCATATAAGTTGTAGAGATGATCGAGTACATGCTATTTTTGAATAATATCTCAATGCAGTTTGAAAAGCAGTAATACATTTGTACTTACCAGTAACTAAACTGTGCCATGTCACATAAAAATAATTGTTGAAATATTTTACACCAAGTCTCACAAGTAAACACTGCCAATTTGTAAGATTATCGTTATAATATAAAATGAATAACTATACTAAGACGCTGGACACATACGTAATGTTAATTACATAATCAGTAAGGACAGTAGAAATTAAAATTGCCCCTGGGTCGTTATCGACCCCTTGGGCATTAATGGGTTTTAAGGCGTTTATCCACTTTGCTGTTTGGATTGCGATTACAAACTTTTTTCTTCAGTCAAATCGATGGCAATTTGAAATAACTATAACTTTAACTCATGCATGTAGTAGGTATTTAGTATTATGTAGTTATTAAATACATAATAAACACATACCTGTAAAAGCTTAAGTTGGCATTTCTTTCGACTTAACTTCAACAACCAAATAAGATGGCATTTTGTCGTCAATTGGTAACAAAATAATTATCACCACTTAAATCTTAAATAAGTTAAATATACTCTGTATGTAATAATATCATAAATCCTATAAGTTGTTTTAAATGAGAAGAAAATAACTAAACACACAAGTAAGCAATCTATATTTCAATGAATTTAAGGAAAAATTAATACACAATACATGTAATTGTCTATATATAATGAAAACTACATTTAAAACTATCCTTTTAAATAGCTGATAGCACACAAAAGTTTAAAAGGTAAAGGTAAACTAAATTCCAAATTAAGTACATTGAAAGATTGAGGTTGTCAGGTTGTGTACCCTCCAATCTCGTCGCCCACTAAATGGTGCACGTGCCCTATGGGTATAATTAGAAGAAGAGGACGAAATATTTCACATCGCAAATACGAGGTTTATTCGATAGTCGGTAGTTTTCACTACACGTATCTCACTCCAACTTCTGCCATCTGTATTGGTGATATCTCTCTTGTGCGAAAATAAAATAAATAAGAAATTAGTGCTCGATCTTCATAAATTTCAAGTTTTAATTTGTAAATTATTGTTACATTTACGACTAATAGGTGGCGAAAGGACCAAATTATCGTACGTCACGGTCTTTCCCACTACATCCCTTCCACGTTTTTAATTAATTAATTTTGAAATAAATATAGAATGCTTAATAAAAACGAAAAATACGGGTTCATGTATTTTTTACACATTTACGATTTATGCATTTAGCTAGATACCATCCAAACACCCCCATTAAATAGTGAAATCAGGAAGGGAGGCTGTCAAACTGTAATTAAAAAGTGACTAATCAGTACAATTGACAACAACAAGGGATATGCACTTAAATTAGTTTGTGAAAATGGAGTGAGATCTTTAAATCATATAGCAAGATATATAGGAGACAAGACTCAGACAGGACCAACGGACAACCTAATCCTTAAAGAGTAGTTTTGGATTATCCACATTGCCTCCTACAACTGTGCTGCTAAGCGACATATTTTAAGAACATATCACCAAATTAAAAAATCTTACAAAAAACTCCCCTCTCTGTATGGCATCCTTCATTTATAATTTTTTTCCGTTGGATGACCATTCTATATATTTTTTTCATTAGAACTATATAAATTTTTTTCCTGGCAATAGTGAAAACTACATTTCATATATAATTTTCCTCTATCGTTTCCTATTTTTTAAACTAACCACCTTGTATATTTTTCACTAAAAGTATGTTAGATTTCCTCTTCGAAAATTGTGTCAACTTTAGTCCAAATATTATTTCCACCATAGTCCCTTAATTAATTGTCTTTTTGAGTAAACACCATGAATACTTTTCATATTTTCTTCCATGACAGTGGTCTAACTACATGGGAAATATTATCGTCCTTTGTCACATTCCTTTTATTATTATTTTTGGAGTGACCACCCTGTATAATTTTGTACATTTTCTTCTTTAACAGTTAGTTGTTAGCTACGTGCAAAATATTGTTGTTCCCTGTCCCGTTTTTTTTTTTTGAGTGGCCACCTTATATATTTTTGTCTTCCTTGAGACAGTTGTGTTAAATGTATGCGAAATATTATAATATATGACATTCTCTTTCATTACATTTTTTTTAGGATGACCACGCTGTATCTTTTTCATATATTTTTTTGTTATGTTACTACATAACAAATATTACTGTCTTCCATCACATTTTTTCGGACCGACAGACAGACAGATGAATGGGCAGACAAACATGAAGGCAGACTGATGGAATGAAAAGTCTTTAATTTTCGTAATCTCTACATAGCCTGAAACGTGAAAATCAGGAGAAATTTCGGAGGATAAATTTTCACGATTGGAAAGTATTGTAATCAGTAAGCCTGACTGGGGAACAATTTTTAAATCCGGTAGATTAGGGATAATATAAAAGTTATTGTGGGAGGAAATGTTCTTGTAAAAAGCTTGTAGAAAGCTTATCCCTTATAAATTAGGGAAAAATTCCAAATAGCTAATAATAATCGAACAAATTATTTTCTCGTTTTTAAAATTATGAAATATCCGTTATTCTATAACCTAAAAATATGGTATACAAGACAAATTGTCAACTTTTTTATGCCTTACATTTCCAGTGTCATTTAAATAGTCTAAAGAGCTAGTGAACATTTTTCTTTCATTACTCGAAGTAAGCTAAAAATTTGCCAAAAAGTTGCCATGGGGGTAATGAGTTGCCATCTCGAACGTTTCGACTTGGCGATGGGCAGGAGGGGGTGTAAGAACACCAAAGTCGCAAAATAGCAGTCGAAATTTTCATTATTGCAAGTTGGTTGAAACTTCGTATTTTGCTTGAATTAAGGTATATGAATAACCATACAAATTGTCAGACAAAAATTTCAGGCAGCACCTCAAAGTCATAAAATCATAAAGTCATAAAATAGTAGTCGAAATTTTCATTATTGCAAGTTGGTTGAAACTTCGTATTTTGCTTGAATTAAGGTGTATGAATAACCATACAAATTGTCAGACAAAAATTTCAGGCAGCAGGGGGTGTAAGAACACCTCAAAGTCGTAAAATAGTCGAAATTTTCATTATTGCATGATAGTTGAAACTTCGTATTTTGCTTGAATTAAGGTATATAAATAACCATACAAATTGTCAGACAAAAATTTCAGGAAGCAGGGGGTGTAAGAACACCTCAAACATGTATTTTTGTACGTGAAATTTTTATTATTTGCTCCTGTCTGACAATTGAATATGTTATACTAGTGACCTTTTTGACCGTGTAATTTAATTGTCAGACAAAAATTCGGGGAAGCACACCCTGTAAATACGTTGCAAACTTTCCTCTCGGCCGGCCGCCAGTGACCTCAAGCACGCCATATATTTCAAAAAGAGATTTCTATTTCAATGATTTTGTGTTTTTTTTTGTATTTTGTAAGTGATTTTAAACAAAAAAAAAAAAGAATAAAAAGTATTGATATCCCGCTTAATTTTGAAGATATACTTCATTCTCCGATTAAACAATTAATCCACGATATCTTTTTAACTATTTCATTTATTAAAAAAATGCATATGAGCATTTACGTTGGCAATTTAATTTTCTATAAGATATTCAATGACTTTTTTTGTTATTTCACTTGATTCTCGAGCTGAAGTATAAAAAAACCGATTTAATTTGTTTGGACTTTGAATTTTATAATTAAAATATATTAATATATATAATTAAAATATATTAAAAAATAGTATTAACTAAGCGAAATACAATAAACAGTCATTGGAAATTTTTCGTTAAAAAATAAATAAATTTGTATGTAAAAGATTGTGAGCATTTTTTTAATAAAATATATAGTTTAGAAGATTTTGCGCATTGATTGATCCATTATAAAATTTCAGTCCGAAAAAATTAAATACACGGTCAAAAAGGTTACTAGAATAACATATTCAATTGTCAGACAGGAGCAAATAATAAAAATTTCACGTAAAAAAATACATGTTTGAGGTGTTCGTACACCCCCTGCTGCCTGAAATTTTTGTCTGACAATTTGTATGGTTATTCATATACTTTAATGCAAGCAAAATACGAAGTTTCAACCCACTTGCAATAATGAAAATTTCGACTACTATTTTACACCCCCTACTGCCTGAAATTTTTGTCTGACAATTTGTATGGTTATTCATACACCTTAATTCAAGCAAAATACGAAGTTTCAACCAACTTGCAATAATGAAAATTTCGACTACTATTTTACGACTAAGGGGTGTTCTTACACCACCTGCTGCCTGAAATTTTTGTCTGACAATTTGTATGGTTATTCATATATCTTTTTTTTTTCTCCTTGTTTGGCTTTGAGTTTAATGACAAACTCATACACCACAAATTGTTCTAATAAAAATTAAAAATTGTTTATTACAAGACACTAACCTACTACGATTTCATATATCTTACTTCAAGCAAAATACGAAGTTTCAACCAACTTGCAATAATGAAAATTTCGACTCTTTTACAACTTTGGGGTGTTCTTACACCCCCTGCTGCCTGAAATTTTTGTCTGACAATTTGTATGGTTATTCAAGCAAAATACAAAGTTTCAACCATCTTGCAATAATGAAAATTTCGACTACTATTTTACGACTTTGCACTTTTTACACCCCTGCTGCCCATCGCCAAGTCGAAACGTTCGAGATGGCAACTCATTACCCCTATGGTGACCTTTTGTCAAATTTTTAGCCTACTTCGAGTAATGACGCGAAATGTTCACTAGCTCTTAGTCTAAAAGTGTTGATTTAGGCCCTGAACTAGAAACAAATATTTAAGAAACGAAAAATCCACGACAAGTACCGCCAAGTGGACATATTAGTTTTTTTGTCGTAAATAAGTAATTACAGATTAAAAATTCGGAAATTAATTTGTTCGTAAATAGTTGCAAATAATATAGAATGTGTCCCGCATCGTTACATTTCAACTTTGGGAGCATAGACTATACTTATTCGTTAAGACTAAGAAACACAAAAGTTGTAGGTCGATTGTCATTTGTTTCGAAGGTACAGACCTATTAAATATGTGAACAGTAAATAGAAAATAAATGACAAAAATATATATATTTTTGTTTCCAAAAAAATTTTTTTTGACTAAGATAAGCCTTTGTTTTTATTTTTTTATTCACTGTTCACAAATTTAATACTGAATTCATTGATATCCATTTCAAATTGGGTATAGCCGGATAAGCATAGTGAAAAATGCCCCTGAGCCAAATTGGACTTTGCATACATGGCTTATTAGCTCTCTATTAATAAACAATTTCTGCCGAGTTTTAAATCCGTACCTCTACGGTTGGGCCAGTTATAGAGGGAAACATGATTTTCAGTTTTTGTTTAATTTCGCTTTTCCTGTTGCGTTGAAAATTCTGAAAAAAATCAGGGTCCATACAGTCTTAAGGCTGCATATCAGGAATTTTTTTTTCAAATTTTTTGACTTAAAAATTTTTAAAATTTTGAAAAAAAATTTTTTTTAGGATTTTATCAAGTGACTACCTTTATTTTTTTTACAGTAATAACTGCGTCATATGCTTGTTGGTTTGTAATTTTTTCAGATTTTTTAAAGTGGTGGGCCATGGTGTAAAAATTAAATTTTGATTTTGAGATGTTTGGGCTCTTAATCTGTATTATTGAATATATTGTAATTTGTAACATCAAGAAGTTTACTCAGTATTTCTGCAGGTCTTATAATTTTGGAAATATACCGAACCTGAGATAAATAATAAATTATTGCAGCTATGTGTGAACAGCACCCAACTGTGCGTCTACCATTTGCACACTCGCAATAATACCGCCTTACTCCTCGGAAACCAACGGAATTTGGCTCATAATCAATAAAACATTTATAAGTTCTGCTATTAACATGTTGTGACCTCATTTCTACTTTAATTCTATTATTATTGTCTTTAACAAAACCATATTGATGTTAATATCGGAGTCCATCAGTTCTGCTAAGTATGATACTCCTTGCGATAACTGATACGATCCAGTGAATAAAATTTTCAAGTCGTTCTGTCATTTCTGGGAAATCAAGGAGGTCTGAGAATTTTAACTGATGAAGTGGAACCTTGTCCAATGTTTCGTCTAGATCTCTAAAGTTAAAGTGTTCTCCACAGTTTGCTACAACGTCATTTGGAAAATAATTTCTTCAAAAAGACTAACATCTGAAAGGCGTTTTGTTTTCCAAATCTATTAATTAAAAAACAAGCTATTCGAAAATATGCATGGACTCTAGGAAACAAGTATTTATCCAACTGCTGATGAAGTAGTCGGTACTTCTGTTCGATTAAACCGTGAATTGCTTCATCGAACTTTTGTAATATAGCTTATGTTAAAGACAATAATAATATAATTAAAGTAAAAATGAGGTCGCAACATGTTAATAGCAGAACTTATAAATGTTTTATTGATTATGAGCCAAATTCCGTTGGTTTCCGAGGAGTAAGGCGATATTACTTCGAGTGTGTAAATGGTAGACGCACAGTCGGGTGCTGTTCACACGTAGCTGCAATAATTTATTATTTATCTCACGCTCGATATGTTTCCAAAATTGTAACACTTGCAGAAATTCTAAGTAAACTTTTTGATGTTACAGATTACAATATATTCATATTAAGAGCCCAAACATCTCCAAATCGAAATTTAATTTTTTACACCATGGCCCACCACTTTAAAAAATCTGAAAAAATTACAAAACAACAAGCATATGAAGTAGTTATTACTGTAAAAAAATAAAGGTAGTCACTTGATAAAATCCTAAGAAAAATTTTTTTTCAAAATTTCAAAAATTTTTGGCAACGCGAATTTTAAGCCAAAAAATCTGAAAAAAATTCCTGACATGCAGCCTTAAGATTGTATGGACCCTGATTTTTTTCAGAATTTTCAATGCAACAGGAAAAGCGAAATTAAATAAAAACTGAAAATCACGTCTCCCTCTATAACTGGCCCAACCGTAGGGGTACGGATTTAAAACTCTGCAGAAATTGTTTATTAATAGAGAGCTAACAAGCCATGCATGCAAAGTCCAACTTGGCTCAGGGGCATTTTTCACTATGCTTATCCGGCTATACCCTTTATGCTATTTGTTTTTCTATTTTATTAAATTTATTTAAAAATAAAAAATCACTTTCAAAATAACTTTTATTGATCCATATACTTTGCACTAGTACTTGTACCTATTAAGAAACAAAACAGAGAACCAAAAAGATATTCACAAAAAGGTAGTTATTCACATTTCATTATTAGACATATGATTTTTACAAAAGCAACTAAGTTCAAGAAAAATTATATTGAAAGTGATTTTTAAATAAATTCAATAAAATAGAAAAACAAATGGCACAGATTTAAAATGAATATCAGTGAATTCAGAAAAAAATTTATGATCTATTAAACAGTGTGAGCCACCATCTTCCCATTTGAAAAAAAAAATGTGTTCGATAAAAAAGTGATTTGTTCAATTTTGGAGGCTTTGTAAAAATAGTTATTAATGAAATTAAACAAACAATTATGTTTTTCCCTTGGACTTTACCTGCCGTAGAACAAATTTTGGTATTCCAAAGCACTCTTGACGAATGTCTTAAAATGCTTAAAAAAAACTGAACGTCGACTCAAAAATTCGCAAAAATCTCATGGTATACCCAGAATGTTGCCTTGAATCCAAATACCTAAAAATATACAGGGTGTTCCATTTAAAAATCGAAAGTTACCATTTTTTATGCCCAAAAATCTATTTTTAGTTTGTGCACCACAAATTTCAAATGGATAAATTAAAAAATAAAGCAAATATACTAGCCTGTGGCACCCGGTATTTACAGCAGTAATTTTTCTAACATTCTACATATTTGCAAAATCAAAAAATTTTGCAAATATGTAGAATGTTAGATATAATATTTAGGAAAACGGAGATACGGAGATAAAGATAGAGATCGCGATAAGACATAAAACAGCGCGCTTGTGTATATTTATATATGTAATTATATGTATAGCAACTAGATGATTTCAATAACTTTCTATATCTATTGTCAATTTGGAGAGTTTTAGGCGTTCTATTTATGATAATTGGCATATCATCATATTCTTTGGAGCAATTTACTCACCGTCTATTATGTTATTTATAAAGACACAATTCTAGTGACAAGTATGACATTTTAGTTATGAAAATATCTTCACCCTGAAGAGCTACTTAAAACTGAGCTGAAGAGTATCTTTATCTCGAGTGCAATTAGGTCTAACGATTAAAGTATAGACGAGTTCAACCCGCATGCTGCTGAAAGATCTTATGCTACGCATAAATCACCCAATGGACAATTTTGGTCACCTTAAGTAACTGCTAGTTTATATCGGGGTTTTATTAAGATTGAAAGTTTTTATTGGAGGTTTATAAGGTTACTAATTGATTGCGAAATTTTATAGTGAGTGTGTAAAATTACTAAAAGGCTGAAGAGCTTTAGGTTCTATAAAGTAGTTATAGAAGCGTTTCCATTACCAGCTTGTATCACTTATGGTAACGGTTACTATATGTTATAAAGTAGCTAAAGGGAAAATTGGCAACAGCGTAGGTTAAATCTCATAGTTCAAGTGGCAGTCGACGAGTGCAGACCTCCAGTGTGCAGTTGAAGACAGTGCGAAGCGAACTAGCGAAGTGGCAGCCCCACAGAGAGTGCAAGAGGAGAAATATCAGTCGTCTTTATTAAGACGCTGGTATAAAAGATAAATAAAGTCCCCCGCCTGGGGACACTTGTGTTTTACCCTACCCATTCCTTTTCCTTATTTTTCTTTTAGACGAAAGAACGAGCGAAGACGACATGGCAAAGTACAGGAAGGTGTCAGATATGGATATAGACGATGCGTCCCTAGTATCATCCAGGGCATCTTCCAGAGCATCCTCACCAGGGAGAGCGTCATCAAAGTCACGATGCAAACAACTCGAAGAAGAAAACCGACAACTGAGGGAGGAAATAATGCAGTTGAATGACGCAATCAGGACCACAAGAGAACAGGCAGCTAAACAATACACAGAGCTGATGAATGCCATTTTATCACTGCAAAAGCCCGGACAGCCAGCAACGGGACAGCCAGCAGCAGGTAGCGAAAACCCCCTACAAGCACCCCCGAAAGAAGCCACAAAAAGGAAGAACATACAGGATAGCGGGGAAACAACAACCCCCCCTGCCAAGGCCCCCAAACAACAGGCACCCAGACAACAGGCACTGGCCCAAAAAGACGAACCATCCATGAGCCAAGCAAAAACAGACGTAGAGACCCCCGAGGCCCCCCAGCCCCCGGATGTCCCCCGTTGTACTGAGGAAAAAGGAAACTTGGACCGAAGTGACAAACAAACTCCACCAAGCCAGGAATAGGGTTCAATAAAGCCAAGGTGGTAAGAGAGGGCATCTCCATAGAACCCGCATCCAAGGAAGACCACTCCAGGATGACCACGCTGTTCGCCCAGGAACAACGGGAATTCCACACCTACGCCCTGCCCGAGGAGAGGATGTTGAGAGTGGTAATCCGGGGCATCCCTAGCGGCGTAAGCACGGACGAAGTGAAACTAGACCTTGAGAGATAGGGATTCACACCCACATCAGTCCAGAGGATGACCTCCCGGAAGACAAGACAGGAAATCCCACTGATGCTGGTCCTGGTCCCCCCGACGCAAGAACTCATTCTGACAGTCAACAGATGCTGCTTCCTAGTGGTCAAAGCCGAGAAGCAAAGAGCCAAGCAGATCATCTCCCAGTGCCACAGGTGCCAGACATACGGCCATGCACAAGGACGGTGCACGACACAGCCCAAGTGTGTAAAATGCGGAGAGGCCCATCACACCAAAGACTGTCAGAAGACCAGAGACACCCCAGCAAAGTGCGCAAACTGCCTGCTAGCTACCGAGGATGCCCCCGATGCCCCAAAAGGACAGCCAGCCACCAGACATCGGCCCCCCGGAAGCCACCCGCCCACAAGTCAGCCACCACCAGGACAACCCCCGGGTTAAGCTACGCCAGAGCAGCCCAGAGAGCAGCAGGGACACACACCAACCCTGCCCAATCACTACAGGCCCCCCCAGAGGCTGGACAACTCGCTGCTGTACTGGCTCAAATGCAGCAGATGTGTTCCATGATGGGGGCCCTGTTCGCAAACCTGCCCCACCTCACCCCCCAGTGACGCCACCTGGACCACCTCGTCGATGGAGAAGCCACCAGAAGAGACATGACGACACCCAACATCCTACCCAGGACCCTGCGGGTACCGGACAACATACCGTCCAGTACCTGTAGTCCCCTTGGCTCCGGGCAGACTAAAAATGCTACCAATAGCATTTAGGTCTGCCCTTCCTCGAGCTACACAGCTCATCCTTATCCAACCGACGATCCGGATGACAGGATGCCTCTTGGCATCCTGTGTACCGGCAGTCTCTCCTGCCAAAACTTCCAACACACCAAACAGACCGATGACTACCCCCCGGGGGGAAACAAGCTGGCGAAGAAAAGGAAACGAAGACAGAAGAACGCCAGAAGAGGCCATAGCCAGCAAGGTCCAACGAGCCAGGACCCAGGGAGGTGGGCCGAAATCGTCTGCACCGCTCACATTTGTGAGTGGGGCCGACGCAAAGTAAGTTCGCCCGCCCTGCAGGAGGCTGGTCCCCGGTCTACAGCGATGTACTGGGGTAAAGGGCAATAGTCCTGCCCGGTCCCAGACATCCGAGACCGACATCTTTAGCCAAGAATATTGGTGCGGTTAAATCTGTTTCTTTTCAGCATATTATTTGTCCATTTCTCCCCTCTTCTACCTTACATTGGCATGGACTCAGTATTGTAAAATGCCACTATTGTATGGGTTTTTAATAGTTTTTATAATAGTGTTCAGTTCCCATATATATGGTTGCTGTGATAAATATAAAACTTAGTCTCCATAGCAATAGCAGTTACATTTATAAAATCTGGGGAATCTAACCTACTCTACGAAGTGGAGATCTGGGCAGATGCTAAATTAATGGGGCGGATAACTACATAAACAAACCTCGGACACGGCGAGGTGAACTACCACCTAACGCAGTTACCGACCGGACATTGTTTTTTCTGATCCTATCTATATAAGATGGGAAAAACCGAAAATCCAAGATGTGTCTACTGTGAGACAGAACCGAAAACGATGCACACCACAAGTTCTTCGAATGTGACAGATGGATTTGGGATAGAACCCCGTTGGAAGTGACGGTGAGTGCCCAAGTAACCCGACAATATTGTGAAAAATACGCTGCGCAGCAAGTACTGCTGAAACACAATATCAAAATTCGTAGAGATGGTGTTCCGACAAAAAAGAAACGAGGAAAGCAATAAACGTGAAAAGACTCACGCAGAAGGTATCGAGACCTCAGACCTGAACTCCTAACTACTAATCACAGTTGTGGGATGTAAGGAAATGGTGAGGAAGGCAGATGTCGTCACAGCAAGGACGGCACAGATCAGACTGAAGTAATGCGAAAGCGGTCTAGTCTCTCTTCGGGGATTTCAGAAGGGCCTCTTGTCACGGCTAGCCAACGCGCCAACAACGCCCTCCCTTTATAAAATCGGGGGATTATTTTTGTTAAAAATCACCGAAATAAGACTATAATCCATATGTATGTTATGTTAATTTTGTAACCACTGCTACTCTTAAGAAACCTTTGGTAACGTGCCGAAACGTACAGCAAACTAAAAGTTACATGTTGGTTTTATAGTGTCCACTTGGTTCTTTTGAATATATCTGCCATAATTTTTATGCATTTTTAGACATCATATTGGTATTGTTGAGAAAAATGTGGAATAAAAATTCAAAATACATGTTCACAGCGTTGTAGTACTTTTTTTTTTTCAAAAATCGGCTTGTCACATTACTCTGTGTGCATTTTTTACGAAAGATTGATAAAGCAAACATACTAAAATATTTTTTTTTACTGAAAATATAAAATATGTGTGACATTGGTGCTGCACTATTTCTCTTAGAGGTAAAAATGCAAATTATATAATCCTGAAAGAATGGCAGTAAAATATTGGTTATTTCAAAAGTCTCATTAACATCAATATATTTTTGTATTAGATATACTGCATAAGCGAAATAAAAGAAGACTTCTCGTATTATGTTTATCACTTAATAGTATACCACCAAGGAAGAGGAACAAATAGAGATAATGTTTATAAAGGTAATGGTAACCCTTATAGAACTCGCAATTCAAGCTCTTTAGGGGGTACATAGAGGTAATTGAAACGTTGTCATCAACAATTTATATTAACAAAAGCTTTATAATTTGTTTATATTGATATTTCGAAAAGCTTGATAAAAAAAATTCTTCATTTGGTGGTAGAAATTGAAGGAAACTGAAGGCGAGTGCTGCAATTCATGGGAGAGAGCAAAATTACCATTTCGTGCGAGTTGTATACTATTCTTATTCTACAACAAATTATTCAAGTTTAATAAACTATAAACAACTACCAAATTATCCGTTACCTACAAAAATGTTAACAGGAACACACCGATGATATTTCATCACTCCGTCGCTGGACGTCATAATCTGAAATAAGCCGCTTTCATTTAACAGCGGTCCAGACACGAAAAATTTCAGATCGCATTTGTTGCCTAGCAACCAATGCGAAATGAAATTCTGTACAAAATGTAGTTGTTTATGATTGAATTTATGCTCGTTGAATGAACATTTTTCGAGGTTGTTGTAGAAAATAGCTATTTGTGTATTAAGAGCGCAAAGTACCTCATTGTCGCTCGATAGCGTAAGTTGACGCGCGACGTGAAGCGGAGCGCATCAAACACTTGAGAGTGACAATGACTCTTTACGCTCGGATTACACACATACTTTTATCTACAATCGTTTAAAAATATCAAAGTAAAAGGAATAATCAAGTTCAACTTTGACTGGAAACAGCGATTCATCAACGTATTATGAGTATACCTTGCACATGTGATCAAAAAACAACGATTTTCAAAGGCGTCTACAGTTTTGTAACGGGGCCAGAGAAAAAATACAAGATGTCACCTTCCTTCATAATGTTTTATTCACTGATGAGGCAACTTTTCATAAAAATGAATTTGTTAATAGGCACAACAGTTTGGGGGCATTATTATTTCATAAAAATACATTGACAATTTTGTGACCAAGCTTGCTTAAATGCAGATGCACTGAAGCGTGCGTCAAAGTACTTTACCGCTCGTTGGAAACATATTTTCTTCTATAGAATGATTACGTTGACGTTTTGGTTCATTTGATGTCATAATAATGTTTATCTACTCTTATTAGGTTATATACTAATTAATGTAATGCTTTTGAACAGTTAATAGTATCCATAAACAAATAGCGTGAGTTATTATAACTCACGATAGGTACATAGCCAATCACCTTTATCTTTATGCCTAGCCTATCCAATCGGCGTAAAGCGCGACACACGAAGGTGGTAGCCAGGGAGGTAGCGACAGATTTTTCGCGTTAATATCTATAAAGCTAGATTTTTTTTCTCATGATAGCTTAGACAGTATCAATGATGAAAGTACAAGTCTACCAAACTTTTAGTGTTGCAAAAATGAAAAAATTAAACATGTTACAAAAAGAGATCGATTTTCTGAAATGCCACAAAATGCTACTTTTGATTCGTTCGTGCCGAGCCAAATTTTCAAATTTCGCCGTGCAATTTACCATCAGGTTTATCTGGAAGACTTCCTCTGTACGTCGCGACATCGTA
Organism: Rutpela maculata; assembly: GCA_936432065.2. Taxonomy (NCBI): domain Eukaryota; kingdom Metazoa; phylum Arthropoda; class Insecta; order Coleoptera; family Cerambycidae; genus Rutpela; species Rutpela maculata. The sequence goes on along the minus strand of OW386285.2, from coordinate 137,448,663 downwards.
CGGCCGTTCCAATGGTGTTTTTCGAAAAATATGAAATATGTCAAGATTGCATGTTTTTGCAGTTTTTTCGGCTCCGAAATGTAAGTTGCTTTTTGATATTTTCCGCAGATATCTCCGAAACGGTGGGAGTTAGCTCGAAATAAAAAACAAAGTCAAACGAGTATTTTCCTCTACGAATATTTTGCCACTATCAGAATTTTGATTTTGATTTTTTCTTTCGGAGATAACTACTGAAATGTTAGCCATGTACGGCAAAAAATCGCAAATTTTGAGCTTCTACAGTTGGCAACTTTTTAATCTTGGCTTGCGACAGATTTTTCGCCTTAATATCTATAAAGCTAGATTTTTTTTTTATGATAGCTTAGACAGTATCAATGATGAAAGTGTAAGTCTACCAAACTCTTAGTGTTGCAAAAATGAGTAAAAAATTAAACAACATGTTACAAAAAGAGATCGATTTTCTGAAATGTCACAAAATGCTACTATTGATTCGTTCGTGTCGAGCCGAATTTCCGAATTTCTCCATGCAATTTACGATCAGGTTTATCTGGAAGACTTCCTCTTTACGTCGCGACATCGTACGGCCGTCCCAATGGTGTTTTTCGAAAAATAAAAACGTGTCAAAATTGCATGTTTTTGCAATTCTTTTGGCTCCGAAATGTAAGTTGTTTTTTTTTTGATATTTTTCGCAGATATCTTCGAAACGGTGGGAGTTAGCTCGAAGTAAAAAACAAGGTTGAACGAGTATTTTCCACTATGAATCTTTTGCTACTATCAGAATTTTGAATTTTTTTTTTTTTTCGTTTCGGAGATAACTACTGAAATGTTGGCCATGTAGCGCAAAAAAATCGCAAATTTTGAGCTTCTACAGTTGGCAACTTTTTAATCTTGGCTCCTACGCCAAAAGACTACTCTAGTTAATTTAAACAGAATTAGATTTGCGATTAGCGTGAGGTGAGGTACGGTACCGGTTTTAGTGACTGGACTTCGAGGAATTAGAGGGGGCGGGATTTGAGACTTTTATTTTTCGGTAACATTTCTCCATTTTGTCACCGTAATTAATTGGTAATTAACTGAAATCGATCTCATATACAATGTTCACTTAATATCATCTACTACTTTGACGCTCCGTTAATCTTGGCCCTTCGAAACTAAGGTTCCTGAGAAAAATTATTTGTTTAAAGTTTACATACACTCTTTAGGAAAACGTGCAATTTCCTACATTTCCTCGAATATCTCGATAATTATCGTTTTTTTCGAAAAATTTGTAGACAGCTTATGTAAAGAGAATTGATTGAGCTTTCCGACGCTTTTCTTGTTTTTTCTCTAACACAAAAACAAAACTTTTGACCGAATATGCGCTCCGGGCTATTGCAGTTCGCGGGAAAGTTTTGCATTTTCCGCCGCAGAATATTAATCTACAAAGCTGATTTTTTGTGTACAAGCAGTTTATCCACTGTTTGGATTAAAAATCACATTCTACCTCTGCTTAAAGGTGGCTAAATCTTTGAAGACAACAAATATAAAAGGGTGTACAAAAATTAAATTTTACATTTAATTTTATTAATAAACAAACTGAGTAGGTAATTTAAACAAAATTTTCTCAATTTAATATTTATTGTTATAATCGTAGATAAAGTATAGTATTCAACTTGCGGTAATGGTAATAACTCACATGATGAATTACAGCACTCGCCTTGTAAACTTCATCTGCGTGAGTTATTACCTACATTACCGCTCGTTGAATAATATACTATTATCCACGACTATTGTATAATCCTTGCATTATACATGTAACAGCTGACGAATAATGGTAGTCATAATTCCAACCTAACTCATTATGACCATAATCTCATTATAACGCACCTTTAACCAATCAGGAATTAACAATTTTCGAGTCCATTTTTACTTTTTTACTTTTAAACTATTAAAAAGTTTAAACAGTCATGGATAATGTATAATATTCTGCTCTCGTATAATGGCGGCTATTACACGCTCGCTGAATAATATACTATTCAGTGTTTTTTCCGCTATTATTTATACCTGATGATACCGTAGTGCTGAAACTAGCTATTTTTTTTATAAGTTACCCACAGAAATAAATTAAGTGAAAACCTTTATTTGTGCATATTTCAGATCTGGAATACCGTATATTATTTTCATTGTTTTTCAACGTCCTTCTTGTGATGATTAGAATTAAAATTATAATAATATACATGTCCATGTTTGTCAAATCAGATATAAAATCCCAAGAAACTCCCATAATTATTATATGAATATGTTATTTATTTTTAGTCCTTGTTCGACCTTTTGGTTGACCTGAATTTTATGTGATACAGCAACTCGTCGTATAAAGTTAGTTGTATTCATTAGTAATGAAAATTATGTGGTATTATTTTGCCTGACATTTCACATTGAGACATAAAATTCGCACATGCAAGAAAACTTTAATCAAAAAAGATTTATTGCTGCAGTTCTACATTGTGATGAACTTATTCAGTTCATAATTGGCAAAGTCACTACAAGGTGAAGCATATGTATTTCTATAGCAGCTTCTTTAACTAATATTGTGTGTTTAATTGCTTCCACATCCCCGTAGTGGGGTGGAACTATTAAAAATATAAAATAAACACTTTTATATTTCACAGGCCAATAATTTTCACTGAAAAATTATCAAAAATGTTGAGTCAGTAGCTCTGTAAATTATTCGAATATTCGTGATTGTCGAATTTGAAAGTATTTGAATTTGAATTTGAAAGTATCGATGACACTGTGTGGCAGAAAAAGTGATTTTAAGTAGATACTGAAGAATGACTTTCTTAAAACAATAATTTGTCCCGTGTTATTAATTATTTAATATTTGAAAATGTAATTTTAGTGAGCCGTAATTCGAAAACCATAAATCAAGATGTCGTTAAACTTTGGATATAGGGATTTTAAAGCATGTTGATCAATAATATTGCAATCGTTTTCAGTAAAAAGTGCCTTACGTGACTTCTCGAAAAATCGACAATTTTTTTATGCACGCCAATGACTAAAATAAGTTTTGTTTTACTCAAAAAAGATATAGTAAAGGTCTTTGATACAGATCCAAATTTGGTTGAAATTTGATGTATAATAACTGAACTACCAAGATGTTACCGTCAAAAGTCTGCACACAAAGTCTGCATAGAAAGTCTGCACACTGTATATAGCTCACATTTTCTGTCCTTGCAAAAAATAATACATTTTCTTGGATCTGATATTACGCGTAGTGAGCTAAAAAGTCTTTTACCAAGTTAAAAGTTACAAAATAGGTAGGAGAAAAGCGGACAAATAATTACATCGTCTAACATTAGGTAACAAATAAGAAACTCTAGTATTTTTAAGAAAAGTTGGAAAAGTTATTTAACTTTTAATTACGAATTATATCTATTGCGCTACCGCTCGAGCAGTTTGTTTTGTCTGCTTATTTACTAAACTTTGAGCTTTTATGAAAGAAAACGATATATTACTTCCATGTTTAACTCCTATAAACTGAAAATAATTCAGAGTAAGTTAGAAGACTAAATTATTTTGTTCCCTATTTTTGTTGAAACAAGTTTTCACTGTGGAAAATACTTTAACACGGATACATTTTATATTATTGTTGATGTGTTCGAAATATCAATAATAAAAGGTTGAAGAACTGTTTTGGTGCATGGCAGTAGGTTACTCAATATCACGTCATAGGGTACAGATATGTTGAGGATGCTTTGCTGCTCGAGGTGTAGGTCTCGATCTCGGTCGCTACATCGATGCCCTCTATTTGCAAAACAAACCTGTATATTTAAATGTGAGCTTACATTTCGGAGATGCTAGCAGCAGTTCGCTTTAGCAGTTTACATCGAGGCCTAATGTGATTTCCAGATCGATACAAAATGGTTTGTTTTTACGTCGCAGTAGAAATCCAAAATGAAACTTCTGACCAATTTGAAACGTACCGAAGAAAAGATGATGGACTGGCCTGCCTCCTTTTTAATATCGCATTAGAAAAAGCGATCCGAGATGCTGAACTTCATAAGAGAGGAACAGTCTTTTATAAGGATATGCAAGTTCTAGCTTACGCAGATGATGTTAACATATTATTCCAAACACTCAGAAATATAATAGAGACTTTCACCAGATTCACCAACGTAGAGAAAAATATTGGGTTAACAGTTAACGAGGGCAAAACCAAAATCATGGCCCCCCAACCAGGTCTAATACCCCCGTTTAGGAAACAACAACTTTGAGATAGTAGACAGCTTCACGTACTTAGGATCACTAGTGAACTGCAGCAAGAACAATACAGAAGAGATACAGAGAAGAATAATTTTGTCCAACAGATGCAACTTCGGACTGGGAAAACATCTCCGCAGCCGAGGTATTTCTTGAAAAACTGAAACACAACTGTACAAAACATTAATTGTTCTAGTGGTAACTTATGGATCAGAAACATTAACAAAGAGCAACGAACAACTATTGCACTCATTTGAAAGGAAGATCCTATGAACTTATGAGATAGAGATAACTTTAAGTTGTATGCAAAATACGAGACATTGTCACTTTTCTTCCAGTGGGCAGGACATATCAGTAGATGAAAAGAGACCTACCCACCTATGAAAATCCTGCTCTCACAACCTGGGGAAACCAGACGATGGGTAAGGCCAAGATTAGGATGGAAAGACCAGATAGACGAAGACGCAAGTAAAATTGAAGCAGCAAATTGGCAAACAGCAGCACTAGATCGTGGCCAGGTAAACTTGGAAAAGTCAAGGCCCCCCCTAGGACTAAGTACGTACTATTGATGATGAGAAAGGAAGGCATGGTAGCTTGCATCTAGTTGGTTCACTTAGATCACTTGGTATCCATCCTCTAGACTGCATGCTTCCCAGGCTTCTAGCACTGAAAGGATAAACCTCTCTGACATGTCCACCCATCATCCTGGTATCGATGTATCGACCTAGACCGCGATCACGACATCCACCGCGCTGTATCTTTGGCATGTCCGTACTCTTGAGAATACATACTCTTAAGAGTACGAACATGCCAAAGATACATCACGGTGTCCTGGTCGCAGTCTCGGTCGATGCATCGCTACATCGATGCTGGCTGGACATAGCAGAGAGGTTTATCCTTTCAATTTTAGAATCTTGGATAGCATGCAGTCTAGGGGAAGGATACTACGTGAGTGAACAAACCAGTTGCAATCTACCTGTCTACAGCGATATAAAAACAAATTATTTTCTATCAACTTGAACATCGCGTTAGACTTCGATGTAAATGGCTAGGGTGAACTGCTGCTAGCATCCTTATGTGCAGTAACATTTAAATATACAGATTTATGATATACATGTAGATGGCATTGATGTAGCGACCGCGATCGAGACGTACACTACTAATGATCGTAATAATGCGCGCGTAGTGGTCATTTGAAGAACTAAAACGTTTGTTGGCTCAAAATTGAAAACACCGTATTTGCGATTTGTCAATCTTGTGGGGATCTCTCTGATTATCCTTGCCCTAAATAATTTTATTTAAGACAAGGATAAATCGCAAGGCTCATCGTGAACGAGCCGGTGCAGATAGGAATGATCGCGATCACGCTCATAGTGGTCATTGCGCGCGTGGTGGTCATTTGAAAAACTAAAACGTTTGTTGGCTAAAAATTGAAAACACTATATTTGCGATTTGTCAATCTTGTGGGGTTCTCTCTGATTATCCTTGCCCTAAATAATTTTATTTAGGGCGAGAATAAATTACAAATAAGGCGTTTCCAGTTTTGAGCCAAAAAAACGTTTTAGTTCTTCCGATGACCACAACGCGCGTATTATCGCGATCATCCCCCTCTGCACCTGCTCGTTTACTTAGAAGCCATACTTCATGAGATACCATATTTTCTTGAGAATCAAATTAGTTGATACAAATGCGTATTATACTGTTACAGGGCCTAGGCCCACTTGTGAAAGGGGACCCCAAATGCTGCCAAACCTCGAACGCAGGGTAGGGTAGTCACCCTGTGCCCGAAATAAACTTTTAATGTTTTACGTGCAGTACCCACTCTGCAATACACTGGTGAGGAAGGGGTCTCGCAGGGCCGACTAGTCAGGTTCTTGGAGGTGGTTTCGATAATTGGTGGTCAAATATAAAAAGACAACGTCGTTCTAATCAAACATTTAATAAAAATAACAGAGTACGTATTACAATATATCACAATATTAATCTCAAAAGTGCACTAATAAGTGGGGCTCACACGCTTAACCTAATATACTCAAAATATCTTGCAAATTAATAAACCCTTGCTAAATATACGAAAAGGTCATATACAAGAAGCATGACAAAAAATAGCTACATGTGACCAAAGGTACGGTATAACATAAATTACTTAAAATTATTGAAATCTATTTGTAAAATAAGGCAAAGCCATTCAGTTAGTGAAGTAACGATACACAAAATATACCAAATATTACTGAAATATAAAATGTTGCTGAAATTTACGTTACGAGCAAAATATTACAAATATTACTTGAAATTTATTTTACTGTCCTATGGACGTTGTGTTGATGTACCGGATCCCTCGTTAAGAGAATATGATTCCGGTTACCTTTGGTAGTGTCTGAATACCTTTTCCCGTCCTACCAAGGTAGCGTAATTCTAGGTGATAACAGCCGCAGGTGGTAGACAATCTACGTTAAGTCTAAGGTAACGTGACGAGATCCTCAGTTCCATACAAGCACAAGATGACAGGCAATAATCTCAAAATCTAGACGCCAAAATCTGGACTAGAAGTTGAAACCAGAGTCAAGCTGGAAGTCCCTCGTAAAGTGGAGAACGTGACATAACATTTTAAGTAGAATGCAAGTAACAGATTCAAATAAAACGTAGAATAACAGATCCAAGTAAAATCATAAGGTAACAAATCCAAATAGCCATAAACTAACAAATAGATCCCAATACTCGTAACTTAACTAACACACAAACAGCCCTGCAATAAAATAAATAACCCAAATTACAATCTAATTCAACCTTAAGTGGGTTTCAAAACGTACCTGAGATGTGATGTGGGTTGAAAGAGGCCCTTTACTATTGAATGGCACTCCGAAGTCTTACATTCGAAAAACGCCACGTGCTTCACAAAATTGATTTAATTCGGAAATCCGTAGTTGTATCTCCCCAGAAAACATTACTCAAATACCAAAATGAAAATACGACTAATGTTGTCTTACTGAATACTAAATCCCATAAAGGGAGCAAAACTTACAATATTGCTAAAACGCAATGTCTGGCTAGTTGGTATGATACCAGTGCCATTGAAACTTATGCACACACACATTGCTAAAACGCGTATTCAGGCGACTCAATTTTCTAGTCAGCAAAAGGAAAATGAAATAACCAAAAAAATGTCCCTCTATCAAAATGTCAGATTCTCGCAACTTCCGTTGGTACGTTCAGAATTTCCACTTCACGGCGTACCCCAGAACTCAGAATAGATTTTCCTAACTTTGTTTACATCCACAAATATTATCGTAATATACTCCAAAGGCCATCCTTTCATAAGTCTACACACCAAAAGAAAGTTAAATTCACAATACCGGGCATTGTGGAAGCTTTACCAAGGCGTTCTTGCAACGCGCTCTCTTAAAGAATATCTGAACGTACTGATCCAGCTACTGGCAGCGGTGGAATGGCATGAAGTGAAACATCGGGTAGCGCTATTAGGCAACCAATTATACTCGTTTTGGAGCTGAACGAAATATCTATTTTGCTTAAAGGCACAATAAAATTTGGGCGAATACGAAATTAGTACATAAACTCCGGCAATTACTAAATGTGAAAATAGACTATAACAATGTTTTTCGCCAATTTTGGAGGTGCTTTCCCGATGCTAGTAGGTTTAACAATGAAGGTGGAAAAAACACACGTAACATAAGTAAAGATGTTCCTCATAGTTTCCTGAAAAGTAAAAAAAGAAGTAAACTCCAGGTCAAATTGGTGAGAAGTTACGGCGATCAAAATATACTGGTAATAACATTACCTATTGGCAATGTTGACGATGCCATAATTCAGCCATACATAAAAAAAAATTCAATGACGTTGTTTTTTTCACTTTTTATTTTTTTTTGTAAGTTTATGATAATAGTGAAAAAAAAGTAAAAACAGTGAAAAAAGTAACATTACTTCACTCCGGCGTATAGCCGAATCATAAGAGTGAATTGAAAACAATTGAAGTTGTCTGGTCATCTTCGCTGTAGAAACACCAAATTATAGTTTTTACATTTAAGTTAATTCTGAAATTTATTCATTTCGCGTCTTGCCGAGAGGTAGCAGTGTGAAAGACCGATATTGTGTGACAGACAATACGATTAGTCGCTCTCCTCTTCTGAGTTCGAGTCTCAGCTGGGACTCGATTCTCGACTTGAAAGAGCAGACTTACTTTGAGAAAGGAAAGAGGAAGAAATAGAGCGGTAGATGCAATGTCGCAGGGAACCTATGTTGTGTTGTTGTCTATGTGTGCGTGTCCTGGTTGAGTGGTGGAATAGCTTACGGCTAAACACCGCCAGGTCGTAAATATAAATAAGGCAGTAAAAAAAATAGTTATATATGCAATAAGTGCATAAAGTGGTACTTCCTTTTACAAATGGAAGATTGAAGCACAAGCCGTAGGTGAGTGCGTTAAACTCATGAGTGATGAAATTAAATGAAATGACAATGCATATAATATTTTTATTTCCACATCATGGAAGTATATAATAATAATAATAATAATAATAAATGCCTTTATTCATTGTGTATAAAATTAAAGTACAATAAACAAGAAAAAAAATTAAACAAATACAAATGAAAGGGCGAAGTTCGGTGGTACAGTAGTACACCCGCTTAATCGTAAATAAAAATACCAAACCAAACAATACAATACCAAAGTTCAGATAGCCCTAGAATGTCATAAAATGACGAGGTTTTATGTTTCAGCAAAACAAATTTCTGTCTGTCTGTTTGTCTGTCTCTTTATCACTTTTTTTGTGCTCACAATTACTCTGGAACGGTTTATGATATTGACTTGACATTTTTTATATAAATATTATATCGAGACATGGAACTAGATTATACTTTGGTCCTATTGCTCTGAAGAGCTGGGAGGGGGGCTCCAAAATTTTTTTGGCACCGACCTCACTCCATTATTAAAGGGCATGAAAAAAATAAAATTTGCGATTTAGTGGGTGTACAAAGCTGTTTTGACATCAGCCACCCCTAGTACCACCCTCATTATAGATTTTCTTTTCATAGAGAGAACAGGGCTTATCCTCCACATTACAATTGGTGATATCTATAACTCCCAGTCTATGAAGGTGTCGTGTCCTGTTACTAATCCTACGTAGCTAGGTAGATTACTCCTGGACAACTGGAGACAGTGTTTGTCTAGCTTACTTACCAACCTCACCCCATTATTAAAGGGGCAAAAAATAAAACTGATTTAGTGCGTGCACAAGAACCAAAGGCCTCAAATTTGTTTTGACATCGGCCATCCCTAGTACCTCCGTTACCACCCACTCTATTATTAAAGGGGGTGAAAAATAAAATTGTGGTTTAGTTTGTGTAAATGAACCAAAATTCAGCTCATTCAGCTGCCTCCGGTAATAAACGGGGTAAAAAATAAAATTGTGACTTAATGTGTATGCAGGAAACAAATGCCTCAAAATTTTTTTTTCATCAGCCTCCCAATATCAGCCCCACCGGAAATTTGGATATGGAAGTAGTGATTCCTTAGGCAGCGGTTTTCTACGACTGTCCACAATGTCCATATTTAGGTAAATAAATTTCAAAATTAACTTAAACTTCAAAGCACAAATTCATAATTTAACGTTTCTAAAGCGAAGATAGCGAGACAACTTCAATTGTTTTCAATGCACTCTTATGATTCTGTTATACGCAAGTGTGAAATAATGTTACTTTTCACACTTCTTTTCTTATTCACTATTACACAAGTCCACTTTTTTAGCATCTATACAAAAATTACTATTTTTCACTAGTGACAAAAATTAAGTCGTCTTGACATTAGAAACAACTACTAAAGGTCGAAATTTCAATTCAGAATTGTAGCAATATGCTTATAAATTATGTTATCTTTATTTTATTCTTTATATTCTGTTAAGTAATGTGTGCCTGTAATGGAAAATGCTATATTAATATCCTTATACGTTATTGTTAGGGAATGTAATAATTCTGTGTACTGAGGGTTGAATATTAATTAGGTAAACACCTCTAGGTATATATTAATAGAAGCATTTAACGTCGTTGTTTACGGCTTCTACATATTTCGTACGTCAAGTGATGGATTATTATAAATTAATGAGTTAGGATACATAAATGCCTTCATGTATTTCAAGTTCCTCAATTACAGCGCAATGTACTGTCTTAATATCATCATATGTGTTATTATACATGGTGAATCATTTATTTACCACCACTTAATGACTATGGCATTAGTCAGACATAATTACTTAAATATATCTCTCTGCGGACGAGCAAAAAGTACTACTTTTTACCTGTAGGTACACTGAATGACTTATGAAAGAGGAAAATTATAGTAATCAACAATAATATTAAAGTTGAGATGAATAGCTATCGGTGAAATATATAGTTTGTGTATATACCCATGCGACCTTGCTTAAATTTCAGCATTATAAAACAATGGGTGATAGAAAATTATATGAAGAATTTAAACGTCTTAGGTAAAAAATAAAGACTGATATAAACATATGTCATAAAAATTACTTACTTAAAATTGAAAATGATATCAAGAATGATCTAGCACATTTTTGTCCTATATGTCAAGCAAGAGAAATGATCATGCTGTACCTGTCACTGTGAAATATAATTAAAAGATGAATCTACTTACCAGTAGAAATTAAATTCAGACCAGGCCACCTGGTTGGTCACTTGAGGGTTCTGGAGCTAATCCAATTCGAATCCATGACCAAACCCACTGACTCAATGCCAATCAACCATGACTTTGACTCCCGTTTGATGTGCTGATTGAACGCCGTCAGGTGAGCAAGGTCGAAGTACTGCGGTTGGAGAAAGAGTCACACATCTGGTACACAGATGGATCCAAGGTGGACGAAGGGGTTAGTGTGGGCGTAGCAGGGCCTAACTGCAAGCTATCTAAAATCCTTGGTAACACTCCAACCATCTTCCAGGCAGAAATCTATGCAGATCAATGTGCCCAGGAATGCCTAAATAGAGGCAGTCGAAGGGCAGGGATCTATATGCTTTCAAATAGCCAGGCAGCATTAAAGGCTCTCAGGTCCTATACCTTCGAGTCAAAAATTGCCTGGGAATATAGACAATCCTTCAAACAACTGGCAAAAAACAAGAAGGTTATCTTGATGTGGGTGCCAGAGCATGAGGGAATAGAAGGAAATGAATTGGCTGATAGTTTTGGTTTTTACGCGTTGGATACAGATGTTTTTCATAAAATCACTAAGGTGTAAAAATACATGGCACAGTAACTTATATACGTATATGCAAGTAAAGCCGCGTTCTCACTATGCAACATGTTTATAAAACATTTGTTTTAAAACAGTTCACTGTTCCCGTCCTGTGTCGGTAAACATCAAAGAAAATCGGTAACTTGTTTTAAAAACATGTAATTTTGTTTAGATACTGTAACATATTATAAAACACTGACGAGGATGCTGCTACCCGTCATTTTTGTCTGTAAATTGTTGTGGGACACGACGGAAAAAGGTTACAAAAATGGGAATAAAAAGCATGATATGTGGCGTGAGTTGGACGAAGAGTTTGGAATCAAGGTAGGCAAGGCCGAAAAAAAAATAAGGAAATTAACAGGACAATTATCCTTACAAAGTCTTGTAGTGTGTCAATCAAAGCATTACATACACATTCTGGTACAACGCTACTAATTGTTGAAAGTGCTTCTTTGAAAAGATAAACTTAGACTACTATATGCGTCGCCAATAGCTAAAAACCTTAATGTAATGGCTAGTCTTTCTTTTACCGAAATGGTATCTCTAAAAATCGTGTCTTCTCTTTCAATGCGCCTACCAATGGAAGTAATCAGATACTCAAAATCCTGACTTGTCATTCTAAGAAAGTTTTTAAAACTACCATCCGTTTTAAGTTCTCCAGCTAACAGATCTCGTCGTCACTAGAAAATCACTCAAGAGGTCACTGCCGCTATTATAGTTCTTCCTTCCTCTAACGACGCACGAATCCAAAATCGTCTCTTTTTAGCCATTTTCTGTTGGAACTAAACACCATGGAAATTGCAGCTGCAATAACACCATCCTCGCTTGGAGACGCCATGATGACTAAATATTTTTAAACATACTTTGCTACTACTCCAGTTAATAATTTATTATTTTTTAAAAATTCTCTACAATAGTCACTAAAACTAATGTTAAAAATTACAGGTAAGATTCGTTTTTGTATTACAAAAACTCTATTGATGTCGGTAGCTTGGCCCCTCATGACAATATTAAAAGTCAAAACGGAATATACATATGCATAATACATATTAATAAGGTAATTTTGATGGAAAGGGTCTAGCCGTACTTCCATGGCGAAACTGCCCCCGATAGGAACCTATATCATAACCTATGTTATATTGTAGAGGGCGCTAATAATAGTTGATCGAGTAGATATTAGCTCTATATCTTAGTTAATTGAGGAGCTATTTGAAAAAAAGTGTCCGGAGGCGACTTTTTTTCAAAGCGATATATCTTAGTTAATTTTAAAGCTAGGAAAATAAAACTAAATGGCAGTGTTATGGTACACTTTACAGTTTATTTTATAGCATTTCCTATGAGCCAAGCCTAAATAAAAGTATCTAAAAAATGCAAAGAAAAATTTTGTCAATCGATTTCTATCAGATCTAATTGAATTACCACTTTGAAAAAAATATATAATAATAGTCTATGTCTTGCCTAACATCATGCGAAGTTTCATTAAAATCCAAGAGGTGCAACATGTCGAAAAAAAATTTAAAGTAAGTGGGCTGACTACCTTACGACCACTATGTTGACGCTTTTAATTTGCATTACATTTCAATAGTTGCGTTTTGACAGTTCATAAAAAGTATATCAACGGTTGGTGGTGTCAACTAGCCTATTACAATGTTTTTTTGATCTACTTTTATAGTGACTGTAGTCGGTCTCAATTAAGAATGCAGTTGTTTTCATTATGAGCGGAGCACAGTTTACACAGGATATGGGAATTCCCAAGTAAGTAGAATCCCCCCATGGCCGACTCAAGTCAGTTGGTACATAAAATAAAAATTAACGGTTTAAATTAGGGTGACCATACGTCCGGAATTTCGCTGGAAAGTCCAGCATTCTGACCATATGTCCGGAATTTCGCTGGAAAGTCTTACAAGTGTTCAGCATAAGTTCAGCATTGAGGTATTTCTTCCCCCGCTCATCAAAAAATTTTGGGAAAAAAAAAAGTTTTTTCCGGATTTCTCCCTCCCGCTCATCAATTTCAATTTTCGTGGAAAAATATTTTTGTTATTTTCAGCCCAAGTTCAAGGTCCAGATTCGCCCTTGAGTGCCCCCCCCCCCCCCAGTAACTTTTCTGGATCCGCCCTTGGAAAAAGTGTCCAGCATTCACTTAACAAAAATCTGGTCACCCTAGTTTAAATTGGCTTTTATTTGGCATTTGGCTCTTTTATAAATACATTGAAATTATAATTCATATTTCAACATATTTTATTTAGATTAATGAAATCTCATTATAGACGTAAATCCTCTAAAAATGTCAAGTGTTATAAGAAATGGGTAAACCTACTACTTGCTTGTGCTCGATATCAGGCGAGCTGTTCTTGTCTCTGCCGTTCTGAACTGTATCTTTGATCTCTCTCACGCAGCGCACATCGCACATCGAAGTTTATTTTATTTAATGATATTTATGAATATTAATACAAAATAAATCGTACTAATTGTTTATATATTGTTCGGCTATTTCCTTCCATTTTTATTAAAATCAGACTGCTATAGTTATATTTATCTCTTTTGTTACAAATAAGGATTCACAAACACGGTATATCGCCTGTGCTAAATACTGTGCGATGTGCGAAGCTCAAGTTGCTGATTTCATCACTCTCATTTAAGAGCATGGTTCTATTTAATTTTATTGTGCGATGTGCGAGGGGCGTCGATATGGCCACTCTCATTTAAAATAATGGTTTATTTCATTTCAGTGTGCGATGTGCGAAGTGCGGTGCTATGTGCGCTGTGAGGTGCACCGACGCGACGTTACGACGTGGTCATGCACTTACACGGAGGTTATGATATTTGTGTACACTTTTTAGGCAGGTATATGAGAGAGATCAAAGATACAATTCAGAACGGCAGAGACAAGAACAGCTCACCTGATATCAAGCACAGTAGGTTTACCCATTTCTTACAACGCTTTGACATTTTTAGAGGATTTACGTCTATAATGAGCTTTCATTACTCTAAATAAAATATGTTGCAATATGAATTAATTAATTTCGATGTATTTATAAAAGAAAAATGCCAAATAAAAGCCTATTTAAACCGTTAATTTTTATTTTATGTACCAACTGGCTTGAGTCGGCCATGGGGGGATTCCACTTACTTGGGAATTCCCTGTGTAAACTATTTGTGCTCCGCTCATAACGTAAACAACTGCATTCTTAACTGAGACCGACTTTAGTCACTATAAAAGTAGATCAAAAAAACATTGTAATATTCTAGTTGACACCACCAACCATTGATATACTTTTTGTGAGCTGTCAAAACGCAACTTTTCCAAAGATTAATGAAATGTAATGCAAATTAGAAGCGACAACATAGTGGTCGTGTAAGATGGTCCACTTACTTATAAATTTTTTTCGACATGTTGCACCTCTTGGATATCAATGAAACTTGGCATGCTGTTAGGCAAGACATAGACAATTATTATATATTTTTTTCAAAGTGGTAATTCAATTAGATCTGATAGAAATCGATTGACAAAATTTTTCTTTGCATTTTTTAAATACTTTTATTTAGGCTTGGCCCATAGGAAATGCTACAAAATAAACTGTAAAGTGTACCATAACACTGCCATTTAGTTTTATTTTTCCAGCTTTAAAATTAACTAAGATATATCGCTTTGAAAAAAAGTCGTCTCCAGACACTTTTTTTCAAATAGCTCCTCAATTAACTAAGATATACAGCTAATATCTACTCTATGAACTACTATTAGCGCCCTCTACAATATAACATAGGTTACGATATAGATTCCTATCGGGGGCAGTTTCGCCGTGGAAGTACAGCTAGACCCTTTTATTTCAGTGTTGTAAGAGCAAAATAAGATTTATTTAGTTTATTGCATATTTACATTTTCATTAAAATCTAATTTATAACCAGCCATTCATTGTATCAATAAATTTTGTGCTATTAGTGCTTTTTATAAGAGTGTTATTGATATTCCCAGGCAGCAAGGTGCCGTCATTATGACGTCGTTTTTTCGGCATTAATTATGTCAATTTCACTTTCAGCATGACGTAAAAATGACGTGAAAAAGACGGCACAATGTCACAGCCCAATGAATTTTGCGATAAGGGATGCAAACCTCTCATTATAATATTTTTCCACAATTATTAATAAAGTTTTTGACGAAAAAAACACCGGAGTGTGCAGGGATCGAACCGCGGACCTTTTGACTCGCAACCTAACACTTAACTCACTGAACCATTGAACATCTTTATTTAAATATGTTTAAAAGCTGTATACCTAGTTAGAAATAGTAAAACAAAATTATTATCACAATGTGGCAAAAATTGAACTAGTCACTAAATATTTCTATTTATTTTTATTTTATAATGTTTTATTTCACGTCATTTTAATGACGTCAGAAGTACGTATTAAATATCACGTCTCTGGTACGTCATTTATTAATGACGTCAAAATAATGACCTAAAAGAAACGTGTATTTGACGTCTTCATGATGACGTCAGAAGTACGTTATAAATATCACGTCTCTGGTACGTCATTTATTGGGACAGTGACGTCGGCGACGAAAAATCACCTTTAAAATACGTCATAAAGACGTCACCCTGCTACCTGGGTTGTGACGCATTTCCACCCCTAGGAAACCGCCCTCGTAAAACCAGATGTATTTACTGTTGCCTACCCTCAAGGGGTAGTATACTCGTGACAATATTAAATTCAAATTGGTTAGGTTGATTATATTTTGTTTTAAATTCAATTATAACTCTTTAATTTATATTGTTTATTAAGTGATTAATCCTTCACAATTCATTAAAATTATTTATAAGAAAGATAGTTTTTTATACAACTCTGTCATAAGATTTTGCTACAACAATGCTCGTGTCATCTGCATACATAAATACCCTGCCACTCGTTAAGTAAGATGGAAGGTAATTTATGTATAATGGGAGATAACACCTTTATTTTAACTTTGGAGACTGCACTAATAAACCTAAATTCATTTGACGAAACTGCTCCTTTCAATACAAATCAAAAAGTTTAATATTACTCTTAATAATTTACTTATGAACATCAAAGTCTTTATTCTTATAGTCTATTCGAGTTTAATGTATTTTTATACCTTTTGGAAAAGTTAAAACTAATATAACTCTAAAGTTTTCAGGCCATTTAAAGAATTCCATTTAAATTCATTTAAAATGCTAATAAGCAGATCCGCTATGAATAAAAATTATTTCAGTTGTGTATTCTTTTTCTTCTTACCTTCGTCAGCCCGGAAATTTAACCCTTTCTAACCCACTTATACTTAAATATTTCAAATCTAATGATACCGTACCTTTCTGTATTTTTTATACAGCTGGATTTTGTAACTTGAAATGTAAGCCGATTTGTATATTAGTTTGCGCAATGGTTCTGTATTAGTCTTGTTAATATTAGCAGGTAACATAAGTGAATATTTATTTTCGCTTTAATTAAAAAAATAAATAATTAAATGTGTAAGTCGATGTATAAATTTGTGACAAAAAGTGGCAATATGAAGATAGCATCCAAATTCTATCGACATTTTATATAACTCATTAAGATCTCTACTAAAAAGTCCAATCCTTGTAGTGAGAAACAATAAAAAACGATATTTTATACAGACTTATAGGTGAGTATCTATAAAATACCTTTCCTAGTTTTTTAAAGTAGGTTAATTTCCTAGGCGTAATTGTTATGTTAACCTCCCCACAATAAAATTGTGGGAGGTTACTAAAATTGGTCCAAAATCTAAAATCTTTAAGTTTTGAGGTCCCAGAAACCCAAAAAAGTGGTTTTTGAAAAATGTCTGTGTCTGTGTGCGTGTGTATGTATGTATGTTAGCACGATAGCGGCGAAACTACTGAAAGGATTTGGATAAAACTTTGCATGAGGGTTTCTTTAGTGCTCCAGAAGATCTGAAAAGGTTTTGGTTGAGATCGGATTACGTTTAGTGCCATTTTGGCATAAGTTATTTATTTTATGATTATTTACAATTTGTAATCGAACTATTTAAAAGCACTAAAAATTCCGATTTCAACGATATATCAATGGCTGCATGGACTATGTCCTAATGCCAAAAAAAAAAACGATATATCAAAAAATTAAATAACTGGGCCAAAACAAAGTTTTTTGCCTAAAACTATTAAAAGTGACAGTGACATTAAAAGTCTGAGAAACTTGAATCCATTTCCGGCACAACGCCGGAAAAATTTCAGGCAATCACAACCTAAAAAACATTAACATAACCTAAAAACCAAACCAAGTGCAATACCAACCTAAAATTTTCGACAACTGTCAAAAAATAGAATCCCCCAGTAAAGTTTAGAACCAGAATTTTTGACAGCTGTCAGTTTGACAGATTTAGAACTAACAAAGTTTAGCGACAAAAAATGTGACAGCTGTCAGTTTGACATCTGTTAAAAAATCTTCTTCTTCTTCTGAAACCTTTTGGCATCTGTCAGTTTGACATCTGACATTAGTGACAAGCAACCAAATAACAACCTTCCCCGACCGACTTAGTGAAAAATCAGTCCGGGCCAGAAGATAAAAATAATATTTATCAGCTCAAATTGAAACGGTCCACTATGAACACTTCACCGGCCACAGCTTGCAGAGAAGCCGTCCACAAAAAATTATATGGTTTTTAAAAATAAATAAAAAATATATAATTAAATGAGAACATTCATATTCTTTAGTGCTCTTTTGCTTCAAAGATCCACCGAGTGGGGAGTTTCCAGCCGCTTTCCGTAGCTGCCGATTTTTTTAAAATTTCAATCATCCTCCAATAATGGCAATTTGGTTGTATTGTATTCAGTATTCTCTGCAGTATTTTTGATTTTTTTATTAGTGGTTGATGGTCTGTGCTTCAATGCTGATAACGGCTAACGGGTATAGACCAAAAGGTGTTAGGAAAAAAACTTTTTTAAATAGTCGACGTTTCGTCAAAATTTATTGACATCCTCAAGACTATTTAGATGAGTTTTCCTTTGTAAAAAACAGAAACAGAACACATTGATATTAATAAATACAAGTAATTCTTCAACGTATGAGGAACTAGTTTATAATTATACACACGTTGAAGAATCACTTGTATTTATTAAGAAGACATTGATATTAATAAATACAAGTAATTCTTCAACGTATGAGGAAATAGTCGACTATTTAAAAAAGTTTTTTCCTAACACCTTTTGGTCTATACCCGTTAGCCGTTATCAGCAGTATTTTTGATTTTATAAAATTTTACTAGAGGTGGCAATCGCCTCATGTACTTTGTTTTTTTAATTAAAATTTGTAATAACTTTTATTTACTGATTAATTTTTTGCTCCTCTAACACTAACTTACTGTTTAAATTTTATTTCGATCACGTTTTCTTTTAATGTTATCGTGATCACAAGACACGTGACAAAGGGACAGATAGGCTGACAGGCAGACGGGCATTTTAAAAGTTAATCAGAATACTATTACTAACACAATTCTATGAAATTTTTTTCTGCGTGTTATATTTACAGTTTTATGAATGGGCCTGGCAAATACTATAATTATTGATTGAGCATGATATTATGAATATCTAAATAATGATCAATAATATTTAAATTAGAAGGTACTGAAAAACTTTTTAAAAAAGTGAGCAACATTTTGTAGAAATCCAAAATCTTAACTACTTATCGAAACTTACAAAAAGAAACTGATGGGTAACATGTAAACATTATAGATTACATAGTACATACCCTAGTTTTTGTACAATTGCTGAACATTCTGTATAGGATAGAATTTGCGTTTTTTAAAAATAAGTCAGTTTTTACATAAAATTATTATATTTTAATTTTAATCAGCCTCCGATGGTGCCAGTATTCATGTATATTTTTTTTAAACTAGAATAATTTATAATTTTCATACTTTGTCGTTTGTTTTTCCTTCGAAAATAGTAGGTTCTTTCTCTAGTTAACACTAACTTACTATCGAATTTTCAATCCGATCGAACTTGTAAAATGTAAATTTTTTTACATCTAAAATAATTATATTAAATTTAAGTGTTGTAAGAGTGTGAAAGGCTAAATGTTTTATTAGATAATGCATTTTTTTCAATAAATATGTCATCTGATTATGTCATCGGTAATAAAAATAAATAAATATACACTGTGTACATAAAGTATGGAATAAATTCATTAATTCTGAATACGCAAATATTATAGCAAAAATATCGAACAGGTCGGTCGGTTATGACGTGATTTCCTTTTTTAATTGAACGCCCTGTATATTTTTTCATTTTCAGACTCTCTATGGAAATCTGAATTTAAAAACCTTACTACTTAGGGTCTAGAGTTTATATGTTCGGAGCTACAGACATTTGAAAATATTCTTCTTTGAAGTTAAATAATTCCTGTTTAATTGTGATATTTTACAATAAAATAGCAAATGAACAGTAAATAATAACATAAAGAATTAACTTAAGTATTTCCAAATAGGTGGATTGGAAGACGTGGTACTATTGAATGGCCACCAAGGTCACTGGATCTTACCCCTCTAGATTTTTTCCTTTGGTGTCACCTAAAAAACGAAATGTACAAATGTAAACCTGACAATATTCAAGAATTAAAAAACAAAATTAGATTCGAATGTAACAAAATTTCTCAAGAAACTATAAATAAAGTTCAGCAAGAATTCATTGATCGTTAGGGATACTGCTAGGCACAAGAAGGTTTTCAGTTTGAACATTTGATTAGTTAATTCCTTATATTAGTATTTACTGTTCATTTGCTATTTTATTGTAAAATTCCACAATAAAACAGGAATTATTTAACTTCAAAAAAGAATATTTTCAAATGTCTGTAGCTCCGAACTTATAAACTCTAAACCTTAAGGAGTATAGATTTTTAAATTGAGATTTCCATAGAGAGTCTGAAAATCAAATATACAGGGCGTTCCATTAAAAAAAAGGAAAAGACGTCATAACCGAAGCAGCGATGACGTCAGAGCCAAAAAAACTAAAACAAAAGTTGCGCAATTAAAAATAAAAATCGACCTGTTCGAGAATTTTGCCATAATATTTTTGCATTTAGAAATAATGAATTTATTCCATACTTTATGTACACAATGTACATATAAACAAACACATACCTATCTTTATGTATATAAAATTGTTTAAGGAATGGGTATAAACTGCAGTCTGTAGTGGCACATTGCGAATATTTCTTTGACTAATAATCACAATTCACATTTACGTGGTGTCACTCACTGATACACTGTCAATTTTTTTTCTCATATTTGTTATTAAAATAGATATCCACAGCCGGCAACGCCCGACTACAGATTTCATTCGTTTCGTAATAGTCTTACTAAATATAAAATTTTTAAAGATTTTAAAGTAAAATGGACATATCATAATTTACTTAAATTTCTGACCCTGAGAGACTCTAACTACACTTTGTTGGATTAATTCCAATTCCCAATCAAGAGGTGCAGAAACCTAGCTCCTGCTAGCTCAGCACGGGTCAGTAGGTTATTATTTTTTTTTAGATGCACTGAAAAGTTTTTTTTCTTTAGTTGTACTGGGCCTTTTGGACGCCAGCGTATTTTCTTTACTAAGAATTATCAATTTTAATATCAAAAATAAATATCTACAAATGTTAGGTAGTCTGTTCTTGAATATCGGGAGAGTAGGAATAAGAACACAAAAATAATTAAAAGTTAACAGTATATTACAAGAAAATAATGTTTTTTTTTTTAAACAAATATTTACAATTTCTTTACAAGTTGAGTTAAAAACAATGGATAATTTATATATAAATAGAATTTAAGATTACTTGAAAAACAAATGATATTAAAATAAGTGTGAACAAAATTTCAACAAGTTGATGAAATAAAAAAATTATAAAAATTGATAATAAAGATTGAGAAAAATTTGCAAAGTTGACTGGTTTTGTACAAGGTTTCTTCTGACCAATAAAATTTAGACCGTACAGTTTCCAAAAAATAAGTTCTTACGTAACTGCTGCAGCAGGAGAATGGGGCGGGAAGCTTCCAATGGTTATGATTTCGAGGGACGTATGTTTAGAGCTGGGATCCCACTAACAATCTCCTTATCTTGGAGTATCAGCTCTGTCCACTCCAACGATGTTGCTGTCCACGACAACCAAATTCCTTAATTAAGATGGAAAACATGTACTGGGTCTCTCCTCTTCACTTGGTCCAAGTGTTTACATAAAAAGGGGGAAAAAAAATGATTAAAACCAGTCAGGGAAATATTAATTAAAATAACTTAAAGTTGTGAAGCAACTTCGATATTGAGAAAGCTATCTTCGGTAGTAAACTGAATTCAATGAGAAATTGTAAAAAAAAATTAAAATGTTCGATAGCAAATATTACAAAAAATTATGACCAAAACTTTTGAATAAAAAAAAAAAATTCTCTGCACAAAATTTAATTAGATAATGTATTTTAGACAAAGATAATTAGGTACGATTTAAGAAATTTAAGACATTTCAACTAAATGATTAAAGTCAAGGAAAAACAAGAGAGGTATTTAATATTTAATCATACACAAATTAATAGACCTTACTAGTCTATATCGAGAGAAGAAAAAATGAATTAAATATTTTATAAACGATGCAAAAGTTTGCATCCAAAAGACTTTGAATAATTTTTACGTCTGTGACTCAGACGGCTTCAAAAATTAACTGAAAATGGCTTCCTAGAAAGCATTGGTGAATAAAAACTCTAGCAAAAAAACAACATTAATCAATGGCACAAATAGTATGTTTCTATAAAAAAATAAATAAATACCCGTGCAAGGAATATGCTCTAAAATATATGCTTAAATTCACCAGCAAAAAGATAATTAGGTACTCTAAAATGCACCAGCAAAAAGATAATTAGGTATTGTGAAAAGAGAAAAAAAATCGCCAGGATTCTAGACTCTACCCAAAATTTAAAGAAAACCAGGCCTTAACACGAGCTGAGTGGTATTTCGGTTGCAAATTTATTTTCACAATGAAAAAATTTAAGGAAAATGAAAACCACTCACCTCGCATATAGCAGAAAACTCCACAGCCAAGCCCTTCCTCGTAGGTTCTAGAATAGTCGGCACCTCAAACAGTAAAGTCTAGATCCGCACTGCTTCTCTTTTCACACCTAGAAATACAAAATAGACGGCAGATATTGTTTTACACAAAAGATAAATTTTTAAACGGAGTCCCCGTCTAACATTCCGCCTCGAAAAAAAAAAACTGCACCGGTGAGTTTCGAATATACCCACGTGCTAGTAAAGAATTTATGCGGTAAATTATATTTCAATAAAGCAAAGATAAAGAAATTGTTTTATACGGGTAATCACTCAAATTTGAAACTACTACCAGCCAAAGATTAACAACTAATCATTAGATTAATATCATAAATTATTAAATTATAATTACTAGAGTATTCATACCTGACTTTCTAGGAGAACACACACAAGAAGAAGCAGAAGTTATCAGACCCGATTTTTTAATACCTCCCCACCGCGCTCTTTTGCATTCCTTCCACCAGGGCGACACAGTCTCGGGCGCGCCGTTTTACTCAAATTGAATTAGCTAAGGTACAGTTTACAAGATGTTAAGCAGCGGCACTCAGACTAGGTGAGCTATCACGTGACAATTTCGGGCGCAAGTTTGGTGTTTCAATAGACTGCATTAATAAATTGAACTATGTTATATACAAAGAATGCATAGTATTAATGAGTTAATTATGATAAAAAGGAACTGTAACGGAATTTCGACAAAAATCCCGTTACAAGACACTGCATTAGTTTCAATATCCAGCAAATATTTCTACCATTGTGTGCCTAATCAATAACCTTAGTAACACATTATCTTAAAATTATAAGAAAACATAGCTCTCATGTAAAACAAGATAGTTTACACTATCACCCTGTATGACGGATATATCCCCTTTTTAACAAGAGCTACTCTATCTTACTATTTTGGATATATTCTAAATTGGAATTAAAATTTTTAAATCTTATAGAAGCTATCGTTATTCGCAGTCGGCAATACCAGAAAATACTAAAAAGTGCTGCTTATAGACAAGATTTTTGTGAAATTATTGCGCTGTAATTCAGGAAAGAACTGCATTTTACTCTTTTCATATTAACAATACTAACAATGATCCTAAACAAATATGGAGTGATTTAAAGTTATGGAGAGTATTAAAGGATAACACCTCACCAAACTGTCCTGGAGGTCTTTGTAATGCTGACGGCATCAACAATATTTCATGAATTCCATACCAAAGAACAATGTTAAAAACGGGTCTTTTTTGGTCCATCCATGGTAAAGTGTGGAAGCTATTTTTTTTACTAATTTGAAAACGAATCCGTCACTCGTTTTGGCGAAAAATTTCAGAAAAACATTATTTGGGTGCCATAAAGTGAAGATTTTCATTTTCCCAACCAAAACTCATTTAAATAATTAAAGAATTTTTTAATATAAAAAACAAGTAATATTTTCTGGATAGTGACATGCCAACCTCAAAAGTGAGAGAAATATTTAGGGTGACAAATATTCATCTAAATTGACTAAATCATCTTATTATGATAAGAAAATATCAAACTGGGTGATTAGGGATTTCTATTGCAATTAAAACTAATAGAAACTTTAAAAAGATAAAATTCACCACTTTAATTGGTGGGGATTGTTGTAAGAGTATTTAGAAGTAATCACATTATAACCTGATAATAGCCATTTAACGAGGAGTTGTTTTTTTTTTTTTAATAAATAAATAACCGTATATTGGATATTTTAACTTACACCGTTCTTTTCGGTGGTGAAGGGTGGGGAAACGAGGGGGAGGGAGGGGGGGGGCGGGGGTTGAATTTAGAATTTTTGCTTTTTTCCTACTTACCTAACGAAACTCAGTATTTTGAAAAAAATTCCTGCACTAAAGAATAACTTTTTGTTGCAAGTTCTAATATCAAGTTCAATGCCACCCCCAAATAAGGGTTTCACTATCTTCTCGATATTTTTAGCCAATTGGGATACCAAACTCGTATTCAGTGCCCCAAAATTAGTAAAAAAAGATGGTTTCCACACTGTACCACGAATGGGCCAAAAAAGCCCTTTTTTGGGAGTGGCATTGAAATTGATAGAACTTGCAACAAAAAGTTATTCTTTAGTGCAGGAAATTCTTTCAATATACTCAGTTCCGTTAGTTAAGTAGAAAAAGAAGTAGAAATTCTAAGTTCCCCCTCTCCTCTCCCTCGTTTTCCCTACTTGCATCTTCCATAAGAACGGTGTAAGTTACAATATCTAATATACGATTATTTACTTATTATTAAAAAAAAAACTCCTCGTTAAATGGCTATTATCAGATTATCAGGCTATTATCAGATTATAATGTGATTACTCTTACATCCTCTTACACCCATCCTCACCAATTAAGGTCGGTGGATTTTATCTTTTTAGAGTTTTATTGATTTTAATTGCAAAAGAAATCCCTAATCACCCAATTTGATGTATTTTTATCATAATAAGGTGATTTAGTCAATTTAGATGAATATTTCTCACCCCTGAATATTTCTCACACTTTTGGGGTTAGGGTGTACGGTGTGCATATCACTATCCAGAAAATATTACTTGTTTTTTATATTAAATAATTATTTAATTATTTAAATGACTTTTGGTTGGGAAAATGAAAATCTTCACTTTATTCACAAGTAAGGGTTGTTTTTAATATGTTCCCGAGATTTTTCGCCAAAACGTGTGACGGATTCGTTTTCAGCACGCCAAAATTAGTAAAAAAAGATGGCCTCCACACTTTACCACGGATGGGCCAAAAAAGCCCTTTTTTTAACATTGTTCCTTAAGATCGAATAAACAACATAACGACAACGATAATAATGTTTAAAAAGAAAATTTGGGAGTGACACTATTCACTTTTAAACTAATTACTGGTGAAAAAATTGTAGATGTCATAAACAAACAAAAACCTTATCATTTCAGTAAACGTACTGTATTATATTGCGATAGTTTCCGTTTTGGTCTCGTTTGACCTTGATTTTCTATTTTCTATAGTAATGCAATGTAATTTTGGAGTGGTGATAATATCTTTTGGGTTTTTGGTTATAAATGATCGGTCATGTCATTGACATACAGAAGGAAGTTATTAGTAGGAGTGTGGATTTGTGGATATGAGAAGTTCAAAGGTTCAACGAGTAGAAGTTGTAGTCTGGCATGGCCGACTGCGAACCTGTTTGATCAACATTTTGCTCCGAGTTTTGCTCGAATACTGCTCAATTCACTTTTACATGGTGACACTGAGATTAAGAGCAATAAAACAGACAGCCGTTTTGGCTGAGTCGGCTGCCGGCTTGGCAGCAACTAATCGTAAAACACACTCTACTGCAAAGAAAATGGCAGAACAAACGACAAGTTCAACTGTGCTGGCTTACCCATTTTACCGCTTCAAATAAAGTTTCGAAAAAAAGTGTTTAATATGGATTTAGATCACGAGTATGTCATTTTTTTGTCAATGATTTAACTCCATTGGAAAAAGAAAGAAAAGGTATCGGATTGTAGAACTCCGAGAAAAGAAAGTACTATTTTATACTTTATTTGAACAAGCCTCTAAAGACGAGTAGAGCTTCAACTGCATTCATTAATATTTCCACATCAATTTTGCCATCCATTTTCATACAAGATACCAAATAAGTAAAATGTCTCGCCGTCAAAACTCCTTTAAAAACCTCTGTTTAGCCAGTCATATACCGTGTGTGTAGTCGCGGGCTAGGCATGGGAAGTAGAATTACAACATCGCGGGTGCCAACTGGCTGAAATGAAATAACAGAGCTGGGATGTCCACCGACGGACGAATTTACGGCTGCCGGTGTTGTCAGATCTCTCGCGCTACGTGAATGTACATGCCTAATGGGAAATTACACGCACGGTATCTAACACAAGGTAAAGTAAATCCACCTAAAGCAATAAAACAGCTAGCGGCGCTTGCATCAGATGATGTGTCGAGTCGGTTCCGAAAAACCGTGACCGCGTCCATCACTCTGTATGGCTTACGTAATACTAAAGTACAGAAAGATGTACAGACGTCTGCAGTCGACACCTTTCGTGTCTCTTCTTATAATTTATTCACGTATGTACTATTCCAATTAAGATGTCTGTCGTTAGTAATTAAACTTGAAATTCTTGAAGTTTAAATTTTATTTTGCTTATTTAACTTATCTTCGACTCGTTCTTACTGTTGTATTGTTTATTTACTTGTGACGTACACGTTCTGTTCCTATTTTTTAACTTGTCGACACTGGATATATTTACCCTTAACTGGTAAGTAAATATTTATATTTTTTATTTTCTTAACCTTTGATTTTTATTCATATAATTGAAACATATTAGTTACTATGCGTAACCATTGAAAATTTCATTATTTTTAGTTTCTTTTCTTTTTGACATTTGTCTAACCTGAAATTTTCATCTTTATTTTACCATCTGAGGTTAGTTGACAAAACTATCATCAACGTGCTCTTATAACGACCTATTAACGACTGACTTTTTACATCCATTTTTGAAATTACCTTAAAATTTGACGTAAATTTGATATTTTATGCCTACTGGATTTGACATTTCAAACTTTGCATGCAAATAATTCTTTTATGGAGCATTTTTCTGTGGCAAAATATTACAATACTATTAGAATTTTCGTTTTATCCTGAATCTTTTGATATGGGCATGCCCTACTTAAATTAAAATATTATCACCTCATAATAAAATTATCAATTTAACATAATTACCTACGTAAAATTTCCTCTACATGATCAATTAACATGATGAACTACTTAATTCCTAACCCTTACTTTAACAAATCTTCCTTTACTTATGTTGCTATAACAAAGTTTTTATGTTAGGGTATGAACCTCGAGTTCACAGATACCTGATGTTGCAAAGAAAGCTTTTGCTGTGCATCCCTTACCTTACAATATTCAAATAGGATGTTATGTTTCACCATAGCTTAGATTTGCAGACCTTATCTACTTATTCTGGTTTAGATGCCCATAACATAGTTGCACTATCATTTTTATCAATTGAAAAACTTTTCCCGAAGCACCAAGTTTACTATGTAGGAAATATTCTTAGCTGCATAGCTTTATTTAGTAAGTACTTTCACATCTCTTCCTATTATTTCACTTCTTACTCTCTTTTAATGTTTGCTCTCAGTGTTTACGTTTTTAAGTCTCGTTAATTTAACATTTTCCATATTTAATATTTATAGTTTAACTTTAACCATTTTATTTTGTCTTCTCCAGGTAACAGGATGAGGTTCTATTCGATTAGAAGTCCTAAAAATTCATCCTATTAAAATAGATAATTTTTGTGTTCCGAATCTATCGTAAACCCATGCTTTATGTTGTTTTTTTACTATTAAAAGGATAGGATTTTGCAGAGTGAGAGGGAAATATGCGCTTATTTTCGGTTTATAACTAAACATTAAAGAACTAAACATAGTATAATCTTTAAAACCATTTTAAATAATTGCTATTGTTCTAACGAATACAACTATGTATTTTTTTTATCGTAAATTTCTGTTGTATTTGAATATCGTAGTTTGTCAATGAAAATAGTTCCTAATTTCATTATTAGAGTATGGCATTTAACTATATACAAAATTTATGATAAACACTGTGTATAAGGTTGTATTTCTTAGAGCAATAGGAACTATCTGAAACCATTTTAAAAATTGTATCATTTATGATTTTTTAAATATTTATAATAAACCGAAAAGAAACGTATATTTCCCTCTCACTCTGCAAAATCCTATCCTTAAAAATTTATATCTAATGACAAATACTTAATAATAAATTCTTTCAAAATAGTTTAATTTATTCAACATTTCTTTATTTTTAAAACCACACACTGGTGTGAGCTACGCTAACTGCACACAATGCCATTTTTTTTTCATGCTACTATGTTTACGTATTAATATTATAAATAATTATGCATAAAATTGTGAATGTCATAGCAGTATATAGCATTAAAAGACCAATAAAGAATCTAGTCTAAGCTAATACTACTTTTCTCCATCTTTCTTTACGCCTCTGATACATGGTCTGTAGTCGAGATATGGGTCTGGAGACACTTGTTACGAGTTCCCTGGACAGCTAATCATACCGACACTTCGACTCTCCAAGCCTTGGTGAGGTTGTGCGGGATAAAAGAAGAAGACTGTTGAAAAATTGGGAGTGTAGAGAAAGAATCTCGGTTTTATCATTATCTTTTGGGTATTGTACATTGTTTCGGTTGATGCTAGACACCTGTTGATATGTTTTGCGCATGAACCTACATCCTACACTACGTGTTATCTTTTCTTGATAATCTTTGGATAGTTGTGTTGTGTTCCAGGTGGGTATTTACCAAACTTTATTTTAATATTGTTTTCAAGTTCATTCATTCTGATTTTATCTATTCCCGACGATGCCTTTCTTATTTACACTTAAATTTTATTAATTTATTAATTTCATCCGACACGGTAGGTCAGTCGGCTACGGCGTATTGTGTGGCAAATACGCTGGCTCACTGTCTACAGTGTACTGGGTTCAAGTTCCAGCCCCGGCACTGTCATTTTTCCCTTCCTGACAGCCTTGGCTTTGGATTTGGGGGTTGTCTACTGTATGTGGTGTTTTCATGTTATTTATCCAGAATAATTTTTTCACGTAGTGAAAATTCATGTTTTGTTCGGGATTATTCTTTCCAATGTTCCGTAAAACGTAAATGAGTTTGGACAAAAACGCTTGGGTCTGGACGCTTTCTCTCAGGATAATGTAAATTACACAGGTCAACATTTAGTTTAAAAACATACACCGGACTCTACCTAGGTACCCAAGGGTTTTTGGGGTCGCTGATTCCGATGCCGAGGTCGGTTAAGCTATATCACGTCAGGTTCAAGGTCATTTGAAGGTCAAACTAAGAAAAGGTGGTTGAAAAAATTTGAGAAAATTCACACACAGGTTTTTAGGGTCGCTGAGTCCGAATTCGGTTTCGCTTACCCTTAAAAGGCATCCGGAAGTCATTTCGAGGTTAATTTGAGAAAAACAGAGGGGAGGCTGTCAAAAAATCTGAAGAAAACTATATATAGGTTTTTTGAGTCATTAAGTCTGTATCCGATGCCGGTTGACCTCCACCACATCAATTTCAAGGTCATTTGAAGGTCAAACTAAGAAAAGGTGGTTGAAAAAAATCTGAAAAATTTACATATAGGTTTTTTGGGTCGCTGAGTCTGCATCCGATGTCGGTTGACCTCTACCACGTCAGTTTAAAGGTTATTTGAAGGTCAATATGAGAAAAGGTGGTTGAAAGAAACTGAAAAAATTCACACAGGTTTTTCGGGTCGCTGAGTCCGAATCCAGTGTTCGCTTACCCTTAAAAGGCATCCAGAGATCATTTCAAGGTCATTCTGAGGTCATTTCAAGCTGGCGTTCGTCCGCCAGCTTTAGCTGCACATGAAGGTTCTTTGGCTACCTCAGTGCAAATATGAATCACCTACTTATTTTTTTCTGTGAAAGTTGACGAGCTTATATTCACCACGTAAATCTTGTGGAACGCAAAGGCTGGCCTTTAGGGATAGTTTCAGAAGCAGAGCGAATATGCAAGTGGAGAGTACCTTGAGTATTCGATAGATGGCGAATGCCCACCGCAAGTGAGTTGGGTCAGAAGAGGGATATAAGTTCGGCGCGAATCACGGACGTTGGCTCCACTCACTTGGAGCTCAATCATGTCAGGATCAAAGTAATTTAATGGTTTTTGAGTCGGACAAACTGACAAGGAGGCAGACAGACTGTCAGATAGAAACATTTAGTCAGACAGGAAGAGAGACAGAATTACCCACAGAAAGACAGGTAGAAAGGCAGGATGTCATATAGATGGACAGAGAGAAAATGCAGGCGGACGATAAATATAGACTAACAAGCAACCAAACAGGTGTACAGGTATAAAGGCAGACAGATAAACAGACAATAAGTAGGCAGGTGAGCATTCGTATACATTTTTTCCAAATTTTTACCTCCTATTCTTAACCTTCAAACGACCTTGAAAATGAGGTGATAGAGGTCAACCGACATTGGATTCTGATTCAGCGATCCCAAAAACCTATGTGTGAATTTTTCAGATTTCTTCAATCACCTTTTCTTAGTTTGACCTTCAAATGACCCTGAACCTGACGTGATAGAGCTTAACCGACCTCGGCATCGGAATCAGCGACTCCAAAAATCCTTGGGTACCTAGGTAGAGTCCGGTGTATTTTTTCAAACTAAATGTTGACCTGTGTTATATTCACCTAGGTATAGCTTGTATTTACTTTAATAAAATTTAATAATTCAGATTGCCATTAAATATCTATCACTTCATTCATTTTTTCATAGCACACTTAACATGATTTAGAAAAACAATACTTCACAATGAACACTAATACGTGAGCACAATCTACTTTAAATCATATTTTCTCGAAAACGATTCATCTTATCGACTCTGACTAAGAGTACATTTTTATGTATTATTTTATGTAGATTCCCAATCCCCTATTGATTCGATGAAATGAGAAACCTCTGTTTATTTTACATAAACCAAAGTACAATGTAATCAGTGGTATTTGGTGAAACAATGATCATATAAAAGTGTATTAAAATACGTTAAACAGTTTTTGAGATATTTATATAAAAATGCTTTCCCCCTTAATAGTACATTTATTGGGGTGTAGCTCCTTTAGGAAGCGATTCGGAGTATAAGTTTACTAGAAATATTTCGCCTAAAATAACTTTCTCTACAACTTCCTAAAGTCCTGGGATTAAAAACTGAAACACCCTGTATAAGAAACATGTATATTATATAGGATGTAACGCAACTTACCCGAAAAATTTTAACCATACATGCACCTTTAAATAAAAAGTCGACTTCTTAAAAAAAAATATTAATAAAAGTCCAACACAGAAAAAGACACATTGTTAAAGTTACAAATTAATGGAAATGTTAAAATAACCTACTATTTAAAATTAAAATTTTTAATTATTTTTTTTTAATACAACAGTCCTTCAATTAAGTAGAGTTCAATAAATTACCATTTTCATCAATTTGTAACTTTAACAATGTGTATCTTTTTCTGTGTTGGACTTTTATTAATTTTTTTTTTAGGAAGTCGACTTCTTATTTAAAAGTGGTTAAAAATTTTCGGGCAAGTTGCGTGACACCTTGTATACGTATGTTATATACGTATACATAGTAATTTTACTTTAAACTAAGAACTTCTATAAATGAATGAATGAAGGATAAATAATTAAAGCCTTCCTCAGTAAAAATGGACATAAAATCGGGTTTTATCAAGGACAACTTTTGATCAGCATGATATGAAGTAGCAATTTGCAGTGTTTCGGATAATTTGACAGAAGATAATTTTCCGTAAGAAATGAGCGGATCCTTTATCTTTCTATAGTATCTTTTTCTGCGTAAAAGAGAGATAATTAGATGGGATTGTGGTCACTGTATAGCTCTCAAGATGGGGGCTCAATCTGCCTGACTATTGAATGACACAGTCATACCAGTCATACTAGTATCAAGGTCTTAAGATACTTCAAGTATCTAAGTTAAATTTTTTAAAGTAACATATAATATCCCAGTTCTGATTATTTTAAAATTGATATTGACATACGATAAAATCATTAACATACCACTTATTTCTTTCCGCTCAATAAAAGAGTTAAATCTTTAATCCCATCATAAATAAAATCATAGGAAAAAACTCAGTTTTTTTTTTGCTTATATCTTACTCTATTTTACTTGCCTTCTACTTTATATAAAAAGGTTGACAAGCAATTAAACGAATTAGCTTTTGAACAAACACTTTTAAATGTCTCAAAGTAATTATTATCTGAAAATATAATCAAATAAGTTTACGAAATAAAGTATAGAATTTACATTTACCTTGAAAATATATCTGTATTGTTTGTATTCGCAAGTGAGATGTATACAGACTTTTATCTAAACAGTACAGGTCTTTCTGACTAATTGCTGCAAGTTTTATTCATTTTCTTTATCCGTTATTGTTGTTGCATAAAGTTTTAATCTAAATTGGAATTCCCTGTCGCCTCGTACGGTTTTATGCAAATTGAAGCTGTTTTTATATCTCATCCGGCCCGCCAGTCTGCAGGATGTACACCGTCAGACAACAAAATCTAAAAATAATTGTTTTTAATTGTAACCGAGTTCGTAAACAGTCGTAATTGAAAATATCCCTTTTGTAATTTAACTTTACAGATTATTTTGTTCGCCTATTTTCTAATAAAACCTGGAGTCGTAGATTCCTATGCAACGAAAATTACATTTTAGAATGCTTAATGTTTCATTGGGAATACATTTTAAAACACCATTGAATCCCTGCACAGCTTTGCTTTTCTTCTTGTTTCTCTTCTACCGAAGTTTGTACCTAGAAAATATTTTAAGATATTGAAAAGCTAAAACCTTATTTTCAAACGGTTACTTAATAGCCGACTTCAAAAACCGCTGCCCAGAAACCACAACGTTGACATCCATATTTCTTATCCAAGTCTCCTCCTATCTAAGTTCCCCACTACCACCCCTACTCCATTATTAAAGAGGATGGCTGATGAAAAAGAAAAGAAAAGAAAGTCTTTGGCCCTTGTACACACGCTAAATTGCATTTTTATTAACCTCCCCACAATAAAATTGTGGGAGGTTACAATTAGTCCAAAATCGAAAATTGAGATAACATCAAATCTTTACGTTTTGAGGTCCCAGGAACCCAAAAAAGTTGTTTTTGAAAAATGTCTGTGTGTGTGTGTGTGTGTGTATGTTGTGTTAGCACGATAGCGGCGAAGCTACCAAACTGATTTGGATGAAACTTTGCATGAGGATTTCTTTAGTGCTCCAGAAGATCTGAAACGGTTTTGGTTGAGATAGGATTACGTTTGGTGCCGTTTTGGCACAACAAGTTGTTTATTTTATGATTACTTACAATTTGTAATCAAACCACTGAAAAGCAGTAAAAATTCCGATTTCAACGATATATCACACTTGCACATTTTCAACATGGTTTCCGTGAAAAAAAATAAAAAACAAAATAACACGCTTCTTGTGTAAGATATATTTTATAGTCTAACCTAACATTCGATAGACTAGTGTCAGAGAACTTATACCACAAAATAATATAGGGCTTTATCTACTCTTTGCAAATTTGCATCCGCAAAGGCTTTTTTTAGAGACTATTGACGGAATCGGGACTGTTCTGATCTGTCGAGAGTGAAATTCTACATCTCAACGCGACATTCCGAACGACTAATTATCTACGGTTAATTACTTATTAACGCGCAAAGGCTGTCTATCTCTTTTCTTGAGGCGGAACGAGATGGACACTCTTCTAACACAAATTCGCGATCGAGAAACGTCAAACGAAAAATTGCAAAAATGTCACTTTTGATTCGTTTGTGCCGAACTGAATTTTCGAATTTCGACATGCAATTTACGATGCGAATCAACTACAAGACTTTCTCTTTCCATCGCTACATAATACGGCCGTCGCGGTATCGTATTTTTTAAAATACGAGTAAATTTAGATGTCGTGTTTTCGACCAAAATTTACCCTCGGATGCCGCAACTCTGAAAACGGTTTTTCATCTGCAAATCGGAAACTGTTAGAGATAGCTCAAAAATAAAAACTCCCAAAGGAAAACTACATAATGTCAGGAAGGTTTTGCCGCACTCGAAATTTTAATGAGACTTTCCGTTTGGGCCCGGTGGGCCTTTCAAGATGACGGTGTCATGCATTTTTTTCATTAAATTTTCGTAACTTCTAAACGGCGACTCCTACGACAAGAAACTACGACCTAACGAAATTGTAGATAATTGAATTACCTAAAGTCTTTTTTTGAATTTTTATGCTGCTCCAAAAATTACCGAGATAAGGTTGGCCAAAGTAGACTTTTTTGAAATTCGTCCAAAATCTCGATTTTTTTCTCTTTAAACCTCCATAACTCTTAAACGGTCCCCCCTGGGCCAAAATACGTTGCCCTAATGAATTTGTAGAGAATTTAATAACCTACAAAAAACTATTTTTTACTTTTTGCCGTAATACAAAAAATAAGGTCGCTACGAGCGATACAAGTGGAAATTTACATTTTCCAAGGAAACGTGTTACTTTCTCTTCTCTTGCGAATATCTGGATAAATATTGGTTTTAGCAAAAAAATGGTAAGGATATATTAGAAAGATAATAAAACGATGATGAATTTCTGTAGGATTAATGGTTTCGCTGCTATATACGTTTCAACACAAAATTTGGATTTTCCCATATGCCCAAATTATATTTGATACTGATTTTTAAAATCTCCGCCAAGTGAAATTTATAGTTTTTTTGCCCTAAAAGCAGTGCAATGTACAGGGTGATATTTTAATAATGACAGAGGTGTTCACTGATTTCGGCTGATAACTCGGGAACGGTTGAAGATATCGAACTGAAATTGGAAACGTAGGTATAAATATTGTAAACGGACGGATTACGAGTGAATTAATAATACACCTACGTCACATGACGTCACAAAAATGAAAAATTATTACAACAGACGAACTGGTACCGATATCGACTTAACGGTTGAAGTTATTGAATTTATATTTGAAATATAGGTGGAAATATTGTAAATGTACGGAATAAAAGTGAATTAATAATACGCCACGTCTACATGACGTCACAAATAAGACAAATTCTTACAACAAGCGAACTGGTACATATATTGACTTAACGATTGGAAACATCCAATTAAAATTTGAAATGTGGGTGGAAATATTGTAGACGGACGCAATAAAAGTAAATTAATAATACACCTACGCTCACAGGACGTCACAAATAAGAAAAATTCTTACAAACTGGTGCAGATATCGACTTAACTATTGGAAACATCCAATTAAAGTTTGAAACGTAGGTGAAAATATTGTAGATGGACGGAATACGAGTGAATTAAAAATACATCTACGTCACATAACATCACAAATAAGAAGAAGTCTTACAGCAGATGAACTGGTACAAATATCGACTTAACGGTTGGAGGCATCGAATTGAAATTTGAAACGTAGGTGGAAATATTGTAAATGGACGGAATAAAAGTGAATTAATAATACACCTACGTCTAAATGACGCCACAAAGAAGAAAAATTCTTACAACAGGTGAACTGGTACAAATATCGACTTAACGATTGCAAACATCGAATTAAAATTTGAAATGTGTGTGGAAATATTGTAGACGGACGGAATACAAGTGAATTGATAATACTCCTACGTCACATGACATCACAAATAAGAAAAATTCTATACAAAGGGCGAACTGATGTAGATATCAATTTAACTATTGGAAACATCCAATTAAAGTTTGAAACGTAGGTGGAAATATTGTAGATGAATGGAATACGAGTAAATTAAAAATACACCTACGTTCTGATGACGCCATCAAAAAATAAAATTCTTATAACAGGCGAACTGATGATGATATCAAAAAAATATTTGTACAAGACGAGTCACGAATTTTTTTTTTTTTTTTTTTAATTACCAAAAATGTCAAATTTTCGGAGAAATGTCACTTTTCAGAAAGATGTCAAATTTTTAAAAAATGTAAAATTTTCAGGAAAATGTCGCTTTTTAGAAAAACGTTAGAAATTCAGGAAAATTTCAAATTTTCGGAGAAATGTCACTTTTCAGAAAAATGTTAAATTTTCGGAGAAATATCACCTTTCAGAAAAATGTCAAATGTTTGAATATAATCAAATTTTCGGAGTAGTCACTTTTCAGAGAAATGTCAAATTTTCGAAAAAATGTCAAATTTTCGGAGAAATGTCACTTTCAGAAAAATGTCAAAATTCAGGAAAATGTCAAATTTTCGGAGAAATGTCACTTTTCAGAAAAATGTCAAATTTTCAGAAAAATGTCAAATTTTATTAAATGGACTCAAAGGAAAATTCCCAAATAATACTACGGGTCCATCTGTGGTATAAGTTCTTTGCTAGTGTGTTAAAGCGTGCAGACTGTATGCTGAGTATTTTTGACGTGTCAGGTGCATCGAGAGATTACAAGTTTTTCCGACGTTTATAAAGTCCACGGATGGTGTGAAGGCCTTCCTGAACCGCTGACAAGCACTACAAGTGTAAGCAACCCCACCGGAACGCTTTCGGTGAGTTTTTTCCACTTTAAAAGTGACAGTGACATTATATTTTAAAAACTATTTCCGCTACTTCCGGCATCCCGCCGGAAATTCTTCCGGCAACATAATCTAAAAATAGTGCTACATAACCTAAAAACAATTTAAGACATTGGTACCAACCTAAACATTTTTCAAAAGCCAAATTCCCCAGAGAAACATTGGAACCAAAAATTTGACAACTATCACTTCCCCGACTGATTTAGTGAAAAATCGGTCGAGGCCAAAAGATAAAACAAAATATATCAACGCAAACTTAAACGATCCACCATGAACACTACCCTGGCCACATCTGGCAGGGAAGCTGCCCACCAAGAGTTATATGGTTTTTTCCAAAGATGGCCATCCCTGCTATCCATCCCATTACCAACGAACAGGTTTTTTCGTTTAGTTGTTTCCCATATCAATAATCAAAATTATTAAGTGCTCTTGCCTACGAACGTTTTTATAGTGTTGTGTTTATTTTTATATTAATTTTAAGTCCATGTGGACACATTATAATTTTAACCTAGTTTTTAAGCCTGCCTACAGAAGACAGGAGCTACTTTTCTATTTTTCTCCAAGCCAAACCGGACCTACTACGTCCATCCTCACACCCAGCGGTGTTCACCGTGGTTGTCTGGCTGGCTCCGGATTAGGATCTGATGAAGCATATATTTGTATTAAAACAATTAATAAAATATTAATGTTGTGCAGACTATAAATTTAACACGCAAGTTCTTAGGTCCAAATCCCACCGAACGCAAAACTTTTTTTTCTGATTTAATATGAAAAAAATATCTCAAGTTAATAAATATAATTAAATGAGATCGTTCATATTGTTTAATGCTCTTTTGGGCTTCAAAGATTCACCGGGTGGGGAGGTTCCAGCCGCTTTTTTTTACTCCCTTTACTAATGGGGTGGGGATGGTAATGAGGGAGGTAGTGGTGGTGGCTGTTGCGAAAAAAATTATTAAACCTTAGCTTATTGTACATACACTAAATCCCCATTTTATGGACTCTTACTTGCTTTACCCATTTACCCTAAACCCTTCAACGGAATAAGATCCCAGCAAATCCTGACAATTTGTCAACAACAAACGAAATACATCTACACTATACATCTACCATACCTGACTGACTTTATGAGAAGTACAAGGATCAAGAAAGTTATTCCCCAGAAAATAACTTCAACAGATTCATTTAAGTTTGACCGAATCAGAAGCATAATGCATCAATAAATTAAAACCTAAAACTACTTCGAACTTGATAATATACATGCATTTATAATAAGAAACTGTGCTAATGTAATTCTCTCTGTAATTTAGCTTTAAAAACACACATTTTCAAGTAGCTGAAAAATATATATTTTTTTGCTGGTGTGGGAGGGGAGCAAATCCATTATGGACACCCAGCCTCTATCACGACGGGTAGTGCATAACTCTAACCGAGCTAAAACCCCTCCAGGATAGTGGCCTCCCTGGTCTTCAGTGTTTCCTCGTATCCTGGACCTGCTCTCGCTTACCGTCAGAATATCAGTTAGGTGTTCAAAATGATCAGCCTCCGCAGAGATGTCCTCTCCTTATTTCTCTACTTCGTTGAAACGATTAAGTGTTCATGTTTCTTTCGTCTACTTGACTGATGTTGTCATGTCCTCCGTATTCTTCTGATTGTAGCATTCTCAACACCATGTCACCGGGTGTAACTAGGCCGCCTAGCCTATCTATGACGAGAAGCCTTTGTTCTCTCCATCTGCTACACCGGAACACGGTATGCTCCGCGTCGTCTATTTCCCCACGGAACATGCATTCTAGATCCTCGATCTTTCCGATGTAAACGTACTCTGCAAGACATCCATGCCCTGTTAGGGCCTATGTAAGGTAGTACCCAACCTCCCCGTGTCCTCTCTCCACCCATCTTTTAATATCTGGAATGAGTCTTCTCGTTCATCTTCACTTACTCGAGGTATTCCATCTCTCCTGCCACCTCTGATAGAGATTGTCGTTGACCCCCTTCCTACCAATTCCCTCGTAGATCTCCCACGTTCCTTTTGCTGGGAGGTCGGCAGGGGGATCCTTGCCACTATTAGCACTGCCTCGTAGGAGATCGTCCTGTAGGCACTATACACTCTCAGTATCGCACATCGCTGTACCCTGGTCAGTCTTCTTCGCATTCTTTCCACTGCCATCGCACTTAGCCAAACTGAAAAATATCTTGAATTACACCGGTTTTTAAAAGACAATCAACAGAGGTAATCAGTCCACTTAATATGGCTAATTTAAGCTACTGTCAAGTATAATCCCAAGCAATTTAGATTCAGACTAGTGAAACAAAATAAGTGATTATTTATTGAAGTGTTGGGGAGATTTAGATAAAGGATTCAATATTACAAGGTAAAAAAAAACACAGAAAAGGGAAAATAAATAAAACTAAAAAAAGTTACGAAAAATACTATAAGGTCAAAAAATGTAAAAATGGTGAATGTAAAATAAATAGAAAATAAAATTGAGAAATTCTTTCTTTTGTAATTTTAATATTGTTCTTAGGAGATCGAGGTGAGTACTACTTTTCCTAAAATTTTCATTAAGTTTCAAATTAGAAAATTGCAACTAGCAACTGTGTCAGGTATTTTCAATACGTCTAAGATACATGCGCAAGATGCAAGGTCTGTGTATTTTTTGTTTATTAATATATTAGAGCAGAATAATCGTAATGAGTCACTAGGGTATCTAATATTTCTGTTGTATACTATTCTGATAATCCATTTTTTTGCATTGTATTTAAATGACAGTCAGGCAGCTTTGAGGTTTCTTGCATCAAACAAGGTGACCTCTAAGCTGATGCTGAATAGGGATTGCAATACCGGTTAACCGGTTAACCGGTTAGCCGGTTATTAGGACAAAAAACACATGATGATAATTACCGGTTATTTTAATTTTTTTACCGGTTATTTCGATAAATTCTGAACTTACGATATGTCACGTATTCAACGTTTCTATTTATGTCAGTGCCTAGTATTCACTAAATATAGAGTGACTGTCCCAACACTAAGCACTTTTAACAATAAATAAATAATATTGTAAAAAGTAAAATACAAACACCAAGCTCTAATACAAGAGAGACATTGACAATATCTTGCGATAGGAAATTGAATATTTCACTGCCGCAAATATCCGTGGAATACATTTAGAATCATGCTATTACCAATTCTTATTAACTTATCGACCCACCAATATCGATTGATGAAGGGCATCTTCAGCTGGTGGTATTCTATGCACCAATATCAGATGACTGACAGATATAGCTTTTAAAAAATATTGTATTTTTAGATTAGGTATTTAGTAAATGCCCTATTTGAGTTTATGTTTATAACTTTTGTTATTTACAGAATATTTATTTATTTAAATTTATTTCATTTTTATTTTTTCCTTTTGATAAAAAACCTTTTTTCTACGATTGTGCTGAAAGTCAAATTTTCTAACTTCAAAATGACTGCAGAAAATATCACTTTGCCACACGCCTTAATTACATCTTCACACACCGGAATAAAATAGTGTGTTTATTTCAAAGAATTTTATATTACTTACTGAATTGCAATTACAAAGTCAAATTCTCTAACTACAGAATGACTGCGGAAAATGTCACTTTAAATAAAATCTGACAGGCAGCAAATTTAAAATTTTGGAAAGACTTTAAAAAAGTGAAACAACTTCACAACCGTGGACAAAATAGTATGTAACACACATGTGGCAAGCTTCATTGCAAAACTCGTATGATAGGAACACTCGATGCGCTCGTGTTCCTGCTTTCATACATCGTTTTGCAATGAAGCCCTTGCCACACTTGTATTCCAATCTACTATTGTTTGTTCATTATATTAAATATACGTATATAAAAATGTTTTTTGTTGAATTTAGATGATTTTGTACGTACATAGAAAAAGGCAATTGCCATTTTCGCCACCCTAATCATTCATTCTAAAAATTACCGGTAAATACCGGTTAACCGGTTCTTTACATTTTTATTTACCGATTTACCGGTTATTAAAACTTCCGGTAAATTGCAATCCCTAATGCTGAACTGTCGAAACATTCTGATTGAGCTGTGTGAACACGACTCAGTTAAACTTATATGGGTACCCGGACACAGCGGCGTCGAGGGCAACGAAGAAGGAAACCGTTTGGCCGAAATCAAAATTGATGAGCAGGGGAGAGAAAATCTTAAAAAAAAATTTTCACCGAAATAAAAATTGCAAACTTAAGTCTTAAATTTCCAACTTTTGCCCAACTTTTGAAAAGTCTGACAAAGTTGGTGGGATGATAATAATAATAATAATAATAATAACGCATTTTGTACATGCGGGTGCTTCACGCAGTTGAACCGGTTTACAAACGGATATATGAGCAACGAGGGTCGAAGAGAGGTGTAGCTGGCTGCAAGGAGAACCTGCT
Source organism: Rutpela maculata (assembly GCA_936432065.2). Taxonomy (NCBI): domain Eukaryota; kingdom Metazoa; phylum Arthropoda; class Insecta; order Coleoptera; family Cerambycidae; genus Rutpela; species Rutpela maculata. The sequence goes on along the minus strand of OW386285.2, from coordinate 137,407,513 downwards.
GATTGACAGATGTATCACGCAGGACTCCGTGCAGTACAAGCTGAACCTCTCCATGGCCTGGATCGACTACTGCAAGGCATTTGACATGACATCTCATGAGCTTATTTTACACTTGTTCCAATATCTTGCGGTACCCGGTCCCGTAGTGAGATGTTTTACTATAACATCCGGTAATGATAGAGTCCAGATGAAGCCGGTATCGTTCAGGGGAGTATTTCAGGGAGACTCTCTCAGCCCCCTTCTGTTTTGCATCTCACTACTGCCATTATCCGTTTCGCTCCGAAAAACCCGTGGATACAACTGCGGTACCCCCGGCGATAGAAGGCATAAGGTCACTCATTTGTTTTATATGCCTCCAGAGAAAGGGACCTACACCAGTCCCTTAGGGAGGTACAGGAGTACACGCAAGCTGTCGGTATGGAGTTCGGGTTGGACAAATGTGCACTGGTCCATCTCAAAAGAGGACGATGCGGGGACTACGGAGAGGACGCGCAGCTCGTAGATGGAAGCATCTTACATCATCTAGATGCCGGAGAGTCGTACACTTACTTGGTTGCCGAGCAACGCACCACCCAAGAAGTAAGTGTAGTGAAAAACGCTCTCCGCGGCAAGTATCAGCACCGACTCAGACAGATCTGGTCTTCAGAACTGTCGGGGAAGTACAAGGTGGCTGCTACCAATATGCTTGCCATTCCAATCCTTCTCTACTCCTTTGGAGTGGTGAAATGGAGCCGATAGGAGTTGCGTCAACTCGATGTAGGAACCCGCAAGAAGATGCATCTCAATAGGAGTTTGCATCCTAAATCGTCCGTTCCACGGTTATACCCCCCACGACATCGGGGAGGCCGTGGACTCTTGAGTTTGGAGAGTCTCCATAACAGGATGGCTATCAGGAGTTCTGATACCCTCCTCTGTATGGTCCGGGACCATGTATAGAGGTCCCTGATGTCAGCTGCAGGGCCTGCCGCAGGGCGCCAGAGACTTGAATGCACTTGTTTTCCGCTTGTCCGACATATGCAGTCTCTTCCTATATCCAGAGGCACGACGGAGCATTACGAGTGCTTTATTATCACTTAAGGCACTCGTATGGGATAGACGAGACACCAGTGCTGCCTTATGCTCCGGGGGATATTGAGTCCGTTGTGGGAAATGAGAAGTGTCTAATTTATTGGAACTACTCTTTTCCCACAGTCAGGCAAATACAAGCCAACAAGTCTGACGTAGTCCTCCTCGACCACCAACTCAAGACAATGTTTATCGTGGAGTTCTCGGCTCCCGCGGAGAACAACATTGTCTTGAAGGAGGAGGAAAAACGGACAAAATATCGAGATTTGCTCTTCGAACTCCGCAGACTCTACCCAGACCATACTGTTAAGATAGTGGTACTGATTATAGGAGCCCCCGGTGGAACGAGACACACACTGCTTTCAGAACTTAAGATCATACCGGCATACCGAAATTCGGCAGAGGTCTTAGCCGGCAGAATACAGAAGGCCGTCATCCTCGGTTCATTACGTCTGCCTATTTGATTTAAAGTGATCGGCAAATTTTGTTAAAGAAGTTTATACATTAGATATAGCTGTTTCAAAAGTAAGAATTATCATCCGCAAACATTATTAGAAAATTGTCAAAGAAACTAGGCATCATTAATATAAAGTAAAAATAGTAAAGGCCCATGAACTGATCGTTGTGGAACTCCAAGCTTAATATTCAGTTTTTCCGATTTAATTCCATTAAGTTCTACTACTTGAGGTCTATTTGTGAAGTAGGATATCACCCATTCATTTACTTTGCCTCTTAAACCGTATCTGGTCAATTTTTCAATTAATATTTTGTGATTTACTAGATCAAAAGCTTTGCTTAAATCCATGAATAGGCCTATACATTTTTTATTTTGATCTAAATTTTCATATAAATTATTTAAAAATGCCATTATTGCAGTTTCAGTGGAACGATTCTTTCTGAAACCGTGCTGTGAATCAGAAATAATATTATGTTGTGTTGCAAATTCGACAATACGGTTGAACATGATTCTTTCTAATATTTTATAAATAGTTAAGAGTAGAGCAACAGGTCTATAATTTTCAGATAATGTATTATCTCCTTTTTTATATAAAGGAAAAACTCTTGCTGACTTCAGAACAGATGGAAACGTTCCTTTCGAAGGTGACAAATTTATTAAAAATGTAAGTGGAACTACTAAGTAGTTCACTGACTATTTTATCAAATTAGTGCTCAAATTATCAAGGCTGGAAGAATCGCTGTTCTTCAATTTCATTATAATATTATATATTTCTGATTCTGAAGCTGGTTCCAAAAAAGAGTGGGATAATTTGATTTTAGATCAAAATTGATTTTAGTAATATTTTCATCTAGGTCATCATTTAGTTTAGCTGGCAGATCTATAAAATACTTATTTAGGTGTCGTGTGAGATAGGGATCAGTTACCAAATTATTATTAATTTCTGTTTCATTAATTTTATTTTTAGGCTTTTTGTTATTCAAGTTGTTATTTATAATTGACCAAACAGCTTTAGATTTATTGTTAGCTTCAGAATAAATTGAATCATTGTACATTTTTTTAGCAGCAACTATTACTTTTTTGTAAATATTTTTATATTTATTGTAAACAGTATTATCATTTGGATCATTTGTTTACGTCTTTATTTGATGTAATAGTTTCAATTTTTGTGATGATATTTTCATACCTCGGCTTACCGATCCATTTTTTATGTTTATTTTATTTTTTATTTTGACAAAGGGCAAACAGATATTGTGATAATAAATTAATGCATTAATAAAGTTAGCAAATCCATCTTCCGACATTACTGCGTTGTATATATCATTTCACGACTCATTGCCTAGGTTATAAAAAAAATTGTTTATAATTCTCTTCATTATAGAGCCTGGTATATTTATATGCTATGTTATTTTCTGATGGTATAAGAAATTCATATTGCAGTATTTGAGATGTATAATCTGATATACCATTTTCTATAACATGACATGTTGATTTATAATATGTATCACAAAAATGTGTACAAATGTAATCAATACAAGTGGCAGAATTATAAGATATTCATGTAGGTTTATTTATTATCATATTTACATTGTAATTCAGTAATATTACGGTTCAAATTGCGATATATCCGACAAAATTCATAAAGTTTTGAAAATTGGTGGAAATAATCAGGACAGCATATGTAATAATAAACCGAAAAGTTCCCACCCCTAAATTGTGTGCTTCATCCCCTACGACATAGTATTCACCCCAATTTTCGCTTTTTTAAAATTATCCATGAAATGGTGCATTTTACGACAAAAATACCTATGTACAAAAGTGTTCTACGGGAAATTCTCTACAAAAAAGGTTTTTAGACCATTTTTCCTCAAACGAATAGTACGTTAGTAAATCAGGGCCGTAATTAGCGCAAGTCATATAATTCGTTATCTATTTACCATCACCGAAATGTTCGGTGTTACTATGCAGCACATCATTCCGTGACGCTCAAAGCTACCGATTGGGGGTGGAAAAAAGTTGGCGGTATATTAATCCCAATAATGACTATAAAAGAACCAGCTCCCGAATCTGTTTTAACGCTTATTTCATGTTCATGTAAATTAGGGTGCGAATGCAGGTGTAGTTGCAGAAGAGCAGGCTTGCGTTGCTCTACAATGTGTTATCATTGCCATGGACAATCATGCTTGAATGTTGAATCTGTGGAAGACGACCAAGATTTAAAATTAACATTTGATAATTAGTGGATTAGGCCTACAGGGGATATCACTTTAAAAAAAACGCGCCAAGTACTTTACCTCTAGTGTGGTGTGGAAATAAGTACAACATGGTCTTTTTATAGAGGTGAGGGGGTGGAAGTTGTATATTTATTAAAATTGTAAATAAATTTTAGTGCCTACTGCTATTTTAAGCGTTAAACGTTAAACTTTAAGGTAGATCGTACTGTAGAGAGTGCTAGTCGGAACCAACCCTTATGTTTGCGCCATATTTCCCACGTTATTATTAATTTTAGGAAAAAAGTGTAAAAACCTTTTTGATAGAGAATTTTCCAAGGAACAATTTTGTATATAGGTATTTTTGTCGAAAATTACACCGTTGCCGAGATAATCTAGAAAAACTTAAAATGGGGGTAGAAAGGACGTCCTGGGGGATGAAGCACACTATTTAGGGATGGAAACTTTTTGGTTTAGTAATCCTTATGCTATTCCCAACATACCCACCAATTTTCAAATCTTTATGAATTTTGTCGGAATAAAAACGTAATATCTCTGAACTATTGTATGTTTGTAGCAGATCACATAGCTCAGTTTTCTCTGTTGAATTTGGGAGGTAATCGATATTTAAATCCCCACATACTATAACATCATCATTACTAATAATTTTATTTAATACATCATCTAATGTTGACAAAAAAAATGTTAGCCTGTGGTGATCTATATATTACTAAGAGTTTTACTGAATAATCACAAATTTTAATCTCAACGCCAGCTAATTCAATATCCTTTTCGATTGATGATTCAAGTACATATGTAAATCCTTTGATTTTAAATTCACTATAATTTTTATGAAATATGACTACACCGCCGTTATTACTTTTAGTTCTACAAAAAATTGTTTCTCTAGTGTAACCATTTCTTTTTATTGAATCGATTTCTGATAATTTAAGCCAGTGTTCTGTCTACATTGTGTAATTTCAGATACAATTCATGTTCCTCAATTTTGTTTCCGATACACTGAATATTTTGATGTAATATTTTTAGTGTCTTTGTTTGTCCTGTTTCATTAAAATTAGATTTGTTTATAAGATTATCATTTATTGATTGCCAGACACTTGTTTAATTTTCTGTTTTTGTGTTTCCAATTTTTTTTAAATATACAGCACATGAGTTATCAAAAATAGAATAATCAGTATTTAAATTAAGGTTAAACTTAGAATTTACCTCTAAACAATTCGCACATTTCATAATATCACTTTGACAATCGTCTGTTTTATGATCAGCACCACAGCACTTTAGGCATTTTTCTTCTCTTTCACATTTTTCCGCATGATGATTGAAACCTCCACATTTAAAGCATCTAAAGACTCCAACGTATTCAAAAATTCTACACCTTGACCCGTTAATACATAAGTTCTTTTCATCTAATATCTTTTTAAATATTAAGGGATCACATTCTACTATGGCCATATACTTCGTTCTCATTTTTTAAAACACTTTTACTTCCATTTTAAAGAAGTCATGCTGTATGTTCATGTTTTGCTTTTTTATACAGTCTAATAAATCGTCTTTTTCATAATATTCTTCAATGTCTACAATTTTTATGCAGGGATTCTTTAAATCACGAGCTGTGATTTGATAATTTTTGGTTAGTTTCTTTTCAGCTGCTTTTTAAATTTTTTCCTGTTGTTTCTTTTTTTGCATTTTATTACCACTCCATCTTCCTTAATATTTTTCAATTGAGTGATGTCAACTTCAAGTGTGATTGGTTTAAGACCCCCGGCTACGGCTTATGTGAATTGATTATTTTTTCAAAGAATTTGTAGAAGATCTCGATAAACTTTTAAATAAAAAAAAAAACATCAATTTCTAATCCATAAACATTTTAGTATTAGGTTTTAACAACATAATGCAAAAAGTTTCATTAAAGTTGATTCATAGGAACCGGGTTCCTAGGTATAAATCTAACGGTACTCCACTAATAACAATATTATTAGTATATCACCATCTCTGTCTAACGCTAAATATTCATATACTATACATCTTATAGTACAATATAAGTGAAACAGAAATGAGATAAGGTTATTTATAATGCACCACACAGATAAGGCATATAATAAATGATAAATATTGGCCATCGCGTCGCGTCGATATAAAAGGGCCAAAGTAAAATAAGATTTAGAAGTCTTCTGACTGTTCGACAAAATGTTCTCAAAAGTTCTATTTGTTTTCGTTATATTTAGCATTTCTGTGATAAATAAGGCTAACGGGAAGATCTATTCTAATTGTGAACTTGCTAGAGAATTACAGAGAAATGGCATACCTCGACATCAGATAGCTGACTGGGTTTGCCTAGCCGTGCATGAGTCAAATTTAAACACACAAGCTATCAACCACAGTTCCGGCGATTATGGAATATTTCAAATTAGTCGAATATATTGGTAAGTATTGTATTTTTACCTAATTTTTAATAGTAGCCCAGCATTTTCATCTGTAAATTTATTTTGCCGAATCGGCACATTTTTAAAACCATAAATATTACTCTTAGAAAAAAAAAATCATATCGTTGTGTTAGCATAAAATTCTGAATGATTTTAAAAATGTTTGTCGTATGTCCATCTGTCTACCCGTCTGTCTGCCTGTTTCTACATCCGTTAAGTTTCTTGTAAGCACAATAACCTAAGAGAGAAAGTCCGATTTTATTGAAATTTGGGCAGTAAGTTTGTGTTAGTTAGAGAATGAACTCTATAGATTTTGAAAAAATCGATCAGTAAATATAAAGCTTATGAAACGCTTTATGAGAAAAATAGAGGTGAAAAGTGTTGTAACCGTTAATAAAACTGTAGGTTCAAGTGTCATACTTGCAATTTTAACCATATCCCGATGATACAATCTTTATTGTTGAAACGTTGGTTGGTATACTATGCAGTGCTTTTGTGTTTATAAAATCATATCAAAGGTGTTACAACACTCTTCACGTGCATTTTCTTCATAAAATGTTTCATAACCTTTATATTTACTGAATTTTTTTCAAGATCAAAAGGATTCTTCCTCTAGCTAGCACCAACTTACTGCCCAAATTGCAATAAAATCAGACGTTTTTCTCTTAAGTTATCGTGCTCAGAAAAACGTGACAGAGAGACAGATGGATAAACGGACAGACTGAAAAAACAGACGTACATGCGACGGACATTTTAAAGTTATTTAAAATTCTAGAACCAACAAATATGAATTTTATGTTTACGGTTTTAGAAATGTGGCGATCAAATGCAATTTTCGTATTGCCGAAGATTATAATACGGAAAAAATGTACATCGCATTTTTTTATAGAGAATTGTAAACGCTTTATTTTTGATAGAAAGCATAACTTCGATATTGCTAATAGCTAGTTAGCGAGATATAAGCAAAAACTTAATTAAAGCGCCATTTTTCCAAGATGGCTACTCGAGCGCAAGAGATAGAGTTTGACACTTCTAGTATGTTTAATAGTGGGATTTACTTAACATCTTTAGCAAGTTTTAAAACTTTATCAGTTTTTTTCCTTTAATTTTCGCTATTCGACTGGAGTATACGCATATTTTAAATACTTAGTCCTAATAAAATATGATTATTTTTGTAGGTTGAAAACTCAACCAATTAGAATATTGAAACATTATTTGAGTGGATTTTTAAATGTTTGCCTGGATACTGAATAATCTCGATGCTTTTATTAAAGCTAGAATAAATATATTATACGTATTCAGGGTGGCCCACCAAAATCGAAACGGGCGTGCTTTCTTCTTTTGGTAAGCGCTCGGACCCGTCGATTTTATCATCAATGGCGACACTTTTATTGGATATTGTCGACCGTGCTACTTCAACCCTTGAGCGGTGGTAGGACCCATTCTTGAAATTTAAAGCGGCAGGTAGGGCCACGCAGCACACAGTTTTAAAGTCCATTAAATTCTCTTTATTTTTAAATTTGAACTAATAATTTTCGGGAATATGAAGAATATCGCAAAAACAAAACAGACGTGTTTAATCCAGTCAAAATAGACAAAAAAAAATCCAAACGTCGGAAAAATTCCGATGGGTTTGAAAATATATACAGACTTTTAAATCATCATTTTAAAAAATATATCAAAAGTCCCCATTGATTTGACCCGTGCTGAAAATTTTATTCAAGGTCAAAAGTGCAAAAAGGAGTTTTTAAAACAGTTTTTCGTAAAAATAGTTGATATAAAATTTATAGAGCATGGGATTCTCTACAAACAATATTCCCACACTTTTTTTCGTATAAATGATTGTTCGTGAGTTATTGCGATTTAAAAGATTGTAAATATTAATATGCACTCATATGCGGCATGTATACGTCACTCCTATTAATAAGATAATTTACTTTTTTAAACTTGGTAAAGATGAAATAGCAACAAAAATATATTCCTCACAAAGTTTCACCTCCTATCTAAAATGTAAAGCTTGTATCTTATTACTTCCACATCCAGTAGAAGCATAGTAATGACAAAAAAAATTTTGAAAATTTTTATTGTTTAAATAGGCTTAGAATGTCATGTAACGTCGAGATTTTAAGTTTAAAAAATTTCTGTCTGTCGATCTGTTTGTAACTTTTCTTGTGCGCACGATTACTCTAGAACCGTTTAAGATATTGACTTGAAATTTGGTACACGTGTGTATTTTAACGTGATCTGAAACTAGATTACATTTTTATCTTATGTCGTTGAGGGTAAATGGTGTAAATAGATAAATCAAGCAAGTAACGGTCCATAAAATTGTTATTTAGTACATACAAGAGAAGCTATAGGCTTTCAAAAAAATTTTTGGGATTAGCCACTCCCATTACCACCCCACCCCATTATTAAAGGGGATGAAAAATATTGTGATTTAGTGTGTGTACGAGAATCAAAAAACCTCGAAATATTTTTTTTATTTCATCCACCCCCTTTACCACCCCCCCCCTATCATCACCACCACTTCACTACCGATGTGGCATATCGTTTATGAGTTTTTGAGGTTTTTCAAATACTACATTATTAAAGTTCCATAAACAATTAATTCCACATACAAAATTTTTTCGTTGTGAGAGACTTGAATGGAAAATCTGGATGTGGAAGTAGTGATTACTTGTTGATGAATTGTTTTATATTATGATTTGTTTATTTTTAAAAGTATTATATTTTCTTAAATTCATGCAAATTTCAAGTCAACCGGTGAAGTATATTACGCTTGTGGTCCGACACAAATTCATCCCTTTGGTTTTTGATGGCATTTGTCCCGCTAGAAGACTGGCAGATTAGGTTATTCTTAGATTATATACTATAAAGTATTAGTATAATTTCAATGATAATAAATTTAAGTCAAACATTCCGTTTTTTTGATATAATTGTTCAATTGTTCAAGTGGCAGACGCTGTTTCGGATATTTCATGTCCATAAGTCATAATAAAAATTCATCATTAATGCTTTCAGTCGACGACTTTATTACTTCCACATCCAGTGGAAATATAGTAGACAAAAAATTTTTAAAAAATTTTTGTTGTTCGAATAGGCTTGCTTAGAATGTCATGAATCGTCGAGATTTTAAGTTTGAGCAAAAAAAATCTGTCTGTCGGTCTGTCTGTCTGTAAATTTAGTACACGTATGTATTTTAACGAGATCTGGAACTAGATTATATTTTCATCTTATTCCGTTGAGGGGTAAATTGGGGTAAATGGGGGTAAATAGGTAAATCAAGCAGGTGAGAGTCCATAAAATTGGCATTTAGTATACACAAAAGAAGAACTGTGGTTAAGTGTATTTACAAGAACCAAAGGCCTCAAAATATTTTTTTACTTCATCCATCCCCACTACAACCCCCCTATCACTACCCCCAACCCACTACCGATGTGGGATATCGTTTTATGGGTTTTTGAGGTAGACGATTTCAAATATTATATTATTAAAGCTCCAGAAACAATTATAGACTAGGCACGTTTTCAAACAAGAACAATGCAAGAAGCATTTCATGTAACAATTGGGAAAACAACGTTTTTAGGGTATTTCGACCCCGCTGAATATGAATCTGCCTGTTGCCAAAGCGAAATTTGGACCGGAAGTCCGGTATCCAAGATGGCGACCAAAACTCTGTTGCCCTATATCTCCTTTGTCCATCCCCACTACAACCCCCCTATCACTACCCCCAACCCACTACCGATGTGGGATATCGTTTTATGGGTTTTTGGGGCAGACGATTTCAAATATTATATTATTAAAGCTCCAGAAACAATTATAGACTAGACACGTTTTCAGGCAAGAACAATGCAAGAAGCATTTCATGTAACAATTGGGAAAATAACATTTTTAGGGTATTTCGACCCCGCTGAATACGAATCTGCCTGTTGCCAAAGCGAAATTTGAACCGGAAGTCCGGTATCCAAGATGGCGACCAAAACTCTGTTGCCCTATATCTCCCTTGTCCGTTGGCTTAAAATAATGATCTAAACGTCTGCTTAGAGGTTTTCTCGGATGCCAAACACATTGCAATGCTCAAAATTTATTAAGGACTTAGGAATCTGGATCAAAAAGAAAAAAGGACCAAATAGGGACCAAATAAGGGCTAAAGATGTATGATTTGTATAATTTTCCATGTTTTATTTTTAAAAAATGCAATACATACATTAACGCTTTACGTAATAAACAAAAAAATAAGTTAGATTCGTCATTAACATAAAAGAAAATTTGTCTAACGTGTAATACGACTTTGACTAGTCTCTTGATTGGAAATCAAATATTTAAAAAAAATATATATCAAACATTTACTGACATGTCTTGAACTTCTTGTTTAGAATCCCAGAAATCATTTCTGACTTTCTTTTTCCCACTGACGACTGCAGCTTGCCTAATTGCGTCCTCTTCTTATTGGCTTCTTTTCTAACTGATTCGGCTCCTTCAACCATAGCTTGAACCAGTGCTACCTCTTGTACTTTGATGTTGCCTTTTTTAAACACTCGGTAGCCTCTCTAGTATGACATCTGTTGTCTCCTTCTTCTTTTCTTAGCGCCTGCAATTTCACCTCACCTTCGGAGAGGAATTTTCTATCACTTTCCATTTTTTGTCGTGCTATTCCTCAGCTTGGTGCTTTTCCTTTTCCTCTTTTTTCTTGTGGGCATCATCTTCCTTCCTTTTTTTCTCGGTCTCTAAGTACATTCCATAAGAGCTGTAAGCACCACAAGCCAAAGTCAATAGTTGTTATTGGAACAAGAGATGGTTTATTGTCGAACAATTTAAGCCCCGATTTAACTGCATTTGTAGCATTCAGCATATATGCACCCAGTGATGCCCTTCCTTCCGTGAGCGTCTGCCCAGTGCTAGTGGACACACGCTTAACAGAACCGTTGCCATGAGAAAGGGCGAGAGCAGCGATTACAATCTGGCGTAACCTAGGATACTCTAAATCACATGAAAGAGTTCTCCTGTCCTAAAACTGGGCCCAATGCTCGTCAACTCTATACTCTGTTTCAGTATTAATTTCAGTCTGACCCCACTCATCCGCTAGCGTATCTAGGGGCACACTTAGGGGAAGGACTCGAGCAACATCGTAGATGTGGGTTTTGCTAGGGTGCGCGTTTTAAAATGCTCATTACGGTTTTTTAACAAATGATCCGTGTTCAAATGTAATTATTGATGTAGTTCGTGAAAATAGGGACTTTGGGGACCATACTTTGAAATTATGGACTTTTTAGGGACTTTGCCGAAAATAAGGACCAAGTCCATAAAAAGGGACCTCGCCTCCCCTACCTTCAGTAACACAATTTTGTTACCAAATTGTATTTCGGAAGGGGTCAAATATTACTTAAAAACACGTAACACACACACACACACACACACACAGTAGTACACATTCAACCACTAAAAACTATATATGTGACAGATTTTACACTCCAAACACAACAAAGTTTCGGCGGCCATCTTGGGCGCCATCTTGGAACCCATGCACTCCAAACTTAAGGTAAGTAAATGTTGAGCTTTGCAATGTGTTTGGCATCCGAGAAAACCTCTAAGCAGACGTTTAGATCATTATTTTAAGCCAACGGACAAGGGAGATATAGGGCAACAAAGTTTTGGTCGCCATCTTGGATACCGGACTTCCGGTCCAAATTTCGCTTTGGCAACAGGCAGATTCGTATTCAGCGGGGTCAAAAAACTCTAAAAACGCTGTTTTCCCAATTCTTACATGAAATGCTTCTTGCACTTTATAGAGATGGATTTCCTACTTATGGGCCACTCTATTATTTCCATATACAAAATTTTTTTTACATGTAATAATTGGTTGCGATACTACGCTTGCCTTTTAAAAAAAGGTAAAATAAAAGTATTTAAATTAATGGAAAGACGATTTAATTGATTGCGCTGAAGTACTTACAAAGATGGACTCTTCTCCAGATATCATTCTCGCTAAAGGAATTTGTTTTCTTCTTGTCATGTACGGAGCTTCAAAAAAATTGATTCTGTAGACCACTATAGATATTTGAGTGAAAAGTACACGGCATAATAAAGTTGTACAGTTAACCTGCCTTTCTCCAACATCCGCTGCTGCTTATCAGCATTTATATCGAGTCTACTATCAAGTCCAAGTGTGGCTGGGTAACGAACTGGATCCTGATAATAGGGAACGGTATCAGTCAACAACTGTTTAAAATCATAATTGTGAATGCAAAAAAGTTGGACTATTTTATTCAATAGTATGTGGGAATTGCTGAGGCCAATCTTTCTCCAACATTGACTCCTATACAACAGATGATGGTTTCGATATAAATGGAGAAATATTAGATCCATGTTGCTTCTTATAACAATCAACAGAAATCCTAAAACCAGAGGAGGAAGAAGAAGAAGAAGAAAGTGCAACTGCTGATATAGAATTTGAGAATATATAATCAGACCATTATTATTATTTTTTTTTAATCAATAATAAAGTATTCTTGTTTCACCATAACACCATTTATTAAATCGATATAAATCTATTATTTAATCAGGTCAGATTATGTATTGTACTTACAGGAGATACCACGTAAATGTTCCAAGCACTCTACCTCGAAGGTGGTGCGGGAAAGAGTGCATATTATGAAAAATACGGATTTTGCAATTTTTTTAAATCGCGTAAGAATCATTTATATGAAAAAAAGTGTAGGAATATTTTTAGTAAAAAATCGCATACTCTGTAAATCTTATATGAATTATTCTTACGAAAATCTTACCATTTAAGAGCTATTTTTTTTGCACCTTTGACCTTGAATAAAATTTTCAGCACGGGTCGAATCAATGGGAACTTTTCATATTTCATTTAAAATGGTAATTTAAAGGTTTTTATAAATTTTCAACTCCATCGGAATTTTTCTGAGGTTGAATATTTATTCTGACTGGACTAGTTTTCTGTTTGTCTGATCATTGTTCCGAAAAATGCTCAGACCCGTTTATTTTATTATCTAGGGGGTCATTTTTATTGGGTATTGTCGATCGCATCTCTTCAACCCTTAGGCGGTGGTAGGACCCAACGCAATTTCTCGAATACTATCATTTTAAATTTAAAACATAAGAATTGAACTTTTAAATGACGTACTGTTGTACTCCCTGTCATTTAAAATTTTAGGGGTGGGTCCTACCACCGCTTAAGGGTGAAGTGGCGCGATTGACAATACTCAGTACAAGTGCCCCCATTGACAATAAAATCGATGGATCCGAGCGTTGATCATGCAAGCAGAAAACATGCCTGTTTCGTTTTCGGTAGGCCAGTGGGACATTTCAAACTTTTAGGTGGACCAAATTCTACAAATTTCTAAACAGGCTCAAAAGAGTTGCTAGAAAATCGTAAAAATAGTAAAAATTTAGGAAATAAAGGGGTGGTTTTTGAGAGGTTTTAAAACCAATTTAATGTTTCGGGCTGGTGAAGTATGTCATTTTCTATGTCATTTGTTATGTTCGTAGGAAAATGGAAATGAACTTACGCGTAAAAGACATAACATTGAATTTCTGTGAAAAAGTCTTCAAATCATCAACATACATTTAATAATTAACATTGTCATCCGCTATATCATTGATAAATATGATGGAAAAGTAGTGGTCTAGTAAAGGCATTTTTTACTTCCCTGACGTTTAATAGACAAAGAACAGAGTGATTTACATCTAGAAAGAAGGATGATACGCAGTCCTCGCTTACGATTGCATAGTTTCTGTATTTAAGCTGATATACAAACTGCTACTCATAAGGTGAGAAGAGGGCGCTGTGTTTCTCTGGAGGACATCAATCCAAACGCTAAACGCCACTCATATTGCTTAACTTTTCGTATCGAGTATAGTCAAGACAGAGTCGCATCCGCCCTCTTTCTCAAAAGTTCCAACATGAAATAACAAAATGTAAATTTTTAGGTGCAATGATGGCCACTCTCCAGGAAAGGGATGTCATATTACATGTGATTCTTTGTTAGGGGATGATATCACTCTAGATATAAATTGTGCTAAGAGGATATTTGAGGTAACGGCAAGAGAACGTGGATGCGGCTTCAGTGCTTGGGTTGCCTATAATCAGCATTGCAGGGGTAGAGATAATGAGCATTATATTAGAAATTGTAACTTGGGTGGTGGTAGTAGGCATGAATTCTGATAGAAAATTGAGTTGTGATTTACCGTGTTTGTTAAAGTTTGGCCTTTACCTGAAAAGTATTTATTGGGTGACTAAAAATAATTCTATTTAAAAATATCGAAAAAGTGGACGGAATTGGTTGAGTGGCAAAACAGTTATGCTGAACTCCTCCAGGACCAGGGTCTATTAAATAGGTGGTCCGATATATGGCACTTTCCTATGATAATAATGGCTTTATAAGTGCATGGCATCTAGATGATGCGAGATTTAGGGTCCTACAATTACCTGTGTATTGATAGACGAATTTGCCATGCTGCATGTAGCATTGCATTTTTAAATTTAGCGCCAGCGTATTGAACGTATTTCTTCTACCTACTTAATTTCAGATGTCTCTGGCAAAGAATAGATAATTCTAATCTTTGTCACTGCACTGCACACTTGTTTCATTAAATACAAACGAAAAGCAGGGAATGTATGCAACACTGTATGCACGTATGCACAGAACCTGTATAATTATCTTCCTATGCGTAAGTAACGACAGACCATATTGCTCTTGCCAGCTATTATATTATGTACAAAGTAAGCACTTATAAAGCCACTGTGCGGGTTCTTGTCGCATCACCTATTTAATAGTCCCTGGCCAGGACTGAAAACTAAATAAAGGCGAGTTATTATTGTTACTATTATTATTATTATTATTATTATTATTATTATTATTATTATTATTAATTCCTCTGTAGATCGGAAAACAAAGTTGAACTTCTCCAATATTTAGGTATCGTCTCTTGTTTCAAATTGAAAAGAGCAGCTCATTCTGATTTTTATATCACCTTTGATAAGACAGAACATCATGTTGGCCCCAAATCCAGAAATGTAAAATCGTTTGTAAAACCAAAAGTGCACATCCCCCCAAGTTGCTTTACGGAATAGGCTATGTCTCTGATTTTCACAAAAATTACTTCAATTTTAGTTCATTAATTGGTCAAGTCAAAAAAAAATTAATGAGTAGAAAAAATAAACAAATAAAAAAAAACTTTTTGTTTTCTATTTTATATTTCGTAATTCTGAAAAAAAAAAATAGAAAAATTAGATAATTTTGAGTTTATTGTGAGTTTTGTTAAATAATTGCTTATAACAGGCTGATATAGTAATGAATTTCAAATAGAAATCTATTCTGTTAATAGACGAAGAGAATAACATTACACTTCAAGAGCGTTTTTAAATGCATTTTTATTGAAAACTGCTAACCCTAGAAAAATAAGTTTCAAATAAAAAAGTTGCTTCCATCTATTATCTTTACGTTTTCTCAATATACTTTATATCTATTTCGGAAGCTATATTCTCACATTTTATTGACAGGCTTAGAAAAGAACTCTACATTTGGGAAAATTTGCCCTTTTGTAATTTTGTTAAAAAATATGCAGTGATAATATGGTAAAGATCTGATACCAATTCATTGTTCCGTTTTTGAATTAGAATGAGGTAAATGACAAAAATAATTACTAATAGACGCCGAGAACGAGGGAGATAGTCCACGAAGATGAAGGTGTTAAATACTTACTTATAATAATTAAACTACTAGGCGAATCATTATGAAATTCAATAAGGGTCTTTTGTAAAAGAGCTCTATTTTAAGTGAGTATATGGGTTTCTACTTGCAAAAAATTGATTGTGCGATATCGGCTGGATAAGAGGGCCAACTGACTCCAACATGGATATGTCAATTTCTTCAAGCGAGTAAAGAGTGTGAGAAAGTAGTTAATGTACCTGCAAGAGAGGTTGTCTAAAGAAGGTTGTAAGAAAAACTTATGCCTTACTGTGCAAATGTTTGTATTTGAAACGTTTATTTTATTAGTTATTTTCGTATTAAAATTTTTGAAATTTTTGTGTTAAACTAATTTTTTCCCCAATTACTGTTTTCTTGCATGTTCTTTGAATGTAAACAATATACTTATCATATATAAGAAATATTGTGCCTATAATTAGCACTATTAACCTGTCCTTGATAGATTAACAGTTTCCAAGAAAACTGAAAGAAATTTGGAGTAGTTTTTGGAGTTCACTTAACACCTCACCCTAGTAACGTTCACTGCTTAAGTGAAGTCTGAACTTTAACACGAACTGTAACTCACACCATACTTCATACTTCATACACCCAAAATATTTTTTTTACGATAATATTTCTGTTTCTTTTATCTTGTTACATATATTATGTATTTATTCTTGTCAAAATATTTCATCTCATCTCCAATCATTTGATATTGCATGCATATGAACTATATTACATAGTGAATTAGTTAACTAAAATTGTATACATTTCAACTTCATAATGTAGTAGTCTTAGTTTAATAAACTAGGATAATATTATGAGAAATATACATTGGAACTTGTAAAGGTTTTTATTTTGAGAGAGAGAGAGTGAGAGAGATGAGTGGGTAGACAGAGATATGTACTTTATTGTCCAAAGAAACGATTATCATTGGCAAAGTTGAAATATAACACAAAACAACACTTGTTTAGTCGGTTTACAAACAATACAAAAAATAGAAAAAATGCAAAAAATACAAAGTCACAAACATACGATAAAAGTATGATAATAATTTAAACATATTAAAATATATCGTAAAATATAATAGGATTTATAAATGAAGAATTCTTTGACGGCCTTCCTAAATTGTTAATCAGAAGAGGTATTTAGTAATGCTATTGGGAGACGTTTATACATTTTCTTGCTATTATAAATTAGATAATTTCTTGTACAACTGGTAAGTAGATGGTATGGGTATTCTAATATTATTTGCTTGGTTCAAAAGTATTTCTTTTTGTCGGGTACCTGCCCTAAAGATAAGGATAAGTTTTTACTCTGTTATATAAATTAGTAACAAACTCCCGATTTGCAATTAATAAGTAGTGTACATAGTGTAGCATGTAAAATTGTTTGCATTGTAATATTAAAGGGCAGGAAATGCCAAATTTCTTAGAATTATACGCCATGCTCTCAAGGAGCTGTCCTCTGCTGGCGTGGTATCAATTACGGTCAAACCAATAAATTCTGTAAGGCTTCTCTTAACACTTGAGTGAAATAACATGGCACTATTGGAAACACAAACTAAAGTATAAAGTGTCAAATCTATTCATTCGAGATAAAAAAATTTGATGTAAATATTTTTATTTGAAATAGTAAACAAAATATAGACGAAAAGTTTCATTTCAAACAAATAATTTTTAATGACTAATGACTATTCCAAATAACACACTTGTTTCAAGTGTAGTATACTAAATTTTAATTTACATTTTAAATTTTCAAATTGAAGAAAAAAAAGGAATATTTATAAACAAACCCAGGTCAGGTAATAACTTAAAAATAAGTCAATGAACAATTCTTTCTAGCAATTTTACATATAAGCCTAGCCAGGGGCGTATCATCAGGATAACAGTACACCTTGTCAAATTAAATCAATTTAAAAATTAATAAAAAGATGGATTGGTGCCCATTAGCTTGCTTTCAGTGCTACTAAAAATTAAAAAAAACTTCATGCATGCTATAAAAAGCATACTGACTATTTATACTTCCGGTACGGCTCGAATAAGGCTAAGGAAGTTTATTAAAAAGTTTAGGATCGTAATAGTAACAAGCAAAACGTAAGCAAGAATTCATAACTCTCCAGAAAACACAAAAATAATGTATCCACTACAGAACGTAGGAAAGAAGACACATCAGATACTGGTACAAAAAATTGATGGCGTCGGGAACTGTCTATATGGAGCATTAAGCCATCAGTTAGATAGAGAAAACATGACAACACGTTTTTTACCGGCCCTTTTTATGTGCCTTCACTTGGGCTGGATACAACAGGGTGTAAAAGATATAATTTTGAGTTGCCAGGTGAGTGATGGTTGTTTGAAGGGTAATACATATCTCGGGACGTGCGATTGGCGATTTTGTGAGTAGTGATTGGTTTCGTACATAATCCAGAACTAGGTACAGTGGTTATGATGTATTGCAATAGAACAAGTCAAAAAGAGAAGAGAACGGAAGGGAAGAGAAGTATCACAGTTAAGTGTTGTTGATCTTTGACTTTTTATTGATGCCTGTTTTAATAGGAGTGTGTTTTTCGTATTGCATGTTTTTTGCGTTGTGGGCGTTATAATATATTGTAGAAAATCTGACTGACACAGCTTTCTTAGAGGAAGTCTGAGAATTGTTTATACATCCAAGCTTTTGAAAGTGTCGACCGCTGTCACCATTAACTTGTGGTGGGCAGTGAATTATTAAAGTGTGGCTGTGATATTCCTGTGTAGACCCGCAAAGCTATATATCTTATCATACTGACATAACAACAATTAAGTGATATAGCTAATATTTAATTAATACGGGCCACCACAGAATACCTGAAATACCTCTCTATTACAGCACGAAGATTCCCAGAAGAAATACAACGAAGAAATCGAAAAACAACTGACAGGAGAAGAATTGGTCTGGATATCAATGGGTAATCAAAGGAAAAAATTGCGACGAGAAAAACGTCAAAAAGGGACAGGTCACCTATGAGCCCAACAGGAGGAAAAAAAAATAACAAGTATAAACAGCTTAAAAAAAATCACTGCAGGACACATCTGGATTGAAAAAAAACCTCAAGGAAAGCCTAATAATGGAGCGAGACCCATCAAAAAAAGAGAGTTGGGCCAGCAGAGAGGAACACAAAATAGATGAATAATACTCTCTAAAAAAACGAACAAACTGAAGTACCTAGGAATAGACCTGACGAACCAACTGGAATGGAGAGAAACGATAAAGGAGATAATCAAAACGGCATACAGAGTCACAAGGTCAATCATACCGTTCATTGAGAAAAATAAACTATCATGGGACCTTACCAAATGTGTGTACATAGCCATCAAAACAATGACATATGGAATCAAAAGATGTTGCAACAAAAGCCAACAGAAGAAGTTTTTTGAGAAGAGCGGAAAGGGAGATCGTCCTACTCCTCGCGAAAACAATAAAACCAAAACAGCGACATTACACATCAACACCGTTAGGAGGAAAGACAATTTAAATAAAATTATATAAAAAAAATATTTTTAAGAAAAAGCTTTTATTTGAAAAAACTACTAAAAAGTAAAATTCATACACCTGGAAACCAAAAGCTTTGGGGACGGTTAATTGAGCAAAGTAACAGTGCAATAGTTCTATATGACCGTCCCCAAAGCTTTTGGTTTCCAGGTGTATGAATTTTAAAAAATTATTTTTGCTTTTTAGTACAGTTTTTTCAAATAAAAGCTTTTTCTTAAAAATATTTTTTTTATATAATTTTATGTTTTACTTTTTAGTCTACTTATTTTACAAACAGACAGACAAAACCCTTTCATTTGATACAAATGGCAAGGGAGTCATGAAGAAAAAGATAATTTGCCATCTTAGGGCGTCCGCCATGTTGGGTTTCTTAATGGCGTTACATGGTTTACCTTATTTTGACCTTTCATTTGATACCCATGTCAAGGGAGTTGTGAAGAGAAAGATACTCCGCCTTCTTGGGGCGTCCACCATGTTGAATTTAGAATGATGTCACGCAGTTTATCGTATTTTACTCGCTAAACCCTTTCATTTGATACTCATATCAAGGTGGTTGTGAAGAAAAAGGCGATCCGCCATCTTGGGACGTCCGCCATATTGAATTTAGAATGACGTCATATTGTTTATCGAATTTTACTCATCAAACCCCTTCAGTAGATACCCGTATCAAAGGGGTAGTGACTGAAAAGTCGATACGCCATCTTGGGACGTCCGCCATATTAGATTTAGACCGATAATGGCTATACTATGTTGCATTGTCACCGATCTTATACACGTGCGCCAAATTTCAAAGCTCTAGTTTCGTTAGAAATAGCCGAAATTTTGATTGCAAGATTTGACCTAAACAAACATGCATACAAACAAACATTGCCAGTTAAATAAAACCTTTTAAAAGGGATAGAAATGCACGCAATGAAGTACTGGGGACATACCCAAGTAAAGGACCCAACACATCTACTGAAGAAAGCGCTAGCACCGAACATGAACAAACTAAAGACAGGAAGACCATGCTACAGTGGAGAACAAAAAAAAATTCGAAGAAGCAGAAACACAAAAATAGGAGCATAAACACTCCATATTACAACACAATGAGGCAACATATTTCACAAAAAGACTCAGAAGAGGCAGAAGTCCTGAACCAAAAACACAAAAAAGGGAGCTTCAACGCTCCCTCACGACACAATGCGGTAACGCATTCCACAAATTCCTACACCTCTCATCCCACATTCCTTTACCATGCGTCATGTGGCACTCGCTAGTGGCAACAAGCATGACCTTAGTCCAACCCAGTGTGGATGTAGCAGGCCAAGCTGTATACCTGGGAGTGGCAGCAATACCTACCGCATGCTGGTAAATCAGTCAATCAATTAATCAATCAAATAAGCACATCGTTTCGTGGATAAAAATAGGTACTACTGTTAATATCTGGTGAGAAACAGATAGAGATTTTCAAGAATCTATTAAACGCGCTTTACACATACAGAGTGCCCCAAAAGTATGGATACGTCAGGATAGCAAGATATGAGGAAAATGACCTCTATAAAAGTTGTTGAGGTCATCAGGGGGCACTACTTGGTGATATTGAATTTGAACCTTAAGGTAACTTTCAAGGTCACTTGAAGGTCAACTTTCATTTTTCACTCCTGATTCTGAAAGAGCGAAAAATTTTGCACTAGTGTAGTAAGGAGTCAAGTGGACCCTAGGGGTCATCTTAGGGTCATCTAAATGTCTCTCTCTTTTCAAGCTGGTATCTCGTCAGGATAGCGAAATATGAAGAAAATGACCTCTATAGAAGTTGTTGAAGTCATCGGGGGGCACCACTTGGGAATTTGACCTTGAAAGGTGTTTTCAAAGTCATCACGGCAACCATCGCCTGCCTTCAATCATCAAACCTTGACGCCTTACAACTCCAGTGCAAAATCTTTCACTCTTTAATAATCAGGGATCAAAATAAGAGGTTCCTATTTAAAAAACGAAAGTTGACCTTCAAATGACCTTCAAAATTCAGGATCTTCAGGTAAAATTCAAGGTCACCAAGTCAACAACCTTTATAGGCATAATTTTCTTCATATCTCGCTATCCTGACGAGATACCAGCCTGAAAATTTCGAGAGACATTTGACTTTTAGATGAACCCTTGGGTTAGTTTAACCCCTTACAACCCCAATGCAAATTTTTCACTCTTTCAGAATCCGGGGTCAAAAATACGGGATTCTATTTAAAAAATGAAAGTTGACCTTCAAATTATTTTGAAAATGACCTTCAAGGTCAAATCCATGTAGTGCCCCTCCCACGACGACCTCAACAACTTAGACAGCTTTGTTTTAGATTAACAAAATCACAGAAAAACTCTCTAAACCTTCAATTATACAATCACATTCCTAATGACGTAAAATCTCTTAATTTTAATAGTTTCAAGAACTTGATAAAAAAACACATTATGAAATACTGTTTCTATTCAATTGATGACTTTTTAAACACACAAATTAGTTGATATCTTTTATCTTACCTCTGCTTGTTTGGTATGCTCTGGCCATTTCGTGGGAGCGTGCCTCTTCTTTCTTTCTTTTGTATGTATTATTTTGTATTGTGTGAAGTATTTGTACATATAGTGATATGTATACATTTTTTTATATTTTTATATTATGTATTTTCTATTTTTGACTTGCCTAAAACGTATTTGTAACTTGGTCAAATAAAAATATCTATCTATATATAGAGGTCATTTTCCTCACACCTTACTATGTTAACGACTTATTCAGGCGTATCTATACTTTTGGGACACTATATGTCACACAATGACACAATTGCTCGCTTTTACAAAATAAGTGCCCCATTCAATAGTTGTTGACTGCACAATTCCCAAAATAGAATGCCATATATTACGTGTGACACTATTAGAGAAAGTATGCTGTCTTTGCCGTAGAGTATCCCAGAAATTGTGCGAATAGCAGAATATCTCGTAGTCTAGGAGCTAAATCCTATATGCACACCCATATGCACTTTTATGTACCCGCACAGTTTGTCTTCAGATACTTTATATAGACGGTCCAAATGTGTAAAAATCATTGCTCACGTGACTCGTATCTGATCACTTAGTCGCCATATAGGATTGAAGCTATGGCTATATGGAAAATAACAGCGAACTGATTCTTCACATAACATCCTCGTCAATCCGACCTTCTGACTTTGCAACTCCCAGCTTTTGCAAGAAATGTTTTCGCTATAGTACCTGTTGTTGTCGTTCATACGAACGTGCATGTTGTGTGTTCTGTAAGTGCGAATCAGGGTAAATCTGCAATAATCCATGTAACCATGATGATTGAGGATGCCATTATTAAGAAGATTTGACTCTAAATAGTACAATAAATTTTATTTTAGCACACCATTTTTTTGTAAATATATTATAGTTTTTAAGCATAATAAAGTTCTTATTTCTAAATTTAGGTCATTGTATGAATGGATGAAAAGATTAACCACATTTTTTTCATTTCATTTTTTTATATTTTCAGATAAACCATCAAGTTTTTCGAAAAAATCATGACAAAAATTCGATAGGCCTTTCAAAAAAAAAAAAAAGTAAAAGAAGATTGATTAGTAAATAGGCGAAAAACAAGCGATCAATAGAATTTTTTTGTCGTTTTTCCAATATTTCAGAAAAACTGAAGTATTTTCCGATAAAATGACAATGACAAAAATGAGCTCTTTTTATTTAGACCTTTCAAACAAAAAAAAAGAAACAGAAAATTGGTTCATAAATAGCCGAAAAACAAACAATTACAAAAACTCTGCTCGCTTCGCCAGTTTCAATTCAATATGACGGCTAAGCGATCAAAATGTCACCAATGATTTTTACCATCTATATAAGGTATCTGAAGACAAACTGCTGCGGGTACATAGAAGTGCTTACGAAACTGGAGCTAGCTCTATGACTACTGAGGTTAATTTATTATTTAGATTCCTTATATGTTTGTAAAAATTTAATTTGCTGTCAATATACAATCCAAGGAACTTTGTATGAGTTTTATTTTCCAGAATGTGACTTCTCAGGTAAAATTCCCCATGTTGTAATCAGAAGCTACTACGTTAGTTTTAGCAGTATTAAATGTGAGCAGATTTGAATTGTACCATTCTCTTACTGCAGAAATAACAGAACAGATTTCCTCATGCAAATATTCTCAAATTTTTATTATGCCACCAAATAGCATAGTGGTGCCATCGGCAAAAAGCATAAAGCTTCCTGATACATTGATAGTTGCCAAGTCATTTATATATAGCAAAAAGAAAACTGATCCGAGAACAGACCCTTGTGGAACTCAACAACTTATCTTACCTTTATTAGAGTGTTTTCCTGAAGACTTTATCATTTGAGTGCAATCTTTAAGGTAGGAGTGTATCCAAGCAAATAAGGTACCTCTGAATCCATGACACTGAAGTTTGTGCAGCAGTATTTCATGATTTACGCAATCAAATGCTTTCGATAAATCACAAAATATAGCCACAACAACCTCAGCCTCATTTCTTTTATGATAAAACCTCTTCTAAAGAAGCAAGAAGAGCCTCGCCGGTACTTTTATTGATTTAAAACCGAAACTGGTTACTATTAAGTATTTTATGTATAGTTATGGGGCGAGCGTAGAGGCGACTTCAATGTGAATATCAGTCGATATTTCGTTGAAGCAACGTCGAGCGCGGTTAGTACTTGGATGGGCTCCCATCTTGGGAAATACAGCGTTCTCGTCCCACCTTCTAGAGGCTTGTATATCAGTGTATACTCGGAAGTTACGTAATTTCAGACGAGGATTACGTAGTGGATATACCATCCTTCGAAGGGGATGTAAAGCAGGCGGTCCCTTGTCTATTAAATGTTAGGCAAGTAAAAGATCCCTACTCTTCTTAAGGGAAGAGGTTCGGCAAAATTTTCAGATTGGGGGTAGCTCGTCTCCTGGCGTCGGTGATAGGCCCTGGTAGCGGAAATAGGCCGACGTTAAACAGTTAAAAAAAAAACGTATAGTTAAGGAAGCTAATATTCTTTTCCTAACTAATTTTTCGATTACTTTAGAAAGTGTGTTGCGTACGCTAGCCCCAAATGTGATTGAGAAAAGCAGACTGTATATTTTTCTTTTGCGTATAACGATATTGTGATGAAATGTGAAATGAACAATTATTGACAAATTATTTGAATAAAAGGAGGCACTAAACGGAGGCACTGAAGAAGGCTCCTAAGTCTCGAAAAGGGTTGCTCGGTGAAAAGGCCCTTTCGTTGGACAACCCTGCTCCTTTCGTTCACAATAATAGGTATATTGCAGCGGTGCCAATAATCATTAACTCATACGCGTTAGTACACTGTCTTTTAGAATATCAAAAAAAATGGATAAAAATACGGTGATGCGAATAGTAATCGAAAATTAATTAATTATTAGCGTGAACCTCTTAATTCAAAGCAAGCGAGAATAATGATGTTTTCTCTTATTAATAAAAAGTGGCGCGAAGTATGCCGCCTAGTGCCTAGAAATTAAAGTAATAAAAATTCTCCTTTTAAGCGCTGGTCCACCTGCAACCAGCAATACGCGACAAAGTGTGTGAATGACAACGGAAGTTTTTACTGTTGTCACTGATTTCAAAGCCAACTTTCTGTTTGTTTAGTTGGTTTGAGAGGGGGGCGAGTGCCAGACAAAACAGTAAAGGCGAGAGAGAATCTCTCTGGAATATTCCTCTTTTAATTTGCATGTTCCCTGTTCTTATGTGACCTTTCGAGTGGTTGAGCCACATCTCTGTTTTCCATCTCCTCATTGTGGTTTCCACGAAGTCTGTTATTGTTGGGCACACACGGTAAGTTTTCAAGGATTCAACAATCCAAGTGTGGGGAACGCTATCAAACACCTTTTTGTAGTCTACCCATGCCATGCAGAGATTTCTGTGCCGCTTTTTTTCAATTGATGTGATGGTCTTACTCACTAACAGCTGATCCTTACAGCCTCTGGAGGCCTTTCTACAACCTTTTTGTTCTTCTGGGAGTATCTGGTACTTTAAGAGGTGGTTGTAGATTTTAGTTGCTAGTGCGGCGGCGATGATTTTGTATATCGTTGGTAGACAAGTTATTGGCCAGTAGTTTTTAGGATCCTTAGCGTCCTTGCCTTTATAGAGGAGGAAAGTGCTTCTTGCAGTTAGCCATTCAGGGGCTTCTTCGGGGTGTCGTATGATCTTATTGACGGCTGTTGTTAAGCTGTCGTGCAGAGCACTCAGGTGTTTTAACCAGAAGTTGGTCTCTGGTCCAGGTGCTTTCCAATTATGCGTCTGCTGGATTATTTCTACAATTTCATCTACTTTTAACTCCGATCATGCCTCGGGTTCACTCCTTCGGTGCTGTCTACGCTCTTGTTCGATCCACAAATCGTTTTCATTATGAGTCACTTCGTCCTCCAAGATTCCGCGCCAGAATTCCTCGACATGTTGCTGTGAAGGTGGTGTCTCTACTTCAGTCTGTTGACCGTTCATTTGGCGATAGAATTTCTTGGCGTCCTGTTCAAAGAGCTTGTTATGTTGGTAGTGATTACTTCTTTTGGTATATCTTCTCAGCCTCTGTGCTTTTGCTTACAGTTTCATCTTCAGGTTCTGCTCTATCAGGTTCACTTCATTGGATCTGTATTTTCTTAGTACACTTTCGGTCTTTTTGAGTACTTGACGCGTAGGTACTCCTTTTTTATATTCCTCGAGGATTGCCATTTCTTTCCTGTACGATTCTATCATGTCCTCAATCCTCTTCTTCCAGTAAGGTTTTCCCTGGAGTTTTTGCGGGTTTGACGTTTCTTCGGCTTCTCCTGCAATCACCGCTGCAGTGGCATACATCATGCAGTTAATGTCTGTAATGGATAGACTCGGATGGTCGCGAAAAATTCTGGAAAGGGTTATATTGGCTTCCTTAATTTTGTTTCTGGTGCTCTTGTTGGGCCTTATCTTCTTAAGCCTTTTACGATCTTTAATATTCATTTCTTTAACCTCCTCTAACTTATTCCTGATTTGAATTTCCAGATCTGTGTTTGCTGTTGCGTCTTGGTTCCTCGGTTCCGAGGTATCTGTTTCTTCGGGGGCG
The DNA here is from genome assembly GCA_936432065.2 of Rutpela maculata. Lineage (NCBI taxonomy): Eukaryota > Metazoa > Arthropoda > Insecta > Coleoptera > Cerambycidae > Rutpela > Rutpela maculata. The sequence goes on along the minus strand of OW386285.2, from coordinate 137,380,998 downwards.
ACATCCAACACTTCTTCGTTTTCTGGTATTGGGGTATTATCTTCCTGATTGCTTTGGTCTTCATTTTCAGATTATTGAGGTGTCTTCTTCCTGATATTCTTGCTGTGTCCTAGCAGCTGTTCTGTGAGCATCCTCCTTAATATGATTGAGTTCGTTGGCGGCTAGCTTTTCCTGCCGTTCTATGTATCTTCTCTGGTTTGCTAATGTATTGGGGTTCATGTTGGGAAAAATATCAGGGTTTCTTTCTCTACAGACTGCGAAGGTCCCTTTCACAATGCCATTTTCTCGTTTAGCGATGTTTGCGTAGTGGTAGCACCATATTAATTCTCTGTACTGGTCGAAGGTCCATCTGTTCCTTAATGGTCGTCCCTCTGTTGCTGGTTGAGACGGCCTCGATATTTCCTCCATTGTAATTCGACGGGGGTTTCGCTCGTTAATGGTTGGGGGTACCCCGTCATTTCCCCTTCTGGGTCTACGAGGGTTTCGCCGGATGACGACCGGGACTACCTCGTCTGTTCCCCTGCCGGGCGCGACATCGTCTGCAGCGTTGCGGGCGATCTCGTTCACGCCATTATTGTTATTATTATTATTATTATTATTATTATCAGCAATACAAAAAATTTATTTTAAAATTTGTTATTTTATTCCGCAATACTCTCTTTTTGTGTGCATACGACAGTTCAAAACTCACTTTCTGCATAAACCCAGTGCAAAACTCACTATATGATTTCTTTTACCTAAAATTAAAACTAAACGATAATAAATTGGATTAAAATTATTTTAAGACTATTAAGTTTAAGTATGATACAATAGACAGAAAAATATATTGAATCAATTGGTCCAATATATAGGCAAAAATATGTTTTTCCTATTTATCTCAAAAGTAACCTAAGTGCATATAGAGAGCTTTGCACCTAATGGACTCATTTAGATTCTACATTAAGTTGTGAGTGTTGCCATCACTTTTCTGTCATAGTCTTTTTGCAAATCGGGGTTGAATTTCACAACTCCTGAACCAATGGAAATAAATGAGTGGATTTTATTTTATTCAATTACTAAAAGTTTTGCCGATATTGTGCATCGTTACGACACTTTTGTTATGCTGCATATGCCTACTGCAATTTTTCAAAGTGGACAATTAAAACATGTCAAAAACTTCACTTTTTCAAGTAGAAACTACCATTTCTGACACCATAAATCAATGTAAAATTTTAAGGTTACTTTTATTAACATTGTGTATGTCTTCAGTCATAAAAAACAACGCCAAATATCAAACCTAGCGACTGTTGTGTCATTGTTACCTTATTGTTTCAACTAATTCGTGCAATTCTCATCACGGAACATTATCCAAATGTGTGTAATTTATGATGAAAATAACACAATAGTTGACAGAACATGCCGCGCGTTCAATTTCAAATATCTACATCTGCCGCAAATGATGAAAGGAAAATGAAGAAAATAAGTTTTTTGATCATGGGAAGATAGTTAAGTCTGTTGTGAGAACTAAACCTATAACAGGAAATAAAGAAGTTGAGGATATTTTCGATGTGTTTCGATTAGAGCAGCATCTGCTGATTTGGGAATTTCTTATTCCTCGTTGCAAAGAATTTTTTGTCGTCATAAGTTACATCCCTATTTATCAGCCAACATAACAATAGCAAAGAAGCCTCCTTTACCAAACGGGTGATGGAATTTGTTTTACTGTACACGACAGACTTTAAAGGTGATTGAAAGTCAACTTTAACCTATTTTTTGAAATAGTAACCACTTTTTTATAAGCAATCCTTCATGGCATAAGAAAGTATATTGTTTTTTTTGTACCATTTATAAGCTCATTTTCATCCATCTTATCTTCGAAAGCAGCAAATTTGGAACATTTTTCTGTTGGGGTATTTTAACTTGCACGTTTGCACAGGCCTTTAGCACGGCCCTGAACACGACATACTTTGGAGGCAAAATCTAAATAGAAATCTTCTTATGACTAGAGTATTTGTAAATAATTTTTCGGCAAGTTGAAGATATATGGCGAAAGGCTCGTATTCCCAAAGGATTATTGAATCTATTGAAAAATAGTAATAAGTAATTTTGATACTGCCTGCCTAAATTTTTGTCTGCTTCTTTTTAGCATTTTCTGTTTTTTCTCCTGTTTTGCGTTTGATTAAAATATTATCAATATTCTTAACCTGTGTTGTATCTACTTACATATTCGCTATAGTGGAAGTATAGTAACGGTAAAAAAAATTGAAATTTCGTTTTGTTCGAATAGGCTTAGAATGTCCCAAAATGTTGAGATCTGTAGTTTGTGCGAGAAAATATTCTGTCAGTCCGTTCGTTGGTCTGTAACTCTTTTTTATGCCCAATTTCTATGGAATTGATGTAATTATATTATATTTTCATCTTATTTCGTTGAAGGGTTGAGAGGATGGGGGTAAATAGGTAAAGCAAGCAAGTTAGAGTCCATAAAATTGAAATTTATTGTATGTACGAGGAACAAAAGTACCAAAAATGTTTTTGATATTATTGTAATTTAGCGTATATGCAAGAACCAAGGACCCCAAAATTGTTTGACATCAGCCACCCCGACCCTATTACTAAAGGGTAAAAAATTAAAATTGTGATTTAGTATATACATAAAAACCAAAGGCTTTCAAAAATTTTTTTGGCAACAGCCCCTTCCACTGCCACTACCGTGTGGCATATCGTTTTATATGTTTCTGGGGTAGACGATTTCAAAGATTATATTATTAAAGCTCTATGATCAATAGTGGAATGCAAATGTAATATCCTCATTTTTTTGTTTTAAGACTCTTGGACAGGAGATCTGGAAGAGGAAGTAGTGATTCCTTAGGAAGCGGGCTTTATGATATTTTTTCCTTCCATTCACGGAATTCACATATGTAGCCGCGCCCACTACCACCCTCAGCACCGCCTCTACGACCGATGTAGCATAATGTTTAGTGGATTTTTAGATAGACAATTTCAAGTATTAAATTTCTACGAACAATTATTTCCACATATATTGAATAGGAAATCTAGATGTGGAAGTAGTAACCTCCTAGGCGGCGGTCAAATAAATGTTCCAATTTCCAATATATTGTAATTTCACTACACAAAACTGTCTTGCACTTTTATTTTTAAAGAGTTCATCCATACAATATTGCAATTTAAGATATAATACACAGTACACAATGAAATACATCGTATAAAAAGTAAATATATATTCGCAAAAAAATAAAATTTAGTATCTCATGAAAAATTCAACATTCAGATATTGTTTCAAAAAGAATCAAAGTTCCCTGAAAAAATATTCATTATTTAGGGAGCTTTTTCTTTACTTAGGGAAAAAAGTAATTTCTTTTATTGATGTGATAATTTTTTATCACTATGAAATTAGTCAAAATTTATTTGTTGCGTGTAAAATGTTTAGATGTTGATGACGGTGAAAAACAGATTTATTAACGATGTAGACATCCCGAGACATTGGAAGTATGATTATCAGAGAAAGTCATCTGTGGACATAAGTAACTATCTAATCTGGTTACCATAAATCCAGATTAGTCAGAAATGATTGTGTTCACTACATGAGTCAGAATATCAATGTTGATCTACCAGTTTTTATACAGTGCTTTTGTAAACTAGTGGATAAATTTGATAAAAAGTCTTTTTTTTTGGGAGAAGTCACAAGTTTCAGATTGAATGCTATTCCTTGATATATTAAAAAAAAAATTGCAAATATCGATGTAGGTTGAATGAGAAAATCTTTAAGGCAGACTACCTCACAGACTACTTTGAAATTTAAAAATATTAACTTGACTAGACATGAAGAAATTTCCAAAAAAATGTTCAAGTTGCGCTCCATGCACAGCCTGATAATGAACACGAATCTAAATGTCTATGATTGTAAATTCGTGCACAGAAAACTCTGCACTGTCACCTTTTTTTTTTTTCAGCACTTAAAATTTGAACACCCTGTATATGAGTTTTGGTTAGGGATGGAGCGAACTTAAAGTATTTTGTAAAGTTAAAACTTAATTAGCACTAACGGTAATGAGTAAAAATTAATTAACATTCACTAATATGTTGAGAGACACTGTAGTAAAAATTTGTCTTTGATTGTTCGCGATTGTAGTTATTTCGAATGTGGCTATCTGAGATGAACTGAACTCGCGTTGCAGAGTTCCAATTTATGTAATAAATTTCAAGTTTCTCGAAGTTTTAGAAAATGGAAAAATCTGGAGACTCCGGAATGTTAAACATTTCTGGATGGTTTGCGACTTTAACTTGGATTTATATTTATACTAAGGGAGGAGCTTGATTTCTAACAGTAACCATTCAGAAAATGTGGAGTATATCTAGTATAAAAGTGAAATTGTTGGACGGGACGGGAGATCAAACGGTCTGCAACTGGTGTCGCGAAAGGATCTGAAAATGTGTAACTTTAGAATGCTATAAAAACTGGAATGTTTTTTAGGATATAAAACTTGCACAGAGCAGCAGAACGAATTATTTAAGAAATTTTGAAAATGAAATTAATCGAATTGAAGTTTCAGTAAAAAGGTACTTTGACAATAACAGTTAAGATGATTAATAAACTCTTTTTGGAAAGTTACGGATACTGTCTGGTGGTATTTCTTGACGAATTCTTCAATTTAAATCCTCCACATTCACTGGGAGATTCACGTAACTTTGCTTTTAAGATATACTCATAGAAAGCAAACGAGGGACATCAGTTCTGGTCATCTGGCTGGCCACTCAACTGCCCCTCTTCTTCTTATCCAACGATTTGGAAATATCTCATTTAAATAGGCTCGGACAGGGGCAGCGTAGTGTAGAGATGCTCCATCTTGTTGAAAGGAGAAGTAATTTCCTGGAAGATCAGGTTCCTCTGGATCTGGACGCAAAGTTACCAGTGCCAAAGGGAAGCTGTCTTGAAAAAAATTCAAATACCTGGGACCAGTTACAGTCTCGTCAAGAAAATATAGACCGGAATTCTTCCATCAGCTATCCCACACCACGCATTCAATTTTTGAGGGTTCTGAGTGAGATACTCTATCCATTCAAGTGGGTATTCACTGCAGTCCAAAACGACCATGTCGTCTATTGGCACGCCATTCAAGAAAATTATTTTACAAAGTTATCATTATTGCATAAGTTCTTAAAGTTTCTTGCAAAATTACTTTTGCCGATCAAAATCGTCTGCAGACCCTTCATGAACGAGGCGTACCTTATAAGGATGGTACTTTGCTTTCTTCAGTATTTTCTGGACAGAAACTGATATATTAGAATTAGACGCGATGTCCTTAACCCATTAATGCCCAGATTAACATACTTCCTTGGATTTTTCTAATATTCAGAAATATGTGCTATTAGCAGAGTTGGACAATAGAAAAAATATTTAAAAAAATTAATCTTTCTTAATTTTTGAATTTTGATATGGGTCGTTAACGACCCCTTGGGCTCTAGAAATTATTGAAACAGATAACTATGAAATACTTTATTTATTATTTAAAAAAAATCTAAAAAACGGAATTCAAGATTGTCTTTAGTAATCCCGTATTGACGAGCTAGCAACCACGCATTTGTTGCACACATCGAAGAGACAAAAGACAATTGGTATGTACATTTTTTTCCATTAAATACTATCCTATCCTACATACATCTATCGATATATTGGATTGAATGGCTGCGTACTTTATAAACTGTTTATGGATATCGTTTTTAAAGGGAATAATTTTACCCAATTTGTCATTTTGTGGCAAATCATTGTTGTCTGTCACATGAAAAACTACATATTTCCTCGAATCTATTACCTCTCATGGATTCGGCCTCTAGTGTATTATGTATCTCCTCACTGTCTTCCCAGTACATTCTTCTACTCGGCAAGGGAACACATCCACTCAAGAGGATAATACCTATAAAGACATACATCTCAAATTCAGGTTTGTTGTGGTCCATGGTTACATAAATACATGTTGAGTCCACAAAATTTTGCACAATTTCTTGTGTTAAAAATAATTCAAAATATTCAAGCGGATGACTTGTTGCCCTCAGGGTGAGTGGCGGAAGTAAATGCAATACCCTCTCCTGAGATAGTTCCATATCTCCTTTCGTTCACTTGGTCTTCTCATATATACCAGTAGATGTAGGTACAGTTCTACATCTTTTCGCCAACAAAGCTAGTGGGATATTATATTCCTCATTCTCTTCAGGTTCTATTTAACCAATAGATTTAATGTCATCGTTATTCTCATGCTCTACTTCAACATAATTCTCAGTATTTTGGATTGGCGCTAGTTCATCTAGATTGTCATTATTGTCAAAGTAAAATTCCGCCTCGGCAGCTAGCTGTTTGCCATTCAACATATCTTGATCATTACACTCTTCGTCCCTAAATCACAATCTGTAGCATTCCCAAAATCATCCAGAGGAGTAATTACTATTGCGTCAGGTACAATGACTTGTTCATCTAACATTTCAATTTTCTCCAATAATTCAGATGTAATAAAAGGTCGTTTCCTGCAAACTAAAAAAAAAGTATCTTGAACAACGTAGTAAGCCCAAAGGGTCGTTAACGACCCAGCAATATTTAAGGTTATATAGCAGCTTTATTTCTCATTATTAGGGCATATAAATTGTAGGGACGATCGAGTACATGCTATTTTTGAATAGTATCTCAATGCAGTTTGAAAAACAGTAATACATTTGTACTTACCAGTAACTAAACTGTGCCATGTCACAAAAATAATTGTTGAAATATTTTACACCAAATCTCGCAAGTAAACAATGTCAGTTTGTAAGGTTATTGTTATAATATAAAGTGAATAACTATACTAAGACGCTGGACACATACTTAATGTTAGTTTCATAATCAGTAAGGACAGCAGAAATTAAAATTGTCTCTGGGTCGTTATCGACCCCTTGGGCATTAATGGGTTAAATGTGGAATGGACTTTCTGGTACTGTCAATAAAACGTTAAAAATTGACCTTCTTCTAGGGGTGATGGGCGACCAGATTTAGGAAGATTGTGAATATGCTCAAATTCCCTGAATTTGTACCCTACTCTTTTTACCATACATTGGGTAATAGGTTGCCGATCAGGGTGGGTGCAATGAACAATTCAACTACTTCTGTTTAGCATGAAAAATATATGTTTCCTACATTACAAAACATCCGGATGAAATTTACATGGGTTATTCTCCGCCAGGATGTAAAAATAAATAAGGCGCTAAAATAAAATAAAAAAAATAATAAAAATAAAAGAGCGTTGGCGCTCCTTTTTGTGTTTTTACTTCTAGCTGTTCTTTCCCAGTATGCTTGGTCCTTTTCTAGACTGTTCATGATCCTTTCAATTATTGTTATCCACGTGTAGAATTTTTAGTGTGTAACTGTTAATATTAGCGCTTCCTTCAGTAAATGTGTCTCTGGACATGTCCTCAGTACTTCATTGTGCATGTTTCTATCCACTTCGTAATTGCCTTCCCTCTATTATGTTGACATTGTATGTCGTTGCTTTAGTCCTAATAGTTTTGCAAGTAGTTGGACGATGTCCTTTACAGTTTTTTTTTTGGTTGGTTCTTCAGATATTTCAATTTCTTCATTGTTCATGTTTCTTCTCCGCTGACCGGGTTGTTCTCTTTTTTTGACGGGCCTCGCATCATTATCAGACTCTTATTGAAATTTATATTCAGTGCATTTGTGTCCAGATGCGGTTTTATATTTTCTAGAAAGTTGAGAATATCCTGATTTTCTTCCAAGATATCATCGGCGTATGCTCGTACAATCAGGGTTTGTTTGTTTGTTTTTTTTTAAATTTGGAGTTTCCTTTATTGTGTTGGATATCACTTGCTCTAGGATCGTGGTGGATAATCGAGGGTAGGGTGTGTTTTGTTATTTTCTTTACGTAGTTTCTATTTTCGTATTTCCAACTCCCCATACATTATTTTATAGTCTGTGTTTGTGTTGATTTCTGTTGCCTTTTTTGCTTTAATGTTTTTGACCCATTCTCTTATCTCACTGCCTACCAGGATATGATGTTGCGTTTCCGTTGATCTAAGTGTCAAGACGGGTTTGGCTTTTGCTCCACGTATTCTTTTGTTGTTCATGTGTTTTTTAGAAGATACCATTTTTCTGAAAGAATCCTGTACCATGCGTACTTCCGTTGAAGTGCTGTGAAAATTCAGTCTTGGTGCGGTATATCAACTTTATTGATTATTTCGGGCTTAATTTATATTAAATTCGTTTGTATAACGAAGATAGAAGCGAAATGGGATACTGAGTGGGGAGATAGTAGAATGTAAATAATGAAAAAGAAGATCAATGGAGTTGTACAACCTAATAGCAGTTGATTGACAACATTTGGTGCACAGTAGTAATTGAAATAGAAAAAAAAAATAACCTAACCTAACGTAACGCAACCTAACCGAAGTGAGACAAACAAACGCAATACGAAAGTGAACCGAACATACCTTAATGTAACTGACCGGACTACCTTGTTTTATTTGTACATTACCTTTATTTCATCAACGAAATATTAGTTATTGGAACACAGATTCGTTGTTCGTGTTATTATTCTGACGCTTGCGCACTACTTTCCCTAACTTAAAAATAATAAATAATTTTTTTATAGTTATACTTTTTACTATCCTTTGTGCTCTCTGATGGTGCTTGTGTATTGTTTTGTTGAAATGCAATATGGAACAATTTCTGGAAGCTCTTATCTTAGGAGGAGCAAATGAGGATATCGGGTATGAAATTTTGGACAATGTTTTAACCAACCATGTATCTATTGATAATATTACATGTTGTTTAATAATTGTTCTAATTAGAAAGTTTTTTCCCTGGGAACCTGTGGTTTTGTTTATGTTTATGAATTCTTTTGTAAAGCGCCAGATTTTTTTTTATTAATTTTAGGGAAGAATCGAATCAGATATTATTTATTATTGAAACAAAAACACTTTGTAAAAAAACACCGACAGTCGGCACAACATAACATTGACAAGAAAATAAGGTTATACCCATTCAAACCATTCAAACCAGTTAGTCGGGGGGCGTAACACATCCCGTGGGAAATTTGATGATGAAATTGTGGGACCAATGTTAATACATTCCTTATGCCCTCTATAATCATGCCTTACCAGGTGTTTTGTTTGATTTTGTGGCAGACGGCCTATATGACGTCATATATCCAAGATGGCGTCCACCCCAGACAGCATCGGAATTTCTCGATTAAAACTCTTGACAGAACCATCCTATCAATATCTTTTACTGAACCTTTTTTATTTACAAGGGAATTCTCTATAAAGAAAGTCCTTGGGAATTTATCGATATCATTTAGGTGTTTTGTATAAAAACATTTTTAATTTTGTTATCACCCGTATCATTTCAAATTAACAAAACACAAAAGAAAAATACTTTAACACAATTCTTTTTTATCTCTCCTTAGCTGGAAAGACTTTCTACAGAAACCAAAGCAATGACTGAAATTGCAGAAGAAGTAAAAACAAAACACCACCATTTGACACGATCTAGAGGAAAGCGACAACAGGAAAATGTACAATGTATCTATAACACTATCAGAACATCGACCAATCCTATAACATATGAAGGCAGTGAACTGATCAACACAACAACAAAGTGTGTATTTCATGAAACCATATATACAATTAAGCATTTTAGAAAAGAGTTTTGAAAAGTACACCGCTTTAAAGAAAAAAACGAACTGAAACAGACAGTACGAATTTCTGGGACCCAATGTAGAAAGGAAAACTTAATTTATGTAAAGCTACACTCAAAACAAGAAGTTAGCTGACACTATAGTACAATTCGACCAATCATTATTCACACGCTTGCTAGTTATATCGAGAAGCCGTACTGATATTGAACTAAAAACATCATTAAGTGATTATGAATTTTCGGCAGTTCCATTTTCCATATTTAATCTGGATAGATCAATGAAGTTGATTGATTGATTGATTTGATTGATTTACCAGCGTGCGGTAGGCATTTCTGCCACTCCCAAGGATTATACAGCTGGGCGTACTACGTCCACGCTGGGTTGGACTAAGGTCATGTTTGTTGCCAGCAGCGAGTGCCACATGGCGCATGGTAAAGGAATGTGGGATGGGAGGTGTAGGTACTTGTGACATGCGTTACCGCATTGTGTCGTGAGGGAGCGTTTAAGCTCCCTTTTTTGTATTTTTGGTTCTGGTCTTCTGCCTCTTCTGGGTCTTGTTGTGATATATGTTGCCGCATTGTGTCGCTGCTGTTTGTACTCCTATTTTTGTTTTTCTGCTTCTATAAATCTTCTTCTTCTTCTTTTGAACCTTCTGATTCCTCCGTTTCTGATTCTGGTACTTCAATTTGTTCATTGTTCTTAGGGAGTACTCATCTATTTCGTGTTCCACTCCGCTGGTCCAACTCTCTTTTGTTGCTCTCACTCCATTATTAGGCTTTTCTTGAAGTTTGTTTTCAGTCCAGATGTGTCCTGCGCAGGCGCATACGCAGGAATGTGTTCTGGGGGGGGGGGGGGGTCAACCAGGAGGTAACCAAATAAACACATAACACAGCACAGTGGAACTTAAAACCTCACTCTTTTTTTTGGCATATGCGTAAAAACGAATTTAAACTAATATATGGTATGTAAAAACACATGAAATGATTGTCACTATCCCAAAAATTCTCAACCGCGCCGCGCCTGGGGGGAGAGCAACCAGGGGGGAACCAAATAAACACATAACACAGCACAGTGGAACTTAAAACCTCACTTTTTTGGCATATATTTAAAAACGAAATAAAACTAATATTTGGTATGCAAAAACAGATATGAAATAATTGTCACTATCACAAACTTCTTAAACCACGCGCCGCACCTGGGGGTTAGTTGCCCCCCTTGCCCCTCTGCGTACGCACCTGGTCCTGCGGTGATTAGGAGATCATCGGCGTATGTGTATGTTTTCTTAGAAGATACCATTTTTCTGAAAGAAGCCTGCACCACGCATACCTCCGTTGAAGTGCTGTGAGAATCTGAGAATTCAATTTTGACACCGTATATCAACAATGTCTCATTGATTATTTCGGGTTTAATCTAAACTAGATTCGTTTGAGTACTTTTAATAATTATAAAAAACCTCACTTGAAAATTTACGTAAGAAATTGTTCTGTCCCTAAAGTAATGCATTTGATTATTGCGGGTTTAATGTCTACAAATAAATCTAAACTAATGAAGACCTTAGAAGAACAACACCCTGCAAAACCACTGCCCAAGGAATCACTACTTCCACATCCAGATTTTCTATCCAAGTCACTCACAACGAAAAAATTTTGTACGTGGAAATAATTGCTTATGGAACTTTAATAATATAATATTTGAAATCCTCTACCTCAAAAACCTATAAAACGATACCCCACATCGGTAGTGGGGTGGGGGGTGGTGCTAGGGGGTGGTAGTGGGGGTGGATGAAGTAAAAACATATTTTGAGGTTTCTGGTTCTTGTACACACACACTAAATCACAATTTTTTTTCATCTCCTTTAATAATGGGGTGGGGGTGGTAATGGGGGTGGCTAATGCCAAAAATTTTTTTGAGACCTTAGCTTCTCTTTAATGTACTAAATACCAATTTTCTGGACTCTTACCTGCTTAATTTACCTATTTACCCCAAATTTACCCCAATTTACCCCCAACCCTTCGAGGGAACAAGATGAAAATATAATCTAGTTCCAGATCACGTTAAAATACATACGTGTACCAAATTTCAAGTCAATATCTTAAACGGTTCCAGAGTAAACGTGCGCACAAAAAAAAGTTACAGACCGACAGATCGACAGACCGACAGACCGACAGACCGACAGACAGAAATTTTTTTTTCGCTCAAACTTAAAATCTCGACGTTTCATGACATTCTAAGCCTATTTGAACAATAAAAATTTTTTAAAATTTTTTTGTCGTTACTATACTTCCACTGGATGTGGAAGTAAAATTGATAATACTGTATAAACTTCTTTGTCTATACCTTTGGCACAGAAGACTAAACAATCAGAATGGAAACTGGCGGCATATCCTTTGTACAATTTAACTCCAGAATCGCATATCTTGTTGGAATAGATATCAGGGGCGTATTTTGTAATGTTGTAGTCAGGGTCGCAATTAGGAGTTTATAATTTAATTTTGCACAAATCTTCAACTTTAATCAAATTTGCAAAATCACTCTTTCTGAATTGTCTAAAAGTTGTCTTGGTTTGACATAATGCTGAACTTGTCATTTTGTTGATTTTTTTAATCTATTTTCAAAATTACAAAGTATGTAACTACTAAATTATTATACAAATCAGATTTCTTTGTACATCTGGCAACTCTGTATTGAGTACCAGATTATTTGTTGTTCTCAATCTACCAAATGTGGCATCGCTGTATTCTATTCCAGGAACATATGGGGATTCGATGCGCGCTTAGAAATGCGCGAACCTTCCCCCTCCCTGAAAGATTCCATTCTGATTGTTTATTCTTCTGTGCCTTTGGTGAACTCAAATATAACAAAGCATCTGAATGCAAAATTCCACTGTGTCGCTGTTCTTGATGGAATGGCAAAGCTGAAATCGTTGAAAAAATCAGTGCAAGTTAAAACATGCAGTGATCTAGCTTTGGAGTTTAACAATAAAATCAAGGGAACTCTTCTAAAATATGATGAAATTCACTTGGTGTTTAACACATGTCTTGAAAATTTTATTAACTCTGCGATGTGACATAAAAGGACATCTACAGTAACACCCACTGAGTACAAAATAACCGACTCCACAAACATTGCAAATATAGAGATGAAATCCTTCCTTTCTCATATAAAAACAAAGGATAGTTACAGCGTATCTTGCAGAAAAAGCTTTGTTGTACGCACTCAATATTGAGAGAAGCCTAATCGTAAGCTGGAGGACTGAAACCAAATCGTCTTTCAGAAGTGACGTAAGTGAACTTCAAAGTAGTCATGAAGAAGCTGACGTTAAAATAATACTGCACTGCCTTTTTGCCTCTCGAAAAGAAGTTACTGTGATTCATATATATTCGCCTGATACAGACGTATTTCTACTAGCATTGTGGTGGTCAAAATCTTTTACATGTCTAAGCATGTTTGTCACTGGTATAGGAAATAATCGAAGAATGATTGACGTTGGCGAAATTTGCACCCCATTAGGACCAGAAAAGATAAAAGGTTACTAGGTCTCCATGCTGTGTCAGGACAGATGTCACAGGTTCACTTGTAAAGAAAGGAAAATCATCGTTTTGGAAGGTTTATAAGACCACAGATAATGAAATTTTTGGGAAACTTGGATCCATTGAAGAATTCGGGGATGAAGCTGAAACCTGAAACTATCATTGAAAAATTTATTCCAGGGACGAAGATTTCAGATATTGGGGAGCTTCGTTGGTTGATGTTCGCAAAGTGAACATCTGCCTCCTACAAAAGCGTCACTATCTCCTTTTATTCGTAGAGCACTTTACCAGGTTACGGAATGGCATCTTTCTGACCAGCAGCACCCTAATCTACCAAAACTTCCTCGTGCACCTGAAACCATTTTAAAATTAATTCGGTGTTCGTATGTAAAAGGGGAATGAATGTAGTGTATCCTGCAATTTTAAATCCCAAAACATTTTATGCACTGAGCTTTATATGTGTGGAGGCGATGAAGGCATGCGAGAATTATGGCCAACATTTTGATATCGATCAGATGAAGAGTATTAAGCTGAAAACATGTTACATGCAATACAACATTACAATTAATTCAATAAAAATATTGAAATAAATATTAATTTCTTAACTAGTTGTTATTTTTCAACCGAAAAATCTAAAAATCCTTTAAAACCAAAAATTAAAAATTGGTTAATACTTTTTAACTGGCTATAACTGATAACCGGTAGGTTATACCACAAAAACTGTTATAACTTTTTTTTTTAATTATATTTAGAAAAAAACGATTCAATACAAAATATTGCTAGTGTGGGCCTATCAACAGTTATAATCGAGAATCGATGATGTCTGAGGTGGCCGCCATCTTGAATATATTACGCCATATAGGCCGCCTACCACAAATTCAAGCAAAGCACCTGGTAAGGTATGATTATGGAGGGCATAAGGAATGTATTAAACTCACTCCCACAATCTCATCACGAAATATCCCATGGAATGTGTATTTCATCAAGTATGCCCCCCCCCCCCCCCCGACTAAGTAAACAAACAAAAATGTGTGAGCCATCGAAAGCCAAAGTTGCCAAATGTCAAAATACGGCAAACTTATTCCTTCACTAATAAGGACAAGCATTATCCTTAATAAGAGATCCCTTATTTGAGGATCAAACTGCGCAGGCGTAGGTGCCAAAATAACACTGACTTTAATACTGCTTGTCCTTATTGCGCCCAATAACTCCATAATGTCCTGTACAAAATTAAAAGTTATATTTCACATTTTCCATGGTCACCAATGAAAACAGCACAAAGACATTACATGCAGAACGTTTTGTGTTTTTCCCCTAGTGGACACATATCTCGGAAATGTCCGAAAAAATCCGAACGGAGCTTACTTTTCCAAGTACGATAAATGTTAATATGGACACCGCATTTGATGTACGAAAATAGTAAAGAAATACATCGTTTTATATCCTTTTATTATTACTATCTGGTGACAATCCATACTTAAATCGATTAATATCAACATGTAAAATGTATGTACGCTGAAAGCAGTGGAAAAAATGACTGATCTAGGACGTACTTATTAAATTTTACCTCCGGTGAAATATTTTGAATGATTTTAATTATCTATTTATATATTTTGCCAATATACATTTGATAATATATGATATCAATTCATCGTTACAATTAATTATTTTTTATTTATTTGCTTTTATCATGATTAGAGAATATTATTTAGGTATTATGCAAATCACAACTCACACACTTTTTTATTTATTATGAAAATACCTACTTTCTGTAAATTGTTGCCCTAATCTGGGCACGCTAATATACTAGTTAGGTAAATACTTTAAAACACTCATTATTGGAGAACCAATCAAAACAACTACTCTTCTAGCTAATACTGAGGAAGTATTGAATTACATGATAGGATTCTTAGCATTTTAAAGAAAAAAAATATATTTATTGAAAATACTTAAATCATTTATTTACATTTAGTCATTCACACTTTGTTTATTTAATATGAAATTATCTACTTTCTGTATATTGGTGCCTTAATCGGGTCACGCTAATATACTACTAAGGAAAACACTTTAAAACACTCATTATTGGAAAACCAATCAAAACAACTACTCTTCTAGCTAATACTGACGAAGTATTGAATTACATGATAGGATTCCTGGCATTTCAAGGCAAAAACATATATTCTCTAATCATGATAAAAGCAAATAAATAAAAAATAATTAATTGTAAAAATCAAATCAAGAATAGGCTTGAAATAATGAATGAATGTTTCTATACTCTACTGATGAGAACTAACGAGTTCGAAAAAACTTGTACAACTTTTCTAGAGTTGAAATAGAATGTAAGGTTCAATAATTGTTGTGAATGACTGAATTTCCATAAATAATTTAAGTATTTTCAATATATTTTTTTGCCTTAAAATGCCAGGAATCCTATCATGTAATTGAATACTTCGTCAGTATTAGCTAGAAGAGTAGTTGTTTTGATTGGTTTTCCAATAATGAGTGTTTTAAAGTGTTTTCCTAAGTAGTATATTAGCGTGACCCAATTAAGGTACCAATATGCAGAAAGTAGATAATTTCATATTAAATAAAAAAAGTGTGAATGACTAAATGTAAATAAATGATTTAAGTATTTTCA
Source organism: Rutpela maculata (assembly GCA_936432065.2). NCBI lineage: Eukaryota > Metazoa > Arthropoda > Insecta > Coleoptera > Cerambycidae > Rutpela > Rutpela maculata. The sequence goes on along the minus strand of OW386285.2, from coordinate 137,365,156 downwards.
ATATATTTTTTTTCCTTAAAATGCTAAGAATCCTATCATGTAATTCAATACTTTGTCAGTATTAGCTAAAAGAGTAGTTGTTTTGATTGATTCTCCAATAATGAGTGTTTTAAAGTATTTACCTAACTAGTATATTAGCGTGCCCAGATTAGGGCAACAATATATAGAAAGTAGGTATTTTCATAATAAATAAAAAAGAGTGTAAGTTGTGATTTGCATAATACCTAAATAATATTCTCTAATCAATTCATTGCTTATGCTGTAAAAATTTACATTTTTTTACGTTGCAGGTGGTGGTGTACTTCTTACGTTTTTGACTCGGAACCCAAAGGTCCCAAGTTCGAAACCCACGTAGGTTTTGGCCGTATTTTCTTATTTTTATTTTATACTGAGTGCTTCACCAGCTAAGTCCGTATGATAAAAGTAAAAATGTCTAAAATTAACATTTACAAAAAATTGCGAATGTGTAACAATTATATAAAAAAATCTAGTAAATCGGCGAAGAGTATAATGGCTTCCTCCAGTTAAAATTTACAATTTTCTTCTGAGGATGCCGATCAACTATTATAATTTTTCAATGTGATTATTCGTTGCGTAAAGTAAGTATACTTAAAATAGTATAACACAGCCCCACAAAAAAAAAAAGTTCAAAGCAGCGAACCAGACCCATGTATTCCTATGTATTTTCGGTCGCTGAATCCGAATCCGGGATCAAAAAAAGTCGTACACCCCCAAAATCATTAGCTAGAGCCAAAAGAAACCCCCGAAATGGGGTAAAAAGAATATTAAGCTACGAGAATAGTTGTTACAATCTTAATCAATTGAATTATACAAATTAAGGTTAAACAGTAGCGTACATACGACAGATATAAAACACACCCCCAGGGAGGGGCGAAAACTAGCCCCCATATATAAAAAAATCGATCCAAAACAGCAATGACTGCTGAAAAAGCTCAAGTTTTGTTAAAGTGATTAGAAACTGCATCAGGGCCAACGTAATCTTCATAAACTGCCCCTATCGATTTCTATTTTCATGGATGAAATTGCATAGTACTCTAAAATAGAATTAGAAACTTACGTACCATCAACATTCTGCAGTGTCAACCCTCAGAGGGTGTGAAAACTACCCCCTATGTAAGGTTTGACTTTAAAAAGTTACAGTGACTTCTATAAAAATTCGAAACACCTGCGTTGTGTGGAAGAGAGAAGAAACTAGACTATGTTCGACGCTGTACTTAAAAACCACCCCCACGGGGTTGAGAGACGCCACCCCTGTAAATCCCTGAGGGTCACCCTATTATTATAAAAAATAAACTATGGAAATGAAACGAATAAGCCACAGTATAGCTTTTTCGTTACATGTTGAATTTCAGTAGTTTACATCCTTTCTGGGGGTGTTACTTAATAACATTTATAGGACATGAGTTTCAAACTCTAAGTGTGCAACGCGATTTTTGCCAATCATAGCATCCATAAAAATGTAAATCCGGTTAGTTTCTCTCTGTTTTTCCAGCATCCTACAGATAGAGGGGTAGTATCTCGCAACCCCGTGGAAGTGGTTTTCAACCACATCGTCGAACATAGTCTAGTTTCTTCTCTCTTCCACACAACGCAGGTGTTTCGAATTTTTATAGAAGTCACTGTAACTTTTTATAGTTACATGTTACATAGGAGGTAGTTTTCACACCCTCTGAGAGTAGACAGTGTAGGTTGTTGATGATACGTAAGTTTCTGGTTCTATTTTAGTGTACTACGCAATTTCAGCCAATCATAGCATCCATGAAAATAGAAATCCTGTTGGATTTTACGTTTTTTCTTGTTTTTCTCGTGTTGTTCTCAACCTTATAGGAGCAGTTTATGAAGATAACGTCTGACGTCTTAACACTTTAACAAAACTTAGACATTTCGAGCTTTTTCAGCAGTCATTGCTGTTTTGGATCGATTTTTTTATATATGGGGGCTAGTTTTCGCCCCTCCTTGGGGGTGTATTTCATATCTATTGTATGTACTCTGCTGTTTAACTTTAATTTGTATAATTCGATTGATTAAGAAGTAACAACTATTTTGGTAGCTTAATTTTCTTTTTATCCCATTTCAGGGGTGTTTTTTGGCTCTAGCTAATGATTTTGGGGGGTGTACGATTTTTTTTGACCCCGGATTCGGATTCAGCGACCGAAAATACATAGAGATATATGGGTCTGGTTCGCTGCTTTGAACTTTCGTTTTTTTTTTGTGGGGCTGAGTAATTTTAGGTGATTTAGATGGATTGATAGCTATTTCTTTGAAAAAATATGAAAGGAACAATATTTCCTATAAGACAAGGGAAAGTAATTTAAATTTAGAGGATTAATTTGGTGCACCTTTACATTATAGTGATAACAATGTACGTATGTCATGTCGTAGGTAGGTGTATTGAAAGATAACTCATATACATATATTTATTATGTTACTCAAATATGAATAAAAGTAACGCTTTTATTCGCAATTATCTCTGTTTTATCAACATTAATCTGAAAATTATTTCGAAAATGCTAAAAATGTGTATATATTAAATGATAAATATTTATCGGATGATATAAAAAAGACCGCAGAAAAATAAAATTCAGAAGTGTACCTACTAACCAACAAAATGTTTTCAAAAGTTTTATTTGTTTCCATTTTATTTGGCCTCTCGGCGATAAAAAAGGCTAATGGTAGGATCCTTAATAATTGTGAACTTGCCTCAGATTTACTGAAAAACGGCGTACCCAGAAATCAGATAGGTGACTGGGTTTGTCTAGCTACACATGAATCGCAGTTAAACACACAAGCTATCAACCACAATACAGGGGATTATGGAATATTCCAAATAAGCCATTTGTATTGGTCAGTATCTTATTTCTTAACTATTTTTTATTAGTACAATTGGCATTATCTGGGGATGAGAAAGGCAATTTTAATGAACCCCCGGTGATAATAACTTGATTGGCAAATACAGCTCTAACCGACTCCACTACTGGGTTGGTTAGAGCTGTATTTCAAGATTACCGTTACTTGGCGGATAAAAGCACCAAATTTGTTATGAAGGTATCTTAGGGTATACTAATAAATGTTAGCTTAGGAATTTCAAAAAATTTTCATGTAAAACAATAAAATTTAAAATATTAAAAAATATATATCAAAACATTTTTTTCTTTTAATTATAAATTTAGTACAAAGAGAAGGTAGACAATATGCATATTTCTTCATAATTTAAAGATCTAATTAAATAACAGGTTGCCCCATTTTAAAAAAAATAGTTTTCGTGAAAACCCATAACGTTGATCTTAATGAAGAATAAATCGTGTTTAATGTTAGTATCTGATTAACTCGGCCTTCTATTATTAAAACTAAAAATTAAAAAACCTATTTTTCGAAAATCAAAATAATATTTGAAGGTCAGATCATATGCATTTTGGTCAGCAGGATCCAAATATGCAAAAATATACAGGTTGTCCCATTTAAAAATACATATTTTTTATAACTAGAAAAAATAATGTTTATATATATATATATATATATATATATACATATATATATATATATATATATATATATATATATATATATATATATATATATATATATATATATATATGTATATTTCTTATTTACATTAATAACGCAGGCCCACAAAAAAGAAAAGTTGTCTGGGCCGGGGTATTGATCATACCTATCCCTTGTATTTTGACCCGCTGAACACGAATCTGACCTTAGTTTTTTCCCTATACGTCAGGTTTTTTTTTAAAGCAAAAAAGTCTAATATTTATATATTTATTTGCTGTTAAAAGAAAAACCTGACTTGCTGGGAAAAAACTAAGATCAGATTCGTGTTCAGCGGCTCAAAATACAAGGGATAGGTGTGGTCAGTACCCCCGCGCAGATGACTTTTTTTGTGTGAGATTGTGCCACACCGAGGGGGCAACCGCTGAGGGGAAATAGTGTACAAATCGGAGGAATTAGGAAGGAATTAGGAAGGAATTGAAGGTATTTCGGAAGGAATTATTAGGTATTAAGGGAATTACAGGGGAATTTGGAGGAAATAAATATTATTACGAGGTATTAGAAGGGAATTAAGAGGAAATAAAAGGTATTAAGAGGGAATTAGAGCGTAAAAATATTGAAATAGAATGTTTATCTTGAAGAATTACATACCAATTCTTATATAAAGGACGTCAGAGTTGTAAAAACATTAGCACCGAGATTAGCGCTAAAAATATCTAGTAAAGAAAAAATATTTAATTTAATTAAACTACCGATGATACTATGGACTTCTAGTTCAGTAATATAACGATTTATATCGGACAAAATTCATAAAGTTTTGAAAATTGGTAGAAATGTTAAGGATAGCATAAGAATTACTAAACCGAAAAGTTCCCGCCCCTAAATAGTGTGCTTCATCCCCAAGGACGCCGTTTCCACCCCCCATTTTGAGATTATCTCGGGAACGGATCACTTTTTGATCAATTATTCCTTGTAAAATTCTGTATAAAAAACGTCTCTACACTTTTTTTCCTAAAATTAATAGTACCCTGGGAAATAAGGCGCACACATAAGGGTTGGTTCCGGTCAACACAATAAATTGTAATCTTTACTATGATCTACTTTAAAGTTCAATGCTTAACGCTAAAGCAGTAGCTACTAAACTCCACCTAAAATTATAATAAATGTACCACTTTCATCCTCTCACCTCTATAAAATAACGCGATTTTTAAAGAAGCGAGAATATTGTATAGTGTACTTGTTTCCACGCCACCCTAGAGGTAAAGTACTTGGCGTGTGGTGTCCCCTGTAGGCCGAATCCACTAATTATCAAAAGGTTACCTACGTTAATTAATCTTCATCGTCTTCCATAGACTCGACATTCATGCATGGTTGTCCGTGGTAATGGTAACACATTGTGGAGCAACGTAAGCCTGCTCTTCTGCAACTGCACCTATTTTCGCACCTTAATTTGCATGACCAAGAAATTAGTGTTATAACAGATTCGGGAGCCGGTTCTTTTGTTGTCATAGTTCGAGTTAATATACCGCCAACTTTTTTCCATCCCCAATCAGTAGCTTCTAGCGCAACGTTTTTCCATGTTTGAATTTGGTAAAAAACGCGATTTAAGTGTTGCCAAGCAGCAGCAGAAGTTGTTGGTAGTTTTGATAATATTACAGTATTGTTCGCTTTACCAACAAGTTTGTTAAAAGTATGAATCTGTACACATCTAGACTTTTTTCTGCGGAGGTAGAGTTGTATAAAGCTAGAACAAATCGCTGTCCTACGTCTAGAATTTCTCCATGACTAGCTTTTTCATTATTAAAACTTTGCACGATGTCTTGTAATACTTCAGTAATATAACAGTTAAAATTGTAATATATTGGACAAAATTCATAAAGTTTCAAAAATTGTGTGCTTCATCCCCTAGAGGACGTCGTTGCCACCCCCATTTTGAGGTTTTCTAGATTATTTCTGGAACGGTGCATTTTTTCCATAAGAAAACCTATATACAGAATTATTCCTTATAAAATTCTCTATAAAAAACTTCTCTAAACTTTTTTCCTAAAATTAATAGTACTTTGGTAATGAGGCAAATGTAATCAGCGCAGGTCGTATAATTCGCTGAATATCCGTATGGCTATTTCCAAAGTTGTCTTTACGCGAAAAAAGTATAAATATCTATACACCACCACAATGTAAAAAATTTCAATTTCTCCCATTACATCTCAGACGACCCAAGGTAACTGCATTATTTTAGAGCTTGCTGTAAACGCTGTTACTGTTCAGGGCTGCCAATATGCGGGATTTTACGCAAAAACCGGGTATTTTAAACCAACTTTCGGGTAAAATCGAAACCGGAAGTCGGCCATTTTGGTTCTTTACATTATATAATTGGAAATTATATCCCATATCACTACACCAAATTTGAAAAAAAATCCATTATCCCATTCAAAAGTTACAACAGTGTCCCTATCGGCTGAGCGACCCGGTATACAATATTCTCACTTCATCAAAAATCGCGTTATTTTATAGGGGTGAGAGAAATTTATTATAATTTTAGGCGGACTTTAGTAGCTACTGCTTTAGCGTTAAGTATTGAACTTTAAAGTAGATTATAGTAAAGATTACAATTTATTGTGTTGACCGACACCAACCCTTATGTGTGCGCCTTATTTCCCACGGTACTATTAATTTTAGGGAAAAAGTGTAGAGACATTTTTGTTAGAGAAATTTATAAGGAACAATTTTGTATATAGGTATTTTTATCAAAAAGTGCACCGTTCCCGAGATAATCTAGAAAATATTAAGGTATTAGGAGGAAATAAAGGTATTTGAGGAATTAGGGGAATTACAAGGAATTAAAGGGGAAATAAAGGGTATTTTTCTAGAATAGGTATTAGGTGTACAAAATTTCGCCAGCGGTTGCCCCCTCGTGCCACACTGAGTGTGGCACAGTGGCAACCAAAAAAAAATGGTCTGCGCGGGGATACTGACCACAACTATCCCTTGTATTTTGAGCCGCTGAATACGAATCTGACATTAGTTTTTCCCCAACACGTCCGGTTTTTTTTTAACAGCAAAAAAAGTCTGTTGAATCGTAATATTTATATATTTATTTGCTGTTAAAAAAAAACCTGACGTATAGGGGAAAAACTAAGGATTCGTGTTCAGCGGCTCAAAATACAAGGGATAGGTATGTCCAGTACCCCGGCGCAGACAACTTTTTTTTTGTGGGCCTGTGTAATCAAATATTTTTTAATTTTTTTTGTACCATAGGTAATCTTCATATACTTATTACTAGGGATTTAATTTTTTTTTAAACTAATGGTAAAGAGCCCGCCCTGCTTTCGATTAAAATGGGTCCGAAAAGGGCCAGGTTAATAAATATTATTTTATTATAGTTTAACATAAAAAAATGCGCTAGCAGTGGAAACGCTGTCAACGACTATTTCGCGGTCAACTTCTATGTTAGATGTACTAGGGACTTATTTATTTTTTTAAATTAAAGGTAAAGAGCCCACCTTTCGATTAAAATATGTCCGAAAAGGGACAGGTTAATAGATCTTATTTTATTTTAGTTCAACATAAAAAATGTGCTAGCAGCGGAAACGCCGTCAACGATTATTTCGCGATTAGTTTCTATGTTAGATGTACCAGAGATTTATTATTTTTTTTTAAGTTAAAGCTAAAGAATCCACCCTTCGATTAAATGTGGTCTGAAATGGGCCAGGCTATTCAATTTTTGTTTATTGACATATTACTTACTACTTATTGACATATTACGCTGTAGCAGCGAAAACGCTGTCATCTATTTCGCGGCTAACTTCCTTGTTAGATGTACTAGGGACTCATTTTTTTAAATTAAAGCTAAAGAGCCCACCTTTCGATTAAAATTAGTCCGAAAAGGTCCAGGTTACTATTTTTTTTTAATACGAGTTTCACCTGAAAAATACGCGTTTCTCGTCAAAATTATTTTGAGAATTTGAGGCTAATTGCTTTCTTATTAGCTCTTGAGTCATAATTTGTAGGTAAACATGTTGATATTATCATTACTTACGAATAAATGTATTCAAAACTGCAATTAAAAAAAATATATTTTTCGCTGCTAAAATCAGTCTCGTCAATAATGGCAATTGTCTTGCCGAATAAAGTCATTTTCTGCATCTGACAAGTTAAATTTCATTCAATAAATCTTGTAAAACACCAACAGGAATTCGCAACAGGTCTCACGAATGCAGGCAGGGCAGTTTCACCGGGTGCATGAGGGGCGCGGACGCCGCGCGGCGAGACTTGGAGAGGCGTAGCTCCGTAATGGGTGACGCTACAGAGAAAGTACACATACCAATGAAAAGCCCAAAGTATGAAGAGAAATGTTTATTCGGGTACGTTTTCCCCTCCTAGTCTAAAACGGAAAATTATGAACAAAATATGCATGGAAATATCCGAAATACGAACGTATATGCTTCTCCGAATCTTTTATGATCATTTCAAACCAAATCGGATCAGTAACAACATTTCTTCTGCACTTTATAGCCAGCTCTGCAATTTCTGCGACTTAGCCCCCCCGGAAGCCGACGAAGGAGAGTAGGGAACTTTTTGGTACGTATTATCCTGGACCAAAACTACAATCCTGCAAATTTTCAGCTTTACAATAATTCATTCTGGTTCAAAAACTAAAATTCCTGGGCTACATGTGATATTTCGTCGTATTTGTCGGCCATTTTGGATTTTAGTGCTGTACATGAAAATTTTTATAAATTCGAGAAGGCTCCTGCTAATATTTATTAGTATACCCTAAGGTACCTTCATACCAAATTTGGTGCTTTTATTCGCCAGGTAACGATAATTTCAATAAGCCACCTTACTGTGTTGAGAGAAGTTCTGTGATTTGGTATTTGTAGTCGGAGAGCAAGATCTTCCAAATATGCCAAATAAAAGTGGTCTATGCAACTCGCGAACATGCAAAAACTGAAGTCATATTCTTTTGTAAAATGACCTGCCAAATTCGATGTGGCGATTCGATTCGGAATCGCGAGATTAGAAAAAATCGCACTTCACTTTTTCAATAAATTTACTAAATTTACTGTATTTTGCATTCCTCATTCCATTTTTATTTATTGACTCAGCTTGAAAATTTACATTATACTCTGAAACATTATAAATCGATTAAATAACACAAAATTGTACCAAAGAAAAAAAATCGAAATCACATGGATTTAACGATCTGTAGTGGCATTGCAAAAATTTTGTATCGAGGAAATTTTTCTATTAGATCAGGCAACGAGTGATTATAGAGGGAAATTTTGAGCATTCGTTGCCTGGATTATATTATTGAAGAAGATATTGAAGATAGAATACTAGTGAAATGAGGTTTGAAGTCTGAGTTAATTTTTGACAAAACCAAAAATCGTTTTTATAACAACATGGTGGTCATAGAAGTGTAATAAGTTTGAGTGTTGTACTCGCTGCATTAAATCCTGGGTTACCGATGCAGCAGACTCTCACTTTAATCGCTAATATCTCAAAAACGGAGCTCAAAAAATTGAAAAAATTATGGTATCTTTATGCCATGCCTCTAATGCAAACCACTTCCTGAATTTTTTTTTTATCTATTTATTTAACGTCGGCCTATTTCCGCTACCATTGCCTATCACCGACGCCAGGAGACGAGCTACTCCCAACCTGTAAATTTTGCCGAACCTCTTCCTTTAAGAAGAGTAGGGATCTTTTACTTGCCTAACATTTAATAGACAAGGGACCGCCTGCTTTACATCCCCTCCGAAGGATGGTATATCCACTACGTAATCCTCGTCTGAAATTACGTAGCTTCCGCGTATACACTGATATACAAGCCGCTAGAAAGTGGGACGAAAACGCTGTAGTTCCCAAGATGGGTTACCCAAGTACTAACCGCGCTCGACGTTGCTTCAACAGAATATCGACTGACATTCACATTGAAGTCGCCTCTACGCTCGCCCCTTCTGAAATTTTAATAATTTACGTTAAACAGTTTACGTTATATAGAAAAATATCCCACTTTTCAAAGAGATTTTAATAAACTGAATAAGTATGAAGTAACGATTTTAACAATAGCTCCGAATTATGGAAAAATTCTACCGTGTGCCCAAAATATTATTCTCATGGAGTACATATTTTCCGAGACATAACAGATTAAAAGCCATTACAGTTAAAATACTCTTAAAAAGTGGAACATTTTTCAACATAACTCAGCAGATCTTTAAAAATCTTCAACGTAAGTTATTCAAGTTTCATTGGGTGGTACACAATAGACACATCATACTGAACACATGTTTTTTTCTATTTTATCAGATTCTCGGTTTTTAAGATATTCACGGTTAAAATGCAAACAGGGCATTGTAAATACACTCTCAGAATATGACAACTAAATGCACTTTACATAGGTTGCAAGTCCATAAAATTAATACATATTTAAAAGGCGATATTTTAAATTAGTACATATATTGACAATTATATACAATTTCTTTACAAAGCTTATGCCCATTTTACAGATTAGGAATAATTAGGCTAGTAAGTGGTCCATACTTCTATACAAATATAGAGAGGTGGGAACATGAAAAATGTGAAGTGTTTTTTGTACAAAAATTTAAAGAGTTAATTTTTTTCCTATTTCCAATTCCAAGTCAAATCGTGACTTCAAAAATATGATTTCCATTAGAATCAACTATCTGTTTTTGTACGTTCAAGAGTTACATAGAATGTGTCGAATTCAAAGGTCTCGCTCTGCCAGTATTGTGGAAATTAATTCAATATCTATTAGTATGGACAATAATAGAATATCTTAATAAGCATTTGTATAGGCCACTGTTGTATTTTTTAACTATTTTTTAATAGTACGTGTATTGGTGTTGAATGATACACTCGACGTCAACCATATTGACCTCATCTGGGGACGAGACGGCCGTCTCAACCATCCCCAGGTGATGATAACTTGATTGACGAAAAGTGTGTTGAGAGAAGTTTTCAGATATTCAGTGCTTATGGAAACTAATTCAGTGTCTATTCCCAATTGCTGTTTGTATTAAATTCTGTTGAAGCTTTTATTAAAGTTAAAATAAGTTAAATCAATACCTATTTAAGTTTCTATTTATTTTGACCACATGGTACAGTTGCCTAGAAGGCGTTATGTAGAAAATCGAGACTAATCCTATTTATTTGTGCCGTGTCCGAATCGCAGCTTCGGCAGATCGAAATATCTGAGAAAATAGTTGTGTGTCCATGTTTTTCTAAAATATAGCCCTCTTGTGGGCGGCACTGGCATCGAATTTATGAGATTTCTAATATACAGGGTGTCCCCAGATAGGACACAATATATACCACCAACACAAGTGGAAAAAAAGGTAACTCTTTATAAAAAAATTTGATTAGTAAAGAAATACGATTTGTGTCTCAATTTCTTTATTTTTTGAAATAATACAATCAAAACACCTATGAGGTTTCTTGAAGTATCAACGCCATTGTCATAATTACTGTGTGTTAATTTGAATTCGAACGAAATAAAAACATACTCTTCGTTGATTTGTTAAACTTTTTTTTATAATTGTTGCACATTCTATGAGATACTCTTCACAGTATTTTTGTAAATAATATTAGTTTTTGATATTTTTAACCAACCTACTTGGTGAAACACTTGTCAGTGTAAAATAAAATAACAAAAAAAGAAATTAGAAATAACCCACCGTTGTATTGCGAATCGAAAGTGTAATCGCTACACCACCATCTGTTCGTAATATATAGCTAACTTAAATGCAATATACTCTTCGTTTTCGTGTCTGCGAAGAGTATAATAATGCTTATTTTGCAGCAACGAATCATTATGTTATGGTATATAGCCCAGACGACAGAGAACATTTTATAGTGAAACACACAAAAATTTGCAAATTGATTAATTTTTTTTAACGAGATCGTGAAGTGTATAGAATAATATCCTGAAAAGTTTACATTTCGCTCGGATGTAGAACATAAAAAAAAAGTAAAAAAAAATTGTATCTATTTTTTCAATATTTTGAAATTAAGTCAGGGTAGGAAAAATAAAAAATACAGATGGATAGACCACGTATTTCTGAACAAAAAATATCCTAATAAAATTTATCGTTAAAGCCACGGTATTCCCGGAAAAAAATAGTGAAGTAACTTTGTCAATCTGTGCGGCCAGCGCACGGTTAAATACATACTATGGAACCTCTAAAAATTCTTAGCTGTTCTACCGAGCAATAGCTTTTTTCTCTTTCCGATTACACGTTTTAAACATTTTTCTTAGTGAATAGGAGGATAAATAGTGAGTATGGAGGGAAATTATAAACTTATCAATGCATACACAGACACCACACATAGCCACTGAATCACTCACATGAATTTTTACGTGCCATTACTGTAGTGTATGTATTACAGGTACACCTATCCACATTTCAGCTATATCCAATGGATTCCTTATACATTTGTTAATGTATTGGAAAAGTTCCAGAATTTATATTCAAAACAATCAAAGACATTTTCATAGTTATAAGGATGAGATCGTGAAAATCGCAATTTCTTATCATGATCTGATTGATCATATTTTTACAAATGCATACAAGTAAACGATTTTGTGTTGGAACATTCGAAAAATATACATTTTTTCCGAAACAGTGATATTTTATTTTTTCCAATGGGTCAATTTCTCGATAAGTTATAACCTCCAATATACAGTGTGTCCCACTTAAGGACTAGCCACCCCCGTAAAATTTTTATTTGTGAACCGATTTTTATGTGTTTTTTTTTATATGTAGATCTCGCAAAAAGGCATTAGAAACATGTTCTATTAATTCCGGAACTCAAAACAACGGCCAACTACGACCATTGTTTAAGTGCGAAATATTGAGAAGTACTATTAGGGATTTTTTTCTTAAATATTAGAACGGATTCTTATTCAGAACCACCTATATACCTATTGTACCAATTTTTGTTGTAATAATTATGCAGGGTGGACCAAAACATTAAAAATAAGATTTTCAAATAACATTTAAAGTAAAAAAACACATTGCTTTTGTATTATTGAAATTATCTATTGATAAAATTATTATTATTATTATTTTAGTTTTCATTTGTTTTGAAATTTTATAAACAATTACCATAAACCTGTAAAAACTTTTAGATTTGTAAGAACCTGAGCGGTTTGTGTTATTAAAACTTAGCAGGCGTGGAAGGTGGAAAACAAGAAATATTAGTTGAAAAATGGCTGTCACTAACACTGTATAACTAGCATCTTAGTTCTTTGATAAACGACTAAAACAACTTAGTTATTACGTATTATTATAATAATGGCTCATTATTCTTTACGAGAAAAAGTGAAATCTGTGCGATTAGTTAATTAATTAATATTAATTAATTAACCAATTAATTAATTAGTTAATTAACTAATTAAATAATTACCGCCCAGGTCCTTACAACTCTGAAAATCAAAAATTTTTTTATAGGTTTATGGTAATTGTTTATAAAATTTCGAAATAAATGAAAATTTAAGTAATAATAATAATAATTTTATCAATAAATAATTTAAATAATACAAAAGTAATGTGTTTTTTACTTTAAATTTCGTTATTTTAAAAACTTATTTTTAATGTTTTGGGCCACCATGTATTACTGTCACGACAAAAATTGGTACAATAGGTATATACGTGGTCCTGAATAAGAATCCGTTCCAATATTTTGAAAAAAAATTTCTAATAGTACTTCTCAATATTTCGCACTTAAACAATGGTTGTAGTAGGCCGTCGCTTTGAGTTCCGGAATTAATAGAACATGTTTCTAATGCCTTTTTACGAGACCTACATATTAAAAAAAAACATAAAAATCGGTTCATAAATAAAAATTTTACGGGGGTGGCTAGTTCTTAAGTGGGACACACTGTATATATTTATCAAAAAAAAATCATCAAGCAAGGAAATTAAAATGATTTGAAATGTATTTTTTTAATCCTCGTTACTACAACTTAATAAACCATAATAATCATGAAGTAGTGTACATACTTTTCAACAGTTCTCAATGAATAAAGAAATTTTTTGAATTTTCTATATTGTTCATTGCGACGATTGAGTTCAGGCGTGATAATATATGTAAGTATATTTTTCCCATCCATCCTTTGCTTGTATTGTTTAAAACAAAAAAGCATCAGAAAGCTACAATTTCCATCTTTTAAATGAACCAACACTCATGTAGACTGAACAAATTCTGATTTAGTGACATGTAATGCAGTGCGTCGGTGTCACAGTTATGCGTATTCAAGCGCGTGCATGCATGAATCTCGCTCCAAGTTATAACGTTACACTTGACTATTATTTTCCGATAAATTTTGTTAGGACATTTTCCCCCGCATTTCTCACTGCAGATTCGAAATTGACTTCATAGACAGTTTCTTCAAAAATGGATAGACAGATTTGGATCTCACAGGACCGCCGACAGGGGGAGGCAGGGGGATAAATCCCCGGGGCCCGGGGCTCCGGCTATATTACATTATATAGGCTAGGCATTCAGTTGTGCACATTTGGCATTCTCAAAATAACAAAATTAGGTATATGAATATTTAAATTTTAATGAATTTTAATTTCTAACCGCTCATCAATTATTAAGCGCGGGGGCCTGCCAGAGATTTTGACAACATTTTTTTTTCAAATTTCTCCCCCTCGCTCATCAATTATTTAGCGAGGGGGGCATTGGTTTTCGAGGGGCCCGTAGCGGGGGCTCGCCATAAACAAAAAATTTTTTTCCCGCTCATCAATTATAAGGCGCGAAGGCCCGCCAGTGAATTTGGTACAGGGGCCCATGATTTGATATGGGGGGCCTGGAAGGGGCTCTCAATAATAAGCAGTCTCGGGGCTCCGTTCTTTGGGGAAAGGAAAAAGTTTACAAAGATCGTTTAGCTCATGAATTGAAATACGAGTCGCTCAGAGAGCCATGGAACGATCGATGTTGGGTATATCCCTGAGGGATCGAATATCAAACGAAATCATAAGGCAGAGAACAGGCGTAACAGATGCCATAGAGAGAATAACTTCCCTAAAGTGGAACTGGGCAGGTCATGTTGCAAGGTTCAGTGACGGTCGATGGGCTAAGAGGATCGTGGAGTGGAGACCTAGACAAGGGACTTATCGAAGTAGAGGCCGACCCCCCACGCGGAGGACGGACGACATAAAGCGGTTGCAGCGAAATTGGATACAGACGGCACAAGACAGGAATCGATGGAAATATTTACGGGAGGCATATGTCCAGCAGTGGACGCAAGTTGCTGGTTGATGATTGAAATTTTAAAAGAAAGAATAACTGACGCTATCGCAAAATGAAGTCGCTCTGTTCACGATGAATTTAAAAGAGATTACAAAGGTTCGTGAAAGTGGGTGGTTTTCATGTTGAATAAAGACTTTGTTAATTGAAGCATTTAGTTGTTAATTTTTTTTCCCAATTTTTGGCTTTGGATGGGTTCCATCAGCCAGCTACACAGATGGGGGAAGGAGATGGAAGTAAAAAGGATAGACACATCACGCCCAGTGGTCCATCAGGGCGACTTAAGGTTACACAGAGACTGGACCGCGGGTAGTAGGCAAAACCACAAAGGTCATGTAAACAAAGGCATATTAGGAATAAATATCACAAGTCAAAATATATTATTGACAAACGACAACTAATGTTAAAGAACTGTACCGCACTGAGATAAAAAATTATAGATTAATCGGGATACATTTACATTTTTACTTGAAAGAACATAGTTAGTTGTTAATTATTTTTTTTTATTTAAACATTTAAAATTTTTAATTTAAAAAAATAAAATATTTTGTTATGTCTAAGAAAGTAATTGTAAGCATCAATTTCAAATGGAATTTTCATTAAAAATGAAAAATAAACATATTTTTTTAAAAATACTTTTTTTTAACAAAAATCGTATTTTTTTAACAAGCAACATATTTTATAAAGAGTGACTTTTTGTCAAAAAATTTAAATTTAGGTACATTTGTGGTACAGGTAACCCTATCTGGGGTTACCTATGTTTTTTTTTTTTTTTAATATTCTTACTACCACTCATTAAAATTTACGGATCAATTTTACCATAGCCCAGTCGATGAAGGTATTACCTGCAAAAACTTGCAAAATGAATAATTTTTTTTAATGAGTCCGTGAAAGTGTATAGAATAATATCCTGAAAAGTTTACATTTCGCTCAGATGCAGAACATAAAAAAAATAGTGAAAAAACTTTTTTTTCATCCATTTCATCAAGCTATTAAAAATAAAAAATACTGTTGGACAAATCACGTATTTATAAATAAAAAATGTCCTAACAAAATTTATCGCTAAAGCAACGGTTTTTCCGGAAAAAATAGTCAAATATAAGTGACACCGATGCACTGAATTACATGTCACTAAATCAGAATTTGTTCAATCTACAGTTTTGATCAATCTACAGAGTTTTGGTTCATTTAAAAGATGGAAATTGTAACTTTCTGATAGTTTTTGGTTTTAAACAATACAAGCAAAGAATGGATGAGAAAAATATATATAAAAATATATATGAGTGTTGGTTCATTTAAAAGATGGAAATTGCAGCTTTCTGATGGTTTTTGGTTTTAAACAATACAAGTAGACGGAGAGCCGGCCGTCAAATATCCTATGAATAAGATACATGAAAAACTTTGTGTGAGTGATTAATACTACCATAATCCTAAAGGGAGCCACCTTTTATATAAACTAATTTGGCCCTCGTCATGGAATTTTGACCTCACTTCCGGTTACGATTTTTAATGTTTTCTTAAGTCATCAATAGTCTCTTGAGGTAAAGCTTTTACCCCACTGGACCACAAGACATATGCCCTCCGATTTAGAGGGCGGGGAACACAATAGTGACAATATTTTTCGACCTAGCGTCCAACCGCTACCCCTAAATTGAAGAAACCACCTCCGATCTTCCGATGCTATGCTTGCGAGGGCTTGCCGGATCGGGTTTTTTTTGGTCAGTTTGAATAAAATAGGTAAATATTGACCACAGTTGACCTAACCCACCCCCGGGCGTTGAAACTACCCCCACCCCCAATAACTAAATGCTACGAAAACATCGAAAATCAGGAGGAAAACGGTATATTCCCATTTTCGAGGGCGAGTTATACGATGGTGATAATATTTCCCTACCTACCCTTCACCCACTATCCCTAAACCTGAATACTACTCCCTTTTACAATTTTCCGGTGCTAGGCTTGCGAGGGCCTGTCGTATCGTTTTTTTTTTTTTTTTGGTCACTTGGAATAGCATAGTTAAATATTTATCACAAGTGACCTAACCCACCCCCGGGGGTTGAATCTACCCTCACCCCCAATAACTAAATGTCACGAAAGCAACGAAAATCAGCTGAAAAGCAGTATACCTCCGTTCTCGAGGCGGGGAATACGATGGTGACAATATTTTTCGACCTAGAGTCCTAAATCGGAGTCCTTTCGGAGCTACGCTTGTGAGGACTTGTCGGATCGGGGTTTTCTTGATCAATTTGAATAAAATAAGTAAATATTGACCACAGGTGATCTAACTCACCACCGGGAGTGGAAACTACCCCCAAAATAATTGTTTATGAAACTTTAATAATCCAATATTTGACATCATCAACCCCAACAACACATGAAACGATATGTAACGTCGATAGTGGGATGGGAATTTAGAAAAAAATGTTGAGGCCTTTGGTTCTTGTACACACATTAAATAACAATTCAATTTTTTCACACCTGTGGTCAATATTCACTTACTTTATTCAAACTGGCCAAGAAACCCCGATCCGATAAGCCCTGGCAAGCGTAAAGGGGTTGTTTTTTCGCGGGATAGCAGTTGGACTCTAGTTTGAAGAATATTGTCACCATCGTATTTCCCCGCCTTCGAAAAATGGGGGTATACTGCTTCCCAGCTGATTTTCGTTGTTTTCGTAGCATTTAGTTATTGGAGGTGAGGATGGATTCAACCCCCGGGGGGTGCGTTAGGTGGTATTCAGGTTTAGGTGGGTAAAGGGTAGGTCGGGAAATATTATCACCATCGTATTCCTCGCCCGCGAAAACGAGGATGTACCGTTTTCCAGCCTATTTTCGCTGTTTTCGTAGCATTTAGTTATTGTGGGTGGGGGTAGTTTCAACCGGGGGTGGGTTAGGTTACCTGTGGTCAATATTTACTTATTTTATTCAAACTGATCAAAAAAACCCGATCCGGCAAGCCCTCGCAAGCGTAGCACCGGATTATCGGGAAAAGGGGTGGTTTTTTTCTATTTGGGGGTAGCGGTTGGACGATAGGTCGGAAAATATTGTCACCATCGTGTTCCCCGCCCTCAAAAATGGGGGGGGGGGGTACATGTCTTGCTGTTCGGTGGAGTAAAAGCCTTACCTCAAGGGTACTACACTATTGATGATTTAAGAAAACATTAAAAGTCGTAACCGGAAGTGAGGTCAAAATTCCATGACGCGGACGAAATTAGCTTGTATAAAAGGTGGCTCCCTTTAGGTGTGTGGTAGTATTAATCACTCACACAAAGTTTTTCATGTATCTTATTCATAGGATATTTGACGGCCGGCTCTCCGTCTAAAGCAAAGAATGGATGGGAAAAATATACTTATATATATTATGACACCCGAACTCAATCGTCGCAATAAAAAATATAGAAAAAAATAAAAGCCCTTCAAAAATAGTAATTTATGTTACAAGACCGGAAAGGGGTGTTTTGCAGGTCGACCCAAGCAGATTCCAGCGCGAGCCGTAAGTGAGTCCTAGAAGCTTGGGGAGACCTGCAAAATACTGTTTTTCGTTTGTGTAACGTACCTTTTTTGTTTTTCTCGGCCGACACTGTCATATAGAATCAATTTTGTATTATTGTTTTAATAAATTTTCTAACAAATACAACGACAAACAACAATAACTAATTAAATAAAATATTTTTACGACTGACACTATTATACAATTTCAATTTCTGCTTGTAACGCTTCAAAATCTGAATCTATATTTTCCTGAATTGACTTTTGAAAACTCGTAAAAATCAAGTGTATTTATCTATTTGACACTTATCTCAACATTGAACACAAATTCTTTTCTATAACAACGAGGATAACAAGGATCGGAAAAGCTTTTGCCGATCTCTAATGTCATTTTCCGGTCTAACCCGGGAAAACGTTAATTTCTGGCGGATAATTCCTTCAGACAGGGTATACTTTCTGGTCGGCCGAAAAAAAAAATTTTCTTTAAGAATTGTTAAAAAGTATGTACACTTCATGATTATTATGGTTTATTAAGTTTGAGTAACGTGGATTTACAAAAAAGGACATCTCAAATCATTTTAATTTCCTTGCTTCATGATTTCCTTGATAAATATATATATTGGAGGCTGTAACTTGCCGAGACTTGACCCATTGGAAAAAATAAATATCACTATTTCGGAAAAAATGTATACTTTTCGAATGTTCAAACACAAATTCGTTTACTTGTATGCATTTTCTCGAAAATATAATCAATCAGATCATGATAAGAAATTGCAATTTTTACGATCTTATCCTTATAACTATGAAAATATCTTTAATTGTTTTGAATATAAATTCTGGAACTTTTCCAATACATTAACAAATGTATAAAGAATCCATTGGATATAGCTGAAATGTAGATAGGTGTACCTGTAAGGCCAACCGCACACAGTCGATTTATAGTTGGACGATAGTTTAGTCGGTTTCTATAAAGCCATGAACTTAAATGTAGGTGCGCACACAATCCAACTGAACAGCCACCGAATTATTTAGTCAAAAGCAGTTTGAGAAGCTATATGATATTTTAATCATTCAACTATCGTACAACTTACAAATATCTACTGCTGTAAATGGAAGTGCGTAGACAGCCAACTGTTTATTTGTCGTTGTCTGTCTCGAGCGGACTGTTGTGCAAAAATGGATGAGAATAATTCAGAAAATGCAGTACTTGCAGTCCCATCTACGTCAAAAGGAATACCAGCAACTAATTTTAATAAATCATGAAAACTTGTTACACTCATCCGATAAAATGCAAAGAATTTTTCGGGGTATTTCATCAGTTCTGCATGTAACAGACAGACCCATTCTTAATCGACAACTGTATATAGGGTGAACCCATATTTGTCGGTTTATTTTCTGCAGTTTTTTTTCCTCCGTATATATAACAAAGCACAAATCAATGAACGTTTCCGCATTTTTAAATGAACAAACTACGGCTAAAATCGTCTGTGTGCGCAAGTTGCCTGATTTCTTCCCAACTAAACTGTTTAGTTGGTTAGAAATCATAACATCAAGCAAACTCAACTAAACAGTTTAGTCGGGCTTATATCGACTGTGTGCGGTTGCCCTAATAAATACAATACGGTAAAGGCACGTAATAGTATATTGTGTATTTAGGTGTGAAAGCAATACATTTTCAGACGACGATGCAAATTATTGTTGGCCGAGGCGCTAGCCGAGACCAACAAGCATCGAAGTCAGGGAATGTGCTTTCACATCGAAGTACACATACTAGTTTTTATGAAATCACAATCAATATTATTATAAATTAAGGAATTTGTATTATTGTATAATATTCCTTCATTACAATCTAACTGCTTACTAATAAATGCAATTTTAATGTGAGTTGGTACTGTCTAAAATATGCATAAAAACCGTACGGGAATGTTACTCTTCCGGCCTAGGCCGAGAAAGTAACATTCCCGTACGATTTTGTTGATCGTTGCTTGGCAACGGATATTTTCCGGTCTGTTTTCTGATAGTTTCTTAGCAACGGACTAAAATACTGGAAATTCTATATTTTTCGATCTGAAATCGCCCCGAAAATGTAGACATTGCAGGTTGATTCCAGAAAAAAAAATTCATGCGAGCGATTCAGAGGCTATGTGTGGTGTCTGTGTATGCGTTCATAATTATATATTTTCCCTCCATACTCACTATTTATTCTCCTATTCACTAAGAAAAATCTTAAAAGAGAATAGTATATTGTGCATTTAGGTGTGAAAGCAATACATTCCCGTACGATGATGCAAATTGTTCAAGCCAACAAGCATCGGAGTCCGGGAATGTGCTTTCACACCGAAGTACACATACTATTTTTTCTGAAATCACAATCAATATTATTATAAAAACCGCTGCCCAAGGAATCACTACTTCCACATCCAGATTCTCTATCCAAGTCACTCACAACGAAAAAACTTTATATGTGAAAATAATTGTTTATGGAACTTTAATAGTATAATATTTGAAATCCTCTACCCCAAAAACCCATAAAACGATACCCCACATCGGTAGTGGGGTGGGGGTGGTGATGGGGGGTGACAGTGGGGGGTGGATGAAGTAAAAAAATATTTTGAGGTTTCTGGTTCCTGTACATACACTAAATCACAATTTTTTTTCATCCCCTTTAATAAGGGGGTGGGGGTGGTAATGGGGGTGGCTAATGCCAAAAATTTTTTTGAGACCTTAGCTTCTCTTGTATATACTAAATACCAATTTTATGGACTCTTACCTGCTTGATTAACCTATTTACCCCAAATTTACCCCAATTTATCCCCCAACCCTTCGACGGAACAAGATGAAAATATAATCTAGTTCTAGATCTCGTTAAAGTACATATGTGTACCAAATTTCAAGTCAATATTTTAAACGGTTCCAGAGTAAACGTGCGCACAAAAAAAAGTTACAGACAGACCGACAGACAGACAGACAGACCGACAGACAGACAGAGAGAAATTTTTTTTCGCTCAAACTTAAAATCTCGACGTTTCATGACATTTTAAGCCTATTTGGACAATAAAAATTTTTAAAAATTTTTTTGTCGTTACTATACTTCCACTGGAGTAATTAAGGAATTTGTATTAATGCGTAACATTTCTTCATTACAATCTAACTGCTTACTAATAAATGCAATATTAATGTGAGTTGGTTTGTCTGCGTGTATTTATTTACTGTCTAAAATATACATAAAAAACCGTACGGGAATATTACTTTCTCGACCTAGGCCGGGAAAATAACATTCCTGTACGGTTTTGTTGATTGTTGCTTGGCAACGGATCTTTTCCGGTCAGTTTTCTGATAGTTCCTTAGCAACGGACTAAAATACTGGAACTGTGCATATTTCGATCTGAAATCGCGCCAAAAATGTAGACATTGCCGGTCGATTTCAGAAAAAAATTCATGCGAGCGATTCAGCGGCTATGTCTTCTTCACTAAGAAAAATCTTAAAAATGTGTAATCAGAAAGAGAAAGAAGCTTTATTTTACTCGTTAGAACTACTAAGAATTTTTAGAGGTTCCATAGTATGCATTTAACCGTGCGCTTGGCCACGCAGAGTGACTTTAGCGATAAATTTTATTAGGACATTATTTGTTCAGAAACACGTGGTCTATCCACCTGTATTTTTTATATTTTCCTACCCTGACTTTATTTCAAAATCTGGAAAAAATGGATGAAAGAAAAATTTTTTTTCAATTTTTTTTTTGTTCTGTATTCCAGCGGAATGTAAACTTTTCAGGATATTATTCTGTACGCTTTCACAAACTCATTAAAAAAAACTTATTCATTTTACAAATTTTTGTAGATTTCACTACTTATAGAATGTTCAGTGTCGTCTGGGCTACTATATGTGGCCCATACTCCGTTCATATTTATTTGAATAAATAAATTTTTCGGTGTTCAGAATTTAAGTTAGCTATTTCAATTTACTTATTTTTGCCAATTTTATCCACAATTCTTCATCTAAATGAATTCGGTTAGCAAATACGTTCTATAGATTCTACAAGAGTTTTTTTCTTCTTTTTCATTTCATTTATATAATTTCGATTTTTTTCGCGACTAAGACCAATCACCGACACTAGAGCACGAGCTACCCCATCCTGAAAATTTTACCGAACCCCTTCTCTATTGAAGCACAGAATGAATTATTTACTTCCCTAACCTTCTTGACAAGGGACCGACAACTGCACATTCCCCCCTTACGATGGTATATCCTTTACGAAACACTCACCTAAAATAGGCCAGGAAACGAAGACATTAATTCGGAAATAAATAGTGCTCAACGGATTATTATTTTAAGTTGTAGAGTTGACCCTTGGGAGTAACATACCAAAAGTCCCCAGCCGTGGATCTCATGCGTTAGGCGGGAGAGGGGTGGAAAGGGTCGGTTTGTAGGTTTTTCGTCATTATCTCGTAAACTAAGCATCCTAGCGAAAAGGTCATTCTATACAGAATGAAAGTAAATTAAATTGTCTACAAAAAAGATTCTATTCGCTAGGGGCAGAAGTTAAGGGTGTACGTGAGTTTGAAAATGCGAATAACTGGGAAAATTGTGCATTGTGGGAGGTAATGCTTAACAAGTAGAAAATTTTATAATATTACAAGTATTTACAAGGCCATATTAAGTAATTGGTCGAGTTCATCGACAAGATCATCAGCATCGTTGTCGCAGTTGATACTGACGATTGGAGGGCCATTGGTACACGAAGCGCGGCAACTGCTGCACACAAGCGATCAGGGTATGCCTGCTTTGAGGCACCCGCAACGGCCCCCGCAACCAGTTGTGCACCCGCAAAATATGTTATTTAGGATGGATTCTGGCGCAACTGGGACCGTGCTTGTGACAGGGGCAAGGAAGCCATCCGACCCCCTCATCCATCCCCAAGCAGTTGGCTCCTGCTGCTGATCTCCATATAGCCATTGCTGAATCTGCAAACAATAATTCGTCCTTTGTAATTTAAAAAAAATGTGACACAATCTTGTCTAAGCACGATACAAAACATAAGTTAATGTAAACAAGCATATATTGATACAAACCTGCAAATGATCTCTAAGGGAGTGTTGGCGAGCAGCCTCTCTGTTGGGTGGAAGTGCCGCAAAATCAGGCTTTGGCTTTGTCGAGGCTTTAACAAAGGCCTGGTGTCGTACCCTGTTCAGGTCTGCTCCTTGTGGGGCTTGGTACAATGCCAAAAAAAGCTGCTCCCCTGCATCAGCTACCATGTCCTGTGTTGCTGAGGGATCATAGAAAACTTTGTAGATGTCTGTGACCTGCTCCTCGGCCTTCAAAAATACATTCACCACACCTCCCTTGCTCTTGTTGTAAATAGCGGAGGTAGTATCATAACCGCTGAACGAATGGAGCAACAGAATGGTCCTCGCAAATGGCTCCATTCGTTGAGCGGTTGTGACACTACCTCCGCTATTCACAACAAGAGCAATGGAGGTGTGGTGAAAGTATTTGTGAAGGCCGAGGAGCAGGTCACAGACATCTACAAAGTCTTCTGTGATCCATCAGCAACACAGGACATGGTAGCTGATGCAGGAGAGCAGCTTTTTTGACATTGTACCAGCCCCCTCAAGGAGCAGACCTGAACCGGGTACGACACCAGGCCCTTGTTAAAGTCTCGACAAAGCCAAACCCTGATTTTGCGGCACTTCCACCCACCAGAGCGGCTGCTCGCCAACACTCCCTTAGAGTTCATTTGCAGGTTTGTATCAATATATGCTTGTTTACATTAACTTATGTTTTGTATTGTGCTTAGACAAGATTGTGTCACATTTTTTAAACTACAAAGGACGAATTATTGTTTGCAGATTCAGCAATAGCTATATGGAGATCAGCAGCAGGAGCCAACTGAATGAGGGGGTCGGATGGCTTCCTTACCTCCGTCACAAGTACAGACCCAGTTGCTACAGAATCCGTCCTAAATAATATATTTTGGGGGTGCACAACTGGTTGCGGGGGCCGTTGCGGGTGCCGCAATGCAGGCATACCCTGCTCACTTGTGTGCAGTAGTTGACGCGCTTCGTGTACCAACGACCCACCAATCGTCAGCATCAACAGCGACGACGATGATGATCATGTCGATGACCGCGACCAATTACATAATATGGCCTTGTAAATACTTGTAATAATATAAAATGTTCTACTTGTTAAGCATTCTCCCACAATACACAGTTTTTCCAGCTATTCGCGTTTTCAAATTCACGTGCACCCTTAACTACTGCCCCTAGCGAAAAAATAAATAGAATCTTTTTTGAGACAATTTAATTTACTTTCATTTTGTATAGAATGACCTTTTCGCTAGGATGCTCAGTTTTCGAGATAATAACGAAAAACCTACAAACCGACCCTTTCCACCCCCCTCCCACCTAATGCATGAGGCCCATGGCTGGGGACTTTTGGTATGTTACTCCTACAACTTAAAATAATAATCCGTTGAGCACTATTTATTTCCGAATTGGGGGATTTTTCGATCTTCGTTTCCTGTACTAAAAGTTCAATAGGTTCTGAAATTAAGCTGATAGATAAGCCGCTAGCCGCAAGGTGGACAGAGGATGCTATGTTTCTATGAGGATACCAATTCAAATTCTAGCAGCGACTCCTATTCCTTAGCTTTCCGCATCAAGTATATTCATCATCTTGCGGGTATCCTTATACAAATGACGCAGCTCATCTACATTCCATTTCTCTATCCCAAAGGAGAAGAGCAGAACAGGAACGGCAATAATGTTAGAAGCAGACACCTTGTAAATACCAAAATGTAAATTTTTAGGTGCAATGATGGCAACACTCCAGGAAAGGGATGTCATGTTACATGTAATTCTTTGTTAGCAGATGATATCACTCAAGATATAAATTGCGCTAGAAGGATATATGACCAAACAGTAAAAGAACGCGGATGTGGATTCTGTGCTTGGGTTGCCTATAATCAGTATTGCAGTAACAGAAATAATGATCATTACATTGGAAATTGTCACTTGTAACAAAAATAAGATAAAAATACTGTGTTAAAGTTGTATAAAACAATAAAGTAATTTTGATTTTAATCACATTTTTAATTTTGGGGTAATTTTAAGTAAAAAATGTCTATTAAAGTTGGTGCAATTTACAAAGACTTTTACTACATACATTTAAATTCTATTTTTCGTCATACGTTTCTCGTAAGTATAGTCTGATTCCATTGTTTTGTCGATCGTAAGTGACGCTTTATGTACCAAATGCTTGTTGCCAATGGCAACGAGTCGTTATTTTTCATAATGTCCCTATGGAAATAAAGTAAATTTGGGAAAATTATTATAGTATTAAATTAAATGTTTTAACTTTTTTGGAACTGAATCCAGACAAGCTTTACTTGCTATATCTTCTATATTCGACATTATTTAAAAAAATTTCAGAGCTATTATAATATGATTTAATTTATCTTGACAGTAGTTGTCATTTGAATAATAGCAAATATGAAATCTTACTCAAATAATTGTAGTTTTCTACTAGATTTCTCACGTTTTTTCTAGTTCAATGATTCATCGGTATGATGAAAAATATAATATGCACCGCGGTCGTACTGTGCGATTTTTTGATCTCGAATACTTGCAAACCTCGGTCCTACGGACTTCGGATTGCAAACTGTATTCTCGATCAAAGAAAGTGCACTTACGACCCTTGGCACATAAATAACTATAATAGTGGGTGTGGTACACAACAAATACTTGCAAAACGTGGCATTTTGTGATACAAATTTTTCCTTTGGCACGATTGCTTACCCAACTAAGTGATTTGGCCCGCAGGACACTCGAGATTTTTTATTCGTTCACCCTCTAGGGGGCATTTTTTCAAAACTATTTTAAATTTTCCAAAAATGTATTTATTGTGCAACAAAATTGATTTTCGAGTCGATTTTGCATGATTTCGATATGCTAAGACCGTTAAAAATAGTTGAACATTCAGTGGCGTAGCCATAAATTAATCCTGGGGGATTAACTCTGATCTGACTGACCTAATTTTATTTTTTACTTAACCTGTTACGTCATTTTACTAACTCATTGGGTTGCTGAGCGTAAATTATTTAATTAATTAAAATTCATTAACGAAACATAACTCCTCTTATAGAATGGAACAGAAACAAAACGTATTTGAATAAAATATTTATTTAGTCTTCTTTTTGCTTTTGCGAGCTCCTGACACATTTCATCTCAAGTTACAGAAAAATAATTAAATATAATGTAATAATTAATATCCCCATTCCTATGCCATTGAATATCATCTTAAACAGTTTTTGGACAGTTTTTCTGAATTTCAGATACTTTGTGTTGTTTTTGTTCTTGCGTTACTGCGTTTGGTGCTTTCTTTCTTTGGATATGCGGACATGATGAAGAGAGGTAAAGGTGTACGGATGGCGGTTACTGTTCCCCTCGAAACTGTACCCATCAATTGGTCAAAGTGTGTCATATGCCAGTCCGGTAATACAACTGACCTTAGATGCCCTGCAACATATAATCCTATAGTGTCACAGAGAAATTTGGGCTATAAAACACTACTGAAAGTCTTAAACCTACCAACTATAGGTTGTCTTCTGGTTACCTTGTTCCGCACCTGGACGTCGGGAGTGGAATTTACGAAACATTCAAGAATTCGAAGGTTAAGTTCCACAAAATATGTGGAAATCCATACATCATGCCATCCCGATTTATGAAACTAATTGAAAATGAAAATAAAACTTTTAGCAGTCCTCAAGCTACGAGTTCAACAACGGAAGTTGAGTCTTAAGTCATTACTATTTCTGACCCGCGCCTAACGAGATCCATGCCCCCAAAAGTAAATTTGAAAGATGACTTATGTTACCTGTGCAACGAACATGTAGGTGCCAGCAGCAACAAAAGTTTGAGACAGTACCCTTTTGTTAGCAACTCTTCAAACTGGTGGCGACCTAGTAGAAATGGAGGCAAAATACCATCTAATTTGTCTAGTCTGCCTGTATAACCGGAGCAGAAGAGCCAAGGCGACGAAGTTTGGTGAAGAGGGTGAGAGTGCTGTCGTGTGAAGGAATAGCATTCGTCGAACTCATGCTGTACATACAGGAAAAACTTGAGACTCTCGGGGTGAATGTTATGTTCAGAATGGCAAATTTGCGCAAATTGTATTACCTACATCTTGCCCAACTTCATGATGTGTCACGTTTTCCTTTACCCCTCCACACACAACTATATTCAGGGAAAAGATTCTCGCTCATTTCCCGCAGCTAACTGCGACTTTGGAAGGTATTTTTTTTCTATAAATTAAGCATTATTTTTATCGGCGTTGCAACATTTTGCTTGCAGGGAGGGAGTACATCTTGCGGCACAACAAGTCTAACTGTTAATGTACTGTTAAAAGTTTTATTTTCATTTTCAATTAGTTTCATAAATGGGGATGATATGATGTATGGATTTGCACATACTTTATGAAACTTAGCCTTTGAATTCTTGAGTGTTTCGTAAATGCCATTTCCGACGTCCAGGTGCGGAACAAGGTAACCAGAAGGCAACCTATGGTTGATAGGTAAGACTTTCTAAATTTTCAGCAAGTGTTTTATAGCCCAAATATCTCTGTGACACTACAGGATTTGTTGCAAGTCATCTAAGGTCATCTAAGGTCAGTTGTATTACCGGACCGACATATGATACACTTTGACCAATTAATATTGACGGGTAGAGTTTCAAGGGGAACAGTGACCGCCATCCGTACACCTTTACCTCTCTTCGCCATGCCCGCCTGTCCAAAGAAAGAAAGCACCAAATGCAGTAAAGCAAGAACAAAAACAACACGAAGTATCTGAAATTGAAAAAAACTGTTTAAGATGATATTCAGTGGCGTAGAAAGGGGCAATAATTTAATTATTCTCCTGTAACTTGCGATGAAATGTGTCAGGAGCTCGCAAAGTAAAAAGAACACTAAATAAATATTTTATTCAAATACGTTTTGTTTCTGTTCCATTCTATAAGAGGATTTATGTTTCGTTAATGACTTTAATTAATGAAATAATTTACGCTCAGCAGCCCAATGAGTTAGTAAAATGACGTAATAGGTTAAGTAAAAAATAAAATTAGGTCAGTCAGATCAGGGTTAACTCCCAGGATTAATTTCTGGCTACGCCACTGAACGTTCAACTGTTTTTAAACGGTCTTAGCATATCGAAATCATACGAAATCGACTCCAAGATCAATTTTGTTGCACAATAAATATATTTTTGAAAAATTTAGGGTAGTTCTGAAAAAATTCCCCCTAGAGGGTAAACGAATAAAAAAATCTCGAGTATCCTGCGGACTAAATCACTTAGTTGAGTGTCTGGAGCAGTCGTGCCAAAGGAAAAATTTGTATCACAAAATGCCACGTTTTTTCACGTACCGTACCCACTATAAGAGTACATATTACATTCTAGGAAATTTTGACAATAATTTACTATAGGTAGCAAACCAGCTTTTTTGTTTTTATGGCACTGGACCAAATCCTTTATAGTGGGTGTGGTGCTTCAATTACATATGGCGATTACTGCACTTCAACTCCGCAGGGTGCCATTTGGCACAGTTGGTTCTTACACTAAGGAGATACATTTTCGATTAGGACGGGTCAACATTTTTCCATAGAAACCAAGATGGCGGCCATTAAAAAAAATTTAAATTATTGTCACTCATATTAGTGCAGAACATACGTTTGCCGAAAGATTTTTGGTTAAATTATATCTCAAGAATACGGATACGGTGTATGTTTTCCATTAGAAAGCAATATGGCCGCTGTATTTTGTTTAAGTACGCTGTAAAATTTAAGAACAAATTTAACCAACCCCCAAACCATTCTTTAAAGGGTAAAAAAAATGTTTTAGTTTTCCGTGTCTCCATTTTGTTTTTATAAATATTAAGAAACGTACTTTGGATATATTATTACAGTAGAAAATACGAAGAACTTGCGCTTTGATTCATCTTGATCCGTTGATAATTAATAAAGTTATTAATAAAAACCAGCTATTTTTCAACCTTGCTTTGCTCCAAATATTGTTATAGGACAGTAATTTTTTGGTTTCTAAAATCATTAAGGGATGGAGCAATGATATGCAAGTTTCATTTTCTTTTTATTTCAATGATTTCTCAGTGTTTTTGATTTTTCAAATCAGCTGTCAGCGCCCCGTTTTCAGCCTCAAGCGGACAGTGACACTCACAGCGCAGCTAGCCTCCCACCACCACTACCAGCAGTCTCGCTATGGTGTTACATTCATTTAAACATCGCGCATGTTTTCAGTAATAATAATAATGATAATAATAACAATTATTATTATTGCTGTTATTGTCATTATTATTATTATCATTATTATTATTATTGAAAACATTCGCGATGTTTAAACGAATGTAACAGCGCAGCGAGACTGCTAGTAGTTGGGGTGAGGGGCTAGCCGCGCAGTATCCGCTTGAGGCTGAAAGCGCCGCGCTCGACGGCTGAATTGAAAAATTTAAAAAGGCTACTTTAAAAAATGGCTGTCCCACTATAACAATACTTGGAGCAAAGCACAGTTGAAAAAAAGGCGTTTTTTTGTTAATAGCTTTATTAATTATGAACGGATCAAGATGAACCAAAGCTCAAGTTTTTCGCATTTCCTACTGAAATAACGTATCCAAAGGACGTTTCTTAATATTTATAAGAAACAAAATAGAGACACGGAAAACTGAAATTTTTTTTGCCCAAGTAGTGGTTTGGGGGGGGGGGGGGTAAATGTGGCAAAAATGTCTGCCAGCAAAGTTAGTGATTTTTAGTGCCTTGTGAACCATAAGCTAGCTGGGCAGACGTTTTTTTCAGTTTTAACGATTTTTTGCATTATTATATGTATTATTTACTGTACACAACAAAACAAACATTTTGCGCCTAATTTGGTCCGGTAACTAAAAATTTTTCTTTTCAATTTGCGGTTACCGCGCGCCGACCGGAAGCTTCGTCTACCAGCGTAATTAAGTTTTGTGAAGTACATATGCTAACTACATATGCGGACAGATATCGGTAATCATTCGATTAAAACAAAATATCCCCTCCCTCCCTATGCCCCCACCATTCCAAAAATTTCCAGAGAGAGAAAACTTTTTTCTTCGATTACTGACTGGCAGTCGGTAACCTTTCATCGTCGAATTTGCACCTCATTACCTAGAATAGAACAGTTTCTAAGATATTCAGCATTTAAACTAAATACTTCATCCTATAAACGTTCGGATGCCATCTGTGAACTTAAATATCTCCGAAACTATTAATCCTACATAAAATAAAAAAAGAAAGACAAAAATAGGCCAAAAATCGACCATTTCCTCTCCCTCAAAATTTATTTTGAACCAAGTGCTAAATTATTGCTAATAATGAGAACATTCTGAACACAAAATTTCAAAATGAGCATATGTTTGGTTTTCGAGATATGAGGGATTAAAGTTGTGATATGCGTGATGAAATATAGGAGCATATTAAAAAATTCACAGCCCCACAAAAAATGAATACTCATCAGTTATGGCAGAGCAATCAAGATATTCTTAGAATTCTTTGACGCAGAATACAAATCTAAAATCACAAAATCTCTATACACATTGATTAATTCAGAAGAGCCAAAAACATCCCCTATATAAGGATGAAAATAGGAAGAAATGATGCTACTGAGTTACAGAGCTTCCATGAACAGAAATATAAGTCTAGTGGCTGAATACATGAAAAGGTGTTGATTAGGGCTCACACAAATAAATCGAGACATGCCCTTAAGGGTCTGAAAACTACCAATACAATATCAAACTGCACAATAGCTTCAATAACTGGTAAAACAGCTTGATCCCTCTAAGCTTTATTAATAGGAATGAACCATAAATCTGTTACGACCTAGTACACGAAAACAATCCATTACAGGGTAAAGAAAACTACCCCCTTATCTTGAATTATGAACTTGAGTCAGGGCAAATATAGTGAATGTGCCTAATATCGCATTTTGATTACAGTAAGTATGAATGTGAGTCGATAACTAGAATTTTTGTAACTATTTTATGACACACCTACGATGGGGTAAGAGAACGGGATGAAAACTTAATAGTGGGTTTTCACCCCCTGACCCCCGTCGGGATCATTTGGAGGATGAAAAGGAATCAAGAGGTTCTGACATAAGAGAAAAGAAAACCGAGACATTAGTATTTTTTTATGTAATGCAGCGAGATTGCCCCGATATTCATCCCCTTGTACCCTTACCCCCTCATAAAATCCACTTGAAGGTTAAAAATGGACCTCTAGACTATGGTGTTCGGGAAAGGGATACTTATCTTTATGTCAGAATTTTTTTCGATACAATATAATGATTGTAAAATTGCTCAGATTTCCACCCTCTAACACCTGTGAATTTCTCTAGAGCAATAAGAAAGAACCACGAGGCCATGTCATTCCTAAAGAGCACTTCTGAAACCCTTGCTATAGGATTTTCGCTAATGTGATACAGCGATGTCTCTGATATTCACCCCCTCGCACCCCCCCCACCTTCTTATAAAATTCACTTGAAGTTTGAAAACACTATTGGGACATTATTTTTATGGAGAGGTTCAAGCTTTTTTGCCAGTTATTGGAGCTCTTGTGCAGTTTGGTATAGTATTGGGATAGTTTTCACACCTTTGGGGGTGTGTCTCAATTGCTTTGTGTAAGCCCTAGTCAACACCTTCGTTCATGCATTGAGCCAATCCCAGTAAACACACCTACGTTTATTAAACGTCGATATAACGTTGTAAGCGTTGATATAACGTTAGTCGTTGAAAAAGTCAACGATGATTATTGGTCATAAATAGACGATTGTTTTTCGGTGTTAATATAACGTTAATATAATGAATATTGTAACCAATAGTTTAATTACAAAATTTCTTTCAACGTAGTTATGACACGTTAAACTCACTTATAAAAGCGACGTTGATCCTCACATATCCTCGACCCGTTTTCCAACTCTCCGTTGTTACATATTATTTAATAAACATTTATTAAACGTAATATTATGACGTAAAAATGCATATTATTAGACAATGAAGAAACATTGATATAATAGAGAAAATCAACCATATATTGATAACAGGTGGTTTATTTTATATTCAATAAACGTAGTATTATGACGATGAAAAAGAGCAACAAAACTACGTTGACACAACATTGATGTACTAAGGAAATTTTATCGTTTAAGTTCGACGTCAATTAAACGTTGATGTAAGAAAATCTATTAACTATTAGGTTTAGTCGTAAGTTTAATTCAACGTGTTTTTAAAACGTTTATATTACAGATCAATATGACGTTGTACTTTGTGCCTGTTTTATAACCACATATTAACATATAGTAATTATTAACGTAGTTATGATACGTTAAACTCGCTTATTAAAGCGACGTTAATTCTCACACGTCCTAGACCCTTTTAACAACTATCCGTTATTAGATATTATTTAATAAACATTTATTAAACATAATATTATAACATAAAAAAGGGTCAATATTTCACGTTGAAGAAACATTGATATAATAAATAAAATCAACCATATATTGATTATAGGTGGTTTATTTTATATCCGATAAACGTAGTATTATGATGACGAAAGAGACCAACAAAACTACGTTGACACAATATTGATGTACCAAGGAAATTTTACCGTTTAAATTCGACGTCAATTAGGCGTTGATGAAAGAAAATATATTAACTATTAGTTTTAGTCGTAAGTTTAACTCAACGTATTTCTAAAACGTTTATATTTGAGAGCAATGTGACGTTGATCAATATGTATTTTTGTGCCTGTTTTATAACCACGTATTAAGTAATTATTAACGTAGTTAACCGTTTTACAACTATCCGTTATTAGATGTTTTTTAATAAACATTTATTAAACATTACATTATAACGTAAAAAAGGAACGATATTTGACGATGAAGAAACAAACATTGATATAATAAAGAAAATCAACCATATATTGATTATAGGTGGTTTATTTCATATCCGATAAACGTAGTATTATGACGAATAATAAAAGCGTGAAAATAAGTTAATTAACTAACGTTGATCAGTAGTCCATTTAATACGTATGTTTAATAAACGTTTTTAAAATATTGTAGTCGTTGATTAAACCTTTTACGTTGAAATTTTCAACGTCACATTTGGTTGAAAATTTCAACGTTTAAATATGATTAAAATACGTTACTACTACACGCAATTTTAACCACTAGTAGAAGAAAATATTGGAGTGAAACGTTTTAGTAAGTTCGTTTTTTTCACAAATATGTAATAACGTATAAAACACGTTTATGATGTAAGGAGTTTTAACGTTTGCGAAACGAACAAGTTTAACATTTTTTATTACATATATTTAATACGGCGATTCAAACGTTTTATTTAAAGAAAAATAAAACGTATTTTTTACAACGTTAAAATAACTGTTGTTTCCAACTTACTAAATGCAAGGGAATTTTAAATCCATAGGTGAAATAGATGGTAGAAGGTTACGTGTTTTAAACGTTTTTCTATGAATCTATATCAACGCATAAAATTCGGTTGTAAAATATTATATTTAAATAAAACCTGTAAAATACGTTACTCTTACACACATTCCCAACCAGTAGTGGAAGGAATTACTGAAATAAAACGTTTTGATCAGAACGTTTATTTTACTGATATATTAACGTATAATACACATTCATAATATGAGAACTTGTAACAACTCTCTAAATGTAACATTTGTGAAACGAAAAAATTAACGTGTTTTATTGCATTAATATAATATAGTAATTTTATTTAAAGGAAAAGAACGTTTTTATACAACGTTAAAATAATTGATGCTTTCAACTTATTAAAATGCAGGCATTCTAAATCTACAGGTGAAATAAATGGTAGATGATGACGTTTTTTTAACGTTTTTCTACTCATCTATATTAATGCATAATTTGCTTGTTTACCACGTAGTTTGTAGAAATTATTTCTAGATAGCGCCACATACAAACCACTAACAATAATCAGTCATACTTTATCTTATACTCTTATGAATTTATAGAAAATAAATAACATAGATTGCAATGTTCAAATTCTCTCAGGGAACATTGATTTACTTGGATGGATCTTATAACAATCAGGTTAAAGATCATTATTCTGTGGCTGGGCCGAGATAGCATAAATATTTTATGCTATTTGGTTTTATGATGGGTGCTTAACCTATTAATTGTCTCATCCTGTAACCCATCATACGCTGGAAAATGGCGACCAAAATGTGTGCCCGTGCCCACTTGGTAGTGGAAAACTCCGTGGATCTCGGCGACATTTTTGCGTTTATTCGACGATTATTATTCACGTTTATATAAAGTGATTTTAAAATGTTTTTACAACGTATATTGGTTTACTATAAAACAGGTAAATGGTATTACGTGTTTTTTAGCAATTATGAAAACGTTAAATTGCTTAATTAACTAACGTTGATTAGTGATCTATTTAATAGTGGAGAACTCCGTGGATCTCGGCGACATTTTTGCGTTTATTCAACAAATATTATTCACGTTTATATAAAGTGATTTTAAAATGTCTTTCTGACGTATGTTTACTATAAAACAAGTAAATAATATTACGTGTTTTCCACCAATAATAAAAACGTTAATTAGGCATTTTACCGTCTTTATTATTGATGGAAAACACGTAATTAACTAATGTTGGTTAGCAGTCTATTTAATAGTGGAAAACTCCTTGGATCTCGGCGAAATTTTTGCGTTTATTCAACGAATATTAGTTACGTTTATGTAACGGTCGGTTATCGCCATTTTCAAACGTTTTTCTAACGTGTGTGTGTTTACTGGGATGGACTTATATTTCTGTTCATGGAAGCTCTATAACTCAATAGTATCATTTTTTCCTATTTTCATCCTTATATAGGGGATGTTTTTGATTCTTCTGAATTAATCAATAGATATATGGACTCGTCGATATTAGATTTGAATTCTGCGTCGAAAAATACTAAGGATATCTTGATTGCCATAACTGATAAATATTCACTTTTTGTATGACTTTGTATTTTTTTTTATATGCTCTTATATTACATCACGCTTATCACAACTTTAATCCTTCATATCTCAAAACCAAAGATATGCTTACCTTTAAATTTTTATTCAGGATGTTCTCATCATTAACAATAATTTAGCACTTAGTTTGAAACAAAATTCGAGGGCGAGAAAATGGGCGATTTTTGGGCGATTCACTCTTTATTCTCAGTTTATAAGCTTTGTTTTTGACGTCCACCATTTTTTCGCTAAAACTAATATTTATTGAGATATATGCAAATAAACAAAAATTTTAAATTTTTTCTAAAATCCTTTTATAGTTTAAAATGTAATTTTTTTCTAAGGCAAGCCCTGTAAACGGACGAAAAAATTTGAGCGACAGTGCTATATGTTAACAAAAAACAGTACAGTGAATATATTTTTTAGGGTGAGCGTAGAGCTGTCTTGATCCGGGAAGGTACTGTTCATGTGCTTAATATTTAATAAAACTCTTTTTCTTTCTTCTTCGATACCTACAGTGAAGCAACGTTCAGCGCGGTTACTACTTGAATGCGTGAAATAGTCTAAAAATTATTTGAAAGCTAAATTAATAATCTTTCATTTTGATCTTTGGTATTTTTGACGTAAGTGTTACAGTTTCAGAGATCTTTAACAGTTAAACTAATTACCTCTCCTTTTAAACATTCGGACGCCATCTTTATACTACCAGATCTCCGAAATCATTCATTTTATAGAAATTAGAAAAACACGAAATGCATCCTCAGTTTAGTAGCTTTCTTATTTGTCTTTAGCATGTTTTCACTCAATGTAGTACTTTTCGAGCTATTTGATGAGAATAGTTTTGAAATACCTCTTTTTTCAAACTAAAATCACAATTTTCAAGTCGTAATATAAAAGCTATCAATTTATATGAAAAGTTGTATAGAATCTTTTCGTCTTATAATTTGATTCTTTTTCAGCTCCAATGTTTTTGGTTTTTTTAAGCGCCACCCACTGAAAAGGGTGGCATCCAGGCATGCCTTCCCATAATAGTGAAACTTTTATTTGACGCATTTACAATTATTACGTTGCCAAATGAACGAAATCTAATTCGTATGACATTACTCCGAAGTTACTGTACTAACACCCTACTAAAAGTAAAAAGAAATAGTTTAATTTTAATATAAATGTGAAACGAGTATTTTCGTAAGTTGAAAATAAAATAATGGAGTTGTGTTAGACACAACATCAATTAGTTGTTTTATAACATAAAAGTATCAGGTTTTTCCTATTTTATGACGGCATCAAGTATTCTAAGTTACGAGAATGTTCTACATGGAAACTGAGGTTTATTAATGAATAAAAAAGTAGGTTTCGTCCATGTACGGCTAACACGTAATTTAATTAGTCTTTGAAAGCGTTCTTTTCAGCAGCATAAAAGAGGAAAGATAAAAGGCAGTAGGTAGTTATCAAGTTCATGACCTTTTGTGTTTTTGTTGAACAGGGTTTTGACGTAAGAGTAATTATAGGCAAACTGGTCTATTGATCAATCCAGCGTACTAAAAGTGATTTATTAAAACTAGTCCAGCAACAGTAACAACTGGCCACTACCAACCTTGAGGCATATTAATTAAACCCGACAGGAGACTGTGCTTCATCGTCAAAGGTATCGATAGAATCGCTATTCCATAAAGATGGCATTGATTGATATTTGTAACTTGTAAGATGTAAATTTAAGACAGTAGTCAGCGACGAAGAAACCTAAAGATATGTATTATTGAAATATAGTGTCAGCACTTTAAATGACTTAGAGTTTTCAGATGTGACATAAATAAAAGAGATGCAAGTAAGGGGATATCAATTTTGTTCTTGATCCATTTCATTTGAGAGGTGACTTGATTGTTGACGAATGCCGTTTATCTGTTTTATTTGATTGACAACCTACCTTTTGTTTTATTTTTACTGTTTAATGTACGTAAGAATATAAAAACTATATACAGCGTGTGCCACTTTTAATGACCCTTCTCTGTATCAGTTATTTGTCATCCAATATAAACCAAATTTGGATCGACATCATAGACCTTTACTATGCTATTTCTGAGTAAAATAAAACTTATGTCAGTCATTGGCGTGCATTTTTTTCCTTTATATTATCGATTTTTCAATAAATCATATCACTTTAGTTTGAATTGATTTGCCTACACTATAGGTAAATTTACCGTCATTGCCTGTAAAATTTCAATGTAATTTTACTCGCAAAGAGAGCGTAAAATTCCATTCACCAGGGAGGATTACCCAAAATATAAGGTAAATAGAAATTTTGCGAGTAAAATTCCATTCTGATTGGGTGTACTTTTACACGCAACGACGGTAAATGTACTATGAAAAGAAAATCCTGTTTGGATAAGGGGCAATTTTGTTACACTGTAAAATTTCTATTTACCTTGTATTTTTTGTTAAATGGAATTTTACGCACTTTTTGCGGGTAAAATTACATTGAAATTTTACACGCAAAGACGGTAAATTTACCCTCATTTTTTACAGTGTATACCATTTTTAACACGCTTTTATTAGGTCGACCTGTAACTAATTATCAATTTTTCACCCAATTTTAATTGTTGTATCATCATGAAACTAGGTAATTGTGTGTAGCTCTGATGACAATACAATATAGTATACTAAATATTATAATATGTTCAAAATGGCCGCCGCCCCAAGATGGAAGATTATCATTTTCTTTACAATCCCCTTAATATGGGTATCAAAGGAAAGGGCTTGATAGGTAGAAAACACGTATCTGATCAAAACTTAAAAATTCAAAATGGCGGCGTCAACATAGCGGACAGATTTTATCAATTATCGTCTCATTCAATGGAAAATCGGTATCGTTATCGAGGCTGCAGATTACAATTATGGTGGCGTCAAAATGGTGGATAAGTTTTGTGATTTATGGTATGATTCGTATGAAAATCGATATCTGGGGATTTTCCAGGTCGTAGATCATAAATATTTAGTCTAATTCTTTACATAAATGTCATGCTTTTATACTCAAATATTATACTTAATTACAAACACGGCTTATACTAAGGCCATTACGGGGTAGACAGAGAGAACAGATTCGATAATTATTTTTTGCATTTTTTAGTGCAGTATTTATAAAAGCGTGTTTTTTTAGTTTTATAATTTACAAATAACAAATAATCTTAATAAATAATAAATAATAATAATGTGGCTGTAATAAATATCGA
The DNA here is from genome assembly GCA_936432065.2 of Rutpela maculata. Classification (NCBI taxonomy): domain Eukaryota; kingdom Metazoa; phylum Arthropoda; class Insecta; order Coleoptera; family Cerambycidae; genus Rutpela; species Rutpela maculata. Next base: position 137,326,566 of record OW386285.2, on the reverse strand, counting down.
CTCTGAGACTGAAATAGAACAAGCGGAATCCATAAAATACCTAGGTATTACCATCGACAGATTTTTGAAATGGGATATACACCTTAATAATGTATGTAATACGCTAAGAAGCATAATATTTAGATTTAAATTCTTAAGGACCATCCTAGACATAGCTAACTTAAAAATCATTTACTATGCATTGGTTGAATCAAGATTATCCTATGGTATTATCGGATGGGGAAGTGCAGTAAAACACCGCATAAAAAAATTAGAAATAATACAAAAGAAATTTTTAAAAATCATGACCCAACACATACCCATCGGACAATCTATACAAGGATGGAAACGTTTTTGATATCAGACAATTATTCTATTATACTGTAACAATAAATCAATTTAATAACAAACATTCATTAATAGCCGTTAACTATACTTATCAGACGAGAACAAAAGCAACCTCTTGCAGAACTCCATTTTCCTCAAAGTCAATAGGACAGCGAAATGTCTCCTACCTCTCTCCCAGATTTTATAATTATCTTCCAGACGAAGTAAAAAAATTAAATTCTATTAACTTTTTTAAATGAAAAGTAAAGAAATTTATCCTAGAAACTAATAGAATTAACATACACAAAGTCGTGGAAATAAAAAATTAGCTGAACCCTAAACTTACTGTATATATTTAATTCATAATCTCTTATTATTACTTATTATTAGTCATTACTATTAAAATTAAAATAGATTTACTCTAACTCAATCTAAAAATGTTTGTTTAAGCTTATATATTATAAATTTAGTAGAAATTTTTTTTTTAAATTATTATTTATATATAAATTGTTGTTAGCCAATATTTTGAAGCTTTTTAAACTGTAGTCATCAAATAGTTACTTAGTTATGAAATATATTATGCAAATATGAGAAGTGTATGTAGATCATTATAAACAGATATAACACATCATGTATCTGAAACTATTGTTTTCCTCACAGACAGTCTACGACTTTGTGAGTTTCTTGTTTATTTGTTTGTAATATATATCGACATGTATTGTATATTACATTATACAGTATATTACATTATGTACCTACTTGAATGCAAATAAACTATTATTATTATTATTAATACGAACCCCACAGCAAGGGTGTTTAGAAGTAATGCAATACATAACCTTATGACACCATCAAAATACTCAAATTTCCAATGAGATGATGATAATTTTATTTTTGAGAGCGATCCTACCGAAATTATTGAAGATGAGGAGGAACATATTTGCCCGCATATTAGCCTGTCTGCATAAATTGAAAGCGTTTCAGAAAATTTTTCAATTTCGAGTGGAAATGACAGAGAACTTGTTTCTAAAGATACTTTGACAATTGAAGACTGTTCAGTCGTTTATTTTGCAGGATATTTAGCTCTCTAGGCTATTAAACAATTTAAATGTAATAACCGCAAATAATATTTTGTAAGGGAAGACTCGTTTCTAACCAATAAATATGAATTATTTATATTGCATAAATAATACGACACAATAAAGAATGTAGATTGTCAAAGAGATCTTACAGTCCATAGATAATTTTATTACATCTGTTAAAAGTATGTAGTTATAAATGTTTTTGTCAAAAAATTTAAAATTTTTTATATATATATATATATATATATATATATATATATATATATATATATATATATATATATATATATATATATATATATATATATATATATATATATATATATATATATATATATATATATATATATATATTGATGCCAGTTAAGTTGTTACCTCCGGCACATAGAAATGGAGCTCTGGCCTCCGGGTCTTCCTTTTTATATATCGCTATATTTTTGACATATATATAATGAGGGGAACCTCCATAATCCAGATTTCAAGAGAGGGGAAACGATTTTTTATTTTTTTTTTGTTCATATATAGAGGATACCAAAGATACGAACCGACCTCCAAAACTTATATATGAGAGGATACTGACGCTTCGTTATTACCTCCAGTAACGTTGCCAAATCTACGGAGGTCAGAACATACTTTCATTACCTATAGTTATGTATGCATCGTTGAATTTACTTTCTATATTGCACATTTCAAGAAAGGAATGTCCTGTCCTCCGCGATGAGGCTGTATCGTAAATTCATAATATAAAACGTGCACAAAAATTGTACCTACTTCTTAAAATGGTAATAACATGCGTATATTGCTTTTAACATGTTCTTCATATTTTCTGCAAATTTCAATATTTTTTAAATTTGACTAAATTTTGGATTTAACCTTTTTAGGAAATTCTGAAGAACTTTTATTGTTGATATTTTCCAAAAATATTTTTTCTTTTTCAGTCTATTCTTTTATCGCAGGTGGCTTTGTATTTGTAAAGAGGCGAATGTCTTTTGGCCATAAGTAGATCCTAATCTATTTTACCTTTACGGATAATTTTGTTCAAAATAGATAAAAACTAAAAAAGTTGTAAAGGTGTTGCACTTTTCCGTGTGACACACTGTAAACATATTGTTGAACAATAATTTTTGCTAAATACATATTAACTCAAGCTTGAAAAAAAAGCATAATTGATGACATGCTGAAATGTCCAAAAAAATTAACGCTAAAGGGATTACTTCTATTTTCATTACAACGAATGTGAAGTCAGTCATTTTCAACAAAGTACTTTATTTCATGAGATAAATTATTGAAAATAAACTGTAATAAACATGTTAGTTAATATCTTGTAGTTGTTGAAATTATTAAACTAGTACAAAATCAAAACTGCTTTAATATCTTTCTTAAGATTCTCATCATCATATCGGTAAATTAAGAAAACTAAGAAAATAAATGTTGAAGTTTAATTTTTTTAATTTCTGTTATACACTGCTCTCGTCAAAGAATATTTCTTTGCGAATTCAGAAATTCAAAATACACTATTATTAACTTCGTTATTTAATAAGATATTGAAGTTTTAAATTGAAATAAAACAAGTTTATCTTTTAAAAATGTATTAATGGCACGAAATAAAACTATTTAAATAGTGATTAATTAATTAATTAATTTATTTAAATATACAGCTGCTCAGACAGATAAGCATTCAATTAAAGGGCAGGAAACATACAAATCAGTGTATGTAATATACACAATACAAACACTAATAAAAAAAAAAGGAAATCAACATTTTACATGTAAAATATGAACATATCAATATTAAAATTAGAGATAAGCGAATAGACAATTACAGAAGGAAGGCAAAGTGAAAAGTAAGGACTCAATATGTAAACATTATACTATGTACTAAAACGTATTAAGGGTGATTCAAAATACATTGTTTTATATTATTAACACTACAATGAAAAATATCAAGGTTTGACTGATAATGTAAAATAGTTTAAACACATGTTATAAATAGGTGAAAATTTTAATAAAATCGTTCTTCGAGTAGCTAAATAAAATAAGGCGTATGAGCGAATTTGAAACGACGGAACAGTTAAAAAGAGCTGAGACCATCTGGGCAGTCCACCTGATTTGTCAGTTTATGTAAAAACAGTATAGAAAAATAGACTCGCCGAGATACTAAGTCGTTTATTCTAGGAAATAGCGTGCAAATTCGACGACGAATGGTTACCGTCTACCAGTCGGTAATCGAAGAGACAATTTTTTTTTCTCTGGAACTTTTTGGTGTGGTAGGGGATAGGGAGAGGGAGGACATTTATTTTTTAATCGAATGATTATCGATATCTGTCCGCATAGGTAGTTAGTATATGTACTTCACATACCCCAATTACGCTGGCAAATAAAACTTCCAGTCGGCGTGCGCGGTAACCGGAAATAGAAAAAAAAAACATTTTTAGTTACCGGATCAAAGGCGCAAAATGTTTGTTTTGACGTGTACTGTACTGTAGTTGGTAGACACTTCTATCGGTCAGTTTTTGAGCAATTGGCCATCAGAATGGCGAAAAATGGCCACTTTGATGGCAAATTGCTCAAAAACCGACCGATAGAAATATCTGCCAACTACAGTACAGTACTGTAATCGTCAGAACAAACATTTTGCGCCAAATTTAGTCCGGTAACTGGATTTTTTTCCTATTTCCGGTTACCTCGCACGCCGACCGGAAGTTTTGTCTGCCAGCGTAATTGAGGTATATGAAGTACATATACTAACTACCTCTGCGGACAGATATCCATAATAATTCGATTAAAAAATAAATGTCCTCTCCCTCCCTATCCCCCCACCATACCAAAAAGTTCCAAGGAGAAAAAAATTTTGTACTTATATGGTCTCTTCGATTACCGATTGGCAGACGGTAACCATTCGTCGTCGAATTTGCACGCTATTTCCTAGACCAGTTTAAGTTAAATCTATCTAACAAATCAGATTGTGGAGTACCCCTAGGTGGATAATTCGGTCAGTCTTAAAGGAGAGATATTCAATATACCTTCCCTGAACACGCTCCAAACTAAAGATATGAATATCATGTTGTGGATTCAAAACATTACCAGCATATTCCAATTTGGCCTAACAAAATCATTAAACGGAAGAGAAAGTGTACAAATGTTCGTAAAACACTTCGAATTTCTCATAATAAAACCTACATTTTTGTAAGCATTAGCAGTAATATTATTTATATGGGCAACAAAGGTTAATATTCAATTAGAGATGACTCCGAAATCCTTAGATTGGCTGCATTTATTAACTGTTTCGTCGTCTATTTTATACGAAAAACTTATCGGATTATTTTTCTTGGTAAAAGTTGTGGTATTACATTTTGATATATTTAAAGGTAATTTATTAGATTCACATTATAAATTAATTTTTGAGAGATCTTGTTGTAATTGACGACAATCTTCAGAGTTAATAGATGCAAACAATTTAAGACTGTTAACATATCAAAGAACATTACTTTGAATATCCCTGCAGATATTGATAAATATAATAAATAACAGTGGCCGGAGATGGAACTCCTGATATTGCTAACACATCAATAGATGAAAAGCCTTGATACTACACAAGTAAATTTCTGTTACCAATATTTCAAAAATTAAAGTATAAAGGTGCGTTTTAAGTGTATAGTTATATTTAAACCATGTAGTCTTGACATCCATAGAAATCCATTCAATGATTTTTTTCTGTGTACCTACCTGAAGTTTCGAACGTTCACTTGAACTAATTTCATACGAAAAGGAAAAATTAATAAAAACTACAAATCGACTTAGTCGTGCCATTTTTCTGATAATATTAGCTGGCAACTGCAAATATTACCAGAAAAATTGTACGCCTAAGTCGATTAATTTATCCTTTTCATATGAAATTCGTTCAAGTGAACGTTCAAAACGTCAGGTACATTTTTTTAAATTCCAAGCGTAATTCTTTTCTATTTTAAAAAATACGAAAATTTGTTTTTAAACTGCTTATTATTTATTTTTGAATTATTAACAATTAGCAAAGAATCTTACTCTATATTTGTTTAAAATTTGTTTTGTACAGTAAACAGCACAATTTTATATTACGTCGTCTAATATCAAATATTACCACAATTTGACGTAACTACGCACTAAATTTGAAAATTACAATTACAGATATAACTCGTTCCCACTTATTTTATAGATGTCTGCACCGAATTGAGCTTATACGGTTATGGGATCTGTAATGAGCCCCATTTCATATGAAAATAATTAATTTAAAGAAAGATTTTAATTCACTAATTTACAAATATAAACTAGGTACCTATATTTAAGTTTCATCTTGAATGAAGAAAAGCAAATTTCAAATGGGTTATAAAAGAAAACAGAACAAATACCTGTTAAAAATACCTTATAATTATAGTGCAATATTGTGCATATAATTTATCAATATTAAAAGAATTAACAATGTAGAGAACAATAATTTTTACTATACCGGGTGTCAACGGAATCATTAAACAAGTCATAGTTACCAAAATATAAGCCTACTTGGCAGTGGTAATATACAGAATGTTTAGTAAGTGGCTGGCCATACGCTAGTGAGGAGCACAGAATATCCCTACCGCCTTTCGTTTCTGACATACAGCAAGTTTTCAATTTTTTGACAAAATTTCGATCGGCCATATTTTTTTGAATGGCTTCACCAAATAGAACCAAATTTAGTAGGTATGTTTCACTAATATGTTTGCACAATTCAGTACCGCAAACAAAAAAAAATATCAGGTGTCAATTTTTTTTTGGCAGTTACCTTAAAAAAACATCAATTGGCAATTTACCATACCGATTTTAAAAATACTCTAATAATGTACCTAACCATGTAGTTAATTTTTTGGAACACTTTTATCGATTCGGGACTTAACAGCTAAGATTCACAATAAATCCATTTAAAAAATATTTGGCTAGCTTCCGGTCACGAAAACATTAGTTGTGAGAAAACATTTAATTTATCACACAACGATAATAAAAAAATATAAATATTTCAACATTAAGGAACGAAATTAAAATTTTTTCAGAACAAATAGGAAAGAGTAACAATTATAAAGGAGAGAAATAATTGAGGAAATGATCGCACCTAACATTTAAATTCATTAACTAAAAAGAATTTTCAAAAACAATTTCAAACACACTTAAAATGTAATGAACAATAATAATTAAGAAAACAACTAACCGACAAATTTTCCAAATGTCTGCCTCTAACTTCTTCAACACAACATTGCACACCCACACGTTGGGTCTATATTCTATTCTCGGCCAATTCGCTAACACTTAGTTTCGCTGATAAAAATATTTTTACTTTCTTAACTCCGCATGGAATCGATATTAATTATAGTTTTTAGATAATGGAAGATATTACCATTTTTAGATTGATTTGAACTTTTGTTATGTTCTAAAATTGCTATTGAAAATTGTCAGTTGGTACGCACGTACGTACGGAAACACTCTACAGGTCACAATTTTTAACGAATCCACTTGAATCCACTTGAATGCTTTTTTAATCGCTTCGTCTATCATCAGAATAGAATCCTACTTGTTAAATTATTATAAATAATTATTTAATACAGTCGCGGGTTTTGTTCTCACGGCCCATTTTTCTGGTTTTAGGTGTCTATTGGAGAAATAAAACAATTTTTGAGTTAGAGCGAGTTAAACACTCGCTCTAACTTAAAAACGGCACGATGAATTAATCTCAATTTTTTTTCGTATTATCACTAGATATTCTTTAACACAATGTGTTGATATGAAGTTTTAATAAGTTTAGAAAATATATTTTTTTACTATGTCGAAAATTTGCATTCTCAAATATTGCATGCAGGAAACTTTTTTATCTTTCGAAATAGATACCAAGTAAATCAAGAAGAAATAAAGATAAAGGATGGACGTAACTTTTTTATTTGAAACTTTTTTTCTGGCATTAGCAGTTTTCGAGAAAATTCCAAATGAGTGATTGCTGCCCCGGTATTACAATTAATTGCCATTAAATTTACACGTTATAAGTTTTGCATGTTAGTTTTAGACATTTTGAATGTTATTGTTATTTTCTCTTCTCAAAAACGGAACATGAATTGATCTCAAATTTTCCTCATATTATCACTGCATACCTATTTGTTCACAAAATATGTTAATATGAAGGTCGAATTTTAATAAGTGTAGAAAGTATGATTTTCTTCTAAAGTTGTGTCAAGCTGTTGCAGGACAAATAGAGCAAGCGAAAAACTTTTTTATCTTTCGAAATAGATACCAACTATATCGATAAGAAATGAAGATAAAGGAAGGACGCAACTTTTCTATTTCAAACTTATTTTTTTACTAGAATTAAACGTTTTCAAGAAAACTGTATATGAGTGATTGTTGGCCTTGTACCGCGATTATTTTCTACTAGATTATCCAGTTTTGTCGATTTATTGAACTTTTAACATAATAATTGTTATACATTCTGTAGGATACTCTACGCAATTTTTTTTTGTTGTAAATAATATCTTAAATAACTAATCTGTAATATACAGTGCGTCTTTCAAGTTCGAGCGACCTTGGTGTAAGTTAGACTATATATCAATTTTATCTTAAAAATTTTATTTTTAAAAGAATAGAATTTGCATTCAGATATTGCCGGATACGCAATAAACACAATGACTTCTGACAAAAGAAATTATATGTAGTACAGTATGGCAAAATACCTTTATTAAAATTGAGTCATATCAGTTATACTGAGTAATCTCCAGAGGCGTGTACACTGTCTTGCTATATAAGGTTTTTAATTAAGTACAACAAATACGACATACGAAAATGAATAAAATATCGGAGCTGTAATATACAGTGTGTCGACTAGGTAATCTGTATTCAACAAACTTTACGCAGATTGCGTTAAATTTCAATTTTACTTAACAATATAAATTGTTTGTATTTAATGAATTTATTACGAAACGAATGGAAATTGCTATTTCAACAATAAAAATAAAAAATTTATTGACTGAGTATTTAATCTCAGGCTTCAGTTGCGAGTAGCACTCTTTAAATATGAATTGCGTCGTGTCCGTACAGAATATGAATGAAATAGATATAGGCAGTCGGTCACGCCCGACCGTAACTTCCACTCATTATCAAATGTCTATTAGCAAAATATATAAATAAATGATTGGAATTAACATTTCAGACAGACATTGATACACCGAAATTTTGTTTTCGTATTTACGAACAGTGTAGTAATAATTTGGCCAATGAAATGGATGATACACTCATAACATTTATTGGATAAAACAACTTTCGGGGTGTGCACTTTTGATTTTACCAACTGTTCTAATATAATTAAACCATGTACCAGTTTTTAGCACATTTAGTTAGTCAGTTTTTTTTTTAATTATTTTTGTTCATTACATTTTAGGTGTGTTATCTTAATTTTGTGAAGTTATTTTTAAACAAATTCTTTTTAGTTAATGAAACTAAATATTAATTTCATCAGTTATTTAACTTCTGTATAATTGTTACTCTTTTTCGTTTTTTAATGTTTGTTTAAATTTTAATATTTTTTTAATATTTTTTATATTATCCTGACAAATTCTAACAGACAAATTAAATCTTTCCTCACGAAATTAAAGCCTCCCATGTAATTACTGATGTTTTTGTAGCCGTAAGTCACCCAAATATTTTTTAAAGAGATTTATTGTGAAACTCGGCTGTTAATTCTCGAAGCGTTAAAAGTGTGACAAAAAAACTAACTACATAGTTTAGGTACATGGTACATCATTAAAGTGTTTTTTAAATCGGTATTGTAAATTGCCAGAATCCATATACAGGATGATAGTTTTAGGTAACTGCCAATAAAAAAGATAACTAACCTCAGTCCTAATATTTTTTGTTCATTTGCGATATTAAATTATTGAAACATCTACTATTTTGTGAAAAAATAGAAAACACGTTGTATATCAAAAACAAAGAGCATTCGGGATATACTAAAGATCATTCTGAGATGTTCTGTAATTTTCATTGGTGTATGGCCAGTCATTCACGAAAAACCGTGTATATAAAAAATGGTTATTTTCGGTATACCGGGTGGTCCAGCCCATAGTGATACTCTTGTAAGTTTTGAATGGGAGGATGTATTTTTTAAAATTTGGTTCAGTATATGAGATCTAATTTCCAATCATGTGATGTAAAGAACCAAAATGCCGACTACCGGTTTCGACGCAATTTACAAACCAATGTTTTAAATGGGACAACATGTATATTTTTGCATATTTAAGTCCTACCAGACAAAATACAAAGGTTTGATTTTCAAAAAAAAAAAAAGTATCTTTTACAATCTTTAGTTTTAATCATAGAAGTCCGCGACAAAATTGTTAAAAATTAGTTTGCAAGCAGCTGCAAAATATTATCTCATCAAACACTAAGATTAAACATGATTTATGTATGCATTAAGTCCAACGACATTAGTTTTTCAACGTAAACTATTTTTTTTAAATTCAAATAGACCTTTAAATTACAAATTGGCGTGTATAATGTCTACCTTTTCTTTTGTAATTAAAAAAATAATAAAAAGAGAAATATATTTTTCGAAATATTTTTTTGAAGTTTTTTGCTCAAACTTAAAATGTCGTCGTTTCATAACATTGTAAGCCTATTTGAGCGACATTTATTATACCGGTACTAAACTTCCACTTCACTGCGTGAATATGGAAATAGAAACAAAGTTTAAAATTTAATAAAAGTTATTGAAATTTTGAACAAGAAATATAATAATAGAGCGCATGCTATTTATAGGCATTTTTTACTTGGGTTTCATGAGATGTTGAAGTTTTGCTTTTAGAACTGGGACACTTCGATCCAATTTTCTTCCTTTTATGAATTCCTCTATTTGTTCGCCTGTGGGATAAGTTTTTTTATTGATAAAGGAACCAAATTCACTTTTTATAGAAGCTAATTCATCATTGGACCATCCTAAAATTAATTTGCCGTATTTAAGTTTTTTTCTATTTTCGTTTATGTTTTAACTTACCTCTTTTTCTTATTGTTTTTTTACGGGAAATATCTGAATCCTTATCGGTCTCATTTAAATCTGTAAATAATTTTTGTTGTGATGAAAACGAATATGCATTTCTGTACATAATTTTGATATATTTATTATATATTATTTAAATTTAAGAAACCTTACCCGAATTTCCCTGTTCCTTCATTTTTGTGTCAACAATTCGGTCATGGACGGCATCATTTCCTATATCGCCCAAATTAGAAGTAATATTTCCATCACGGGACGAAGTGGATTTATTTACTTCATCTGCGACGCAAAGTTCATGGAAGGGTTTATCCAAATTAAGTGTTCCATCGTCTGTGCAAATTTAATTCATATTCACAAAACACCGGTAATGTTAAAAATAATGACAAAGTAAATGAGATATTAAAATTTCTGAGAATATAAAACAAATTTTATTTTACCTTCATTATCACTTTCTATGGTATATTCTAAATTGGTATCAAAATCAATTTCTGCTAACGATTCGCCCCCTTCTCCATTAGAAGTAACAGTTTGGAAACTTTTGCCGTCTGGTATATGTCTGGTAATCTGAAAATAGAAACTGTAAGAAATATGTTTTGGACAAAAATCGGCGCTTGAAACTATGATGTCCTGTCCCTTATTTCCGAATTTCGTCAGTCAAAAAATATGAAAATATTTACACCAACAGAGGGCCAAAGGCCTGAGGAAATATAGAACGATATATCTAACGTTTATAATTTTTGACAAAAATATATATATATATATATATATATATATATATAACCTGAAAATATGTCAACCTTATCTCTGAATTTCGTAAAAAAATTTGAAAACATTCACACTGATAGAGAGTCCAGTAACGATTACCGAAAAAATAGATATACTTAACAATTATAATTTTTGGGAAAAATAAATTACTTACCGCAGACTGACCCGTCGCGTCGACAGAGCCCGGCTGCGATTTATTTAGTTCTTACTTGAAATTACTACTAGGTTGTGTTATCATTATTTATTTGTTAGATGTACGGAACTCTCGGCGTGCGAGTACTCACACATGACCGGTTTTTTTCTCTTTTTAGTCCACTTTTATATAAGCTTGCTTTTATATTTTTAAATTTATATTTTGAAGGTTGTAACATTATTTATTCATTTATTTATTTATTTTATTATTATATTTTTTCAAAATATTTTATTATTGGAATTAGGTAAGTACGTGTGGAAACTTTCAAGCAAATCGGATATGTGGAAGTGGATCCAAATTTGAATGCAACATTTAACCTATTAACCTCATAGTCCACAATACATCGCCTTTTTTTTTAATTATTAGTAACAGGCTGAATTTTTGTGAGTAGCTTCGTTTTGACGAGACGCCCAACTTTTCTCTCCGTGAAAATTCTCGATAGTGGTAGCTAATAGCAAAAATTATTTTTTCTATTTCACACGAATTAGACAATTAGAAGTTTATAAAAATGCACTTAATTGATGTAAATTGTAACCGTCCTAACTTGCAAAGCATGTATGTGAGATGAAAAAAAAATACATATAATTTCTGCATAAAAACAACAATGAATAACTTTTGTTTAAAAGTATTTTTGTATTGTGCATAATATTGGAATAACAGTAATAAATTTCTTTTCGCTACGTAAGCAGTAAGAGGGCAAAAAAACACCATCCTCCATCCAACACCATCCAGCATTTCAACATTGTTTTTCTAACTGGTCAAATGCATTGGATGACCTTAAAGGTACTCGCAAATACATCAAACACATTCGAATGGCACCACAATTTTTATTTTTGATAATCGAAGTTCATTAGGATAATCTGGACAATATACATATAGTTCTTTCAAATTAGTTAGTGAATGCAGACCCATATAAGATATTCAGTCATTGTAGTTAACAAGACTGTATAACAAATTATTAGAAGAACCTTTTACTAATTTTAATATTGATGAGAAGAGTGACGTAGAATATTTTAAACCTAAAGCAACGTAATCTACGTTTATTAAATTATAGACTATCTTGCTGATAAAGAAAATGCTAAAAATTATTTAGAATACTAAATAAGAAAAGAGAGGTACTTACGGTTAATCTTTTTTGCCATTTGCAAAATTAAATCAGTTCTTCTAGAAACCACATTTTCCAAATTTCACACACTACGAAACTGCGTTATATTTTTGATATTCTTTGTTTGGCTGATGTCGAGAGACTACAAACTTTTTACCTTCGCCTACCAGAATTTAAAGCCGTTTGAACGATGCAATAAATTGCACTAATTTGTACAATTTTTATTGCATCGTCTAATAAACATTTCGTGCAATTTGACATCTGCAAGAACTTGAGCAATAAACTGCCAAATTGGAGATTTGGTTTTTCCCAAATTAGGTGCTTTGCAAATGCGACCGAGCGATCGCAATAAAATTGGTTACTTATTACTAGTGGAATAAATTATCTTCGAAAATTGTTGTTTTTTTTTCTAAAATAGAACCAGATCAAACTGATATATTTTTCTTAAGGATGATGTTTTCTATAAACACATTGATGACCTTTTTTCTGTACCGGACTTATTAATTCATAGAACTAGTTAAGCATCTACAGTTTTAATTATCACGTAATAGAAATACGAAATACTTGAGATACTAAATTATGATTATTATCTTTTTAAATCGAAAGCAGATGCATATTATATTGTATACCATCAATATTACTAGAGACATACTACTTACTTTTGCGTTAAATTATTGTAAGCCACTCCTTTTATATGAAATTTGCAGATAAAAGTTGAAGCTAAAAGTTTCTCCAAGAGTAGAATTTCCTCTGCATTAAAATACTTTGATTTAAATTCTGCAGTAACATAAAAATATTAAATTTTGCTGACATCATATACATTCAACAGTCCAGAAACCGTGCGCTTAACATACAACGACGACATACGACGTATTGACTTAACAGGCCACGACAGGTGGCATGATTCTGCTGGAGGTACCATGCAGCAATTGAGATAGCCATCATATATGTATATACAAAACGTCTGTCATAACGTGTGGTATCTATTCTTATATATAGAACAACGTTCTGCATAATTATTGTTTAATTATTATTTCTTTAAATATAGTCGCCATATTATTACGGTTGTTTTTTTCGTTTCGCACGGCTATATTCAAATGGTTGTGAAACCCATAATTTTAAAGGTATGTCAACAAGTTATGTTTCAACTGAAAGAAAATAATATAAATTATGATTTATTTTCATATTTTAACAATTTTATCATACTATCTGATCAAAAAAATTCAAACACCGCTTTTTCACAAAGAACCGCACATTTTCAGGTTAGAAGAAGTAATTAATGATCATGAATTAGTTCAATTGACCTATTAAAACCATGAAAAAAATGTCACAAAATTTTCCTGTACGATTCATTCTAAAGATTTTACTGAGCAATAGTCATGTATCGTATAATTTTCCCCATTCCGTGGCCTAGTATTGTGTGTAAAATGTCCTGACGGGTCCCTAGGCGAGAAAAAAATGCGGCCCTGTATTTATCTTTGATTTTTCCTATTCTCGTCCCCTTTCTTTCTTCACTACTTTGTTACCTATTTAGGGTTGTGGGTTATTTTGATAAAGATTTTTACATTGCTGGATGTATGGAGCTATTTCTAAAGCCATTATAATAATAAAAAAATATCATGTATTTGTAAGAATTTCGGAAATGATTTCGTAAATTTTCATCGTACAGTAATTTTTTTTGCATAAACCAACAAAAAAATCATATGAAGGAAATTTTGTCGACTTTAAAAAATTCAACTGCAGTTCTATGTTTTATGTGATACACTGCTCTCTTCAAAGTAGGTATATTTCTTTATTAATTCAGCAATTTAAAATACACTACTATTATCTTTATTATTTAATAATAATATTGAAGTTTATCTTTTAAAGAGTCATTAATGAAACTAAATAAAAACATTTGAATAATAATTAGTTATCTAATATTAATTTAAAAAATTAAAGTATACAGGGTGAGTTTTAAGTGCATACTTAGGTTTAAACCAAGTATTCTTGGTATCTATAGAAACCCATTCAATGCATTATTTTTTTAAATTCCAGATTTTTTTTTGATTTTAAAAAAAATACGAAAAAATTTTTTTAGAACTGCTTATTACTCACAATAGTCTCTATTATTATTATTATTATCATTATTCATGCATTCGATTTACATTTTTTTGTTTGTTAAAAAATAATAAACAATGTCAATCAATTATAGTCCACGTAATTTGTCTAGGGTCCAAGTACACTCTTAAAGCTTATCCTGTATATTTTATATACAACAAATGTTCTAAAACTGCATCTTATCATCTTGGTGCAATAGAGGAAATTTCTCACTAAATTTGGCTAATAATTAGGGATAGCTCTTTCCCGCTTCTTTTTACAGATGTCTGAGTTTGAATACCCGCCGACTGTCCGGATCATAATAAAAATATACCTACCTCTTGCACATGATTTAGTTTTGAAAATATATTATGTTCTTGTCAAAAAATATGACATTTTCTATACTATTATGAAATTAAACATTAATGATATTTTTGCTGGTACCAAACTTTTTTAATGATTATTTCACTCATTAACGCTATAGCCAATGAGAGCCCGTTTTTTCAAAACATCGCACCAATCAAACGTCATTATTAGTGGTAATTCAAGCTAGATCGGCTTTTGACAGGACCAACATGCAAAATTTATCGCTCTAATTTTTTAGGTCGCTGCAGCGGCAAATATGCGAAAATTTTTTGACGTTTTTGTCGTGAAATATTTTTGGCAAATAGGGCAACTCGAGCTTTTAAGTTTTATCTATAAATATCTTCTCTAGCTTATTATTAATTGTTAACGTACTTACCTTGTAAATTGTAATATTGTATTATGTAGTAGCAAACAAAAACACCCTCAATTCCAAAGCGAATCTTGTCTGAAATATATAGGCTGTAACTTTTGCCTATCTGTAACTATTTCAGTTTTCCTAGTGTTAAATCAGGTAACAATTACACACAAAGATTGTACTTAATATACCTAGCTCATAATACAGGAACAAGTCAAGCACAGCTTTCAATAGCTCAATAACGTAGTTACAAAGGTAAGCAAATCATTTATTATAAATGTCAAGTACACATTCGCTCTGGAACAAACTAAAAATGTATAGTACTTACATATTATGGTAATCTACCAAAAAGTAACTCGTTGAACCAAAGCTGTGCATCAAACATTATAATTTGTTGTATTTAAAATTCTCTTTGCTTAACAAAGCAAACCTCAACATAATTCATAAACTTCGTAAGTTAAAAGTGAGGATTAAATACGTAAATATGAGTCGATGAACATTTATTTATTATGGAATATAACTTGTAGCGCTAGATGGCGCTCTCTATGTCAATCTCGGAACCATGGGTGTATATTTTATTTGGGCGAGACATCGGTACTAAAGTAGTGCTCTCTCTATCGTTCCTCGTCGTATTGCACCTCAGAAACGCCTGAAAGGTGTTAAGCCAGTCTATATATTATAATATCTAAGGTTTCAACTCGTTTTATTTACTAGTTGCCATGGAAACGTCACTAGATTATTTTAAAATATAGCGAATCTCCATTGTTTCTACTGCGTTTGTTTCAGATTTGCTGTTTTGACAATATGAGTCGGTTTGGAAATATTTCTGTATATCAAATTAATGATGAAATTGAAAATAAAGGTCAGTAAACTCCAAAAAGTGACAAGAAAACGTCTGAAGGCAGTTAATGAGAAAACATAATATTGAAGATGTACTTAATGAATTATTTATTCGTGAAATATTCTCCTCAAATACCACTCGTGCTTTAAATTTTATCTAAAAATTTTTTCTCAAGCTAAGTCGCCCTTAGTTAATATAACTCGTGCAAATTGGCAGTTTATTATCAAAGATTAAATCCCTCCCGCTAAAGCGGTCGGGATTTAATCAGATAATAAACTGCCAATTTGCACTCGTTATATTACCAGGCAACACGCTTTCGAAAAAATTTTCGATAAAATTTTAAGCACTAGTGATATTACATACGATAAAAAACCTCTCAAATTGTTAATTCTCCAAAAGTGTTTTTAACAATATAGATTAGTTCACAAGTTCAAAGCTGTGTTAATGCTTGATAAAGCTCGTAAAAATATGAGTGAGGGCTCATTGGATTGGGAGTGACGTCTAGAAATA
Source organism: Rutpela maculata (assembly GCA_936432065.2). Lineage (NCBI taxonomy): Eukaryota > Metazoa > Arthropoda > Insecta > Coleoptera > Cerambycidae > Rutpela > Rutpela maculata. The sequence goes on along the minus strand of OW386285.2, from coordinate 137,309,927 downwards.
TGTGCAAAAGTTTCAAACCCGCACATAAACAATTGCAAAAGTTATAAACAAATGAAGATTGAAAAAATAACGAGTTTCGTTTTCTGCAAATAACTCGAAAACTATTAATATTTAAGAAATGTTAAACAAATATTCTTAAAGAGGAAGAAATGTCCTATAAAAAAGTCCCAACTTCTGAAACTATCTCTATTATTAATGGTATTAATTTAATGTTGGAAACAGAACTCCGTGCGACGAACACTAAGCCGTTACGATGCTCTGAAACCGGCCGTAATAAATAAAAATATTTTTTTATATTATTAAATATCAATTTAAAAATTAAAACAATTATGGTATTATTTAGACACTTAAAGGAACAATATCCCGTCGGAAAAAAATTGTTTCACCGATTTTTCATAAAATGAACAAATTTGTTTAGAGTTTACGTTTATATTTCAAGTTGGATAATTATTAAACAAAAGCCACTAAAATTATTTCGCTTTGTGGAGAACTTATGTCAACTATACTTTATGGGATTATGACATTTCGATGTTTTTAATTGTTATAGTCTATTAGTTATTAATTATTTAACTTAACAAAAAACGGAAAAATTAAAAAGAGAGATTGAAAAATTTGTTTATTAGTTTTAATTATTGTTTTTATATTCGAAAATACTATAAGATTACATAAACTTTAAATTTTTATTGCTATTTGTTTAAACAAATTTTATAAACAAATAGATAAATTAAGTATTTTTGAAAAAAAAATTTTGCCATTATATTTACTCCTATTATGATTAAAAAAAAATAATAATTTTTTTTTTAATTGTTTATAATCATTTTTTTTCCTTTTTTTCATTATTTAAACAAATTATTAAGAAAAAAATTTTATTCTTAAAATATATTATTTGCAATTCTCTACAGGGTGGAAAAAAGAAAAAAAAATGTTGTTAATTTATTTGTTTATTTAATAAGCAATTTGTTATTAACAATCGCCGAATATGTTTATATTTTTTTAGACAGAAAAAAATAGCAAAAATAACCGTATGACCGTATACATATACATGTCAAAAAAAAAAAAAAAACTAAAACTATAAAAAATATAACAAAATTTTTTTTGACATGTTTATGCATACGGTTATTTTTGTTATTCTTTTTTCTATCTAAAAAAAAATATAAACACGTGCGGCGATTGTTAGTAACAACTTGTTTATTAAATAAACAAATAATTTAACAATTTTTTTCTTATTTCCATCGTGCAGAGAATTGCAAATAATAAATTTTAATAATTTTTTTTCTTAATAATTTGTTTAAATAATGAAAAAAGGAAAAAATGTTATGAACAACCAAAAAAATTAAAAAAAAGTTTTTTATACTTACATAATATTTTATAACAAATATAATGGCAAAAACAAATAGCAATAAAAATTTAAAGTTTATGTAATCTTATAGTATTTTTGAATATAAAAACACTAATAATAAGCAAAAAACCGCTGCCCAAGGAATCATTACTTCCATATCCAGATTTTCTATCCAAGTCACTCACAACGAAAACATTTTGTATGTGGAAATAGTTGTTTATTGAACTTTAATAATATAATATTTGAAATCCTCTACCCCAAAAACCCATGAAACGATACCCCATATCGGTAGTGGGGTGGGGGTGGTGATAGGGGGGTGGCAGTGGGGGTGGATGAAGTAAAAAAAATATTTTGAGGTTTCTGGTTCTTGTGCACACACTAAATCACAATTTTTTTTCATCCCCTTTAATAATGTGGTGGGGGTGGTAATGGGGGTGGCTAATGTCAAAACACGTACATTATCCCTAAACCTAACCGTTTCAGAGATAGTTAACATTTTATAAAATGTCAAATATCTTTGAAACGGCTGAGTTTGGGGATGGAATTTGCTACATATTCTCGACTCAGAATTTTTCGGTATTTTTCGAAAACTTCGAAATATATAGGGTTAAATAAACAAGTTGATGTCGACTTCCGGTATAAGCGGAAGTGCCAAATGCTTGTAATTATCTTTTTTAGATTGTCCACACTGACATTAGTAATTCCTTAAATTTTCCAAATTTTCTGGTGCGTACTTTTCCCTATATCTATCGATGCAGTTCCCGGTTCCCTGTATATTCTTTTGATTTTTTCAGTTTATCTTGGTATCGCAGGTGGCTTCGTATTTATTTAGGGGTATTTATGTGTGGGCAAATGTTTTTTGGTCATAAGTAGATCATAATATGTTTTACTTTTGAGGAAAATTTTGTTGAAATCGGATAAAACACTAAAAAAGTTACTGATTGCTAGTATCATTTTGGTTTCAATGAAAGTGAAATTTTCAACAGCAAAAAAAATTATTTATCGAATTTAACGCCGTTAAATTTAATTAGATTATTATAAATATATGCATAAAATAGATATAATAAATAAATATTTAATATTTTATCATTCACTAGAAAACACAAAAAAGGTTCTCTTTTAGTCGTAGGACCAACTGTTCTTGATAAAAATCGTTGTAATTAGTTTGATGGAGAACCGTTGAAAACACGATTTGAATAAAACATCTCGTAGTAGGCTTGCTTCAAGCTTTCAGGTAAAAATTAAGTCAAATAGAGCCACAATAACCTCATTGTAATTAATTTTCATAGCCATTAGTTAATTGAAAAAAAAAATGGTATAATACCAGTTTTCGGGTACCATCTTTAAAGGGTCGTAGCTCAATTAGGAAGCATTTGCGGACATATGTTTTTATGAACTTGTTTTCATATTTTTGTATGTGGAAACTGCTCCAAAAGTTTGGAACCGGTATTTCTGGTATTTCTCTACATACGCTATTTTTTGCACTTCAGGAACTAATATTTCAATAGGAATTGTTTGAATAGGGATATCACTGATTTATTATTAATGTCAATTTTATCACTAACAGTTAAAAACTTTGACGTTAGAGAAAAATATTAAATTGACGTTTCTCAAATTTCATTTTTGATGGTGGTTGCTATGAGAGCGGGATTAATTTGTTTTTAAATCCCAAGGTAGTAAATGTGGCACTTTAGTTCCATCTAAGAGGAAGTACAGTAACAATTTTCTTCCCGGAAGTGCAAAAATTTTTTTAGCACCACCATTATTATCCCCACTCCCATCATTATTGGATAGAAAATCTGGATGTGGAAGTAGTGATTTTCCAAAAACTATGTGATTTTAGCATAAAATGTCTGTATTGAAATAAAACTAATTTGACTATGGAAATACATAAACAACAAACTGTCTGGTTTGACATTCTCAAAAGTGAAAGTTTTGATAACGGAAAAAGAACTATTTTCCGAAACGTCAACTGCTTTCGTTTTAATTTTTCAATTTATCATTTAACAATTTTGTTTCAGTTTATATATTTTCAGGAGTGAGACACTTTGTAATAGAAGTATAAAAACCAGCCTGTGTCTGATCCTTTTGACGCAGAGGTTTATTTCATCAAAATTTTTAAATATTTTACAGTGGCAAAATATCCAACAAACTAAGAAATCATGTATATGCCACAAATAATAAATTATAAACAATATCTAAAACTAATTTTCTTTTCAAGTGTACCACTGACAGCTAACTAACTTCTAGTACATTAACATACAAGTCAAGATAATAAAATTGTGTTAAAAAAATAAAATTGTGTTAAAAAAATAAAATTGTGTCACATGGAAAACTTCACTTCCCTTATAATATTGAATATTATAGTATATTTTTAATTTCAATAGATTTTGTTTATCATAATACCAATTGTCTATAAACCCATCGCTGGGTAATGTATTCAAGACCTAGAAAACTATAGAAAATTGTGCAATATTGTCTGGGCGCCAAAATACTATTCCTTACATGCAACTATTCGACTTCCATAAAATTTAAACTACTGAAAGTTAAAAAACTACCATGGAAATAACATTATACCCAAATGAACTGTAAATATGCAGGTAACATGGTTCGGGCAAAATCATATTGTAGATGTAATAAATATAAACGGAGAGAATGGCTAAGATTATAACGCGACGTTGCCAATATTTGGAGGTCACAGCGTAGAGTTTATACTACAAAAAGTAATATGTAGAAGCGGAGGTAACAACGTATTGACGGTTGTACGAATGAGAGCGACACTAGCGCCACCGATCTATAGCTGAACTAAAAATTAAATTTGTGAGTATGGGGGGTCACTTGTCACCTCCAGACGAAAATTTTAATTTAGGCCCCTTTTGCCTTCTATGATGCTATACAGTGCAAAACAAAGCAAAACGTTGTCACCTCCGAAAACGGAGGTGGCAACGTTATATATGAGGTGACAACGTCGTGTCAGTATCTACTTTGGAGGTAGCAACGTATGTGTCATCAATATATATATATATATATATATATATATATATATATATATGTTCAAAAATATGCTTCTAGAAGGCAGAGTATTTACTAAACGTAATTTCTCTCTGAAGCAACCCTCTATACATCCTTATTTAAAAATAAGGAAATTGACCAGACTACAACAAATTGCAAGTCTGGCGCGTTAAGTGTAATAATCACATATTACTACGAAACGCTGTAATTCGATTTTAGCAAACACCGACCGAAAGACTTATTCCTAAATTAAAGAAACTCTCGTGTCAGCCACTGCACACCACTTGCAGACTGCAGTTTCGAGCTGTTGGCTCTCATCAGTGCAAGGTAGGCATGCAGTGACTGGCAACGAGATTTCGGGTGACATGGTACATGTTCACAATCTTGAGACTGCAACATGCAAAATAAATCGAAGGCGCCATCTCGCGGTCGCTGTTCACTACAATCGAATTGGTTCGCCTGAGATGGGCAGCAAATGTTCAAAAATATGCTTCTAGAAGGCAGAGTATTTACTAAACGTAATTTCTCTCTGAAGCAACCCTCTATACATCCTTATTTAAAAATAAGGAAATTGACCAGACTACAACAAATTGCAAGTCTGGCGCGTTAAGTGTACTTAAGTTACACTTAACGCGCCAGACTTGCAATTTGTTGTAGTCTGGTCAATTTCCTTATTTTTAAATAAGGATGTATAGAGGGTTGCTCAGAGAGAAATTACGTTTAGTAAATACTCTGCCTTCTAGAAGCATATTTTTGAACATTTACTGCCCATCTCAGGCGAACCAATTCGATTGTAGTGAACAGCGACCGCGAGATGGCGCCTTCGATTTATTTTGCATGTTGCAGTCTCAAGATTGTGAACATGTACCATGTCACCCGAAATCTCGTTGCCAGTCACTGCATGCCTACCTTGCACTGATGAGAGCCAACAGCTCGAAACTGCAGTCTGCAAGTGGTGTGCAGTGGCTGACACGAGAGTTCCTTTAATTTAGGAATAAGTCTTTCGGTCGGTGTTTGCTAAAATCGAATTACAGCGTTTCGTAGTAATATGTGATTATTACACTTAACGCGCCAGACTTGCAATTTGTTGTAGTCTGGTCAATTTCCTTATTTTTAAATAAGGATGTATAGAGGGTTGCTTCAGAGAGAAATTACGTTTAGTAAATATATATATATATATATATATATATATATATATATATATATATATATGTATATATATATTTAATAGTGAAAACGATTGAAAAGAAAATAAAACCTCGAAAAAAACTTAATCCATTGTCTAATGTTTGTCAAATACATTATCAGCAAGTATTTTAAATTGTAAATTAGATAAATACGTGAAATTAAAATCCTCAAAAAATACACATGTAAGTATAATGTTATGCGTTTAAGATAGTTAATGGAAAGTCTTGGAAAATCGGCTAAATGATTTTGGTTCAATTTATTCCATCTACCATTTCGAGTTCGAAGGATTTCCACCTCTACTCTGGCCTGCATTACGCTAACCAAATTCATCCTTTCCTTCATTTCTCGTGCCAACCCAACATGGGCTCCATCCATTTGAATCAACCCCCTGTAGCGATTTATGATGGCCCCAGCAATTCGGTAAAAAGACCCAATATTAACAACATGAGACATATGAATAATGTTTTGAACAAATTTAAAAATTGATTTTATATGGCAGTTTCTCCCTTCCACTATTCATCTAGTTTTGGTAATCGGCCTCGATTGATTTGAATCCTCAGTATCTAGCTGAGATTGTCCTGGCTCAAGCAGTGGTTGCATCCTACAATGTATTCCCTTGTCTTTAACTATTTGAATCACGTCCCGATAGTCCCTATCCAAGATAAAAATATCTCCTGGCTCGCACCAATCCTGCAAACCATGGGCGTCTCTTTCTATTTCATTTTTTAACATTGCTGCGTCATTATTATAGAAATCAGCAAAATATGGCCCATGGATATCTAAAATATATCCAACTGGTGCTACAACTAATGTCGGTTTTACTAAATGGCGTCCCTTATGTTTTTAATACGTTTGTCGCAATGTTCTAAAGTTGCTGCTTTTGGGAATATAGCTGTACGTGCCATCGATATAGGCAATTGCAATACGATTAGTTGTATCAGGATTGTAGAGCTCATCGACAAATTCAGTAACATGTCTTTTAATGTACTGTTCTACTGTGGTGGAAGTTAAACCAATATTTTCACGTACAAAACGCATCATGAGAGAATGCCTCACTAAGCCAATAACATGCTAACAGCTTATCGACATGAATATCAAAAGAGTATCGTATGTAATATCACTAGTGCTTGAAATTTTATCGGTAAAATTTTTTCGAAAGCGTTGTTGCCTGGAAATATAAAGAGTGCAAATTGACAGTTTATTATCTGATTAAATCCCGACCGCTTTAGCGGGAGGGATTTAATCTTTGATAATAAACTGTCAATTTGCACGAGTTATATTAACCTTATTAACCGCAACTCAGCTTGAGAAAAAATTTATAGATAAAATTTAAAAGCACGAGTGGTATTTGCGGAGAATATTTCACGAATAAATAATTCATTAAATACATCTTCAATATTATGTTCAGTAATTAATTGCCTTCAGACGTTTCCTTGTTACTTTTTAAGGATTACTCACCTTTATCTTCAATTTCATCATTTACGTCACATAAAAATGCATGTCCAAAGCGACTCATGTAATAAAAAACAAAGTAGGTTTAAATTATGACAATCAAGAAAAACAATATACGTTAAACCATAGGTACTGTAATTTATAAGACTAGTCATCACAACAAAGCACGCTTCGATCAATCACATTACGGGTGAAACCACACAAATTGCATATTACCAATCTATCGCTTTTACGTTCTAAGGCTGCCGGCTCCGATGGTATGGTACCGCCATCTAGTAATGCTAGCTTAACTGCTAACTGACCTAAACAGTGAATTGAATTATTATATTAAAGTGTTTGTTAATATATATATTTATGTATTTAATCCTTGTTTCTAATTTGAGAAGTTAAGGTTTACTTGTTTAAGTAGAGAGACTTTAAGTACAACGAATTATAATGTATATAGTGATACTGCAGAGTTTTGATTTTCCAAATAAGTGTTATCTGCTTTGTGATGATTGATGAATTACCATACGTAAGTACCTACATTTGTGTATTTATCAGGAAATAACTGATTTGTCTGCTTCGTAGATATTCATATTTAATTTTAGTTGTGAAAATTATTTCGTAATTACGTTAGGTATTAAGCCATTGAAAGCTGTGTATAACTTGTCCCGAACCTATATAAGTTCCACACAGTATTGGCTTTTTAGGTTATTAATACAATACTACAATTTACAATTTACGTTAACAATTAGTAATAAGCTAGAGAAGATATTTATAGATAACATTTAAAAGCACGATTTGTCCTATTTGCCGAAAACATTTCACGGCACAAAACGTCAAAGAATTTTCGAAATATTTGCCGCTGCAGCGACCTAAAAAATTAGAGCGATAAATTTTGCATGTTGGTACTGTCAAAAGCCGATCTAGCTTGAATTACCACTAATAATTAGGGATTGCAATTTACCGGAAGTTTTAATAACCGGTAAATCGGTAAATAAAAATGGAAATAACCGGTTAACCGGTATTTACCGGTAATTTTTAGAATGAATGATTAGGGTGGAGAAAATGGCAATTATCTTTCTCCATGTACAAAATTATCTAAATTTGACAAAAAAAATTTTTGCCCACGACTATTAATTAATGTACTCATTATGTATGTGTTTCCTCAAGGATAATGCTAGCCATTTTTCCCTGCAGTGAATAATGATTTCAGTATTCACTAGTGAATAATAAGGACAGTCAGTTGTTTATAAGAAGTCACGGGCAGGTATTTTTTCAATTCGAGTGCAATCTCACAACTTTTTAGTAGAATTTATGGTTAGTTTCTGAAACCTTAAATACAATTATTCGTTAACTGTCATAGCTACAATTGTGTAAACAATTTTACTGTTATTATCAAATTTATGAATAGATAACGATTTAGCGTTTCAGAAACAAACCATCTTTTATCATACAATTTCGTTTTTAAATTTGATTAAGTAGGCCGTTATGTGTCAAATTAAATTTAAACGTCAACGTTATTTACAATAATTTTGCATATTACTCAAAAAGAATAATATAAATAATTCATTAATTAATTTCTTCAGTAAACAATTTAACAAAAATATCTAATAGTCATGGACAAAGTATAGTATTCTACTCGCATATAATGGCTACTCTGGTGATTTACGACATTCGCCTACGGCTCGTGTCTTAAACTTCACCCTCGTGAATAATAGCCATCATTATATGTTCGTTGATTAATATACTATTATATACGTATATTTAATATAATGAACAAACCAAAGGTTTTTTATCAAAAGGAAAAAATATAAATGAAATAAATTTAAATAAATAATTATTCTGTAAATAACAAAAATATCAACTTAAATAACAAAAATTATAAATATAAACTCAAATAGGGCATTTACTGAATACCTAATCTAAAAATACAATATTTTTTAAAAACGGCCTGTTAAAAGGGTTAGTTTTTCAAAGCTATATCTGTTAGTCGTCTGATATTTGTGCATAGAATACCACCAGCTGAAGATGTCCTTCCTCAATCGATATTGGTGGGTCGATAAGTTAATAAGAATTGGTAATAACATACTTCTAAATGTATTTCACGGATATTTGCGGCAGAGAAATATTCAATTTCCTATCGCACGATATTGTCAATGTCTCTCTTACTTGTATTTCTTAGAACTTGGTGTCTTGGTTTTACTTTTTATAATATTATTTATTTATTGTTAAAAGTGCTCAGTGTTGGGACAGTCACTCTGTATTTAGTGAATATTAATCACTGACATAAATAGAAACGTTGAATACGTGACATATCGTAAGTTTAGAATTTACCGAAATAACCGGTAAAAAATTAAAATAACCGGTAATTATCATCATGTGTTTTTTGTCCCAATAACCGGTTAACCGGTTTACCGGTTAACCGGTATTGCAATCCCTACTAATAATGACGTTTGATTGGTGCAATGTTGTGAAAAAACGGGCTCTCATTGGCTATAGCGTTAATGAGTGAAATAATCTGTAAAAATTCATCTCTTAGGCCTTCTATTAACTGACATAAGAATACCAACGAATTTTTACGTTTCATACGACGCAGTGCATGCTCATCTTGAACTGGTTCACAAAAGGTAAATAAATCGCGGAATTGTTCCTTTGAAACCGGACTTATAATCTTGAACTCATCTTCCGTGAAATTATTTTCATGTTCAAATATGTTCTCTTGTGCTCTTTCCCTCAAATGTTTGAGAAACACTTGTAATTCCCTCCTCTTAAATTATGGGGACTATTAGTATAGCGCAAAGTTGATATCAATTCTTGCAACAGTTATTCGCGATTATTTAAGTACTGATTACAACACCGAACATGTGGGGGAATGTAAATATTTTTTTGAGCAAAAGTATATATTCGGCTTTTGATAGAAAGCTGCGTATTCTGTTCCACATTGCATATCATGCAGGTTTTACCTGCTGTTTGAAATAATAGCCCACAGAAATTAGTCAAAAAAACGAGGAAACCTAGACAAAATTAGCCAAAAACTGAATTTTTGCACAGACGTTCTTTGAGGTGTCCCAAACTCAAATCCACAAAAATCACAACATAACTACCCAAGATATTGAAGGTCAAAATCTTTTGCAAATATCTCGCGTCCTAGGCATCAGATGCCCATGAGGTCAACGTGACAGTTGTAGAGAATTAAATTATCTACAAATTGCCTTTTTTATTTTTTACCAAACCGCCCCGCCCCCACTTTTTCGAGATATTCAAAATCAAAGTTTCAAAAACAGGGTTTTTCGCAAATATCTCGCGCCAAAAAAAATTGGGCAGCAATAAAGTTAACACAAAAGTTGTAGAGAATTAAATTATCTACAAGATTGGTATTTTGCATTTTTCTCCAAAACCTTGCCCTTTTCGAGATATTTAAGGACGAAGTTTAAAAAAACTGTTTCTTGCATGTGGACTCCGCGAATGTCTCGCTCCCTATGCATTAGATTGCGACGAAGTCTACATGCAAAAAACCGTTTTTTAAAACTTCGACCTTGAATATCTCGAAAATGGCGAGGTTTTGGGAAAAAATGCAAAATATCAATCTTGTAGATAATTGAATTCTCTACAACTTTCATGTTAACTTTATTGCTGTCCGATTTTTTTGGCGCGAAATATTCGCGAAAAATCATGTTTTTGAAACTTTGACCTTGAATATCTCGAAAAAAGAGGTCGGTATGGTAAAAAAAAAAGCAACTTATAGATAATTTAATTCTCTACAACTTTCACATGACCTTATGGGCATCCGATGCATAGTACGCGAGATATTTGCAAAAAACTTTTGACCTTCAATATCTTGGGTAACCATGTTGGGATTTTTGTGATTTTTGTGGATTTAGATTTGGGACACGTCTATGCAAAAATTCAGATATTTACTAATTTTGTCCAGGTCAAATGCTAATTTCCGTGGGCTATAAAACATTGAGGCGTAAACAATCGGAGTTATTTTCAAGCTCTTGTATTTCTTGATTAATTAGCCAATTGCAGTTCATACATAATCGGCTGCCTGGTTTTAATATATCCAAAGGATGATGCGGAAGTTCATGGTGTTTACGTGCGGCAATCTCTAGTTCATCATCGCCATTAATTCGCACCATTATTTGAGGGCGAAAAGGATTATTACATACATAGCAACTAACACGATTCATAAATGCCGTAAGGATGGGGATAAGTTCACTTAATAGGAATTATTAAAAGGAATTATACTGTAATAATTATAGTATTTTCGCAACGTCAAGTTGACGTTTACTCATTGGATTATTAATTATTTTTAATTGCACCGCCTTCTTCACATATCTTTAAATAAAAACCCGATTATTCCTGTATATAAACTAAAATTAGTTCAGCTCATGTAATTTTATTGTGCATTTGAGCCTATTGGTACCGTCCCTCGCCAATAGATAATAATAGAGTATAACTGGTTGCATAATAGCACTAATTAATGGTTCATGTCGGACATTTAAATGCGCTTTGTTACAGGAAGTATGGGTGAGTGCGTTCAAATATTCATTAAGAGAGTGCATTGCAAAAACGCCCTATTAAAGCTTCTACAATGGCTAGTATTGTTGATTAAACCTTCTTTTGGTGGGTAGATTTATGAGGGGATGGCTTTCAGAGTATATTATGATAATATTTGTGGATATAAACGAAGTTAGGAAAATCTATTCTAGTTGTGGAGTACGCCGTGAAGTGGAAATTCTGAACGTACCGAGACGGAAGACAAGAACTTGACATTTTTGATAGGGGACATTTTCTTGATCATTTTTTCCTTTTGCTGCTAGAAGATTGAGTCGTCTGAATACGAGTTTTAGCAATATTGTAAGTTTTGCTCCATTTATGGTACTTAGTATTCATCACGACAAGATTAGTCGTATTTCCATTTGGTTTTGAGTATCGTTTTGGGAAAATACAGCTACGGATTTCCGGATAAAGTCAATTTTCAAAGCACGTGGCGTCGTCTGAATTCAAGACTTTGGAGTGCCATTTTGACGGCAAAGGACCTCTTTCAGCCCACATCACATCTCAGGGCTGTTTGTTTGTTCGTTTGTTAGTTGTTTCCTTGTTGAGTATGTTACAAGTATTGGGATCTATTTGTTAGTTTATGGCTATTTGGATTGATACCTTATGATTTTACTTGGATCTGTTACTCGTATTCTACTTGAGGTTTTATGTCACATTCTACACTTTACGAGGGACTTCCAGCCTGACTCTGGTTTCAACTTCTATTCCAGATTTTGGTCTCTAGATGGTGGATTATTGACTGACATCTTGTGTATGTATGGTACTGGGGATCTCGGCACGTTACCTTAGACTCCACGTAGATGGTCTACCACCTGCGGCTGTTATCACCTAAATTACGCTACCCTGGTAGGACGGGAAAAGGTATTCAGACACTACCAAAGGTAAGCGGAATCATATTCTCTTAACGAGGGATCCGGTACATCAACTCAACGTCCACGGGATAGTAAAATAAATTTTCAAGGAATATTGGTAATATTTTGCTCGTAACGTAAATCTCAGTAACATTTTAGATTTCAGTAATATTTGGTATATTTTGTGTATCGTTACTTCACTAACTGAATAGTTTTGCCTTATTTTACAAATAGATGTTAATAATTTTAAGTAATTTTATGTTTGACAAGTGACCTTGGGTCACTTGTAGTTTTTTTGTCACGCTTCTGGCATATGACCTTTTGTACATTTATTCAAGGATTTATTATTTTGCAAGATATTTTGTGTATATTAGGTTAAGCGTGTGGGCCTCACTTATTAGTTCACTTATTAGGGTATCTTGTGATACTTGTACTGCGTACTGAGTTATCGGTGATAATTGTGAAATATTTTGTACTACGTACCCTGATATTTTATTAAATGTTTAATTAGAACGACGTTGTCTTTTATATCTGACCACCTACACTACCCCAATTATCGAAGCCACCCCCTGACTAGTCGGCCGTATGAGATTCCCTCCTCACTAGTGTATTGCAGAGGGTGTACTGCACGTAAAATATTAAAATTTTGTTCAGGGCACAGAGTGACTACCCTACCCTACATTCGAGGTTTAGCAGCCTTTGGGCCCCCTTTTATAAATGGGTCTAGGCCCGGTAACACTCATATAAGAGTAGGTCGTTTATTATGAACTTTTGTGATCATATCCTCAACATGAAATATCTGCTTTGTATATGAACAAATCTTTTGTCACAATATATTATTTTTAGTTAAATAAATAACACTTTTTAACTTTAACTCCCTATACCTCAAAAACTAGTCACAGGATTGAGTTGGGATCTTTATAGTTTTAATCAGGAGATCTCACATTATAACATATTAAAAATTCAGAAAATTTTTCCTAGAGCCATTTTATATAAGAAAATGTACGGGTTCTTTAAATTTTTTATCACTAACACGTTCGCCAAATTCGCGACTGAGAAAATCTAATTTCCAATGTTTGCTTACCTTGTACTAGACATAGCTTGATGAAATTATTATGGGACCACCGTCCAGCCATATCTTGTAGTTTGGGAAAGATATTGTGGCTGAAGCTAATCCAAAGTAATGACTGAACGAATATAAAAAGAACATACATACGTACTAAGAATCTGCTACTTTTTAAAAATGTTTGAAGTCGGTTAAAAAGAGTTTGTTTTCTTACATTGTTCCTTTATTAACAGGCATTTTAAACTCAAACTACTCATTTACAACTTCATTAAATATAATCTCTTTCTATAAAGGCAACGTTAATTTTATATAAATTACCTTTTCTGGTAATATTTTAATTAGAAGTTTTACCCTATTATGTATAAACTGCGATTTAATATAAATATGCTACAGACGATGTAAAATCCATGTAACACTCTCATAACTTTGTAAGTAAAAGCGGTTTTCATTAAATTTTTTCACATAAATATTTCATGTGACCCCACAATTCACATACGGTTTAACAATATACAAAGAACCTCAGGCATTTCAGTAATTAAATGACACACGAATATTTACGCTATTTGAGAGTTAATAAAATATTTTCATAAAATTCAGCACAGTGCTTCTTTAAACGAAAATGACGCTAAACTTAATTAAAAGGTACGTAACATGTTTGTGTTGAAATATGTTTCAATTAAATTTACAAACAACTGGACCCTTTGATTCGTCACCTATAATGGAGGAGGCAAGCAGTAACGGTAGCAATTAAAAAAATATATTTTGAATGTTTGAGATACTCAATGAATGTGTCCGTAAAATACGCCGTCCTTGTGTGCCCTCCTAAATGTGGTTAGATAAAAAATAAAACATTCGTTTCCCTTCATCATAAGTAATAAAGACAGATATTTATACTTTATTGCCCCAAGAGGTAATCCTCGATCTTGTCTATAACACAGCTCTACCAAACAAAAATAAAAGTTCTGTGCAAAACAGAAAACGTGATTTTCCCAAGTATTTTAAGCCGTAGAATATGAATATGACATCAGAATTGTTTTAGCAAACCATAATATGTTTCTAACCTCATAAAATGGCTCAAAATCATCAATGTTCTTAATTGGAAGAATAGTAAGGTAACGATTATTTAATAAATATCTGAAATAAGGTAACTCTATGTACTTTGAGTCGTAGAATATGAATATGACATCAGAATTGTTCTATTAAATCACAATTTTTTCCAACCTCAAAAATAGCTCAAAATCACAAAAAATTTCAATTTTAAAAGAGAGCTATACAAATATCAAGCCAGTATTAAAAAACATATAATATTCTGAACATAAATGTGGATACTTGAAAATTCTAACACTTTTGCTAGGTCAACAACCGGCCTTTACAAATTTTTCATGTTTTAAGTGTCTCTGGGATAGCAGGGATAAAGCAAATTATTATGAGAAAAAGGAATTGACAAGCAGATCTTCTCTTGAACCGGGCTCACATAATGCTATTGCAACACTATTGGTTGATTCATCAAAAGTTCTTCCACCTCTTCATAGCGGTGGATCCAGAATTAATTAACAGTGGGAGGGAATCCCATCAAAAATGCGCCGCAAGCCTAATGTGGTATTTTCTAAAGTTAAACGCTTTGAAATGAAAAGTCAGAAATTTGACTTGTAAAAACAGTTTACCCGAAAAATTGGTTTCTTCGAACGAATTTTCGTTTTCTTTATGCGTTTCCAACAAATATTTAAACATTCAAAGTACTAATATCTAGGGGGACCCAGCTAATTCGTCTGGGAATCATAAATTGAAACTACTTATTGCCTAATATTAACAAAAAAACAAATGCCAGACGAATGTAAATCGTTTGATTTTCGCGGAATAGTTGATAACTTGAACAATAATCTAGAAATAACAACAATAACCAACAAATATAGTTTGCTCATTTATTGTTCGATTTATTACCAACTGTTAACAAACTTTTACAATTTAATTGTTATACGAATAAAGTATTCCTTAAACCTATGGTTATTGTGCCCTTTACTTTGTATGCAGGGTTTCACTTTCATATAAAACAATTGCAGAATAACTTTGAAAAACAAATGTATTGAAAGTACTCTTAATCTAATAGAAAACATTTCTTTCAAATGAACTTTTCTAAATTATTTCTTTTTGTCAAAATAAACGACACCCCCCTGGATCCGCCACTGCCTCTTCACATCAAACTCATCCTCGTGAAACAGTTTGTGAAAGCTTTGGATAATGAAGGAGAATGTTTCAAATATATAGAACAGAAATTTCCGAACTTATCATATGCAAAACTGACGGAAGGAATCGTTGATGGTCCTGGTGATATAAAGAGTGCAACTTTTGGCAACTTAGCTCGAGAAAAAAATTTTACGTAAAATTTAAAAGCACGAGTGGTATTTTGGGACAATATTTTACGAATAAATAATTCGTTAGGTATATCTTCAATATTATGTTTTGTAATTAATTGCCTTCAGACGTTTTCTTGTTACTTTTTAGAGTTTATTGACCTTTATTTTCAATTTCATCATTTACGTCACATAAAAATGCAGTCCCAAAATGACTCATCTAATAAAAAACAAAGTAGGTATAAATGATGTAATGGCAATGACAATCAAGGCACGTTAAACCATAGGTATTGTAACTTATAGATTGGTATTCCCAACAAAGAGTCCTCCAGCACGCTTCGACCAATCACACTAGTAAAGCCAGACAATATTGCATTTACCAATCTCTCGCTTTTACGTTCTAAGGTTGCCGACATGAAATGGTACTGCTAGCTTAACTTAACTAGTAAACATTGAATTTTTCAAGAATCATTATATTAGAATGTTTATTAATATATATTTATGCATTTAATCCTTATTTTACTACCACGTCCAGTGGAAGTATAGTAACGACAAAAAAATTTTTAAAAATTTTTATTGTCCAAATAGGCTTAAAATATCATGAAACGTCGAGATTTTAAATTTGAGAGAAAAAAAATTTCTGTCTGTCTGTCTGTCGGTCTGTCGGTCTGTCTGTAACTTTTTTTTGTGCGCACGTTTACTCTGGAACCGTTTAAGATATTGACTTGAAATTTGGTACACATATGTACTTTAACGAGTTCTAGAACTAGATTATATTTTCATCTTGTTCCGTCGAAGGGTTGGTGGGTAAATTGGGGTAAATTTGGGGTAAATGGGTAAATTGAGCAGGTAAGAGTCCATGAAATTGGTATATAGTATATACAAGAGAAGCTAAGGTCTCAAAAAAATTTTTGGCATTAGCCACCCCCATTACCACCCCCACCTCCTTATTAAAGGGGATGAAAAAAAATTGTGATTTAGTGTATGTACAGGAACCAGAAACCTCAAAATATTTTTTTACTTCAGCCACCCCCCACTACCACCCCCCTATCAACCACCCCCACCCCACTACCGATGTGGGGTATCGTTTTATGGGTTTTTGGGGTAGAGGATTTCAAATATTATATTATTAAAGTTCCATAAACAATTATTTTCACATACAAAGTTTTTTCGTTGTGAGTGACTTGGATAGAGAATCTGGATGTGGAAGTAGTGATTCCTTGGGCAGCGGTTTTTAATTTAGGAAGTTTAATGATTTAGTTAAGGTTTAAGTAGAGTGAACTTTAAGTACAACGAATTATAACATATAGTGTTATTTAGTCCAGCGTTTTGATTTTCCAAATGCGGTGTTAACCTGTTTTTTGATGAATTACCATACGTAAGTACCTTTTTGTATTTAACATGAAATAATTGATTTGTTTGCTTCGTAGGCATTTGTATTTAATTTTAGTTGTGAAAATTATTTTGTAATCACGATAGGTATTATTATAAGCCATTGAAAGCTGTGTATAACTTGTTCCGAACCTATAAAGGTTCAGCTTTGGCTTTGAAATTGGGAGTTGTCAACTTATGTGGTGTTTTTAGGTTATTTTTATATTATTATATCACTATGTATATAATACAATACTACAATTTTCGTTAACAATTAGTAATAAGCTAGAGAAGATATTTATAGATAAAATTTAAGAGTTGTCCCATTTGCCGAAAACATTTCACGAAACAATACGTCAAAAAATTATTATTATTATTAACAATTAGAGCGATAATTTTTGCATGTTGGTACTGTCAAAAGCCGATCTAGGTTGGATTACCACTAATAATGACGTTTGATTGGTGCAATGTTGTGAAAAAACGGGCTCTCATTAGCTATCGTGTTAATGAGTGAAATAATCGCTAAAATGGTTGAAAACTTTCAAAAACTGAGATGCAACATCCACTTTAAAGCTGCATTTCTTAGATTTGACGATTTACCAGAAAATCTTGGAGCTTATACTGAAGAACAGGGTGAAAGATTCCATCAAGATATTATAGATGGGATGGAAATATGATGGCAAATTTTTGTTAGATGTTGAAACAAGAACACAAACAGAGAGGAATAAAGAAAAGAAGACTCCACTACACAGAACATTTGATAGTAAAGGGTACGTTATCATAAAAAGGAGTAAGAAGAAGTATTCATTTCTTTGTTCGTTAATTTCCTAAAAAAAAACAAAACAAATAAAAAGGCAAAAAAAAAATAAAATTTTAAAATAATTATAAAAAAAGTGAAAAACAAAAATAAACTATAAATCAATTCAATTATAAGTACTTGAAAAATACATAAAAGAAAATATAATAGAATATAAATAAGAAATAGATAGACATATTTTTAGAATTGAATTATAATCTTGTATAGTGGGTATGAGAGAGTCATATTAAATTTAATCCATAGTTGAGTATAAGTTAATAATAATAATAACTTACATAATTATTTGGCCACTGAGGTGTCATACTGATTGCCAAATACAACACGTCAACTTCCACATGGCGCTGGGCTGATGATTTATTAATAAATCAAAGCCAATATTTTGAGTACCACTACTGGTACACATTTTTGATGATTTTGAGCCACTTTTTGAGAATTGTGATTTGCTAGAGCAATTCTCAACAAGGGATAACAATTTTAGGGTCTAGTAGGTCCCTGCGAAAATTTTGGAAAAAGAAAGCAACGCAACTAAAAGAAAAGTTGATAAGTTGATTTTACAGGGCAAGTGCTAGTTGCTATTGACGACGGGAGGTAAGTGAGTGCTCCTTGGGCAAATAAGTATTATCAAGCAGACTACGTGACATTATTTAATGTCAAAAAAATAGCTTAGTGTCACTGTCAAAATAAATCGATCAAGAAATGTAAAATCTGATTTTTTATTTTATGAACCGTTGCAGTGGGAGAAGATAAAACGTTATACGCCACACAGAAGGTAAGTAGTTTAACTTTTATCAGTCTTGGACTCTGTTGCCAGCCCTCGCTACGCTCGGGCGCAAAATTGTCCTCAACTGATAAAAACTACTTACCTTCTCCCCCCTTGTACTGTAAATAACTATTATCACAGTTTCGAGGGGCATTGGCATAGAAAATGTGTTTGTAATTTATTTGGCGTGTACTTCTCTATTATGTTTATCAAGTCAGTTGTTATTTGCAGTGCCAAATCGTAATTGTGACATTCTCAAAAAATAAATTTTAAATTAATGAACTTTCAAACAGGATGACATAAGTGATAATTTTTTACTAAATGTATTAGCCAATAAAAATTTTGCATTTCATGTCATGTGTCAAAAGTCATCCAATTAGTAAAAGATTGCAGTGATAATACTCATACATGTGGTGTTATCAGGCAAGGCACACATAATATGTTCAAATGTCAGATTAAAATTCAACAAATAATGTCAAACTGAAAATCAATTTACAAAAATGTCACAAAGGTTTGGTAAACGATTCAATTAATCGAATTGTATTAGAAAATACACACAAAAATACCATTAAAAGTAAAAAGTATACGTGAAAATGAATTTTGTTCGATCAGAAAATACGAATTGAATGGTGAGTAAAAAATTATCCTACCGAATACACCTCGAGCATTGATAAATACTTAAAATTTTGTCGTAGAGAATGCTTCAAGCTTGTTGTTTAAAGGTAATAGCCCTCGGCATACGGCCTCGGCCAAGCAACACGCTTTCGGCAGTCTCTATGACAAAATTATCTCGGTATTATCAACGATCTAGGTGTATTATAGATGACAATTGCCCTAGGGAGATTATCAGCTATAATATCCCTAGAACATTGATAATATACGAGATAATTTTATAACAATCGAAAGCACGTTGCTTGGTAATAGCCCGACGCCGAAAGCGGAGGGCTATTACCAAGCAACGTGCTTGAGATTGTCATAAAATTATGAGGCATTTGTCAATGTCAGAGGGATATTCGGCCAGAATTTTTTTTTTTAAATAAAATCAAAAAGTAGTCGCAATACAACAAAACATTTTTTTTTTATTAGCGCGTTTATAGATTGAGAATTGGCATTGCCAAAACGTGACATTTTGAAATTAATTTGGCAGTTATTTTGAAATTGTCAAAGTTAAATAATTTTATTGTCATAGTGATTGAAAATTTCCTTGGATGGTGTTATCAGTGTAATGTTAAAATGATTGGGTGATTTGTGTCACATGACAAGAAATAACGAAATTTAATTGGTTGTTAGAACTATCAAAAAATTTTCAGTATAATGTTGTTCTGATTGGTTGTTTCCGCACGTGATTAGAAATAGGCGAATTTAATGGGATTTTTATTTGAGCAAAAAATTTTCGACAGAGTTGCATTTATTACAGGAATTAAATTAATAATAAATATATCAACCCAAAAATGTAGAACTTTTAGTTTAAAATTGCTTTCGTGGAGTGGCATAAGAAAACCATTTAAGGGGTAAAATATCATGAATAATTAACTCTTGGCTTTCTTGTCGTTGTTATTATCTATAGAGTTTATGAGTAATTAAGGCAAATGATAAAATGCAAATGCACTCTATGTAGTCTGAGATATTTTGAATTAAATTAGTTTCTTTAGACTTTACGAGACTTTTGACCTAAAAGCATTTTCATGTTAAATTTATTTATATCGTAACATGTAAGTTTAATAATATTTTAATAATTTATTACAATAGTTAATAAAATTTTTGATATAAAATTGTCTAAAAAGAGAATAAAAAACTGTTACTCTTATTAATGTGAAAATTTACTTACAGCCAGTTTCACAATCGTTGGCTGTCTTTTTGGCTGACTAGCCTGAATCTGAATCTATTATATTGGTAAATACATATATATGTGTTTCACAATATTTATTTTATGATTAGTAACGTACCTGCCGGTTAAGTTCAAGTCTTGAATGGTTGATATTAGTTTTTGATGTTTTTGACATGTATTCCACATATTTATTTTAAAAGCGGAGGACAAACTAACTTTAGAATTGTGTTATTAGTTTATTTAAGTACCTGAAAGTAAAAAAGTAATTATTCAGACTGCGCAGTGTATTCTACTGCAATGTATTATGAGTTATTGTTTGCCTACGTATTTTTAGAAATGGAAACAAATCCAACAAAATAAGGTATGTGTCAATTTTATTCCTGAAGAAATATTATTAATATCGATGGTGATGACCTGTCAGAACGCAATTTTCAAAACCAATAGGTAAGTTCATTATTTCCAAGGGAGAGTCCATGTTTTCGTGTTTGACGTCTAAAACGTCAAACAAAGTTTTATTGCGAACTAACTTTGTTTTTCAACTTTGAACGATTTAAACAATTAAGTCGAGAATAAAGTATAGTATTCTGTCCGCGTACAATAGCAATTACACGCTCGGATGATTTACGACACTCACTTTCTGTTCGTGCCGCAAATATCACCCTCGCGAGTAATATAATTATTATACGCTCGCTGAATAATGTACTATTATACAGATTCTATAATTAGTTCTATTTAATTAGCTTGATATTCTTATCAGAACCGGATTATCTATTAGGCCAACTAGGCAGTGGCCTAAGGGCGCTAGTACGTGAAGAGGCGCGTGTCGGGACACAACGGGTTCCGCGAGCCTCTCTCACACTCCCGCTTATTAAAAAAAATGTTTTTCTAATTTGCTCCCCACAGCTCATCAACTTTCATTTGCGAGGAAACAGATTTTTCTCTATCTTGCGCTCCCCTCTCGTGAGTACGAAAATATATTATTAGCCTAGTAGCGTGCCAATCCATAATCTGGCCCTAATTCTTATGGCTGTTAATAAAGAACATGACACTTAGTTTATAAATGTTTAATTCAACTTATTATAATGATATTTACTTGGATGTTTTTTTACGTTATCAGGTATTTAAGTAGGTATACCTACCTAAATATTGCTGTAAATCCAAGTTTCAAATTATGAAAATAGTGTATAAAGGGCATAGCTGGGTAAGCATGGTGTAACTGCCCCCAAGTTTCTGGCGCTTATATTTGTGCAATAGGAAGCAATCACGAAAAGTAGTGTGCCAATGAGAATCGAACTGTTGCATGTTGTTCTCATATAGCTGCTGTCATGTATTATCCTTCGTACGGACGATATCTATCAAGCATACCTAAACCGGCAAAAGTTCTCTCCCTATTGTTCCCGAAGAATAGTATAAGTGTAGTGATTGCAGATGACAGTGAGGAAGATTAAAATTCACATGCTTCTCAAGTTAGTAATGCTACGATGCTGCAAACTGTTAAGAACACGTGACTGTTAAGACCAAGCTCCTACCGACGGTAATTTGTAAATAATGACAGGCTGACCGCTGACTCTAGTTTTTACCGTTGATGATATTTAACATTAAGGCTATTAACTGATTTTTGCGGCGCAAGAGAGTTCAACTCTATTGATCACCTAATTAATTGTCAGCATTGCAGCTTTATATGGGTTCCTCTTACAACGTTCATCATCTCCATAATCACTAATCACTAATATGTATTGACTACTCAGGTGTCCATATTTACTTTGCAGTGTGGCCTTCTTTACTTGCAAGGGGTTAATTGTCCACAAAATATGCGTACGGCACTGCGCAATTCGGCATTTTTTTAAAGTGTGGCATAATCTTCGGACGAGACTGGGGGAAAAATGTAACATGAGTGAGTCCGCAGACATGCTGCAGAAAAAAATTCATTCTGGTGCCGCATCGATAAGTTACCCTAAAAAAATCTGAAAATAATGTATACGTTTTTTTTTTATTGTATATGTTCTCGGAATTTGAACGTGATTTTTTGTTTACTACTTACTTGGTCTTTAACATAGCGATTGGAGCCGGTTCTTAGAAAAAAAAATAGTTTTTCTAAAACCAACCCTCCCTTACTCACCCCAAATCGGTCCCCCCTCGGGCTAATATTTTGTGAAATTGCTACTTTCCGAGATTGCTCCCTACTGCACAAATATAAGCTCTAGATGCTTGGGGGCAGTTACACCATTCTTACCCGGCTATGCCCTTAACCCTATATGGCATTTTGTTCCCATTCGGGAACATTATGATTCAAAAATTCAGAAATTCATTATTAAGCCAGCAATAAACTTCATAAGCACATGATTCCCATCCGGGAACATTATTCTTCAAGTTAGGCTACTCACCGAGAGATGGCATGGCTTTCCAGTGACGGTAAATACTTAAACACCTGTTCATGTCAAGCGTTTTTGAGGTTAGCTATTGTGAATTCGTTTTGGTTGTGCTAATTTCGTTTGAAAAGCAGTTTTTAATATAAAGAAAATACTGTGTGATCCCCTATAGCCTAGTGAAGGTGTGTATGATTTGAATTCGATTATTTTTCATATACTTACCTGTAATCTTTGACATAGGTTTCTGTGCCCAATCGGGAACAGTGTGCATAAAATTATTAAATGGCTGAACAATTCAAATCCCTAAGTGCAAGATCATTTTATGGAAAAAGAAATGATATTTACCAATTTAGAGACATACCAAGTGATAGTGAAGATTCTGTTCTAGCAGATGATAATGATCAAATTCCAGAATATCAGGACGTGGATGAAAATGGGGATAACCGAAAATTTCGACTCTGAAGACGAACTGCCATTGATCAACATCGCTAATGTCAGACCTACACCTAATGGTCCGCAACAAGTATGGAGGGAACAAGAAACTTTCACAGCAAACGATAATGTACGATTTTGCGGTAACACCGATTTACCAGACGAAATTTTAGAACTTGTCTCGCCGTATGCAGTTTTCAAACTGTTTTTTACTGATGAATTTCTGCAGTTCATAATAGATATGACGATGCTTTATTCCGTCCATTTGTCACTACAACTGATGAAATACAAAAATTTATTGGAGTTTCTATGTGGATGTCAATAATAAAATTGAGCAGTACAAGACAGTATTGGTCTGCAGACACAAGAATATCCCAAGTTGCGGACATTATACCGGTCAATCGTTTTCAAGAAATAAAAAGATATTTGCATTTCAATAATAATGAGCAAATGCAAAAAAATACAGAAAAAATACAACCCGTTATTGATTACATCCAGTCTGTGTGCAGCAAAATACCAATGGAAGAAAATTTGTCTTGTGATGAACAAATAGTACCTTTCAAGGGCAGGATCTCTATCAAGACCTACAATCCGAATAAACCTCATAAGTGGGGTTATAAGTTATGGGTACTTTCAGGAATCAGTGGTTTTTCATATGACTTTGAACTTTTCACTGGCAAAGTTGACGTCCTAGAAGGGGAGGAAAATTTTGGTCCCGCAAGTAATGTTGTTTACCGAATGAGTCGCAACATACCCAAAAATCTGCATCACAAGTTGTGCTGTGATAATTACTTTACGGGCATTCCTTTGTTATCTTATTTGTCACAGAATGGAATTGATTGTGTAGGAACTGTGAGAACAAACAGATTAATGGGGTGTAGCTTTCCCACAGTAAAAAATTTTAAAGAGAAGGGTAGAGGTTCCTATGTGGAAAAAGTAACCAAGTACAAAAACCAACCGATGAAGGTTGTGCAATGGTATGATAATAAAGTAGTAACGCTGCTCTCCACTTTTGCCGGCAGTCAGCAAACTCGCAACGTCCAAAGATTCTTCAAATCTGACAAGACTAAGAAGGATGTTACTTGCCCAGATGTTGTAAAGGTGTACAACAAACACATGGGTGGGGTTGATCTTCTTGATTCCTTACTTGGTCTGTATAGAATTCGTACCAGATCCAAGAAATGGTATCATAGATTATTTTTTCACATGATAGATGTTGTTACATGTAATTCATGGTTGTTGTACAGAAGAATAGCAGAACATCACAAACAGGATCAGCCTGAGAATTACGGGGACATGACTCTCTTACAATTCAAGACCGAATTAGCTAAAGTACTGACTACAGTAGGGACGAATAATGCCACGGGCAAGAAAAGAGGGAGGCCTTCAAATTCTTCACTTGAGCCACAGCCCAAAAAAAAAAGAAGCATAAAGGAGCTCAACCCCCAACTGAAACCAGACTGGACGGTATCGGTCACTGGCCCCAACATTCTGAACATCGCAATCGTTGCCGATTAGAAGGTTGCAAGGGAAAAAGCCGAATGTTTTGTGCCAAATGTAAAGTACGTTTATGCTTTTATGAAAAAAAAATTGTTTTGTTAAATACCATGAATAATTGAATATAATTGTTTTTAGTACAACATTAATATTCTTTCTTTGTTTGCACAGTGTTCCCAAATGGACCAAAAAAAAAGAAGCGTCAAAATTTTGTAAAAAAAAAATCAAACATTTTTTCTACAATTTTTTACATGTTATATACACTAAGAGACATCACTTAGAAATTTTTATTTTGCAAAATTAAATTATGTGCAATATAGGGTTTTAAACAAAATGTGTATTTGCATTAGCTCCGGTTTTCATCTTGATTGTTATGTGCTTTTAATTAACCACAAAGTTTGATTATTCTTGTCATAATGCAATTTATTTATTTATTTTTCATAAATATATAAAAGACTACACGTTTTTATAAATCATCTTCTCGACACTAAAAAGTATTTTTCCTTAAAAAATCAATTATATTTAAATCAATCCCCTACATCAAATGCCTATGACGCGGTTATAAAAAAAATAGGTTGCATTATACATCGTTGGAAAGGAAATTTTGTCTGCTACAAAAATCTACTTTTATGGTTTTTTTAATAAAATTAATCGTTTTCGAGAAAATAGCCAAAATATAAACATGTGCACATTTAGGGGCGAAAAGAACGGGGTTATGGAAGGAAGACTTTTCAGAACTTTTAGTATGTTGGATCTGAACTCTCAGGGAATATCTATACCAGAAATTAACTCCCTATTATTTTTTTTCTGGATTTAGGGAAATATTGCCTAGATTGACTGGGTTATCCATGTAACACATGTTTCTAGATCCATATCTCGAGAGCATCAACACTCAGTCTGTCTGCCTCCTTATAGTCCAAGCTTTAGAGGCATAAAGAAAGATGGCGAAAATTGGGGCGTTTGTATGTTTAATCTCTGCGCTTTTCGTAATATTTTTGTCACCTAAATTTTGGTACTTTGTTTATCACTTCACACTTACCTATCCTTAACATTAGGATGGTCTATCTTTCCGAATTCGGAATTTTTATTTGTAATAATGGAAATAAATGAAATTGTTTACATATTTTTGTTAAGAACTTATTTAATTCATATTTTTTATAACTAAGAAGATTTGTCTCTTTAATGAATAATGCCTCATCAGGCTATATAAAATCCTTCACAACTTGAAGTAAAAACCATGGCCTTCATTTTGTGTTAAAATGTCATTTTAGTCACCAATAAGCTTTAGCTGCATCTTTTACAACTTTAAGTTTATTTACAATATTAAAACAGTGCTTTTAAAATTCATTTTCACTCGAAGTTGCTGGATCATTTTCTAAGAATTCGGTATACAAGCTTAATTAATAAAAACAACTGTTTACTATTTTCGCATATGAAGTCATGAATTTCTTTGTTTTTAATGTCATGAATCATAATACATAATACCTGCTAAATTTTTTGGTTTTTTATTCAAAGTTTCAACTATAGCTCTCTTGGTGATAACGGAAATATCGTCATCAGAGATAGATAAACCAACATTCATTGGATTTAGGTACTACAAATGGTTCACTATTTTGTTACTTGCGGCATGAAATATATCTTTGCTAATATTTTTATACCTAATGAGTAAATCATGTAATGGTGCTTTACTGGCATATGGCACCTTAAACCAAGCCTTTATATAAAGATTTACAATAAAAAGGCATATATCATCTGTTTAATATTGAATCAAGACTGTTGATTTTGACATTGATATGAAAAATAATTTTGAATTTTGAATTTATATATTTCTTGTCAACATAATGACAATCTTTTTAAAGTTACTTATTAAATAAATCTATTGAAAACCAGCGTCACATTTTCATACAAAACATTGGTCCTTCGAGTCGATGTGTGAGCTTTGAGTGAGGTTTAGTAAGAAGACTTTCAGTGTGTAGACAAAAATTATTTGAGACGAGGCAAAATGACTGAGAAGAAGGAAAGCAAATTGGAGATAAATCGTAAATCTATAAAAGCTAGTTTATCAAGAATCGAAAATTATGATGGAGGCAGGAGTCCCCCAAGGCTCAGTGCTGTCCCCGCACTTGTTCTCCATCTTCACATCCGATCTACCCCGGACGGAGAGGACCTCCATGGTCCTCTACGCCGATGACACAGCCCTGACTGCCAGATCCTGGAGTGCCAGGCTAGCCACCAGAAACCTCCAGGAGGCGGCCACCCTCCTAGAGGACTGGTGCAACAGATGGAAGGTAGCCGTCAACGCCGAGAAGAGCAAGGCGGTACTCTTCAAGAAGGTAAGAAAACAAAACCCCACAGGTCACGTTTCCATGTTTGGAGAGGACATCCAATGGCACGACACCGCCAACTACCTTGGCGTGGTCATGGACAAAGGCCTAACATGGAGACGGAACACGGAGGCCATCGTCAAAAAGGCCAGGAGGACGAGAGCCCTAATCTACCCGATGACGGGTAGACAGAGCAGACTCAACCTGAGGAACAAGCTCACGCTTATCAGGTCCCTCATCCGGCCCCAGCTGACGTACGCTTCGGTAGCTTGGGGCTACCAAGCAAAGAGCTACCTCCATCAGATCCAGAGAGTGGAGAACGTCGCCCTCAGAGTGGCAGTCGACGCACCCTGGTTCATCCGCAACGAGGACATCTACAGGGACCTGGACTACACCCCGGTCACTGAGATCATCAAGCAGAGAGCCAGAAAGATGTACGCCCTTGCCGAGGAGCATGGGAACCCACTAGTCAGGGAGGCAACTGACTATGACCCAGCTGATGCTCCGAGGCACAAGCGGCCGAAGGTGCAGCTCCTGGATAACGGGTGAGTATGAGAAGCATACCATCGCCCGATGTTCCACCCCCACGGAAGAGACATGACGATCACCCAACCACCCACCCAAGACCCTGCGGGTACCGGACAAACAACCGTCCAGTACCTGTAGTCCCCCTAGCTCCGGGCAGACCAAAAATGCTACCAAAGCAGTTAGGTCTGCCCTTCCTCGAGCTACACAGCTCATCCTTACCCTACCGATGATCCGGATGACAGGATGCCTCTTGGCATCTTGTGTAACGGCAGTCACTCCCGCCACAAACCCAAAAACACCCAACAGACCGATGACTACCCCCCGGGGGGCAAACAAGCTGGCGAAGAAAAGAAGACGAAGACAGAAGAACGCCAGAAGAGGCCTTAGCCAGCAAGGTCCAACGAGCCAGGACCCAGGGAGGTGGGCCGAAATCGTCTGCACCGCTCACATTTGTGAGTGGGGCCGACGTAAAGTAAGCTCGCCCGCCCTGCACGAGGCTGGTCCCCGGTCTACAGCGATGTATTGGGGTAAAGGGCAATAGTCCTGCCCGGCCCCAGTCATCCGAGACCGACATCTTTAGCCAAGAATATTGGCGTCGAAAATTATGTGAAACAATTTGAGGACGGTGATATAGAGCAGTTAACTATCCGCTATACAACTTTAAAGGAGTTAATGGAAAAATACGATATGTGTCTAAATTCTTTAGAGGAAATAAATTGTGATAAGCACTCTGGGGACAGGGTAGAAGTCGAGGATATCTGTTTTTCCACAAGGACAACAATAGAAAAAATAACCAAGCAACATGAAAAACAAAACCAATCAGGCGATACTAGGAAAACACTTTATTCGAGTGATAACGACAGTCGGGTGAAGTTACCACAACTTGATATCCCAAAATTCTATGGAAATTACAAATATTGGCTGGGATTCCGAGATCTATTTACTTCATTAATTCACGAACATAAAAGATTGTCTGCCGTGGAAAAATTCCATTATCTAAAAACATCTTTAAGTGGAGAGGCTTTACAAATAATAAGTTCGATTAATATTTCTCGCATGGAAATTACTTACCGAGCGTTATGACAACAAAGAATTTATTGTAAATTCGCATTTGGAAGCTATTTTTGACCAACCACAAATTACCAAAGAATCGGTATCTTCTCTAAGGAATTTAATTAGTCATACTAAACAAAATTTGCGATCTCTAGAAGCTCAAGGTTTGCCTGTCAAACAATGGGATACTATAATAATTTTTCTGTTAAAACGAAAATTAGATAATGCGAGTAGAAGAGAGTGGGAGTTAACAAAAAATTCTGAAGGTACAAGAAGTTTGCCAACATTAGAAAAACTTTTAAAATTTTTAGAGCAAAGATGTTTTTCTCTTGAAGCTATACACGGCATATCGCATTATTCCGAGCAACATTTTGAAGACAAATCAAGGAAACAGATGAGTCATGTTGCGTCCGAACAATACCAACAAAATGTTTGCAAATTATGCAAATCTCTGCATACTTTATGGCAGTGCGATACTTTTTTAAAGCAAAATGTGAATGAGAGGATCGATAGCGTCAAGAATTTGGGAGTATGTTTTAATTGCCTTAAAGGTAACCATTCCGCTAATCAATGCAAATCAACGTTTACTTGTAGAAAGTGTAGACGAAAACATCACACTTTAATTCATATTGAAAATACGTCCACAAGAAATGCAAGTCAGAATAGTGTTTTAGAATCGTTGGAAAAATCAAGTGCCGAGCAACAATCAAATGTTGCACTGCACAATATGAGTCAACCAAGAGAAATATTACTAGCCACCGCAGTAATCAAAATTCAAGATTCTTCAGGTCAGTGGTACTTATGTCGAACTTTGTTAGACAGCGGAAGTCAAACACATTTTATTGCAAAGACGCTTTTTGAGCATTTAGGCTTCAAACCCAAGTCTAAAAATCTTCCAATAAACGGCATCAATCAAATACAGACTAGAATAGATAAATCAGTTGAGTTACGATTAACGTCACGAGTAAGTACATATCAAAGGAGACTAGAATTTTTAATTTTAGAAAACATTACAAATGTACTACCCACAAGATTCATCAATTACCAGAACTGGATACTACCTCAAGATATCTCGTTAGCCGATCCACAATTTAACATACCTGGGAAGGTTGATATGCTCTTAGGAGCTGAAATATTTTTCGACGTACTATGCAATGGGCAATTGAAACTTGGTAAAAATTTACCAATTATACAAAACACCGAGTTCGGCTGGATAGTTTCTGGAAAAACATTCAGCGATCAAGGTAACAAGACATCAAGATCATGCTACCTGTCAGTTGATCCTCTTGATACACAATTACGCAAGTTTTGGGAGCTTGAAGAAATACAGAAAGATAAAATTTATTCACCTGAAGAAATCAGTTGCGAAGCACACTTCGAAGCTAACACTACTAGAGATGAGACTGGCAGGTTCATCGTCAAGTTACCCTTCAAACCTAACGAGAAGATATTAGGAGAATCGTACAATACTGCACTTAAACGATTTAATTATTTAGAGAAAAAATTCACAATGAATTCAGCATTGAAAAAACACTATATTCAATTCATTGACGAGTACCTGCAATTAGGACACATGCGAGAGTCAAATGTAGAGGACAAACAAATTGGCTATTACTTACCACACCATGCAGTTTTTAAAGAGAGCAGCTTGACGACTAAAATTAGAGTTGTCTTCGATGCCTCAGCAGCAAGTTCAAACGGAGTTTCACTAAATGATAAACTTTTAGTTGGGCCTACTATTCAAGAGAATTTGTTTTCAATTTTGACAAGATTCAGGACATATGCATATGTCCTAACTGCGGACATCGAAAAAATGTACCGCCAAATTAGATTGCACGAGGTAGATCAGATTTATCAAAAAATTCTATGGAGGAAAAATCCAGAAGAGCAAATTAAAACTTATCTTTTGGGCACTGTCACTTATGGTACCGCTCCAGCACCCTTTCTAGCTGTAAGATGTCTACATCAATTAGCCGATATCGAGGCACCCCATTTTCCCCAAGCAAGTGCTATATTGAAACGAGATTTTTATGTCGATGATCTTCTCACAGGAGGAGATGACCTTAAGGAGATATCGCAATTGAAGACAGACTTGGAAAATTTATTAGAGCGAGGAGGATTTAAACTAAGAAAATGGTTATCTAATGAACCCCTATTGTTAAGTGAAGTACCTGATGAGATGTCAGAAGATCCACTATACCACTTGGATATATCACAAACCGTCAAAACTCTTGGACTACATTGGAATGCCGAGTTGGATGTCATTTTATATACAGCCAATTCAGACACCGAAAATGTTATTTTAACAAAACGTTACCTATTGTCCCAAATTGCCAAACTATTTGATCCGTTGGGACTATTAGGGCCAGTCATCTGCAAAGCTAAAATTTTAATGCAAGAGTTATGGCAAATTAAAACAGGTTGGGATGAACAAGTCCCTGAACATATATCTAAAAAATGGAAAGAGTACAATTTACAGCTAAATTTTCTATCGAATTTGAAGATACCTAGGAGGGTACTGATTGACATGGCAGTGGATCTACAAATTCATGGCTTCTGTGATGCCTCAGAGGTTAGTTATGGAGCAGCTATATATATTCGTTCCAGTGATATACACAATAATCATAACATGAAACTCGTTTGCTCCAAGTCAAGAGTAGCACCCTTGAAGAAGATTAGCATACCTAGGCTAGAATTGTGTGCTGCACTTCTTCTTGCAAATCTTTACCATACTTCAGTTAAAGGATTTAACCTCAAATTTAACAAAACAATTTTGTGGTCGGATTCTACTATAACGTTATATTGGATCAATACACCAGCACATAAATTAAAGACATTCATCGCTAATAGAGTAACTGAGATACATAATCTAACAGATATAAACACTTGGAGACATATAAGCTCAAACGAGAATCCAGCAGATATCCTTTCTCGTGGTTGTCTTGCAGAGCAGTTAATTCATTCAGAACAATGGTGGAATGGTCCCATCTGGATAACCAGGGATGAACATTTCTGGCCCACACAAGAATTTAAAGAACAAGAATTTCCAAATGAGATCTATGAATTTAAGACTTTGAATGCCTCCAGTCACGTGGCATTAGAGGGAGTTTGTGACTTATTCAAAATATTCTCCAATTTCAATAAACTTCAACGAGTTACTGCGTACTGCCTACGGTTCGTCAACAATATAAAATCCAATCACAAGTCAAGAAAAACGGGTCCTTTAACTGTTATCGAATTACAATCATCCTTTTATTTTTTGATAAAGAAATCTCAACAAGAAAGTTTTGCTTCTGATATAAAGAGTCTTCAAAAAAATAATATATGGTCATGCCTGGAAGTCAACTGAAGTCATTGTATCCATTTCTTGCACAAGATGGTGTACTTCGAGTTGGAGGAAGATTAGAAAATTTAGAAATATCGTATGAACAAAAACATCATATAATACTATCACCAAAACATATTTTTACCAAACTTCTCATTAAAAATTAACACATCAAACTTTGTCATGCAGGACCTCAGGCAGTTTTAAACAGTCTTAGGCAAAAATATTGGCCAATTAATGGCAGAAATGTAAACAAGGCAATCATTCATAGCTGTCATAAATGCTTCAGATTCCGTATGGCTCAAACAGAACAAAATGAACTAATGGGAAATCTACCTAAGTGTCGTATTCAAGTACAAGACCTTTTTTAAACAGTGGAGTAGACTATGGTGGTCCTATATATGTCAAACAAAGTACTCACAGGAAATCACCCATAGCAAAGGCATATATTGCTTTATTTATATGCATGGCAACGAAGGCAATTCATCTAGAATTAGTATCCAGCTTATCCACAGCAAATTTCCTAAGTGCATTCAGGCGTTTTACTTCACGAAGAGGTAAATGTGCCAACATTTACAGTGACAATGGCACCAATTTTAAAGGTGCAAACCGTGAACTTCGTGATCTACAGAAGTTTTTGAGTCATAGTACAGAAGAAATATGTAATTCTGCCGCCACAGAAGGCATCCAGTGGCATTTTATTCCACCCAACTCACCTAATTTTAGAGGCCTATGGGAGGCAGGAATAAAATCTGTAAAATTCCATATCAAACGTGTAATTGGAGAGACTAGACTTACATTTGAAGAAATGTATACACTATTAGTGCAAATAGAGGCTTGTGTTAATTCCAGGCCTTTAACCCCAATCTACGATGACCCTACAGACCTATCTCCACTTACTCCTGCTCATTTTTTAATTGGGTCGCCATTAACCCAACCACCAGATCAAAATGTGACTGAAATTCCTATCAATCGGTTGTCACGTTGGCAAATTGTTCAGAAAATGAGCCAGTATTTTTGGAAGAAATGGTCCATGGAATATTTACACAATTTACAACAACGAATTAAGTGGACACAACAAACACCAAACTTATGCATCGGAGATATGGTTCTCATCAAAGAAGACAACTTTACACCACTACAATGGAAAATAGCACGAGTTGTGGAAGTTCATCTAGGAAAGGATAACTTAGTGAGAGTAGCTACCGTTCGATCGTCTTCCGGGTTACTGAAAAGACCAATCACTAAACTGTGTCTCTTGCCTAAGGACGTATAATATTAAAACGTTGTTTCAAGGGGAGCCGGCATGTTTAATATTGAATCAAGACTGTTGATTTTGACATTGATATGAAAAATAATTTTGAATTTTGAATTTATATATTTCTTGTCAACATAATGACAATCTTTTTAAAGTTACTTATTAAATAAATCTATTGAAAACCAGCGTCACATTTTCATACAAAACATCATCAATATATGTCTTTTCTTTCTGAGTTAATTTAGACTGATCTTGAAAAAATATATTTTTGGACAGTAAATTTACCGGGATATCCAATGTGCATGATGAGATATTTCTGGACGATAAAACGGCATGTTAGTGAGTTGTTCTTCAATAAAAACTTTAGAAAGCATTAAAAATTCATTGTAATCATCGCGGGGGGGGGGGGGGGGGTTGTTGCAGTTTTAAAGATGCAGACGAAATTTGTAATTTCAGCTGTAACTAGCTGTCAACCTTTTTCTAATATTTGTGCCCAAAAATTCCTTATGCGTCAAACGTTATATGGACTTTTTGATGCACGTTCATGAATTTCAACTTGTCTGCTTAATATATCTTGTAGTAGTAATCGGATGGGAATTTTAAAAATACTGGCTTATTTGAAATAAAATTCTTAAAAAATATAGACCCGTCTGATATGTACTGGTCAATCCGCCATCTTGGAAAAAAATAGAAAACACCAAAAATAGTCGAAAATAATCAAAATTGCATATCTCTTCTATACGAAGGAGTTCACCAAAGTTGGAAAAAAAAAAAACATTTATGGTCAAATACAATGCACCCATCCGGACACCGTATGTCAAATAGAACGGTCAAAGATGGCGGACGAAATAGAATTTTTAATTCTTCGTCAATTATCAAGGAGGCATTGTGTGTCACTTTTTTTTTTCGATTGTACGTTATTTTATGTACTTTTATTTCATTTCATTTTTAATTTTCAAAGAAAGTGCATTTTTACAATTTTTAAAAACATAGTATCTTTGACCCTCCTTTTTTTCACTTAATTTTCATCGAAAACAAAATGAATTATACTATATTAGTTTCATTACCGTCATATGCTATAATTTCAACTGACAAAATTACGTAGTTTTTAAAGAAGCAGGGTCTGAATATAGCTTATAAGACTAACAGTACCTTAAGTACATATATTAAAAACAATAAAGATAGAAACAAAAAAGAAGACTTGTCAGGAGTATATAAGCTTACTTGTGGAACTTGCTCTAAGATATATGTTGGACAAACAGGTAGAAAATTTAAAATACGTATAGAAGAACATAAAAGTAGTTTTTGGAATAGTAAGAATACATCAACATTTGCTAACCATTTACTATTAGAAAATCACTCATTCAACGATAGTTTTGATATCCTTCACACAGCTAGTAAAGGACCAAAACTCGTAAAGGACCAAAACGTTGCTTGAAGGCTTAGAAATTAATAGACACAAAAAATCTATTATTTTACTTAATGATCAAACAGACGTTAATAATTCACCTCTTGTAAATTTAAATTTATTTTAATTTCATTTCCAGTAACAGATTGTCAATTCAGGTTAGGCTATAGAATAAATTATTTCTCAGGTCATAAACTTTTAGGTATTTAAGGTCCACTAGTGTTAATTGCAAGTAGTCTTGTACTCATTTGAAGAAGCTAATGTTTAGCGAAACAATTGTCATGTTGACTTAATATACCAGTGAATATTTTAAAAAACATTTCAGTGTTTTATTTGTGAACTATAGGCTATCCTTATTTTTACTATTAGCTAGAAATTTTTTTTTGCCTAACCGAGAATTTCATAATGTCACTTTTGATTTAAACGACGAATGCGCTTGTTATTCTTAGTGCTATTCTGTTCATCGGCATACCCATCAAAAATAATACTAGGTACTCTAGTCTTGACTGCTTGATTCTGATTATTGATTATATATTCCTATATTATTATTATTACCATGCGTATGCCTAATAAATTTCCGTTTCAAGTTAATGAAGTTTCATTTTGTATTAAATTTTTGAAGTTATACGAGACTTTCTATAGTATTTTTCGTTTTGCTTCGATGAAAATTGGGTGAAAAAAAGGAGGGTCAAAGAAAACACATTTTTGAAAACTGTAAAAATGCACTTCTTTGAAAATTAAAAAAAAAAAAAACGAACTCTATTCCCTAAAAGTACATAAAATAACGTACAATCGAAAAAAAAGTGACATACAATGCCGCCTTGTTAATAGACGAAGAATTAAAAATTCTATTTCGTCCGCCATCTTTGACCGTTCTATTTCACATACGGTGTCCGGGATGGGTGCATTATATTTAACCATAAATGAGTTTTATTTTTGCCAACTTTGGTGAAATTACTGCTTCTTATCGAAAATATATTCAATTTCATTTTTTCGGGCATTTTTGGTGTTTTCTATTTTTTTCTAAGATGGCGGATTCGCCCATACATATCGATATATATTTTTTAATAATCTTATTTAAAATAAGCCAGTATTTTTAAAATGCCCATCCGATTACTAGTACAAGACATATTAAGCAGATAAGTTGAAAATCCGTGTAAGCGCATCAAAAAGTGCATATAACTTTGGACAGACAAGGAATTTTTTTGCACAAATATTTTTTTCGTAGTCAGGAGGTCATAATACATAATCGACAATACAATTTCAGGTGGAATGTTGTCGCCGAAAAACATTAAATTAAATCAATTCGACTGTACTATAGTGATACGTTTGGTCCAGATGAAGAAGGCATTTTTAAGCCAAACGTACTTTTCAAAACAAGTTCAAAATATGGTACCTACAAGGAAACTATAGAACATCTTTTTCTAACATTTGTTGAAATATTGAGGCTGTCCCATTTAAATAGCTCATATTGGCAGCTGTGAATAAATTTTAGGGTTAAAATATTTAAACCAGTAAAACATTCTGAGAGAACAGGTAAACCGGCTTAAGTTATCTAAAATGTTTACTTGTGTGTGGCACGGGTTCGTTCTATGAGTAACCCCAAATTTTCATATACATTATTCCTACTATAACGGAAAATTTTCGTGGGGTAGGCCGCAAAAAATTTTAAAAAAAATCACCCCCAACATATTTGGATCGTTTTCATTTTATCATTCTACAATCATCCTTTTGTTCTAATTTATATTTGTAGTCCAGTCATCTTAGTGGTTTCACCTCGGAATTCTAGATAACCGGCTGTAAACTCGTATAAACCTTTATTTTAACATCCTAAAACTTGTCTCAAAACCTACTTACGATAGCGTGGACGCAACTTGTAGATAACTAAGGTCAAAGGTCAAAAAATCGATTTTCTTTGCGCATTTTTTGCAAATATCTCGTTCCCTGTAAAATTTACGCTATTTGTATTTATTATAAATATTGTAGGGGATAAAATTCTCTACAACTTTTGTTTTAAAAAATTTTTTATACCTCAAACCGTTTTTGAGATAGAGGGTGGTGAGCGCGCAGTCTTTCACTATGTACGGTGTCATTCAAGTTCGATCTGTAGTCTCGGTCAAAAACACGCCATATAAAGCCCGTTAATTATTGAAAAAATATATAATTATAAATAATTTACATTTTTTCATTAAATATCACATTTAATATAATAATTTTTTTCATAAATTAAGTATATCTTCATTTAATAACACTTACCTCTTTGTACAATTAGAAAATTATTAACAGAAATACTTTAATTATATTTTAATTATATTCAGATTTATACTAATTACTTCCTAAGTAAATAAAAAGACAATAAATAAATTTTTAATTTATATTTTTTATTAAAAAAATACGATTTCATAAATTTTTCATGGTTGAAATTAAAAAAATTGAATAAAAATAAGAAGAACTCCATGTTGTTATTTTTAGTTTTCTTCTTCTTCTTCATCATCGTCGTCTGGTCGTTGTGGAATTTCAATCTGAATATAATTAAAATGTAATTAAAGTATTTCTGTTAACAATTTTCTAATTGTACAAAGAGGTAAGTGTTATTAAATGAAGATATACTTAATTTATGAAAAAAATTATTATATTAAATGTGATATTTAATGAAAAAATGTAAATTATTTATAATTATATATTTTTCAATAATTAACGGGCTTTATACGGCGTGTTTTTGACCGAGACTACAGATCGAACTTGAATGACACCGTACATAGTGAAAGACTGCGCGCTCACCGCCCTCTATCTCAAAAACGGTTTGAGGTATAAAAAAATTTTTGAAACAAAAGTTGTAGAGAATTTTATCCTCTACAATATTTATAATAAATACAAATAGCGTAAATTTTACAGGGAACGAGATATTTGCAAAAAATGCGCAAAAAATCGATTTTTTTGACCTTTGACCTTAGTTATTTACAAGTCGCGTCCACGCTACCGTAAGTAGGTTTTGAGACAAATTTTTAGGATGTTAAAATAAAGGTTTATACGAGTTTACAGCCGGTTATCTTGAATTCCGAGATTCTTACCTATTTTGACTAAGATGACTGGATTATTATATTTAAACCGTATTCAAAGGTTATCATTTTGAAATTGTAGGGGAGGTATATCAGCTCCTTTTCACTTGCTGTAACTATGGTGGTTTAATTTACAAATCCCAAGTTAGAAATTTTATTTCCGCCTATACAGGGGCGTAACGAAGAGGGGTGCGTCAGACTTGGCAAAAGTTGGAGAAAAGTGGGAAATTTGAGACGCTTTTATTGAAATTTTTTTTTTAAGATTTTCTCCCCTCCTGCTCATCAACTTTTATTTCGGCGGAACTTGGCAGAAGTTGTGTAAATGTTGGAAATTTCGAGATCTAAGTTGCCAATTTTTATTGAAATTTTTTTTTTTTAGAATTGGTGCTCCCCGCTCATCAATTTTTTATTTTCGGCGGAATTTGGCAAAAAGTTGGGTAAAAGTTGGAAATTTGGAAAGTTGATATTAAAAAAATGTTTTTCAGAGTTTCTCCCCCCGCCTCCCCGCTCATCAATTCTTTTTTTTTTGAGGAATTATTATTTAATTATTTACAGGGTTGGCTTTTTAAGTCTAATGAAGTTGGCAAATTTGAAAATAACCCCCCAAAGAAGTTGGCTCGCTACGCCCCTGCACCTACAGCTACGCCACCTTGCCAAATACTCAATAATTCAGAAAAATTATCATTCATTTAGCTGTAAAAGATCCTAATAAAATTTTTAATCAAAATATTTGTAATATATGAATGAAGAAATTTTGCATTACAGGAGCTTATATCTGCAATTATCGTCATTGTAATGATGAAAATAAAATTGTCAAGACTGTTAGCATTTAACGGTATTCATTAAATGTATTTTATTACAAGTTCCTTAATTTGTAAACAGACCCTTTTCGAAGAGACGCTTTGAAATTAAATTGAAATTTAAAGGTTGGAACATAAAGTTTAAGGGTTAATAGGAACAATTAAATGACCTAACTTGCTTTCAACAGCAGCAGTTTCAATATAAATTGAACGAATTTATCCCCGTACATTTCACCAAAATACGATTATGATGTATACCGCTTGTTTGAACGAGTCGATTGGAAAACTTACGATCTACTTCACAAAAGTTTCTTTTACGGTAGCTGTTGACACATCCGTAATTAATGATAATTTCCGCCATTTTCTGATGATTCAATACCTGATTTTCTACTGACTTGCAGGATTTAACTTTAAAGTGCATTGATTAATGCCTCAATTAGTACGGTAAACAGAATTTTTCAAACAGCATACTTTTTTATTTGCAGCATTATTGGACGTAGATTTATTTTTAATTTTGAAATCGTCCTGATTTACACCTTTAAATAATTTTAAGACTCGGTAAGGAACTGGCATGAAGTGAAATAAAGACGTTGATTTTTAAAATCTTACAAGTATTCCAAAAATGAAGAAAACTGCTGTGTGGCGGAGAAAGTGTTTAGCGTCATAATATAATTAAATATAGTATATTAAAAAATATTATCGTTAAAGTCGGAATTATTAGGCATCGTTATTTCATGTGACGTTAGACCAGAACATATATAAAATAATTAATATGTAACACAAAAGTATGTGTGTTCTTTTTCAAAACCATTTCAGGACTAATAAAAAGCGACAAGGGATATGATTATAGCCCTTATGAACCTCATAATTATCATCAATATACGTAAGGATATCTACTCTTAGACACTTCTTATCTGAATTGGAAAAGAAATTCATGGTGAAGGTATGTCTACCAGTACTACTATCATTATGCAAACATAAGGTGGTTCCACAGGATAACCACTAGTTCCCAAAGGGTTAATTAAATTTATCCCAAAGCTAAATAATATACATTAACACAGAACACAAATCTCAGGGAAACGAGTGGATCAACGAGTCAAAATATGATATAATTATGCAATTAATTATTTAATAAAATAACAGCGTATTACTTCCATATCTATTGGTGGTAATGCAAGAAATAAAATTGAAAGCATTTATTGATCAAATAGGCTTAAAATGTGGACACATTAAATTTGAGCAAAAAAAGTTTTCTGTCTGTAACTTTTTTTTTGTGCAAGATTACTCTTTAAGATATTGTCTTGAAATTTGCTGCACGTATGTATTTTATTGGTATCTGGAACTAGATTATAATTTGATCTTATTCCGTTGAAGGGTCTGAGAGTAAATTGATGTAACTTGGGGTTAAATAGGTAAATCGAACAAGTAAGAGTCCGTACAATTGGTATTTATTATATATAAGAGAAGCTAAGTTATCAACATTTTTTTTACCTCATCCACCCTCACCACTACCACCCCACCACCACCTCCACCCCCACTAGCGATGTAGCATATCGTTTTATGGGGTTTTATATTATTAAAGTTCCATTTTTTTATATTAATTTGGCGTTTATTTTAAAATCTAATTGCTATTTTCCAACAAATCTGTAAGTAAGTAAGTAATTAAGTAAGCAATTCATTTATTTCTACAGAGTAACATAATACAAAATAAGTACCATATTTGGTCTGAGAAATATGTCAAGTTGTCCTGATATGGACAATCAAAAAAAATTAGAAATTTAAACGGTACATAGAATTCTTGTGCAGGAACTTCATAATCTACCTCAAAATTTATTAACTGCCCTGAATGATCAGATATGCCAGTTTCGATAATTTTACCCTCCGTTGCACCTTTGAAAGTAAGTATATTGTCCAGATAAGATTTTCCAACGCTCGTAACCTGAGTGTGCTCCTGAATTGTCAAAATGGCACCGAAATTACCTAAGATATTTTTAAAATCAATAGAGGGTCTGCATAAGGTATCTATGTTAAAGTCGTCTGCCATAAAATATACTAACTTTTTTTTTACGTAATATTGTTAACATTAAATAAAACTTATCTAAAAATGAGGAAAATCCGCTCGCGGGACTTCTGTACAAACTATTATCAATACATTTAAAATTCTTTAAGGTACACATTGCACTTGCACCCTCAAACACATTATCTTCAGATAAAGCTTCTGAATCATTTAACTCAACACTGGGAATTGTTGCTAAGACGTGCACTGCTGAACCACCATAAAGGTTTGGACTTTGACAGAAATCTGCAACATTTTTATAATTATTAATTTTGTAATTAAGTTGTCGTTTTGACTGTAATAAAACAAACATAATATTTTTCGTAATTGTTTATAACATTTTGGGTTTGAAAAATATAAGAC
This sequence comes from Rutpela maculata, assembly GCA_936432065.2. Classification (NCBI taxonomy): domain Eukaryota; kingdom Metazoa; phylum Arthropoda; class Insecta; order Coleoptera; family Cerambycidae; genus Rutpela; species Rutpela maculata. The sequence goes on along the minus strand of OW386285.2, from coordinate 137,268,872 downwards.
AAGTGAAAACTGCTTCAATTCGTTGTTATTACATAGGTTGTCGTATAGTAACGTAGTATTTCTAGTGTTCGATTATTATTTTTAGTGTTCTATAATTATTTGAAGCTATCAAAACGAATTTTAATTGGGATGAAAATTGGCGCTTAGAAAATATATTTCTGGCAGTGGCAGTTCTCAATCATTATATTTGGTGCCCAAGTAATCTTTTGGTAACCAATAATTAAAATTGTTGGAAAAAGTTGGTGCTCAAAAATTAATTTGAGCTCATTTAAATTATTCCCTTTTATACGAAATCTTAGATCACATGAAATTATTAATGTCTTAAATAATATTCACAATTCTAAATGTGTTAATTATGTATGTTAGAAATTCAGAATTGAACAAGAAATTAACCGAATGTAGAACTTACATCAGATTAAAACGAAAACTGTCTAGTTTCTTCAGTTTAATCATACATCGTGCCCGCTGCTTCCAGCCGTCACCGGCTTTGATATCTAATAAAACGAATAAATCGGGGCGCAAAGGTGCTCATACGATTCCAGGCGTACGCTTTCTGAGAAAAGAAAGTTTGCAAATACAAGTGGGGGGTGGGGGCACTTATTCACCAACTTTTAGTTGGATTTCTTATCTGTTTTGGTAGTTTTATTCTAAATAGATAAATAAATGTGTGTTATTCGTAAATAAGAAACAGAAAAATATTCTTTAAATATTTATAACAAAAATTTGCATTTAAAAAATGTATTATTTTTCTCTCTGCTATTTTTAAATATACTTATAAAATAGATAATAATAAATATCCACATTACCTAAGTTTTCCTTTATTTGTATTCAATTATTTGAAAACATATTATTGTCATATAAGAATACATACTAAATCATATTTTAAGGCTTTAACTTTGACTTGTGTCTTCTAAAATAATTGAATTTTATGGTTAATCCAGCATGCTTTCAAAGTATAATTAGATTATTAAAGTACCTTCTGCTTTGATAAGTTTTGACATAAGTGAGTAATCTAAGGAAAACAATAAGGCATAGATATTTAATCAAGTTTGTAAAATGTAACCGTTTATAAAGTTTCCTTTACGAAGAAAAGTTGACGGTTTTCAAAGTCCATGCAGAATAAGGAAGTTATTTAATTAAATCGCGAACGTTTTCTCCCTTTAAGTCTTATTTGAACATCTACAATCGACCTCAGAGTATTTCATGCTCTACTCTTTTCTATAGTTTGATTATTGCTTCCTTCGTTCCGAAGTTCAATGTGATTTAATCCTTCAGAAAAGTCTTTCCTTTGTAATTCGATGCGAGCCAAAACTATGTGGACGAACAATTACCATATTTAAACAACTTAGTCTTGAACATAAATCGAAATAAATGCTGTAGAGAATAATGATCTTTATTTTAAATAGAAATTTAATTTATTATTTATATAGTAGCAGTTGAAAAAGTGTGCAAAATATTTATAATTCTAGTCCTTTCGTCTATAACTTGCAAACTGATCAATTTTCACATTTTCGACTCGGCTTTTCAGTGGCGTGCCTGTAATACGATACTGTTGAAAAAAATATATATTCAAAGCAACATGATTGGAGAAATCGTTAGCTTAGGCTATCATTTGATATTTAACTAAGTTTTTTTAAGTAACTTTCGTTTTGTTGAAATCATAATAAGGTTAAGCGTCGACTTTAAAACACTGTACAGGGTTATTCATTATATTTAGGCCACCTTTTATTGTCGTTATTATTGGAGACAGAAATAAAAGTTTCGGACGAATGTTGTAGGGCTGTAACCGAATCCCTTTAATAAGTTAATGGAAACACAGTGGCACGCAGAAATTGAAGGGTACAAGAAGTAACAATATATTTTTTAAATGGAATACCCTGTATATTATTGAATTTTTGAATTAATCTTTTTTTTCTGATTTCAACAATATGACATATGATAGACCTATCTTTAACCGTTTTCGAGTTATTGCACATTGAAAATCGTATTTAAGCTATTATTATACGAAGGGAAATTACAATTATTAAAGTAGTCTATGAAAATGACGAGTATTCTGTTATTATATGAAACCCTGACAGATTTAATAACAGAATACTTATCATTTTCATAGACTACTTTAATAATTGTAATTTCCGTTCGTATAATAAATAGCTTAAATACGATTTTCAATGTTCAATAACTCGAAAACGGTTAAAGATAGGACTATCATATGTCATATTTTTGAAATCAGAAAAGAAAGGTTAATTCAAAAATTCAACAATATGCAGGGTGTTCCATTAATTTATTAAAGGGGTTCAGTTACAGCCCTACAACTTTCGTTCGAAACTTTTTTTTCTATCTCCAATAATAACGATAACAACGGGTGGCCTAAATATAATGAATAACCCTGTACGTCATTAATAATAATAATAATAATAATAATAATGGTAATTGTAATTGTAATGAAGTGGTAATGAAGTGGTAATGGTAATGGTAATGGTAATGGTAATGGTAATGATAATGATAGTGATAGTGATAGTGATAATGATAATGATAACGATAACGATAACGATAACGATAACGATATTGTTAATGATAATGATAATAATAATGATAATGGTACCAACCATCTCTAAACTACAAAGGGAAATATGTAAGACGAATAACAATTCCTGTTAGCACGGCAGTACTTTATATTTGCAAAATTTTGAAAATAAAGTGTCAATAATCTACAGTTTATAAAAAAATTAATAAGATCCATTTATATGTACCACTAAAATATTAATAAGTATTTCAACCGACACGATTATTCCTAACAAAAATGCGCTACCAAAACAGATTTTGAAGTTTACAAAAATATACGTCTTTTAAATAAAGATTTATTAAAAAGTCGAAAAAACAGTTTGATACTATAACAAAAACAAATTTGAAAAAATGTTTCTTATCAGTAACACCAAAAACACAATCATACATAAATAAATGGAATTTTGTAGCAAATTTTGCTTAGACTAAGATATTTGGATCTAGCTGCAAACAAATATTTACTTGAATTAAATACGTCTTTTACTTCCACGTCTAGTGGAAGTATAGTAACGAAAAAAAAAAATTTAAAAATTTTTATTGTTCAAATAGGCTTAGAATGTCATGAAACGTCGAGATTTTAAATTTGAGTGAAAAAAATTTCTGTCTGTCTGTCCGTCCGTCCCTCTGTCGGTGTGTCTTTAACTTTTTTTTGTGCGCACGTTTACTCTGAAACCATTTAAGATATTGACTTGAAATTTGGTACACGTATGTATTTTAACGAGATCTGGAACTAGATTATATTTTCATCTTATTCCGTGTAAGATTGGGGGGTAAAGTGGGGTAAATAGGTAAATGAAGCAGGTAAGAGTTCATAAAATTGGTATTTAGTATATACAAGAGAAGCTAAGGTCTCACAAACTTTTTTGGCATTAGTCACCACCATTACCAACCCCACCCCATTATTAAAGGGGATGAGAAAACATTATGATTTAGTGTATGTACTGTGTACAAGAACCAAAAACCTCAAAATATTATTTCATCTACCCCCCACTACCCCCTATCACCTACTACCGATATAGTGTATCGTTTCATGGGTTTTTGGGGTAGAGGATTTCAAATATTATATTATTAAAGTTCCATAAACAATTATTTCCACATACAAAATGTTTTCGTTGTGAGAGACTTGGATAGAAAATCTGGATGTGGAAGTAGTGATTTCTTGGGCAGCGGTTTTTATTTCCACATCCAGTGGAAGTATAATATCGACAAAAAAAAAATGAAAATTTTTATTGTTTAAATAGGCTTAAAATATCGTGAAACGTCGAGATTTTAAGTTTGAGAAAAAAAATTCTGTCTGTCTGTAACTTTTTTGTGCGCACGATTACTCTGGAACCGTTCAAGATATTGACTTGAAATTTGGTATACATATATATTTTAACGAGATCTGGAACTACATTATATTTTGACCTTATTCTGTTGAAGGTTTGGGGTAAATTGCTGTAAATGGGGGTAAATAGGTAAATCAAGCAGGTAAGACTCCATAAAATTGGCATTTAGTATATATAAGAGAAGCTAAGGGGTCAAAAAATCTTTTGGCATTAGCCCACTCCATCACCACCCCCACCCCATTATTTAAGAAAATAAATCATTTAGTGTGTCTACAAGAACCAAAGGCCTCAAAATTTTTGTTTACTTTATCCACTCCCGCTATCAACCTCCCCCCTACCTTTGTCACTTCCACTACCGATGTGGCATATCGTTTTATGGGTTTTTGAGGTAGACGATTTCAAATATTATATTATTAAAGTTCCATAAACAATTATTTCGACATAAAAATGTTTTTCCTTGTGGTTTCGGTTGAATGGAAAATCTGGATGTGGAAGTAGTGATTTCTTGGGTAGCAGTTTTTATATTTGGTTAGGAATAACAAACTGTTACTATACTATGTTATCTACTATATCTGCAAAGAATAGATTTGCAACAAGTGTATACACCTCTGTTAAAAGTATTGTGGAAAATGTTTTCCTTTGTTAAAATTAATGTAACACATGTTATTTGAGATATTTAGTAAAGGAAAATAACTCATTCTTGATGATAGTTGATCCTAAACCTCTGTAATATAAAAATACATCCAATATTTAAAGCTCATAGGGACTAAATTTAAAAAGTTTGTCTATTTTCTCAGAATTATATTACATGTATTTAAAAAATTAATCCTTTTCTATCATTGCAGATGCCTCCATTATATGACACAATCTACATCACCACAGTATCGTCTTACCTCATAATTTTTTACTTAAGGTCCTTAATCGACCCCCCCCCCCCCCCATAATTTCTTGTTTCTATCATTTTTTACATTATATACTTAGTTATACAATTTTAGATACTCTAATTATTGAGAAGAATCATCCAACTAACATTTTTGTATCTCTCTGTTACCTGCCTTTCTCTTGGGAAGAAGAAGTCGATATATTATTGATATCCATCTAGAATGATTTAATGATGCTCACAATTTAAATATATATGTATATATAATCAGATGGTTATTGATGTTGATAAAAAATGTCGGCACCTCTTAACTTAAACACTTTTTAATTATTCATTGTAAATATATTACTTATGCATACCATTAAAATTAAGTCGCACTGAATGAGTTATGAAACTGTTGGAGAAGTTAGTTTCATTAAAATTAAATAATTCTTAAAAGAGAATGCACGTCTATAAGATAAATTTTATAGGCCAAGTAATTAAAAATATATATTAATATATCTTTAGAGGCTTGCCTTATTAAAAAGTCCAAACCATTAAAGGAAGAATTTGAAATATATCCACTTCCTTAGTTTATAATATAAAAAACCTAAAGTAAGTTAAAAAATATAAAAATATCCTATCTACCCAACCAAGAGTTGAAATGTTGTAGGAAATTATGTTTGTATCGATTTGTTAAATTTGTTTGCAGAACAGGTATAATTATTATCAAAGAAATAATAATGCCAAAATAACGTGTTTGACTCCATGCAATTCTCCGGAATATATTGTTATATTGTATTTTTCAAAAAAAAAAGCTGTTAGCGCTGTGATCGGTCGGAAGATTAACAAGCGTGGATGGAGTAGGTCTTGTTAACTAGGGTTTGGACTGCCGAGGCGGGCAATGGGGATGTTCACAAAAAAAATAATGTTCATTAATATTAGTTAAAACCATACATTAGAGTCCCGAGTACCAAAATCAGATTTTTTTTGTCAATAAATATTTTAATTTTGTCAATTATTCGTAATAGAAATCACCCAAATGCAGCAAGGCTAAGAAACGTTCCCAGGCAGAGGCTAGTTATATGACGTCACCAGAGCTGGGCAAATATATACTTACAAATACCTCGTAAGTATTTAAATACCGAGTATTTAAATACTTCTTGCAGCAAGTATTTGTATTTGTACTTGCAAATACTTTATCTGAAATATTTACTACTTAGTATTTGAAAATGATCCTAAACGTATTAATAAATACTTAAACTATTTAAATAACTGGAAAGTATTTAAATACTTAAAAAAAGTATTTAAATCCTTTTCTAACAATATTTAAATACTTTCAGAAATAATTGAATATTATCTAAGTATTTGAATCTCAAAAGTATTTAAATAAATACAACAAATATGATCATATACATCAGGCAGACAGACAGTTACTCGTCAAGAGATGTTCTATACTATGAAGTTAATAAATACATTGCATCATTCAGTATTCAATAATTCACGTCTTAATTCCCAGAAAATTGGTTGATTGCAGACATAGACAGTAAGTGTTAACTGTTAATGGATATGTTTTGTGATTGTGACAGAGAATAGTTGAACAGAATAGTAGTATTCTACTGCCATAGTCTCTGTGCTTTATTTGGGTATTTGCAGAAGACGCCAAGGTCTACTAGCTCTACGGATAAGTAAAAATCCAATACCCAACTAGAACTGATTAAGTATAGAGGTATAAAAATAGTGTTTTAGAAGTTCATTAAAGTCATGAAACCTAAAATTTTGACACCTCAAATAGTCAAATATTATTTAATATAATAATAATAATGATAATGATAATAATAATAGGTCTTTATTGATTTTTACAAAAATAGAAAATACCATTTGGCGAAGTTCAGCCATTAAAGGCTATTGTTACACTTAACTATGCTTCAAAATATTTCAGTGTTATCAAAATATTTAAATATTCAGAAAGTATTTAAATACTAAATTTAAACTATTTAATTACTTTTGTTATTTATTATTTAAATACTTTTATCTTTTGAAAATACTTAATATTTAAATACTTTCAATTTTCTGAAAGTATTTAGTATTTAGTATTTAAATACTTTTTCAAAGTATTTGCCCAGTTCTGGACGTCACTTACCTTGCAGTTACGCAGGCCTGTATGTGTAATGAGGGCCCGTTGTTTTTTATTGAAAGACGAATGTAATATTATTGATCAGCATGCTCTATCCAAATTTTGAAGATATTTTGATTTATAATTTTCGAATTACGGCCCCATAAAATCATATTTTTCAAATATTAAATAATTAATAACTTTTAAACGAATTGTATTTCGAAAAAAAGTCATTCTTTATTTTCTATTTAAATTCACTTTTTCTACAACCCAGCATCATCTGTACTTTCAAATTTTCATAAACTAAGAATTTTCATTGAAAAATTACCAAAAATAGTATCAAACAATTTATAACTTGGAAACGAATTTCTTTTCGAAAAAAAGTCATTCCTCATTTTCTGTTTAAAATCGCTTTTTCTATCACCCACTGTCGTCCATGCTTTCAAATTCGGCAATCCTTAATGCTCTTATACTTTACAGGGCTGCTGGTTCAAAATGTTGACAATTTTTCAATGAAAATTCTTAGCTTATGAAATTTGAAAGTATGGATGACGCCATGTTGTAGAAAAAGTAAATTTAAAAAGAAAATGAAGAATGATTTTTTTTCGAAAAATAATTCGCTTAATAGTTATTAATTATTTAATATTTGAAAAATATAATTTTAGGGGGCCATAATTCGAAAATCATAAATCATAATGTCTTTTCAAAATTTGGATATAGGGGTTCTAAACCATGCTGATCAATAATATTATATTAGTCTTTCAATAAAAAACAACGGGCCCACATTACACACACAGGCCGGCGTGCCTATAAGTAAGTGACGTCATATTCCTCTAGCCTCTGCCTGGGAAGGTTTCTTAGCCTCGCTGCATTGGGGTCATTTCTGTTACGAATAACTGGCAAAATAAAAACATATATATTATTTTATTGTTACATTGGTATATAATGCCGATAAATCTATCATTTTCAATTAAAATAAAAATTTTGTGAACATGCCTATTGCCCGGCTTGAGCTTGAAGTATTTTGAGTATTAGTAGTAATTAGATTTTGATGAGACAGTACAGCTGTTGTTATGGTGTAATTGTTATAGAACATCCCAGAATCGACCTAAGTCAAAGACTTAGGTAAAAATTCATTTAAAGACATTTTCGAGAGTAATATATAAGTTTGAAGGGCATCAGTGCCGAAAACTAGCACAAAGGAACTTGTATACGCTCGTTAAGACGGACTCGTAAGACACAACCAGGTGAAAATTCGAAGAAACACCGAATTTTTACTTAGGAAAATATGTTTATGTCCAGGCCATAAGAATGAAAGTATATTATGGTCAATCAATATACTGACGACAAAAGTATACTTTTGGCCAAAGACAAAAGTACAATATAGTTTTTCAAAAGCGCGTCAAGTCGGACTTTGAAAATATTTTTATGGACAAGAAAAAGGAAACAATATACTTTTTAAGATACGTTTTCAAAAGTGTGCCAAAGTTGGACTTGGACAATATAATTCTTACGAAGTACGCCAAAAATGTACTTTGAAAATATTTATGAATTTTTCCAACTCTTTAATCGCTTCACGGAACACAATGAAAGTGGAGATACAGTCATTATGGGTATCATTCAGAAGAATGAATATGAAATTTTAACGATGCGACGTACTGAAAGGGCGAAACCGACAAATGTGGCAAAGGCGCGTGTCGTCTATAGGCAATTACGTGGCAAAAATTAGTAATAATGGAGAAGGCCGGTTTCACCAATAAAACCATTTTGGATTCAACCAGCGGCTCGTAAATTGGACGAGTGCGTTGAATAATCAGTGGAAAGAGGAAAACCAAATGCAGGTCTTTCCAAATGAAAAAATTATAAACAAGACAAAAAGTCATTTTGCCAAAAAGTTGCTCGAAGGCGAGCTCGTGTCACATCCTCTATATTAAATCTATTGAGGACAGATACGTCGTGAGACTGACAGAAAGTTGCAAACTACTATAGTTGAACTCATATTAAACTTCGTTCTTGTGAATGATATAATCACGATAAATAACCCTGAAGCTAATCATAAGCGACCCAAAATTTTTTAAGTAAAATATTTTTATATTATTTCAAGTCAGCCACAATAAAAACCCAAAAATGCATCAATTTCTAGGGAAATTGTGCAAACCCTTTATACCAAATCGATTGTTATCGCACGCTCTCTATTATACGGTAGCATTTAAAACTCTCTCAAAGAGGTGATCGACGTTACCCTATTGATTTTGATTATGTGGAACCCCACACCCTACTTAGGGGAGACGATTCTTTTCAAATTATATAATTTATTAGATAGGATATTCCATAATTTTACTGTACTTATTTTAAACCTAATTAATAAATGGTATTCTTTGAACTTTTGCATTATATTGATTGTCTAACTTGTTGTAAGCCTCATCCCTCGAGGGCTTTCGTTTTTTTTTCCTTATGGGTTGCGGTGCCAGAGGCCCGGCCGTACTGAAGCTTAAGCTTATTGTACCCCCATAGTCTCGTTATCCCATTAATCCCGTTCCTCTCCAAAAGGAGAGTATACGGTCAATGGGAGCTCTGGCTATTTCTTCCGGGGTCACGGTTGATCCCCGAAGTATGAAAATCTCCCAGCCACCAGGGCTGGGCATTCACATAGTATGTGGTGAGGAGTTTCCTCATCCTCACCACACATCCTGCATTCTGGATTATCCTTCACACCTATGTTAGTTAGTTGTCTGTTCAGTGTGCAGTATCCTGTTAAGATTCCCACTGCACATCTCAGCTGTTTTCTGCTCAGCTTTAGCAATTCGCTAGTCTTTGTCTTGGATGGCCCGCCAGTGATGAACATACATCCCCGGCGCCCCGGTCCAATACAAGTTGTGTTTCTGACTTAATAGTTCCTTTACCATTCCTCTTGTGGTATTGTATGATATCCCGCAGGGTGGCTCGGGTCCCATCAAGGCTGTTTTTGCGCCTTCTTTGGCCAGCTTATCTGCTTTTTCGTTGTCTTCATTGCCCTGGTGTCCTCGCGTCTGCTCCAGTTGTATGCTGTTGTGTTCCGCCAGTTTTCTTTCGCCAGGGATTCAAGGCAGTCCTTTACCGTCTTGGAACGTATCTCTACCACTCTCTACTGCATTCAGAGCTTTGAGAGCCGCTGAGTTCTTGGGACACATGCCATTCACTTACCACTCGTCCCGCGCATTGTATGGTAATGGTAATGTCAATAACTTCTCGTCTTGTTGTTGTAACGAAAGTCAGTTCGTTTCCGCGGTTTACTACTTCTAACTTATTACTAATAATAAATTCTAGGAGTGACTCACCTCTTGTGTTGTTGCCTGAACTCCCCCAGACGTTGTGTGCATTGGCATCACAGCATAGGATGAGCTCTAAATGGTTTGTTTCGCATTGCTGGACCAGTTCTTTAACTTCCTGGGTTGGAGGTAGTCCTGGCTGATCGTAAGGAAGGTATGCCGAAGCTATTACTAGCTCCTTAATTGACCCTTCCACCTCGGCCGGCGTTAGTTCGTGCTACCATTAGGTCCTTTGTGCATAGTCCCCACATTGGCAGCAGATTGATTTTTTCTTTGCTATGATGCAAGCTCTTGGGTGGCTCTCTGCTGGGCTGATTATTTCCCATTCTGGCCCCATCTGTAATCCCCTGATTCGCCCCCTGTAAACCCAAGATACTTGTATTAGTGCTATATCTATACTATTATTTAAAATGTATATCTACCAGGCGGCCGAAGCCGCCTTGCAGTGATGTATATTTACCTGTATAAATGTGAATGTAATCACCCAAGGTGGGGGTCACTGCTGGTCCCCTCCTTCGCGATTTCCATCCCCTCGGGTTCGTTCTGCGTCTCTCGAGTATCCTCTTCTCTTTGCTCCTTCTGCTCCCCTTCTTTCTTCCTCCCCAGGGCTTTGAAGAAAACCCTGGTTAGGTTGAAGTAGGGTCTGCATTGGAGCTCCTCTATCTTCTTCCAAGAAGCGTCATCCACCAGTAGGATGAGTTGTCGTCCCTTTGGATCGGGCTTCGTGTCCACGACAGTCCAGGTGCTTGTTTGCAGCCCTGGATTCTGCACCCTTAGTCGCTTGAGTGTTTTTTCCGGTTCTAATACTGGTCTCGGAATCCACACCAAGGTCCTGATGGATTTGGGTATGTCCTTGGCGTCACAGATGCTAAGTTTCGCCTCCTCCACCACCCGCGTCAACCAATTCTTGGTGGCTTTGTCGGCGCATGAGGCGAGGAGAAAGCCCTCCCCCCGTAGACTAACCCCCGAGAACCTCTGGGGTTGTTGTCCTTTGATGATGTCCTCCAGGGCGCCGATCAATGCGGACTTTATCAGTTCCGCCTGACCCGCACTCACGGACGTCTCGGGGTAGCCATATGGTAGTATGGCTACCTGAATGTCTGTAAGCGCGGTCGCATAAGAAGAACCAGGTTCATTACTGACCCTGCTCTTCTTAATTGGCCGCGTTTTTCTGAGATCCTCAGGGGTGCTTCCCTCGGAACGGTCGCGTTTTACTCCCTGCTTTGGGTTGCCTCCTTGAGGTTCTATGCTTGTACTCGGCCAATCCCTGGGAATGCCATCGCTTCCAGGCTGTGATAGCCCTGATCCCGACGGATCCCCTAGTCCCTGCCATTTATCTTCCGAAGTTTCCTTCTTTCAGCTCCGGAGAGTTTCTTCGGTGGATCCTCCTTTGCAGGACCTCCTCCCGAGGTTGTTGGTTTGTTTTTTCTTGATGTTCCATAAGGTTCCCACGAGTAAAGCCCCCTGTAGACACAGAACCCTGCATAAAATGGGGTGCGTCAGGTGCCCCGAATTTTGCCGCTAAAGAACTAGCCTCCCCTCGGCCATGCATCCCTTCAGCGCGCACAATACCCATGCCCCTTGTCAGTACTGTCTGGCTTGGGTTTTTAGGCCCGCTACCGGAGTCGCTGCACTGCACAAGTAGTTTACGGTGTGTATAGTGAGCTGGTCCGCGGCGTCGGTTTTCGTTCGGTAACGCGCGGGTTTTAATCCGCGACCCTCCTTTATGGCCGTCACTGACCAATCCCATCGATGTGACCCAGCAGACTGGCCGTCCACCTGGAGACGCGCCCTGTAGATAGCTCAATCCAATCAGGAGTTTTCTGGCTTGCATCAAAACTTATTTCAGTCATTGACGTGCATTTTTAATGAAGAAAAAAATGTCAACTTTTCTATTAGGTATTTTTTTTTATTGAAAATCTAATATAACGACATTTTGATTTATAGTTATTGAATTACGGCCTCCTTAAAATTACAATTTTCAAATATATAAATAATTAATAACTTGGAAACGAATTATCTTTCAAAAGAAAGTCATTCCTCATGTTCTATTTAAATTCGCTTTTTTAAAGCCCACTGTCATCAATACTTTCAAATTTCATTGAAAAATTACCAACAATTTTGGACTAGCAGCCCTGTAAATTATTCGGGTATTAAGGATTGTCGAACTTGAAAATATTGGCGACAGGGGATAGTGAGTTTAAATAAAAAATGAGGAATGACTTTTTTTCTAAAAATAATTCGTTTCCAAGTTATTAATTATTATTTGAGATTTAGTATTTTTCGGCAGTAGAAAAAATTAATTAAAATAGAAAATGAAGAATGACTTTTTTTCGAAATGCAATTCGTTTCCAAGTTTTCAATTATTTAATATTTGAAACTGTGGGGCCGTAATTCGAAAACCGTAAATGTCATTAAATTTTGAAAATTTGGATTCTAAAGCATGCTGTCGAGAAATAAATAAAAAGTTCAGCTTAGGAAAATTTTATTAAAAAGGCATTTTTAAAGCATAACTAAACATATTTAAGGCACCAGCGCCATAAAACTGGCACAAAAAGGCTTATACACGTCCGCAGAGATGTAAGGCACAAAGTATTTTTACGCCCAGGACGTAAAAATAAAAATATATTTTGGGACATGGAAAAAAAGTACGCCAAAAGTGGAAGCGATAGTAGCAAAACCAAACGCAGGTCTTTATAGGTGACAAAAAAAGAGAAAACCGCCTTGTGCATAAACGAGGTCAAGGGGTCATTTTCAAAAAGTCACTGGAAACCGAGTTCACCCTATATTGAACCCATGAGGTAAGGAAATAAGGTGTGCTTATGCGCAGCCTTAGGGATCCCCCAATAGCGTGATACATCCTAATTGCGTCCATGTTAAATTTTCGACGAACGACAAAAAGGCATTCAATAGCGGCTTTAAAATGCAATGAAATTTGTAAGTTAATAAATTATAAAATATAACGTGTTATTATTAATAACTAATAAGCATCACCCAGAACGTGACAAGTCTAATAACATATTTATGAAACAGTAATGAATATCGAGGTAAGTATAGAAATTCCGCGGTACAATGAAAGTTTATATTTGTGCTGTGTACTTTATGTGTACTTTATTTGCATAGCAGTTTTTTCCGAGTGATGAGCAAATGGGCAATATATCAAATAAATTATGCACGTAAGGCCAATTAAGATCGACATTTTTAAGAATGTATATAGAGGTATCAATAATTTCGCGAAATTATAATATTCATATGATTCATGTCGAGTTTAAGATTTACCCATATTAATTTTAAAAAGTATAATAGGTTCATATAAGAGAACTAACTAGATACATCCAGATAGATTAGTAGATATTACCTTCGTAAAGTTGGCCCCCTATTTTCGAAATTGAAACATTTTTGAATGTAAATAGTTTACTCATAAGTGCTTGCGAGTTTCATTCGTTTCACTTACAGAGAGATTTGAAATTGATAGCTACCTTCTATTGATTAAAAAAAAATTAACGCCCAATTTACTCATCTATTGTCTCTGTTTGCTCGTCATTATTTACAATGATATTCAAAAGTTGGTGAATTTTTTAAGCAGCAAGCAAACAAGATAAAGCGACGAGCAAATGATTCGTATTTAAAAATGTTTCAATGTCGAAAATGGGGGGCGAAGTACACAGTGATGTACAGTAAATAAAACAATCAAGATTAGTTTACAGAGAAAACTTATTTTTATACTTTTATTATAAAATAGCATTTCCCATTATTATAGTCCATATTTAATATTTACATTAAATAACTGTTACGCTGTTAAGTAGTTTTATATAATAATCTTGTGATGCGCTCATATATTTTTTTAAAAACATGTAACCCTGGATGCCACCACGCTCCTTAGTGTTATTGCAGAAGTAATGTCTTCAAACGACCACTTCAGACTTTTCTGATTAGGCCGTTGAATTTGTGCAATTGTGGAAATAGTTTTCAAAATTTCATATACTCTTTATTGTGCTTCTTTCACCATCTTCTCAGTTGATTTTCTAAATTCAGCTTTTAATTTAATAGTTCTAAAACTCCAACGTTCACTTGAATATCTTCAGCAACTGTGGAACATATTATACATGACTGCAAGGCGTTGGACCCCAGAAGATATAATATCTACGGGCAAACACAAACATACCCGGAAACCATCAAAACTCGCCCATTTTCAGACCTGTATCACCTTGTCGGTGGTACAGGAATATTAAAATGGACAGTGTAACCTGAAGACAGGGAGAGCACAATAAGCCCAGGAGGCTATTTACAGACGAGTCCCAGGAGGAGGGGTTTTAGTCAGTTAGAGTCTGACACTCAGACCCATTCCAGCGATGGACAGCCCTTGTGGGTTTCCCCTCTTCGAAAGAAAGAAAAGAGAAAAAAACAACCAGATGAAACAATTTACACTAAGAAATTATTTTTGCTTGAAAATACCTGGCGCGTGGTCAACGTTGTTACAAGAAATCTAATTAATAAAAAAATAAAATATAAATTACCTTCCTGTGTAAATTCCATTGAAAATCTATTGTACACAGCAAATCTTGTAAAAATAAAGTTGTGGATACATTAAACTCGCTTGGATAAATAATAATCATTGTAAAAGAAATATTTCCTAATAAATCCAGAATCCAATACATTCACCGAATAAATGATTTAATACGCTATCGTGTTACAGTAAATTAGATTTATGTTCTTTTATTCAAAACAAAGGACGTTGACCAGCGTGAATGAGAAATTAGCGTATTTTTTGTGAGAATTGCATAGTGGCATTGAAACAAAAACATGGAAACCTCGGTAATCGTTTCGGTTGAAATAGAATGTAACAGGAACAGGTGAAAAGCTCTTACAGACCATAGAAACTAAATTGATGCGTGCTTTGTGTCAAACTGGCAGTTGACAAAGTGAGACGAATGATTGATTTCCGAGCTACTACTGATTCTGCCGCGCCGATGGGAATTTGGTTGTAGAATACTTCCGCTCTGATAATGGCATTGGCATTGTACGGGGTTGTTTCAGGGAATCGGTGAAAGGTGTAGTCGCCTGATAGCATTAATCTTAATAATATAATACTTTACATTCAAAGCTTTCAATAATTCTTTGTGGTACGGAAAAAAATAGATTTTAAAAGAGGAAAAGGTACGGAGTCAATGAAAATTTGAGGTTTGAACCTTAATATTAGGAAATCGAAGTGACTCTAACTCCAAAAGGTACAGAAGGGCGTTTCCTAGGGGTAAGGGGTGAAAATGCTTATTTTAAAAACATTTCGGAAAATATCATTAAAAAAAAAATTCTTTTTTTGCTGATAGCTAAGTCAAGTACTTTCAATTTGATTTTTATTGACCTCTCTACAATGAAAATTGACTGAGATATAGAGAATTAAAACTAGGATAGTGTTACATCCTCATTAAAACAATGTTTTTCAGCAAGTTGGCAGTGCGGTGAGTACGCGTCGTGCGTGATAGTGTGTGTACGTTTGCGTGTATGTGTGTATGTCTTTTAAAAAATATTACTAATGTATGATATATTAGAAGAGAACATATTTGTAGGTATGAAATTCCATCATAATTATTTTCAAAATATTTATTTATTTAAAAAATATTTTGATTTATTATAGTTAAAAATATAAATAACTGTATTCTTCACTATCAGAGCCGGTATCCTCAGCATCAGTATTACATCCATCCTTATTTTCATAACGCTATTTATCACTGTTTATATTAGAATTATCGAAATTATCGGAACCCAACTTCAATCAAATTAAGTGCTTGATTCTGCTCGATGTTTAAGCAGTTACATACACCCTTGGCAGATTTGATATACAGACGAACAACTTACTCCAGTTTTCACAAAACGGTATCTTAAAGTAAGCACATGGTACTAAATATACAGATTTAGTGCAGTTTCTGAAGTCGAATGAGATGGTTTCTTCTGGGCGTTGCCGTGGTTGTCGAATTTGACTTGACGTTTCGCTGATCAAGGTGTCAGCTTCTAGAATCTAGACTCTAGAATCCATCTAAAGAAGCTGACAAATTCGACAACAACGGCTACACGCGGAAATAACCATTTCATTGGACAATGGCCGTGAAAACTTGCATTATAATAGTTTCTAAAGTTGTTCTTATGGATTGCAAGAACCCATTTATTCTGGTCCTGCCCAATGTTCTAGCGACATCTTATTACGTAGCTATTCTGAAATTTTATTTATTTATTTATTTTAACTATTTATTTAACGTCGGCCTATTTCCGCTACCAGGGCCTATCATCGACGCCAGAAGACGAGCTTCCCCCAACCTGGAAATTTTGCCGAACCTCTTCTCTTTGAATAGTAGGGGTCTTTTACTTGCCTATTATTATTATTATTATTTTTTTTTTTGTTAAAAACCAGTCACCCTTCTCTGTGGCTCCGACCCTCACAGAGGGGAGCTGGTAGTACCGGCAGCCACTCCCCACACCCGTGGGGTAAGTGACTACTGGGTCCGGGAATCGTGTGCCCTGAGCAGACGTAATGAACCGAGGATGACGGCCTTCTGCATTCTGCCGGCTAAGACCTCTGCCGAATTTCGGCATGCCGGTATGATCTTAAGTTCCGAAGATCCGCAGCACTCAGGCCTATCGGCCTGTATTGTTTTTAAGCAGACTGTAAAATGATGCTAAATATATCTAAAGAAATATGTTATAAACTAAAGAAAATCTTACCAAATCCAGCGTTGGCTTGATGAACTTTCACTTGCGTTGCAATTGGAAATAGGAAGGGTTAAAAAGGAATAAAGGGAAAATATTTCGCATATACGCAAAATACACACACTCAATTTGGTAAAACTTGCTATATGTTCAGAAAGCAAAAAATACTCTCTTTCTAGGGAAACTATCTATCTATCTATCTATCTGACTATTAAAAAAACTATATAAAAATTCGAACAGAATAAATTAAATTTTAACACATGTAGTGACATCTATTTTTGAGCTACCCAAATATCATTTGAATAGAAGTTAACTACTTAGATATAATTTGAAATTAATTGTACATTCGCGACATTCAGGATCCCACAGAAAAGGCCAGTGCTCTCCACGAAGGGTAGATCCCGTACTTCCTCCGGCTGTAGAAACTGCCTTCCGAAATACCTGTACCTTGATGCTCCTATTGGTGCACAATGGCATATGATATGAGTGATGGTTTCATCCTCCACTCCACACATCTTACAAGTAGGATCATCTTTCAACTGCATTGTATGCAAATACTTGTTCAGAGGACAGTGTCCTGTTATCAGGCCTACCATCCATCTCAATCGCTCTCTATCGAGCCCAATCAGCCACTTTATGGTGGAGTCAGTCGAGGGCCCCTTTATATGGAGCCTTGGCTGCCTCATTCCGGGGGTCTGAGCCCAATAGTTGTTAAACTGTGCCGTAGCCCAGTCTTGCAGCTCTGATTGTATGAGACTTCTTGGCAGACCGAAGGCTGACTCGGGGCCAGGGAAATGAGTTTTTGCTCCTTCACCTGCCAAACGGTCTGCTTCTTCATTGCCCTCGACTCCACTGTGTCCGGGCACCCATATAAGTTTAACTGCATTCACAGTCAGAATGTTTCGACAGTTCACACCAGCTTGTTTGATGCAAGAGCCCTCAAAGCTGCCTAACTGTCGCTACATATATAAATATGCATACTAACGAAGCCTCTCTTGAGGTTTCCGCTTGCACACAGTAAAATGGCATATATCTCAGCCTGAAATACACTAGGATACTTACCAAGTGGCGCCGATATACAAGCCCTTGGCTTGCATCCGTGTACACCAGCACCGATTCCCTCATGAGTCTTCGATCAATCTGTGTACCATTCCAGACCTCCGGGACCCAGAAGATTCATTTTATGGTGTTCCCAGTCGTCTCGACTAGGGAACATGACTGTGTATGGAATAGTGAACGCATAGACGGGGAGACACCGGTCGTCCTCTGACTGAGCAACGACCTGGTCCCTTATAGGTAGAGCTAGAGCCTTCGTGTGCCCGAGCCCTTATCGCGTCGCGTTCCAAATTCCACCTTTAAACAGTCTATTTGCGACTTTCCTAGCTTCCAGTTCCACTTCGACTTACAAGGGAGTGAGTCCAGGGATGATTTCCATTGCAGCCGTTGGGGTGGTCCTGATTGCTCCTGTTATTCCTAGGCAAGCTAGCCTTTGAACTTGACACAGGCGAGCACCCAGAGGGTGGTCCTTGGATTTATTTTCCACTTAAGATCGAAGATACGCTTGCACATCCATGGAGATGCGCAGGCTTTCCTCGCTAGTGTTTCCACGTGGTTCCTCCATGACAGTTTGGAGTCTAGGGTTATTTCCAGGTACCTCACTGTACGAGAAAGACACAGACGTGTGCCCATGAGAGAAGGAAGCTTATTTTTCTCCTTTTAGTGAACAGCATTAGCTCTGTTTTGCCAGGGTTGACCGAGAGCCCGTGTCTGTTACACCATAACTGAACTGTGTTAAAAGCCCTTTCCATGAGCCCTGCAATAGTTACTTCAAATCGGCCTCTTATTATAATAGCCAGATCGTCTGCATATGCTTGCTCATAGTAACCTGCTTCGCTCAATTCGACCAGTACCCCGGCGAGCATGAGGTTCCAAAATAGCGGGGACAGTACCCCACCCCGCGGACAACCTCGGCCCACCTTGGCCCTAACCGAATCATTGTGAAGCGTGATTTCAATATTGCAGGTGCTCAGCATGGACGATATCCACTTAATTACGGTGCCGTTCGCAACTGCTTGACAGGGAGAATCGAAGGTTGGGTTGTTTAACGCTCCATCGATATCCAAGAATTCTACCAATGCCTGTTCTTTCTGCTCTAGCGCCTTCTCAGCTCTAACAACAATCTGATGAAGGGCCGTCTCTGCAGATTTACCGGCTTGGTATGTATGTTGATTGGGATGAATTGGTGATGACACCAGAACACAAGTCAGGCTTATCGATCTAAATGCCTTAGTCTGGTCATATATGGTACGAGCTGTCTTTGGTATAGAGACCACTTTTCTCTCCAGGATACTGGTATGTATCCCAGAGCTAGACAGGATCTAAGTAGGTGAGGTGTCCCAATAGTACCTCCGCTCCCTTTTATATAAGAGCCGGATATATACCATCGGGTCCCGGCGATTTAAATGGGTCAAAAGTCGATATGGCCCATCTCAATTTTTCGTGTATTATCACGCTTTCTTCCAGTCTTCAGGGCTTCATTTCACAAATCTCTGACCCTGGGAAATGAGATGAGATGAGAAGACACTCAATTGTCTCTCGGTCATTATTTGTGTAAGACCCATCTGGGAGCCTGATATGGTCAAGCCGTGATGATGGGCTTCTTGAGAGCGTTTTGTGTAGTCTAGCTACTGCTGGTAGGTCTTCGATGATTCCACAGAAGGCCCTCCAGCTCTCTCTTTTCTGCTTGTTTATCAAGCCCTATGCCTTCGTTGGACTGATCTGTAGATCTCCCAATCAGTCGGTACTTTAGTGCGTGTTGCTTTATTGAGCAGCTTACGCGTTTCTTCACGCAACCCACTTAGTTCTTTATTCTACCATGGGGCGCTATTTTCTCCTTTGCTTATTTGCAAGGGACAGTTATTTTCAAACGCGGAGTTGATGGCAGTCTGCAGCCGTAGAACTGCTACTTCCACCTCTCGTTATTTGCCTAACATTTAATAGACAAGGGACCGACTGCTTTACATCCCCTCCGAAGGATGGTATATCGTCTTGAAATTACGTGACATACAAGCCGCTAGACGGTGGGACGAGATCGCTGTGTTTCCCAAGATGGATTTTACCTATCCAAGTACTACCGGTGCTTCACTGGAGTATCGAAATACATGCACAAACAACAACAAAAAGGATTTATTAATATAATTGGGTGTACACTGTGTACAGGTAATGCGCCTACCAGGATAATATCTGTTTATGCAACAAGACTGACATCGCTCTAAGTGTTAAGAAAGTTTTGACCCTTTCTTGGCACTCTCCACATGTTCCTTATTGTTAAGTCAAACATATGTGCTAGGTTTTCAGTGAGTTTCCATTTTCGGTAGACTATGTGTGGATTCAGGTTTTCCCGATGATGTCCATATCTTCCTCCGTCTAGTCGTCTCTTCCTATATATACGTTAAAGTTTACTAACATTATAATGGGCATTCTCCTTTTCTCATTTCTTCAAGTTCCTTAAGTTAACTAGCCGAATACTTCCTCTTATGTTTGGGTATCTTGTCGATGCTGTCTTTTCCAATTAGTGTGATTGCCATGGCTATATTTTCGTTTGCTTTTTCCATCTTTATCGCGATGGAGCCATTGTACCTAGTCACCCACGCAACTTTTTTACTGACCTTTTCATTGCTGAGCACGTTTAGTTGTCATTTATAATTTTGTGTGACTGATGTTCCGTCTATCATGTGAATTTCTCGTGTGAATCCAATGTCGATATTTTTTTCTTGTAGTTCTTCATCGATTTCTTCACTTTTCACTCTCTGTATACATCCTCTGATATTCCATGTCGTCACAATCATCAATGTAAAATGATGCAGAAAACACCGCACATCTAAACTTGCTTTCATTTAAATCTTACTTCTAACACGAATTCGAGCTATGCTAGATGTGAATTTCTATGACAAGAGGTAGGTAAGTATACAAATTTACCATCAGAATAGATGAAATACAACTGACTGATTAATTTTAAAACTAATCTGTGTTGAACAAATATGTTTGTTTATTTCTAAATTGTTAGAAAATATATCTAAACACAAATACAAACAAAAATAAAGAAATACTAAAATATTGTTAAGTTACAATAGAATCATAATTAAAACGGGCATTATGACACACTCTGTATATTTATACCAGAAGCCATACAAGACGATTTTCCTGTAAAAAATAAGGTGCTGCCACATCAGATATTTTTAATATAAGGTTTATTTGAATTTTCCACCCAACCGTATGATAGGCATATAAAAAAATCAGTTATGGAATCACGATTCACCAGTTCTGCTCGTTTACGAAACAGAAAGTTTTCTGGACCAGTGAATGTGAAAATTCCAGGAATTAAATAAAATCAGTTGATTTTTCCACAAAAAATAAGAAGTTGTATTGAAGTTATAGAAAAAATCAATATTGATACTGGAAAAGAGAAAATAAATAGTGCTTGAATACTATGAATGGTTAAGAACGTATTGGCTGAATTTGAAATAATCTAAACAACACATTTAAAAACAGTCATAAAATAATCCTAAATTAAACTTGAACTATACAGGGTGTTTAACGAGGAAACGGACGTGCTTTAATGGCAGATAGAGGATACCGAGGGTAATCATAATCATCCATAGAAAAAGGTAGTTGGGCCTTCGTTGCTGAAGTATAGGGTGTTTTAGTATTTTCGCCAAAATTTTTTTAGATATTACTTTATAAAGGAATGGAATAATAAGTTCATATTTGGCACATATAATACACTAGTGATCCTAAATAAGTACTTGTAGCACACACAAAAAAAATCCATGTCCGGACTTGAAAAAAAAATGTTTCCAATACCCTGTACGTTTTTTTAAATTTAAATATTAAATTCGAAATGTACATAAAAAACTGAATAAAATGGCTTCATTAATTTTATGCCACACTTTTGCCGCCTTCGAAATAAATTCCATTAAATACTGCAATATGAATGAGACTTTAGAAAGTATCGATGATAAACGCAAAAATGGCTTCCACTATTAAATTAGGCATTTACTTTATTTTCAGCAATAATTATTATGTTTTAAATACCATTTTTTTATGGAGGGGGTAATATTAATGAAAAAATAAAAGTTAGAGGACACCGAATCAAGAACTTATTTCATTCCTCTCATGTGTAAAAGACCAGTCATATAGCAACATAACATACCTATTAACAACAACAATAAATGTAATAACAAAGTTGTATGTAATATCAGTAAGGCACATAGTGACAAGACAAGAAAGAAATATCAACAGAACAATTGTACCAACAACAAAAATGCACATATTGCCATCAAATATATTTTAAAATTATAATTAAATTTTGTTTCCTCAGCTTCAGTACATATTCTAATATGGTTCACGAGATGACCGATTGATCTTGTTATCACATTAGGACTGTTTCTAAATTCTTTGTGGTATTCAACAATCTTTTGAGATAATTGATCCCTGCAATCAATGTCCACTTTGTAGACTTCACTCTTTAAGTGATCTCATAAAAATAATCTACAAATTCGAAGACTTTGTTTTCTAAAAGATTCGGTAACGTATGTTGTAAAAAACTTAATTCAAGATTCGTATCTAAACTAACTTGCAAAAATAATGATCAAAACAGACCAGGCATTTTACGCATGCGCGTTGTTAAGATTTCGGTATTATGACCAATCGCCACCTTGAAATGAACTTGGGCAAGTTTCTAAAGTCTAGACTTGGCGTAGGTAAGGGGGAAGCAATCTAAGGTAAAGAAATCAAATAGAACGCCTAACTAAGATTTCTTAAGTTTAGCTCAGTTTACTGGTAGAAGAAAGCAACTACTGTTTAAAGTTGTCACATCACTTGTTTTTCTAATAGTCATCATTTTGTAGTAAGGCTTTCTAAACTGTAATGAAGCGTATTTTCAACCCGAATAAACCATTTATATTTTCCAAAAATAAATATATTTCTGTTTAATTATTTAATAAAAACTACCAGGCTGTGAAAAACAATTATATCACCGCATAAACTAATAGGTCCCACCAGGCCCAACCGTTCTGAAAATGCATACTAAACCGTGATCTCCGCAGAAAGCATTCAGTTGCTACCAAGTGAACAACAGCGAGCAGAAGTGCCTTCTCCAGGGAACCCGCCAGCAGACGTAAGTTACAATATTTGAATTATATTTCCGCGACACTGTACTAAGTTGCGCCTACGTCAATCAATATCCACGCGCACTGTCCCCCTGTTATTATCGCGAATAGAGGGGATAGTGGACTAGATACTCGATGCGCTGAGAGCAGACAGTCAGTTCCTCACGAGCTCCAACAGCGACCAGACGTGCCCACTGCAGCCAGCTCCGGAAATAAGAGTAAGTGAAATTTTTCTAAGACCGGGAGACAGAAAATAATGGTAAAGTCCGCGATTTCTGACTTGTAAAATATTTTTCATTTAACCGTTTCACCTGAAAATAATACAAGTATTCATTTACCGCTACGCACCGTGTCTGCACATTCTCCCACTCTACCGGCTTGTTGAAAGAGGAAAGTCTTTATTAAAACTCGTGATATCAAACAGTCGTGGTCGGCCGTTCCACGACTCTAGACGTACCCAGCTGTAAGTAAACAGGAGCCCCGCCAACCGTGCAAAGACCGATCCTCGAAGATTGCTCCTACCGCGACTACGTCATTACCGCACGCAGCAAATATAGAGTCCCCCCACTCTAACCAAGAGTCTTCTGTTATAGTCACCGCTGAGAAGACCGAACCCGGCAGTTCTACTAGAGACCGTCACCAGACCAGACGTGGGACCAGGACGAAAGTGAGTAGGTTCAAAAATAATAGGTAAAGGTAACGACTTGGCTGATATTTGGAATTAATATCTTTCTATTATTTGTTTTGGTAAGATCTGTGTTCTCGAGGTATCAGAGGGTCTAGTCGTCTCCCTGAAGGTACATCGTGGGCATAGGTTGGGCGCACCAATGTCTCTGGGGCCTAGTCGTTCTTTTCAGAGGCTTTTGGTGCGTTTACCGCTTTAATCATTCTTTGTTACCTATATCACTGTCACTGGTAAAGTTCTGTGTTCTCGGGGTACCAGAGGGTCTAGCCGTCTCCCTGAAGGTACGTCGTGGGCATGAAACCCACACACTGACATCTCTGGGGTCTAGTCGTTCTTTTCAGAGACTGTTGGTGTGTGTACCGCCCTAATCATACATTTATTTCAGGCCAGGAGGACGAGAGCATCTGCTGGGTTGCCGCTTCCAGGATTCTTTTAGTTAGGTAGAGTTCTGTGTTCTCGGGGTACCCGAGGGTCTAGCCGTCTCCCTGAAGGTACGTCGTGGGCATAGGATCAGCACACTAACCACTCTGGGGTCTAGCCGCTCTTCCCAGAGACCGTTGGTGTGTATACCACTCTAATCATACCTTGTTTCAGGACAGGAGTTGCAGAATGCCGCTTGACTAATCATACCTCTCTTCCAGCTTTGAGATTTCTGGTATTAGCCAAGTTTGACCCTTAGAATGATTAATTTTGCTGCTTTGTTTGTTAACTGCTTGTTTCTTCCTGGTATCTAACGACAACCCGTAACCTGATTAACTCGGCAATTTGCTCCTTTAACCTGTCATTGTCTGCCATCAACCGTACGTCACCGCCATTTTTATCGTCATACCGCTGCCTATCACTGCCTGCTGTCAAACTATACGTCACCGCCATTTTTTCCGTCATACCGCTGCTTCACTCCTGCCTACCTTACTAACGTCACCGTATCGCATGGTAGCACTTACCGTAATCATCAGCACGTCACAGCCTGGGTTTGCTCTTTTGTGTATTATAAATGTACTGTACATATTAAACTAGTTAGGCTGTAAATAGTTTATTTAGCGTTGTAGCTTATAGGAAATAAAACAACTGATATTTCGAAATTCTGTGTTTTACTGCTGTTTGTAAAAGTCCAATTTTCCCAATTGACCCACTGGAAGTTACTGTTTTCTCCACTGTAGCTATCCCAGCCCTACTGTAACAGGCTGTATTAAGAGGCTAGTGTGGGACCTTTGCCCCACATAAAAATTGTAAAGGTGGCGCCCGAGGCAACCGAACCGTTGCTAAGGTGCCAAAAGTGACCGGCTTTCCGGCCTCACCGGAAAGTATACGTCTCAAAACTATAAACAATTGCCAGTTTTAGATCATTTCTTATGGGGTCACTAAAAGAGCGGACATGAACAGCAGATATTAATTAATTAAAAGGATGGTTGAATGTCGCAACAAAATAAGGAACTGTCCAGGTGTGACAAGATCAATCAGTTATCTCGCGAACCGCACTAGAAAATGTATTGAAGCTGAGGAGGACATTTTGAACATAAAATTTAATGAAAATGGGCTCATTTAGTGAATTTCATTTAGTAGTTGTTACTTCTTGTGGATACAGTATTACTTAAAATTAGACGATATCGAAAATTTCAGATGAATCCGTTGTGTGGTTTTCGAAATATACGACTTTTAAAGAGCACGGTGCGACCAACATCGTGACGTCAGAGAATAGTAATATAAATCGGTGAAAATAGTTGATAAACTGAAATTCTTCACAAACACGCATAAGTTTCAAAACACACTGCTTGAGTTAACGATTTGTAATATTGTGAAAAAATAATAATACGCTGCAGTTAGTCGTTTCGGCTAGCGGGTTCCTATTAAGTGACGTCACGGCCGACACTCGACCGCGGGTGCGGTCCATTTTTATGATTTTTTTTAGACGATTTATAAGTCTCACAAAATTCTAGTTTTTTGCACAGGGTCTTAAAATGATAAGATCTTTCCGATAATCAAATTAAAAAAAGTGCTAAATGAGCCCATTCTAGTTTAAATACGTTTTATGACAATATCTGCACTTTTCGTTTTGGGTGCAATTATTCTGTTAAGATTTTGTTGTTATCTTGTTACTATGGTAATTACTGATATGCAACTTTGTTATTACAGTTATTGTCGTTGTTAATAGGTATGTTATGTTGCTGTATTACTAGTCTTAAATAAATGAGAGGAAATAAATAGATTTTTGATTCGACGTCGTTTAACATTTATTTTTTTATTAAATTTAGCCCCTCCATAAAAACTGGTAATTGAAGCATAATAATTATTGCTGAAAAAAAAAAAACGTAAATGCATTATTTAATAGTGGAAGCATTTTTTGCTACTATCATTCATCAATATTTTCTAAAGTCTCATATTGCGTTATTTAGTGGAATTTATTTTCAAAAAAAATAATGAAGCTATTTTGTTCAGTTTATGTACTTGTCGAATTTAATATTGAAATTAAAAAAAACATATGTAGGGTACTGTTTTCTTTAAGAACAGTAAAAATATTTTTTTTCAAGTTCGAACTTGGATTTTTTGTGTGTGTGATAGAAGTACTTATTCAGGATCACACAAAACACAATCGCTTTCAATTTATTAATATATTTTATATTAGTTCCTTTTAATAAATAGTAGTTACACAACTTACAAAGTAAGACGTTAATTTTTTATTGGATAGACAGAATAAAAACATTTATTTAGCAAAAATCATTTTAGTTTAGTTTTAAACATCCGCTCATTCCTACTAAGTTATGATACCTCATTTGAAAGCGACTTTGATTCTCTATTCAGCAACCTCAACTTTTTGTTCACTAGTTAACGAGAAAATTACATTTGAAATATATGAAGCTCCACCGCATTTTGCAATTAAAGTTAGGGCTCATTAAAAAGCAGTGTTTCCTGGCAAGTGGATTGATTGATAAAGACGGTGCAACAGAGTGGCCTACTCTTTCGCCTAACTTGACACCACTAGATTACTTCCTACACGGATACTTGATGTTGAAAATGTATGTTGGCGTTATTGAAGATTTAAAAATAGAATAAGACAAGAAGTTGAACAAGTAAGTTCTCAGCTAATACAAAACCTGAGTATATCTGTATTTTAGGGAAAAACAAGTTAGTAAAAAGATCCAAATAACATATATTTAAAGTAACTGTTCAAATAGCAAACCGTTCACTTCTTGACAATACGCATGGCGGTTACTGAATTCTCCAAGAACGTTCTGTATGGCCCGAGAACTTACTTGTTCAATTTATCTCCTTATATTATTTTCAAATCATCAATATTTCCCGCTATATTAACATACACTTGAAGTAGCCCCATAAAAAGTAATCTACTAGCGTCAAGTCAGAAAAACCGGCTGGTCATAGTGTTGGGCGAATTCGAATTAAAATACTCGGTTAATCCGAGTATCAAAATACTCGCTTGATTCCGAGTATTAAAATTTCATCCGAATAAAATATACTCGGATTAATTTTAAGTACAAAACAAAAAACAACTGTCAATCGTGCACTTGGATAATAAAATGTTTTTTAGATTTCTCCCCCCCGCTCATCGATTCTGAGATCTGGGGAGAAAAATTGATAACATCAGTGCCACTTGCATTCTCTTTAACCACAATCCCAATTACTGTTGACAGAGTAATTGAAAAATCGCGATATCACATCACTAACACCTATAGTGAAAATTTAATTCGACATCGGATGATTAATCCGAATATTCTGGTCATTCGATTGCGTGTAATCCGAGTACCGAAATCATCCGAATATCTGCATCACTAGCTGGTCACTCTATTGCGCGACCACTATCAGTTTACTTTCCAGGAAACACTGCATTTAAATGATTTCTAACTTCAATTGCAAAATAAGGGGAACTAAATATTCATGTTGCAACATTCTAAGTGTAATTTTCCCATTAACTGGTGAACAAAATCGAAAAAGTTGACATTGCTGAATAGATTAAAATTTAGATTAAAAAATTTAGAGGTGGTAAGTGTCACTCAAAAGAACTTAAAGTGGGGTGGTGAAAATTTTACCCACAAAGTCTGATTTTGAAGTAAAAAATTGACCTCTTTTGTTATAACTAATATTATTAATAACGTTGAAAATTAATTTATTCTCTACATTGGACCACAGAGCATACATTGATGTGTATCATATCGACCGATAAAGAAAAAATACTGTTGAACAAATACGTTATTAAATAATAATGAAAATACCCCAATAATTCGAACATCAAGACTTATAGCTAGGGAGATAGCGACAGTTTTCGTGAAATCATTTCTATACAGCTAGATTTTTTTTCCAAGAAAGTTTAGACAGTATCTATGATGAAGGTGCAATTCTACCAATCTATAAGTCTTGCAAAAATGAGTAAAAAATTAAACAACAAGAGATATCGATTTTCTGAAATGTCACAAAATGCCACTTTTGATTCGTTCGTACCGAGCAGAATTTTCGAATTTTGCCGTCCAATTTGCGATCAGGTTTATCTGGAAGACTTCCTCTTTACGTTGCGACATCGTACGGCCGCCCCAATGGTGTTTTTCGAAAAATATGAACGTGTCAAGATTGCATGCTTTTGCAATTTTTTCAGCTCCGAAATGCAAGCTGTTTTTTGCTATTTTTCGCAGATATCTCCGAAACGGTGGGAGTTAGCTCGAAATAAGAAATATGGCCAAACGACTATTTTCCACTACGACTCTTTTGCTATTATCACAATTTTGATTTTTTTTTCGTTTCGGAGATAATTACTGAAATGTCGGCCATGTACGGCAAAAAATCGCAAATTTTGACCTTCTACAGTTGGCAACTTTTTAATCTTGGCTCCTACGCCAAGCGACTACTAGCTAATTCAAATAGAATTAAAGCTAAAACCCTTTTTTCTATTTTTTGAATTCTGACAAAAATGAAGGAATTACAGGGGGCGGGATTTGGGACTTTTTTTTTTGTAAAATTTCTTCATTTTGTCATCGTAATTAATAGGCAATTAACTGAAATCGATCTCATATCTGTTCACTTAATACCATGTACTACTTTGACGCTCCGTTAATCTCGGCCCTTCGGCACAAAAGTTTCTGAGAAAAATTATTTTTTTTAAGATTTACATACACTCTATAGGAAATAAATAAATACCTATTATTTCTGCTTACATAATACATAAAAAAAAAGATATTATTTTGGGTATTCAGCAGATAACTTTCAAAGAAAACATTCGTTTCTTTCATATACCATTGGTGCAAGTCTGACCAAAAAGGAAGATCAACAAGACTCCCCCTACGGTGACTTATCGACTTCTTTCATACACCTACCATATCTAAGATTCAGCATGAAAAGCATGAATAAAACAACCACTCATTCTATATATTGATGATTCAAGTCTGATCATGCCAATATATATATAATATTAAGTATCTCTAGCCCTACCTAGAGGATACTACATCACAATCAAACGTTTGTTACATTTCAAAGTCAAGAAAATACTAAAAAGCACAAAGATAATAGTTACAAAATTTCTCTCACCGCATGCATGTCCAATAAATGAGGTATTTCATATATTTTCGATGGATTAATGCCTTTAAACATTGTACAATATTTTTCGTTCTCTTTAGAACTCGTCAGAAGGATATAAATCGAATTCGAAATAAAAGGTACTATTAGAAAATAAAAATGAAATATTTTCGTGTCAAAAAACTGACAGGAAGACATCTATTTACTTGACAAATATATTAAAAATAACAAAAAACAAACATTCCTTTAGAGCCCCAAAACTCGTCTAGTTTAATAAATTTATTATTTACTATTATTTCTGCTTACATCATTGTTAAAAAATATTATTTTGGGTATTCAGCATATAACTTTCAAAGAAAACATTCGTTTCTTTCATATACCATTGGTGCAAGTAAATAGATGTCTTCCTGTCAGTTTTTTGACATGAAAATATTTCATTTTTATTTTCTAATAGTAACCTTTATTTCGAATTGGATTTATATCCTTCTGACGAGTTCTAAAGAGAACGAAAAAGATTGTACAATGTTTAAAGGCATTAATCCATCGGAAATATATGAAATACTTCATTTATTGGACACGCATGCGGTGAGCGAAATTTTATAACTATTATCTTTGTGCTTTTTAGTATTTTCTTGACTTTGAAATGTATTAAATGTTTGATTGTGATGTGGTATCCTCTAGGTAGGGCTAGAGATACTTTATATTAGCATGATCAGACTTGAATCATCAATATATAGAAAGAGTGGTTGTTTTATTCATGCTTTTCATGCTGAATCTTAGATATGGTAGGTGTATGAAAGAAGTCGACAAGTCACCGTAGGGGGAGTCTTGTTGATCTTCTTTTTTGGTCAGACTTGCACCAATGGTATATGAAAGAAACGAATGTTTTCTTTGAAAGTTATCTGCTGAATACCCAAAATAATATCTTTTAACAATGATGTAAGCAGAAATAATAGGTATTTATTTATTAAACTAGACGAGTTTTGGGGCTCTAAAGAAATTTTTGTTTTCTGTTATTTTTAATATATTTGTCAAGTAAATAGATGTCTTCCTGTCAGTTTTTTGACATGAAAATATTTCATTTTTATTTTCTAATAGTAACTTTTATTTCGAATTGGATTTATATCCTTCTGACGAGTTCTAAAGAGAACGAAAAAGATTGTACAATGTTTAAAGGCATTAATCCATCGAAAATATATGAAATACTTCATTTATTGGACATGAATGCGGTGAGCGAGATTTTATAACTATTATCTTTGTGCTTTTTAGTATTTTCTTGACTTTGAAATATAATAAACGTTTGATTGTGATGTAGTGTCATCTAGGTAGGGCTAGAGATACTTAATATTATATATATTAGCATGATCAGACTTGAATCATCAATATATAGAAAGAGTGGTTGTTTTATTCATGCTTTTCATGCTGAATCTTAGATATGGTAGGTGTATGAAAGAAGTCGACAAGTCACCGTAGGGGGAGTCTTGTTGATGTTCCTTTTTGGTCAGACTTGCACCAATGGTATATGAAAGAAACGAATGTTTTCTTTGAAAGTTATCTGCTGAATACCCAAAATAATATTCTCTATAGGAAAACGTGTAATTTCCTACATTTCCTCGAATATTTCGATAATTATCCTTTTTTTTTTCGTAAAATTTGTTAGACAGCTTATGTAAAGAGAATTGATTGAGCTTTTTTTATTTTTTCTCTAACATAAAAAGTATCAGTGATGAAAGTGCAAGTCTAAGGAGACTTTTAGTGTTGCAAAAATGAGTAAAAAATTATACACGTTACAAAAAGTTGCATAAATGTATTATATCTACAAGATTGAAATTTTACATTTTTTACTGATATCTACAAAGCTGAAATTTTTTCTGGAATAGTTTATTTAATAAGACATCCAAAAAATACAGTTTATCGATCGTCTCATATTGCTGAAGACTCGGTAGACGTAATGGAATGCAAGCCAAGCGCGTGACCGCAGCCGCTGCGCTCCGGGCTTTTGCAGTTCGGGGAGAAGTTTTGTATTTTCCGCTGCGGAATATTAGTCTACAGAGCTGATTTTTTTCTCTACAAGCAGTTTATGCACTATTAAGACTAAAAATCACATTCTACCTCCTCTGAAAGGTGGCTAAATCTTTGGTAGACGTTGCCAAAATGTCAATACATGGTCAAATCGTGACAATTATATTCTTCATTAATATTAAAGAATAGACAGTTTTCTTGTAGATGTGTTAATAATCACTTTTATTTACTTTTCAATATTGCTAGTGGTCGAGCTGCAGACGATTGTGTAGCAGCACAAATGACTAATGCAGACATATAAAAAAAAAAAACTGCCCAAGAAATCACTACTTCCACATCCAGATTTTCTATCCAAGTCACTTACAACGAAAAAAATTTGTATGTGGAAATAATTATTTATGGAACTTTAATAATATAATATTTGAAATTCTCTATCCCAAAAACCCATAAAACCATACCCCACATCGGTAGTGGGGCGGGGGTGGCGATAGGGGGTGGATGAAGTAAAAAATTATTTTGAGGTTTCTGGTTCTTGTACACAGTAAATCACAATTTTTTTCATCCCCTTTAATAATGGGGTGGGGGTGGTAATGGGGGGTGGTAATGGGGGTGGTAATGGGGGTGGCTAATGTCAAAATTTTTTTTTGAAACCTTAGCTTCTCTTATATATACTAAATACCAATTTTATGGACTCTTACCTGCTTGATTTACCTATTTACCCCAATTTATCCCCAACCCTTCGACGGAACCAGATGAAAATATAATCTAGTTCTAGATTTCGTTAAAGTACATATGTGTACCAAATTTCAAGTCAATATCTCAAACGGTTCCTGAGTAAACGTGCGCACAAGAAAAAGTTAGACAGACCGACAGACGGACAGAAAATTATTTTCGCTAAAACTTTAAATCTCGACGTTTCATGACATTTTAAGCCATTTGAAGCCCTAACAACAAAAATTTTTAAAAAATTTTTTGTCGTTACTATACTTCCACTGGATGTGGAAGTAATTGTTGCATATGTTTTTGAGAAATGATGCACAGTTTGTGATAATCGTTTTTGATATATATTCCTCTCCTTCGATCAACGATCACGAGCACGATTTGAGAAGGACCCATCGAGGTCGAAAAATTGAAATTAGAGGTCCATCGACACGCACTTCCGACTTCATGTCTGCAATTTCGAAGAACTTCAGTCACCATTTAACGTTCTCGTGTGATGCTCAGACACGATATATTGATAATAATGTTAAACAATATGAAATTTGTGCATCCTGAAGTGAAGGTATGGATGGAAGTTGGCGTTGACACTTCATTAAGGTGTATAAATAATACAGCGGTGAGAGCATAAATCATGGAGTTTAGTCCGAATAAGTGCGGGAGTTTTGAAACTTTGGGAATCTATAGATTTCGATGCCCTGAATAAAGTAAGAAAAAATGCAAAATGTGATTCTCAGCCTCCGGCGCGTTGGCACTTCATTAAGGTGTATAAACCTTAGTAAATTGAGATCAAATATATGTATATTCGGTCATAAGTCTTTTGTTTTTTAGGTTATAGAAAATATAAGAAAGTGTCGAAAAGCTCAATCAACTCTCTTTAAATAAGCTGTCTACAAATTTTTCGAAAAAAAACAATAATTATCGAAATATTCGAGGAAATGTAGGAAACTACACGTTTTCCTATAGAGTGTATGTAAATCTTAAAAAAATAATTTTTCTCGGAAACCTTTGTTTCGAAGGGCCGGTATTAACGGAGCGTCAAAGTAGTACATGATAGTAAGTGAACATCGTCTATGAGATCGATTTCAGTTAATCACCGATTAATTACGATGACAAAATGGAAAAATTTACCGAATAAAAAGTCCCAAATCCCGCCCCCTCTAATTCCTTCATTTTTGTTGGAATTCAAAAAATAGAAAAAAGGGTTTTAGCAAATTTAATTCAATTTAAATTAGTTAGAATAGTCTCTTGGCGTAGGAGCCAAGATTAAAACATTGCCAACTGTAGAAGCTCAAAATTTGCGATTTTTTGCCGTACATGGCCGACATTTCAGTAGTTAACCCAGAAACGAAAAAAAAATCAAAATTCTGATAATAGCAAAAGGTTCTTAGTGCAAAATACTCCTTTGACTTATTTATTATTTCGAGCTAACTTCCACCGTTTCGGAGATATCTTCCAAAAATAGCAAAAAAACAGCTTGCATTTTGCATTTCTCGGAAAACACCACCATTGGGACGGCCGTACGATGTCGCGACGTAAAGAGGAAGTCTTCCAAATAAACCTCATCGTAAATTGCATGGCGAAATTCGAAAATTCGGCTCGGTACGAACGAATCAAAAGTGGCATTTTGTGACATTTCAGAAAATCGATATCTCTTGTTGTTTAATTTTTTACTCATTTTTGCAAGACTTACAGATTGGTAGAATTGCACCTTCATCATAGATACTATCTAAACTTTCTTGGGAAAAAATCTAGCTTTATAGATATTAACACGAAAAATATGTCGCTACCTCACTGGCTATTAATAGTATCAAAAAATTTGAAAAATTTAAACCCAAAAGTAGTGTTGGCCTTGTTTTTTACTTTCACCTACGTGGAGTGCAATTAAAGTACTGTGAATTCGATTATGGATTTACACGTTTTCAAATCTTCTCGACCAAAAAGTGTTTTTTAAAATCTGTCGTCGCATCTAAGGCCAATCCACTAGATCTCTGCGTAAATAAATAATAAAATAGTTCCCTCCCTTAGAAACTAAATCCTGATATGCAATTATAAGAATGGCGAAAAATAATGTTAGTTAAATCACCACAGAAAATTATATGAATATTCATGTGTTAAACGTTAAAATTAAATCATTGAACCTACTATTGTGTTTAGAACAGTGGAACAAAATGGAGCTGTAGAACTAAAAACACCACTTCAAACAAATAAACTACTAACAATAAACGCGTTAAAATCAGTGTGACCAATATAAACGTAGGTCCATTATAGTTCTAGTGCTGTTCATATGCAAAGCAGGAATCCTCGCAACCCTACCAACAGTTTGCTTTCGATTCATCCAATGCTTACGAAACTTTCCGTTGTCCACTTTCTCACTTTATCCAATTTATGAAGCGCATTGCACTGAAAAGGATAGAGAGTGGTTTATGTGATGCGTATTTGTACCAAATTTAACAAATTGGTGGAGAATATTATTTAGCAAGGTGTTGTAAGGTCTAAGCGGAGGAACTTATTAGCAAATCATAAATTTTGCTGCTTATAATACGGTCTATTAATGTAAATTTATGCCAGTCTGATAAGTTAATAGGTGGCAGTTTTTTATGTCTGCCATACTTCACTTTTGCCTGACACTCATTAAATAAATTTGCATATAGTATTTATTAGATATTATCGGGTTTATCATGAAATGCATGCGTATCTATATACGCAGATTTAATAATTTATATTTACAATTGGCAATAAATTAAGCGGCAAGTGATTTTCAACATTTTTAATCAGATTTTCTCTACAATACTTACTTGACATGTACACTATTCTTGTCGTTATCGATTATTTCAAATCAGTAAGTATGTAAATTGATATTCAGCTCTGTTATTAAAGTTTTAATTACTGTCTAAGTGTCTACTGAGAGTTCAGTATGGCTTCAATAACTATTGAACGTATATTATAATAACATACATATTTGCATATTACTGTAATATTCAGAACATAATATATAATGGAATAATATATACATATATATATATATATATATATATATATATATATATATATATATATATATATATATATATATATATATATATATATATATATATATATATATATATATATATATATATATATATATATATATATATATATATATATATATATATATAATTCATATAGATAAATACGTAAATTTAAATATCACGCAAAAATCAAAAGGAAGGCAACATAGCCGTGATTTTACAAAATAAAGATGGACGTCTCTGGTAACTGAAATACAGTTGTACTTCCACATCCAGTGGAAGTATGGTAACGCAAAAAAAATTAGAACATTTTTATTGTTCAGATAGGCTTATAATGTTATGAAACATTAGAGATTTTTAGTTTGAGCAAAAAAAAAATTCTGTTTGTCTGTCTGTCAGTCTGTCTGTAACTTTTTGTGCGCACGATTACTCTGAAACCGTTTAACACTTGAATGCCGGTGCTCCTGAAATAAACGTACATGCCGATAAGGGGTCCAATGAAATATGGTATTTTTTGCAAATATTTTCATGCATTTTTGAAAAATATTACAACTAGAAGAATTTTATACAAATGTATTTAATTTTAACAAAAAATGGAATTTTTGACAAAGCAAAATAATATCGGTTAACTTACTTATTAACTAAAAGAAAAAGAATAAAATGTTACTACATGACAAAGAAACGCAAAACTATTATATAATTCAATCAATCTGTTTATATTTCAGTTTGACGAACAGGTGGTACATATAATTGTTTGCTCTTTTTTTCTGTGAACTTCGCATACAAACTTTCTACATAGTGCGCACGTTGTGTTAACTTTCTTGTCCAATTTTCGAGGGCACTGATAGTATCTGGCTCGTTTTCTAACCGGAGTTGCTGGCTGAGGAACATGTTGATCTGGCACTACTATTCCACAATCTCGTAGAGCCGATTTTACATGCTCCTTGTGATTTTTATAGTTGGACTTTTTCTCCATATTGGTTTGAGCAAGATCATCTCCTAATTGTCGTCGCGATTTATTATTTTTTTCCAATCAGGATTTTTTTCAACGTATAAAAAAAAGCATTTAGGGCACAAATACCTAGCATATTCATAAATATTCTATATGGCCATCGAGCTGTTCTTCTGGTGCACGAATACTCTCTAATAAGCTTATCGGCATTGTCAACGGCACCTTGAGTTGTAATCTAAAATCATATATGGCTTATTTTTGTTGTCTGCACAGTCTTTGGTAAATGCAAACATAGATGACTCGACTGGCCTGGATCTTACTTTTAGCTGATGTGGTGTGTCCGGCTTGTCCTTGCGAACAGTTCCAAGTAATGTGAGTTTTTTCGTCAATAAATAATTCGCCAATGAAACGCTTGAGAAAAAATTATCTGTGGTTATTCCTCGCCAACTGTTATGGTACGGTTCTACCAAATCTGACACGACACGAAAGCCTTGATTCTTCTCTCTTACACCCGTGCAAGATTTTCCAGTGTACACCTGAAGGTTGCATAAATATGACGTTTTGACATCAGCGGCTGCCCAAATTTTTATCCCATATCGTCCAGGTTTTGATTTGATATATTGCCGAAATGGGCTTTCCCCGGAAACACTAACTGTTCGTCAATCGTGATATTTTCGTACGATTCAAACGCCTTCCTGCAATTATCAACAAACATGTCCCAAATATCTGTTATTGCTGCTAACTTGTCTTCTTCCTTTCGCTCAGCTCTAGTTGATTTATCATCGAATCGTAAAAATACAGATATTTGCTCAAATCTATCCCGCGGTAAAGCAGCTACGAAAAATGATCGACGTATGGAGGTATTAGTAGACCATATTTCCTGAGTATATTCCTTTCGACACCTTAGTGAACCTGCTTTTAGAAGTACTCCTGTCTGGATTTTTGGTATTCCACGCATCAATATACCTATCAGCTTCTTCATTGGTATGACGACAGATGATTTCTTTCATTTCCGTTGCCAAAGAGATGTTGAGAATATCTAAGAACGTATTACAATCTTCACTGTAATTTGTAACGCCTGTGCGTTTACAAGATTCCTTTGGCGTCTTTTGGTGATTACAAAAGGGTGACAATTCCACTGCAAGCCTGATTTGGAGGTATATTTTATGCTATTACCTTCCTTAACATCTTCTTCAGGTTTCGTAGGTTCACCATCCTGAGAATCATCTTGCAGTCCCGTCGGTTCCTCGTCTGAGTCCTCTTCACTTTGTATTTCTAGCTTATCCTCCGTTTCCGACACATTTTCAACCAAATCTCGAGCTACCTCACTGTCCGACTCTTCATCGCTTTCATATTCCAGTTCAGAGTCCGAATCAAGATTGTTAATTATATCTTCATGTTCTTTTTGTGTTAGTGGCCTGGTTCTCTCCCAATGCTTCGTTTTGAGTGAAAACCATAAAAAATTGCATTTAGTAACACAAATTTTTGGTATCATTTAATGCCGAATCTTACTTTATGACTTTATGGTGAGACACTATCGCCGCGACGCACTGCAGCAGACTGAAATATTGTGCAACACGTATCTACCGACACATACCTAGGAGCGCTGTTGCCAATATGTTCAGAAAAAAAAGTTATTAGATGAAAACACCACTTGGGGTCCAAGCGGGACCCCGAACAGGCAATCGAGGGTTAAGATATTGACTTGACACGTATGTATTTTAACGAGATCTGGAACTTGAAGGATTGGGGGGTAAATTGGAGTAAATTGGGGTAAATAGGTAAATTAAGCAAGTGCGAGTCCATAAAATTGGTATTTACCTAGTATGTGCTAAGATCTCAACATTTTTTTAGCATTAGTCACCCACATTCCCAAGTAACAATTTAAATGCTATGTGGACTTGAATAAGTTCCGTAATAACTTTATTGAAGATGTAAGTTTGCTAAATGGCTTTATAACGGTAGTATAGCAAGCCAACAAGTCTTTCAGTCTAATCTTATCAAGAGTTGTAACAACCTCCTGGAGGCTGAATTACAGTACCATTTAGCACTTGTGAAGGTTTTAGGGTGGTGGTCAGCACTACCATTTTAAAATCATTTGGCGTAGGAAACCAATTTACCTCCGAGGCAACGTTCATAAAACCAGTATGCCTACGAGTTTTAAAGGGGAACCTGAATATACTAATCATACAACTGCTATAAAGCTGTATTGGCTTGTATAATGCCAAATATAATATAAGAACCATTTAATCTGAAAAAATTCCTTCATAAAACCGCAAAAGTTGCAGTTTGACAGGTGGATAAATAGATTTTACTTATTTTAAGTTAATGTTTAATTACTTTTGTGTGATATGGATACGCATTTTTCACAAACGTGGATAAAAATTTAAAAGTAGTTACTTTAAACGGAAAGCCAGAAATAACTATTTGAAAATAGTAAATAACACACCAGTTTCGATGGGTAAGCATAAAACAGAATATGATTAACAAAACACTTAACAATTGATAATTAAAACTAGTTCCTGCCATTCAATTACAAGACGAAACGTAGGATTATTTCGAGTGGGTTTGATATCAACTGCAACATCCTCTAGTATACCACTGGTTTTTTTGTCAACATCAAATGTCTGTTTTTGCCTTCTAACAAGGATTTTTGTGTTAACTGTATTCTGAATACCATATTTTTAACCTGATACTTTAAACAATTAGAGCCACACCACACATTCGATTAATCAAAATAATCAAATAAATGTGAGAGGTTATCTTCTTCTTATTATTTATATCTTTTTGCTCTTTTATTCACATTCCAGTGCAGTTCACTGCATC
Source organism: Rutpela maculata (assembly GCA_936432065.2). Classification (NCBI taxonomy): domain Eukaryota; kingdom Metazoa; phylum Arthropoda; class Insecta; order Coleoptera; family Cerambycidae; genus Rutpela; species Rutpela maculata. The sequence continues at coordinate 137,230,094 of OW386285.2, read as the reverse complement.
TGGATATAAGGGCGTGTAGCCGACCATTTCAGAGCAATCACAGCACAGCTAAGGTAAGGAAAAAGTAATTAACAAGTGTGAGATTATATGTAAACGCCAAAAAAAGTCAAATATCATTGGGCAATAGGTTTTATGGTGGTTGTGAATAAATCCAACAAATCTTAATATAGGTCAAACGGTGTTAAACAAGATCAATTGGTATTAGACGGTACCAAATGGACTTACATAAATGTAAGGAGACCTAAATTGGTTGTAATTAGTAGCAAATGCTCTTGTACGAGAGCATTGTGACAATATTAGGATCAAATACTCTTATCGTGGTATTGCCAGCAACTAACAGGTTTTAATAAAAAATCGCCATTGAATTTTAAAATATTTTTTTAAATTTCCAAAATTTTCAATATTTTTCAAGGGCCTCTGTATTTTTTGAGTTGTTATATCATCAGTACAATTATCAGTACAATTTAATGCGCAGCTAAATTTTCACTTGATAATTTTAACCAGTATAGAGAGACCAGCTGAAAGCTGAACAACAGCAAATGCTTATTATAATATTCATTACCAATACGCGACTAATTTGCCAACATTGCCAACTTAGTTTTAATATGATGGCAAGCAGAAAACCTTTTTATTAGAAATAACCATATTAACAGAACAAATAGCTTTTTTAAGTGCAGTTCTAAAACCACTGCGCATCTAAAATACTCGAGAAAAGCCACTGCGCATCAATAATACTCGGGGAAATCTACTTCGCATCCATTGTACTAGAGGAAAGTCTCTGTGCATCCATACTACTTGAAGTAACCTACTGCGCATCTACAGTACTCGAGATAAGCCACTGCGCATCCATGGTACTCGAGAAAAGCCACCGCGCATCCAAAAGACTTGAGGAAACCTACTGCACATCCATACTACGTCATATACTGCGCATCAATGGTACTCGAGGAAAGCCACCCCAGCAAACATAAATATATAGCATATACGTAAATGCTACGTAAACTAAGTTTCGCAGAAGTAACGTGCCATGTAAAATGTGACGCATAATCATATGTGCATACTCTGCGAAATGTCAGCAACATGTGCATATGATTTTTACATAGTGAAGAGGAAACACTGTGACTTCACGGTATGGAACAAAAGACGTAGCGTATATGTATAATTCAACCACTTGATACCACGCTACGTAACTTATATACTTTTTATCTCTTTATGATGTAGCATGTATATATTTTATCTACCTACCGTATGTTCAAAATAGCATATCCCAGCACTTTTTAAATATTGATACTACACAATTGGATTTTTAAAGTTAGAGATATGAATAAAGTTCCTTATAAGTTATACAGAAAAATATATTTCTTTAGAAAATTACCGAAGTTGACACCAAGTTTTATTTTTAAGTCGGATACCTTATTTAGAGAACCGAGTAGTTTTATATTTTGAATGAAAATTTTTTTGTAAAAAATGGTTATATTTAAAATATAAAACTATCTAACTTTCTAAAAATGTTCAGAGGTATTCTACTTAAAAATAAAAGTTGATGTCTCCTCCAGTTATTTCCTAAAGAATATCAATTTTTCTGGACAATTCATGAGGAATTTATATTCATATATTTAACTCCAAGAATCCAGTTCTCTAGTATCAATATTTAAAAAGTACTATAGGGTGCTATTTTGAATATTATGGTAGGTATATAAAACAAATACATGCTACATCAAAAAGAGATAAAAAGTATATAATGCAAGATATGGTTGTCCGATTTGTCAACATATATTAGCTTAGGAAATATTCTCGAATTGAATAACAGTTTAAACTAAGTTAATTAATATCAACAAAGCTTCAATTCCATCTTAATCTCTGCATATCCCAGTAGGTAAACCAGGCATTAGGCGTTGTCCTCGACGTTGTCATCTATATGTTCTTTAGAAAGCAGCTATATGATATTTTTTCTTCTCCAATGATGTATACCCACCTACCTACCTTGCCTTGCATTCCTAGTAAAGCTCAAATTTCATTTAATTTATTTTATTAACTGTTGATTTAGGAGAGATTAATACTAGTGTCTTTTCTGTAACTAATCTATATTCAAGTTAACTAAGTATCTACAATGAGTGTTAAGCATTTCTCGGGTCGTTTCTGATTGTACTCGTTCTTTGGTCAGCCTTCGTCACTCTAACATTTGCTACTTGAACATCAGTTACACAACCTGTGAAAATAATTGAAATATTAGTCTATTTCACATACGGGGTATACCATTTAAAACTCCCCAGGCTTGCAATTTTCTTATTTTTTAAGGCACATCAAATTGTAGATATTTTTAAAGCATTAAAAAAAAAAATTTTTTTTTAAAAATGTTAACAAAGAAATCTTAATTTCCTTGAATATTTTTTTACGTCACTCTGTACATGAACTGCGTTAATGTTTTCTTATAAAGGTATTAATTAGCTTCAATTTATATTATCACGTCATATTCGAAATTCTTTTTGGTTTTAGAGAAAGGAATTAAAAACTCTCCAAACTGATTTTTTTTTTTTTAATTACTTTGAAAGGAATGTAAATAATAATTTTATGCTTTATCTGTAAAAGACATATCACAAACAATATTCAGCGTAATAAAACAGTAACAAAAAATTAAAAAAAAAAATTAGAAACTAACTTATATTAAAATGTAAGTAGGAAATTGCAAATTTTTTATTTTTTAAGATTTTTATTTTAATAACATAAATTGAAGCTAATTAAAACCTTTATAAGAAAACAATAACACAGTCCATGTACAGGGTGAAGTAAAAAAATATTCAAAGAAATTAAGTTTCCTTTCTTAACCATTCAAAAAAAAAATCAATCACTCTGTATGGATATTTAAAGGCTGGGGAGTTTTAAGTGGCGCACCCTGTATAGTGTAGTAAATCTGGTTATATAGCTTGTATCCCTTTACTAAATTGTGAAGAAAACTAGATGCAAACTATTTTGATCAATTTGTTAAGTTATTAAACAATTTATGATAGCTTAAATAATAATGTATATATTTTAACAAAACTTTACGAAAACACGCTTCCAAAGGAATGGAAAATTTGAGGTCGATCCGATAAGTTTCAGAAGTATACTGCTTTAAACATGAACCGATGTGCTCAAAGTGCTGTCATTCAATCCGAAAGTCTGCTTCAAAGTTGAGTTTACACTATTAAAACCCAGCTATTTAAAATCAGATTTGTCTAATCTGCCAGAGATGGTGATTTAGGGACTATTGGAGTATTTCAACATAAGAGTATGCAGCATATAACTGCCGAAAAAAAGGGGGAATGAAAATGCAACTAGGAGTGAATGACTTCACGCAGCGTCTATATTCTTGATTAATTTTAAAGCCTCTAGAGATCTTAGAATATCCTGGTTTTTTGAATTGCGCTCTAAAATTAAGAGATTTATTTGCAAAATGTAATAAATAAATATGCTAAATAAGCCCATTAAATCATCACACCAAATTTCAAGTGGAAATGTTTATAACAACGCCAAAAAAACAATAACAAAGTCGAAAATTAAACAGTTGACTGTTTAAGTGCATCAAGTCATAGAACAATTTGTTTTAGAATGTAGATTTTTCTCCTACTCTCCAGTGGTGTTAACACAATTTTTTTAAACTCTAAAATCGTTTTAAATTTTTTATAAAGAATTTTTTCTCAGAATTAAGCAATTAAAAATTAATAGAATGCTTTAAAAGATCACAAAAAAAGAAACAATTTTAAAAAACGGGGTTTTCTACGCCAATTGGGAGCCGTGAACCGTGAAAAAAATGCATTTGTTAAATAATTGCCAAAAAATTGTTTTAAATAATTTTAAAATACCTACTTATTTATGCAACAAGTGTGTAAAGCAGTGCTTTTTTCATACATAAGTTGTAGATGAGTGCATCAATCTTGTGAGAATCCCATGATAAAAGTAGTTTCTTTAACAGTCATATAAACAAATTGTTAATTAACGCCACTGAAAAGTAAACAAACAATCAACGATTCAATTTTTGAACTTGTTACTGTTTCTTAAGCTTTTTTTGTATAAATATTAAATTATATTCACCGAGAGCCATTTGATATAAGAAAATGTGTTCCTTTACCAAGATGATTTAATTCTACCAGAAGCATATTTTTAATAATGACAAATCTTAATTGTCTTAATTTATTGCAACAAAATTAACCATAAAGGTTCAGACAATTCTAGTTTTCTTCGTAGTTTTATAATGATCAAATTAATTTTTTTAATGGCGATACAAGCAATATCATTAATCACAAGACAGCAAAAAAAAAGGGGCTGCGCATTTGATCAGAACCATCTGATCCTGTTTTTTAACATGTTGAAACCGATTCTGATATAAAAAAAAAATATATCAGTTTTTGGTTACCACCCCTTTTATCCCCTAAAAAGGGGCAATGCTTTTGTCCCAATTTTTCTGAAGACTTTTGACGTGCTGAAGCCAATTTTGGACAAAAGAAAAATTGCAGGAAAATATTAGCCCACATACAAAACCTTGAAATATATGTACAATACAATAACTAACACAAAGTAGGTGCTATAGATAAGGTAAACAATAACCATACCTATGCATAGTACTTCGCAAAAGCTTTTTGGTCACTATTAAGATCTGGGTTTCCTTGAATTACAACTTCTTACGCTGGATTCAGTTGAACTTAATAATGTGGGAAGAGCACCAACATACAGCTTTTGTGTAACAAAATCCATGTAATGATATAATTGTCTGTCGAGAATAACGATTGCCAGTGAAATAATTCTAACCTATAAAAAGATTACGTTTCATTTAAATAAATATCTTTATAGAAACGGTACAAGATACAACACAAACTTACTTTTGGGTCATTTACTGGAAAATTGTGAACTTCCAATATAGGTATGAACACCAAATTCGCAAACAAGAGGGCATGTTTATGTTTGCACCTAACCTCTACACTAATAAAACGTCCAAATAAAATAATATTTAAAAAAGTCACAACGCTTTATGGTTCACAGTTCTGCATCAAAGTTATTAAAAGACATCATCCACAATTTTTCACAAAAATGATCAAAAAACACAAACGTTAGATTTTACATCATTTTACACTGGCGTGCTGCATGAGCGTGACAGTGACGCGTTCCATGATGACTTCGATGTCGTAAAATGAAGTAAGGTAAACATTTTTAAGTAAAATTATGTAGCAAATATGTAAACTTGTGTATAAGCAATTAAATTAATATATTGACTTAAATATGATATTATTTTACGTATATGCTATGTAAAATTATGTAAAATATTTTATATAAAAATGTTCTATTAATCTTACTTCTCAGAGAGGTAAAGTTACATTAATGTTTACTGGGACTGCTCATACATAATACTCGGGGAAACCTACTGCGCATCCATAGTACACGAAGAAACTCACTGCGCATCCATACTACTCGAAATAACCCACTTATTGTAGAATCAAGATAATAGTAGAAGATTTTTAAACACCGTACAGGGTACATGGTATTCTAATTTGAAATCGTAGAAGCTAGACACTCACGCGATGACACGTCTCTGACGATATCTCCTCATCTATCCTTGAAACATTGGTGTCAATTTAGCAATCTGCTAAAATAATCTTGAAAGGCAGGCACGCTGATGTTCGTTTGTTCATAGGATTCGAATTACAATGCAAGCTGTAGGGTGTTTATAAATCTTAAAATTCCACACCTAGATTTTCTATCCAAGTCTTTCACAACGTAAATGTTGATACTATATTTGCACTTCACTATGTGGAAATTATTATTTATGGAACTTTAATTACATAATATTTGAAATTGTCTACCCCAAAAACCTATAAAACGATATGCCACATCGGTAGTGGGGGTGGATGAAGTAATAAAAATTTTGGGGTCTTAGGTTCTTGTATACAGGCTACAATTTTATTTTCTTAAAAGTAAGGGGGGTGGCTAAGCCAAAAAATTTTTTGAGACCTTAACTTCTTTTATATATACTAAATACCAATTTTACGGTATTGCCTGGTTTATCTATTTACCCCCATTTCATGACTTTAAGCCTATTTGAACAATAAAAATTTTCAATTTTTTTTTGCGTTACAATACTTCCATTGGATGTGGAAGTAATAAACGCAAATTATTTAGGGGTAGGTATATAACATGGTATGTATTTATCAACAAAAGATTTTACTTAATTTGAAAGACTATATATTTATGAGACGCCACAAGTTTTATATTAATTAGCCCAAATATATTTTTACAAGAATTTCACCGTTATAGAATATAATACACTTGTATTATTTCAGGATTTCATTATTGTTGTCTGTAGAGACCTGAATATTCAATTAACAGATGAAACAAATATAACTAAAATAATAATGGAGATGAAACGGTTCATTCAATTTCATTAAAAGTAAACACTAATAAACAATTTAACATACAATGATAATGTGCACATATTAATGATACAACAAACTATGGAATAATGGAACTAAACAAGCACAACATTGATGGTTTAGGAGTGAGCATGTTATAAATGCTTGTTGGGAAAATACGCACCCGAGGGCCTCGATGCTTGGCAAGTCAATATATTTTTGAGCTCCGCTAACAATTTTTAAAAATAAATTAGTTGAAATGTAACATATCGCAAATGAATTGTAACGTAAAAATACGTATTATGAATATTTAACAAGCTAACATATTATTATTAAAAAAGCGATTACAGTGAAAATCCAAGATACATTTTCTACAACCGCCTTTTTATTAATATTTTCATATACCCACTCGTGTGATTGAGAAACGAACCTAACAACATTGTATTTTTCAAAATTGATCTAGCCGTTTAGGCTCTACAGAATAACCCGTAAACAAGTCATATACATATAAAAACATGAACACGTCACACAAATAACCTTCCTCTGCATTGCATGGTCGAGTAAAAATGCATGCCGAACATTCTATATATTTTGAACCATTGTTTTACACTGTGCAATAATCAGACTAAGCGATTTATAAGAAGGTCTGAAAAGTGTACTGGAAAAGGAGGATTTAGTTAAAGTAATAATTAATATGCCGTTAGAGAATATCATTTAGGTATTATACAAATCACAACTTACTTTTTTATTTATTATGAAATTATCTACTTTCTGTATATGGTTTCCCTAATCTGGGCACACTAATATACTAGTTAGGTAAATACTCTAAAATAAAACACTCATTATTGGAGAACCAACCAAAACAACTACTCTTCTAGCTAATACTGACGAAGTATTGAATTACATGATAGGATTCCTAGCATTTTAAGGCAAAAAAATATATAGAAAATACTTAAACCATTTATTCAAATTTAGTCATTCACATCAGTTCGAAAAAATTTGTACAACTTTTCTAGAATTGAAATGGAATGTAAGGTTCAATAATTGCTGTAAACGTCTGAATTCCAATAAATGTTTTAAGTATTTTCAATATATTTTTTTGCCTTGAAATGCAAAGAATCCTATCATGTAATTCAATACTTCGTCAGTATTAGCTAGAAGAGTGTTTGATTGGTTCTCCTATGATGAGTGTTTTAAAGTGTTTTGCTAAGTAATAGATTAAAAAAAAGTGTAAATTACTGAATTTAAATAAATGATTTAAATATTTTCAATATATTTTTTGCTTTAAACTGCTAGGTATCCTATCATGTAATTCAATACTTCGTCAGTATTATCTAGAAGAGTGGTTGTTTTGATTGGTTCTCCAATAATGAGTGTTTGAAAGTATTTACCTAACTAGGATATTAGCGTGCCCAAATTAGGGCAATTATATACAGAAAGTAGGTAATTTCATAATAAATAAAAAAAGTGTTTAAGTAGTGGTTTTCTTAATAACTAAATAATATTCTCTAATCATGATATAACAATAATATAATAATAATATTTATTTATAACAAAGTTTTACATTTGAATATACAGTAAAATGAAATTGAAATGAAATTAAAAATAGCGTAATGTTAATAAAAGATTTTATCTAATACATCTGTATCCTTTGAATATAAATAAAAGAAAAATCACTTAAGGCTATTGATATAGCCTTGAATGTGATGAAATACATTTCATTTATAACATCATTAGATAGGTTGTGTGTCATACACCACGTTTACGCGAAGATGTTAAAAGTTCTAATGTCAATGTTAGTAGTAGTTTTTAAGAGCGTTTATGCGCGTTAAGATTAATTTTGGATTTGTCCACCAGATGTCAATCCGTTACCAAAGTTGTTAGTTGAATTTCTGATTTAATTTTAAATTGTTTACAATCAACCAATCAGATGTATTCTGTGTATATTTTTTTAGACCTGACATGCGCCGTAGCGCACACTAAAGCCGCCCAAAGCTTTTACGCGAAGTCCTTAACTTAGTTTTGCTTAGTTAAATGTGTTAACTTAACACATTTAGTAAGGCTTGACAACACTAACCCAAGTAATATTAAGGCGCGTTTATGCGCAAGAATTTCAATATTAAGACCATTCTTAACAGTTTTAACGTTAGCTTAACTCTTCGCGTAAACGTGGTAATAGCTACCTTAACTACTAGTAATTTCATTTAATACAAAATAATTAATTTATAATTAATACCATCTATATTTAACTTATATACCTACCTTTAGAATATATCCACTTCTTTACCTCGAATTTAATCTTTTTTTATTTTTCTTATCGATTCAGGTAACATATTATATAATTTTGGCGCGAAGTAGCCAAAACATTTTTTTCCAATACTTTTTGTAATTTTTTTAATTTGTAGATTACCTTTCTCCTTATTTCTACTATTGTGTGAATGTGAGATAGCGTTGCTTTCATGTCTCTTATTAAATTGATGAATTAGTGTGCAATAACAAAACATTTGCTTAACATCAAATAATTTGCTTTCATTATATAATGCATCAATTTTAATTATCCTTTTTTGAATATTTTCCAAAGGATTTATATATGACACACCTACCCCACCCCAGCCAACTATGCCATATCTTATTATTGACTCAAAGACTAAAGAACTATTAAGTGGACAAGTTTTAAAATTTCTTTAAGTTGTTTAATTTATTCACTACTGATTGCACTTGATGATTCCATTTTAAGTTTCCATCTATTACGATACCTAAATATTTTATTTTTTCTGTGGATTTAATTTCTATTTCTTCTTCTTGGTTCTTTATTTGAATTTCTTTATATAATGGCATATTTCTGTTTTGTGACGTTAAAGGTACGTAATACGTTTTTTTGTAATTAATAGTGAGATTTTTACTGTCAAATCTATTTTTAATATTTTGTAGGTCTGATTCTACTATTTCTTTTAATAATTCCCAAGATTCAGATGAGTAGAAAATTGCTGTTTGATCACCGAATGAAATAATGTTGAGTTTAGTGGAAGTATATCATTTAAATAAATAGTAAATAATATAGGCTCTAGTACAGTGCCCTGCGGTACCCCATATTCTACAATTTGATGTTTACTAATGACATTATTGATTTTGACATATTGTTTCCTATTTTTCAAATAACTTTTCAACATTTGTAACACGACACGTTCCAGTATCTTTCCAGTATAGTTATTAGTTGCGAATGTGAAACAGTATCGAACGCCTTAGCAAGATCCAAGAATACACATAACGAGGGCTTTGATTGATCTACCGCATTATACATAAGCGTGGTAAGTTTTCCAATAGCGTCATTTGTTGATTTTTTTTCTTGGAACCCAAACTGCATATCTGATATTAAATTATATTTCTGTATATAATTGCTCATTTTTTTTCTTTATCAGTTTCTCTAATATTTTATTAAAATAAGTTATAAGTGATATTGCCCTACATTTTTCAAACAACGCTTTATCTCCAGTTTTATGTATATGAGTTATTATGGCCTCTTAAAATTTTGAAGGACAAATGCCAGTTTCAAAGACTTTATTATATATGTAGAATAATGGTGTTAAAAAGTAATCTAGGTTTTCTTTAATAAATTCTGTTCACTTATATAAATCTTTACTTCATATTCGTTGATAAAATTGAGAAAAAATGACTGTTCAACATTTTGTGGAACATACGGAGGATAGTATTTAATTTTTTCTGTCATTTTGCTGCCGATACTGGAATAGTACTGGTTAAATTCATTCGCTATTTCAAGCTTATCTGTAATTTGCCTAATATTGTTTTGAATATACTTTATGTCCATTATGTCTTTGTCTCTATTATTTGTCAATGCTTTTACCCCATCCCATAGAATTTTGCTGGTAATTTTATTTTTGTATATTAAGTTTTTAATGTAATAATTATTTTTGGCCTTTTTCACTAGACTATTTATTTTATTGCGATAGGTTAGGTATTGCATTTTTAGTGTTTGTTGATAGAGATTGCCACGTTTATTAATGGAATTTATAGTACCTTCCATAATCCAAAGCAAATAAATAAAAAATAATTAATTGTAATAATGTGCTGCTGATGAAATAAATTATTTATTTCGTGAACAGAATATTACCCTCCCCACTCATAGAAATGAGGGGATTAAGCAGCACTCTCCTATAAACTCGTTGGTCGCTAAGACATATTAGAAGAAACAATTACCCATGTTTAAAAACAGACGAGCAGAGAGATTCCAACAAAAAAACATCTAAACGATAATCGAACGAAATTTTTTCGAATTTCACGATATCAGATCAATTATTCACTAAATCTTTTAAAAAATTATATGATGGTAGGGTACCTTGTAATCGTGTAATAGTATATTATGCATCGACCATTTAATGATGGCTATTAAGAGACGTACATGACGCACGGACAAATCGATAGACAGACGGAAATTTTGAAAGTTGTTCAGAATTATTTCACTAACAAAATGAAACCGCTGCCCAAGGAATCACTACTTCCACATCAAGATTTTTTATCCAAGTTTCTCACAACGGAAAAATTTTGTATGTGGAAATAATTGTTTGTGGAACTTTATTAATATAATATTTGAAATCGTCTACCCCAAAAACTCTTAAAACGATATCCCACATCGGTAGTGGGGAGGGGGTGGTGATAGGGGGGTGGTAGTGGGGGTGGATAAAAAAATATTTTGAGCTTTTTGGCTCTTGTACACACACTAAATCACATTTTTTTTTCATCCCCTTTAATGGTGGGGTGGGGTGGGGTGGGGGTGGTGGCTAATGCCAAAAAAATTTTTGAGACCTTAGCTTTTCTTGTAGGTATACTAAATAACAATTTTGCGGACCCTTATTTGCTTGATTTACCATTTATCCCCAATTTACCCTAATTTACCCCCCAACCCTTCGACGGAATAAGATGACATTGAAGTATATACGTGTACCAAATTTCAAGTCGATATCTTAAACGGTTCCAGAGTAATCGTGCGCACAAAAAAGTTACATACAGACAGACCACAGAATTTTTTTTCGCTCAAACTTAAAATCTCGACGTTTCATGACATTCTAAGCCTATTTCAACAATAAAAATTTTCAAAAATTTTTTTGTAGTTACTACCTATACTTCCACTGGATGTGGAAGTCATATGAAAATGCTTCTCTACAAGTAGTGGTGGCACTACCGTTTTAGAAGTAGGCCGATCAAATGCAATATGCTCTTGGTTCTCGTATAGAGAACAGTATAATAATAATTTGACCAATGAACTAATGTTACACGCATAATATTTATTGGATAAAACAACTTGGTTTTACCAACGATTTTAATCTATTAGTAACTATCGATTTTGTGTTCTCCAACTCCCGAGTGCTAATAATAAATCCAGTTGTTTTGTTGTAATATTTAATCATTCTCGTGGTGTAGGTACGATTTATAAACCAGATATCTTTCGTTTATTACATTATCCTTGATATATGAAATCTCATATTAAAAATTGATGTTGTCTTACTGAGAAATAAAATGGGCAGTTTTCTAACATAACGAATTGCAAGATCTATTAATCTTCATTACCATCGTTTTCTGTTGTTTGTTTGTAATGTATGAGTTGAATACTCTCATTTAACTTCTTTTGCTTCTGAGTTATTTATTTTTATCCCCATCCATATTTTCCTTTTATTATCCATTCATAAGAAAAATATATAAGTAATATCCATTTGTTTTCATTTGGTTCTCTTTATTTGTGTACCTACTTATAATAAGTAACAAAAAGGGAGGAAATACGTAACAATCGTAAATATTACTGGAGTATTTCTTAGAATAACATAGTTCATTTCAAAGTAACCCATTTCTGAATAATATTTTATTACGTCTCTGACGTACAAAAACAATAAACAAAGATAATTAAATTTGTTTCTTGCCGTGTTCATTAATAATTCTTGTAAAATAATGATTTCACTGTCATTCTAAGGTGTTGAAGAGTACAAGAAAAACTTTTCTAAGAGAAGTTTAAAACAGTGGGTATAAGTAACTTGTAGTATAAATTTTCCTACAAATGAATTGGTCATTTGTGAAACAGCACATGTCAGTTTTACAAAGTTTACCAGGAAATGGAAAAAATATTATAGCTTAGTATATCACCGAGAATTTTAATTTCAAACGTTATTAGTACAAAATTGAGTGCTACTGGAGCATATTAAATCTATAAATATTTTAATTGAAGAAAATACGTTAATTAGAAAACTCCTGACATGTGTTGTTTCTGAAATGAACGTTGCTACCAATAGGCTCATTTAGTAATATTCCTTAAATAAGTGTTTTTTCACGGTTTCCATAAAGAACTTTTCACTTGGAACACCTAAAAAAATATCTCAATCGGACAAGATTTGGCGAAAATATTGCAGTCAGAAAACGCCAGACTCTCTCGCGCCAAATTCTCCGACGTGACGTCACCGGCCCCGTCGAGCGCAGTGATAGCTAGCGAGGCCATTGCATTGCAATATTATTACGTTTAAAGACGTCCTGAAATTCGGACGCAGAGAGCAGATAATTACAACATACTTTGTTTAATATTTTACGTTTTTCGTTTCCATTAAATTAACACGTTCACGGACAGTTCCCAAAACTGGGGGACTTAAGAAACACACAAACTTTTTTTTTTAATTCATAAGATTTAGCATGTATTTAACAAGATATGATGCATATATATGTAATTATAAGTATTTTTTATCAGAAAAATGATATAGCGGTAATTGCCGTCATGTCCCTATAAGAAAATACTTTGATAACGTCGGACAATGACGTGAAATGCCGTCAAGTGAAAATCAATGAATTTTGGGACAAAAATTATTTATTGGACTCAAAAATACAATAAGACTAACATACAAAATCTAAAATCTATTTTGTGCTGTATTATTCAAAACATGACTCTATGCAGAGTTCCGGTTTATTGGGGCATGTCTTACACAAGTATTTGGTTTATTTGCGTCTACCATTGGTGGCACATTGCTTGCATCTCATATGATGGCTTTTGTTAGGGAACTTTGGGTTAGGAATCTTGTCTGGGAAGTGCATATGTTCGTGTCCCTCTCTATTGTTTTCAATTGGATCGTCTAGTTCAGTCCTCGATCGTTAACCTCCGTGTAATGCTCCTGCCTTTACTAATTTTCTACCATCGTTCAAGTTTCTGGGTATGCCAAGAAATTCTTTGACCAACTCTTCACGAAACTGAAGCAAAGTTAGCTTAGAGTCGAATTTTCTCTTTATGTAAAAAGAATTCCAAATAGTTACATCTAAAAGATGGAACATAACTTTTTTATACCATCTAACGTTTTTCGGGGTGAAGAATAGTAGCTCACCCTCTGATCATTACGATCGACTCCTGACATACTCTCGTTGTATTTTGAGATCTCTTCCGGTTTTATTTTCTCCTGCCAAAATCGATTTCTTACGGGAATAAGCTTTGGATGATATTTCATTGTGATACAGAGGACTTCCCGTCTGTCCTTCCATTTTGACACGTGGTTACTGTAGTTGGATTTTTTTTCCTATCTGAGCGTAAGGTACCAGCAATGTGAGTTTTTATCCTGAGAAGTTTCTTAGATAGCCCCACACTATTGTAAAAATTATCCATAAAGATATGGTGCCACGATCTAAATAAGGCTGCATTAGAGAAGTTACCAATGTTTCAAGCTTAGACAGTCCTTCAGCTTCTTCACTATTTCCAGAATAAATCAGTACATTCAAAACATAGCCATCCATTGTACATAAACAATAAAATTTTATCCCATACCTAGCTCGTACCGTACCACTTTAAGTACTGTCTAAAACTCAAACGGCAACGGAAAAGCAAAAGTGATTCATCAAGTGATACATTTTTCGGAGGGTAATAGGCAACTCTGAAATTGAGAAGCAGCCTATTCAACAGAGGGCTAATTTTGTTGAGTTTATCCCTAGGATCTACAAGTTGACCATACGCACAACTGAAACATCTCAGCAATTGTTCGAAACGTCTACTAGACATAGTGTATTGGAATACAGGACAATAATAAAGAGGATCCATAATGAACATTTTCCTAATCGAGTATCATCAAATTCAAAATCCGGAATGTCCGCTGTATCATCTTGCCATTCATCATCACTAGTATCACCATCGGCATTTGCAGTTTCGTTTGTATTATTACTCTGCGATATGGAATTATCTGAGCTCTCGCTGCCAGACTCACTTCCATCAGTATATGTGGGGTCCCTGATGTCGTCATCAGAACTAAATGGTTCTGATTCAGAATATTCAAATTCTTCGGGGGTACTCACTTCATTCATAAAATTCAGTAGTGTTTGTTCCTCAACTGGATCTATGAGACCTCCTGGAAAGAAATTCTAAATAAAATATAAATGTAAAACATACCGGAAACGTTGGCCTAATTTTATAAATGATTGGCAAAGCAATAAGTAATAGTTTTACCACTTGCTATTTTTACACTGATATTATAAAACACTTGGTATAATATTTAAAATTACACACTAGCAAAATTATTATACTATAAAATAGGTACAAAATTGACAAATATAAACTAGTAAAATAACACATTACTGATACATACCTTTATATCATTTTACAGCTGAAGCAATTGCTATATACGAGGCTCTAAAATTTATTTATTCTTCTAATTCCTACACTTCCATAATTTTATCAGATTCTCTATCGGTTTTATCTTCATTAGAAAACAGCTTTTCCTTCAACATCAAAACCAACCCGTATATTCTAAAAATAAAGAAACTGCTACACAATGTTTTAGGTATGGGAAAAGAGGTTCATTTTGTATGGGTAAAAGCACACATTGGCATAAAAAATAATGAAATTGTCGACTCTTTGGCCAAGGAAAGCATCATCTCAGGATTCCCATTAGAACAAAAAATCTGACTCCTTTAACATTTTAAAATCTAAATTCAGAAATAGATGGTTAGAGCTGTGGCGGGAGTTCTGTCATTCCAGTCCTACTAGATATACGCATATTCATCCTGACCTCCCATCTAAGTTTTGGCACGAAAATTATGAATATCCAAGAAAATATATCACAACAATAATACGTCTCAAATTTGGACATGTCTGTTATCCAGCACATTTACATAAAATAAATGTTCTGCCTTCAGAGAATTGTGATATTTGTAATGTTGAAGGTGACCTGGATCATATTTTCTTCCAGTGTTCTAAATATAAAGCAGCAAGTGACAGACTACGTAACAATCTTATTAATTATAATATTCAGGCTCCTTTTAATATACTTTCTCTCCTCAGCCTCCATAATAAGCAAATTTTTGAAAGAAACGAATATTTTATTATGAATTTTGCGAGTGAATGTTTAAGTAGGTTAGCTTCGTATCCTCTGTTGTTTTTCCTCTGCTGCATCCCTTAATTTATAGTGGTCCTCTAATTTTGTTTGTGTTTAAAAAAAATAAATGTCCTGATAGACCCCAGGACGAGAAGCATGTGTCCGTGTTTTTTCTCCTTTGTTGATCTTCAATATTTATTTTTTCATTGTCGACATAGTTTAATTGGAATAAATGGTTTTTTTTTAGGGTAGCGGTTGGCTATATGGCTAGTGGCCGGATGCAAAAAAAAAAATACCTTTATATCATATACTTTTTAGTAGACGTTTCAAAACCTTTTAAGAAAAACTAATAATATACACTTCTCCAAGAAATTAACGCACCACCAAAAAATAACCAAAAGTTTGAAGTTAATTTTTGTCTAGACCTTTTGTCCGATTTCGATGATTTTTTTTGTATGATAGCCTCCTTATTCAGGAATGTAAATGTTCTATTGTTTTTTCAAAAAAATTTTGTTTTATTCATTACAGGGTGTAATAATTGCGACGTGTTTTTTCCATTAAATACACTTCTCCAATAAATTAACGCACCACCAAAAAATAACCAAAAGTAATAGTTTTACCACTTGCTATTTTTACACTGATATTATAAAACACTTGGTATAATATTTAAAATTACACACTAGCAAAATTATTATACTATAAAATAGGTACAAAATTGACAAATATAAACTAGTAAAATAACACATTACTGATACATACCTTTATATCATTTTACAGCAGAAGCAATTGCTATATACGAGGCTCTAAAATTTATTTATTCTTCTAATTCCTACACTTCCATAATTTTATCAGATTCTCTATCGGTTTTATCTTCATTAGAAAACAGCTTTTCCTTCAACATCAAAACCAACCCGTATATTCTAAAAATAAAGAAACTGCTACACAATGTTTTAGGTATGGGAAAAGAGGTTCATTTTGTATGGGTAAACGCGCACATTGGCATAAAAAATAATGAAATTGTCGACTCTTTGGCCAAGGAAAGCATCATCTCAGGATTCCCATTAGAACAAAAAATCTGACTCCTTTAACATTTTAAAATCTAAATTCAGAAATAGATGGTTAGAGCTGTGGCGGGAGTTCTGTCATTCCTGTCCTACTAGATATACGCATATTCATCCTGACCTCCCATCTAAGTTTTGGCACGAAAATTATGAATATCCAAGAAAATATATCACAACAATAATACGCCTCAAATTTGGACATGCCTGTTATCCAGCACATTTACATAAAATAAATGTTCTGCCTTCAGAGAATTGTGATATTTGTAATGTTGAAGGTGACCTGGATCATATTTTCTTCCAGTGTTCTAAATATAAAGCAGCAAGTGACAGACTACGTAACAATCTTATTAATTATAATATTCAGGCTCCTTTTAATATACTTTCTCTCCTCAGCCTCCATAATAAGAAAATTTTTGAAAGAAACGAATATTTTATTATGAATTTTGCGAGTGAATGTTTAAGTAGGTTAGCTTCGTATCCTCTGTTGTTTTTCCTCTGCTGCATCCCTTAATTTATAGTGGTCCTCTAATTTTGTTTGTGTTTAAAAAAAATAAATGTCCTGATAGACCCCAGGACGAGAAGCATGTGTCCGTGTTTTTTCTCCTTTGTTGATCTCCAATATTTATTTTTTCATTGTCGACATAGTTTAACTGGAATAAATGGTTTTTTTTTAGGGTAGCGGTTGGCTATATGGCTAGTGGCCGGATGCAAAAAAAAAAATACCTTTATATCATATACTTTTTAGTAGACGTTTCAAAACCTTTTAAGAAAAACTAATAATATACACTTCTCCAAGAAATTAATAACCAAAAGTTTGAAGTTAATTTTTGTCTAGACCTTTTGTCCGATTTCGATGATTTTTTTTGTATGATAGCCTCCTTATTCAGGAATGTAAATGTTCTATTGTTTTTTCAAAAAAATTTTGTTTTATTCATTACAGGGTGTAATAATTGCGACGTGTTTTTTCCATTAAATACACTTCTCCAATAAATTAACGCACCACCAAAAAATAACCAAAAGTTTGAAGTTAATTTTTGTCTAGACCTTTTGTCCGATTTCGATGATTTTTTTTTGTATAATAGCCTCCTTATTCAAGAATGTGAATATTCTATTGTTTTTTCAACAAAATTTTGTTTTATTCATTACAATAATTGCGACGTGTTTTTTCCATTAAATTTTGTAACACCCTGTGGAGTTCAACAGTTACACCAGCAAGTTAGAATTTAAATCATACTCTAGCCTTATCTTTTCTTAACATTATCTTTTTTGATTCAGTTTATTATCTTCATTAATGTCAGAAATACATAAGTTTAAAGCATAACATGTTTTTACTTAAAGGTAATATCGAAACAAAAAATTAAACGGAAATGAACAAGATGTAAAGAAGGAATGTCAATAGCGCGTATTTCCGCCTCTACCACGATTAACTTCTTGGCAACGCCGATTCATGCTTAAAATAAGCTACCTTATTTCATTTTGGGCCAATTCTTCCCGAATCTGAACCAATTTCCGCTCAACGTCTTCTAAGGTGTCTAATTGATTAGGTACCTCTTGTAATTTTCTACCAAGTTTATCCCAGAGGTTTTCCATTAGATTTAAGTCCGGGCTATTAGCTGACCATGTCATGGTGTCAATTCCGACTTCTGCCATATAATTTTGCACAACTCGAGCAACATGAGGTCTGGCATTATCCTGCATTAACATAAAGCGTTACCCTATATATGGCACATATAGAACCACGTGGTTGTAAAATGTCTTGTATGTACCGTACAGCTGTAAGGCTTCCATTAATGACGACAAGTTCCGTGCGATCGGTCAAAGAAATTCTTGCCCACATCATCACAGATCCGCCCCCAAATAATGTTGTATTGGAGAAATTGCACTGAGCATACCGTTCATTGGGATGTCTATATACACGGAGACGTCTATCATTATTATAAAGACGGAAATAACACACGTTCCCATTGAGCCACGGTCCAGTTAACATGCTCTGGTGATTTCTGTTTAAAGCTGGACCTCGAGCAACAACTCTTGGTCTCAAATTACATGCTCTAAGTCGATGTCTAATGGTTTCCCCACTAATTTGTAAACCACTTACTTCTCGAAACTGTATCTGCAAACTTCGCTCTGTTACAAAACGTTGTCGCACCGGTGAGTGTGTTAAATATCGGTCATTAATGGGGGTTGTTACTCGATTTCTTCCTTGTCCCGGTCTGTGAATATGACTTCCAGTCTCTCTCTATATCTTTGTATCACTCTTGAAATAGTTATATGCGCAACATTATATCGCTGTCCAATTCTTCGATAACTCCAGTCTAGTTCAACCAATATTAATGCTTGAGCATATTCTTCACCACTAAGATTTCGTGCTTCAAGTTCCATATTGACAAAAATATTGGAAAAAAATACGGCTATTATCACAATAAACACACTCCTTTCAAATGCTTTTTGATATTTAATCCACATATCTCTTATTTTTTCCATAGCAAAATGAAATGAATGAAAACATGTTATGCTTTAAAATTGTGTGTTTCTGGTATTAATGAAGATAATAAACTGAATCAAAAGGAGAATGTTAAGAAAAGGTAAGGCTAGAGTACGATTTAAATTCTAACTTGCTGGTGTAACTGTTGAACTCCACAGGGTGTTACAAAATTTAATGGAAAAAGCACGTCGCAATTGTTACACCCTGTAATGAATAAAACATAATTTCTTTAAAAAATCATAAAACATTCACATTCTTGAATAAAGAGGCTAACATACAAAAAAAAGATCATCGAAATCGGACAAGAGGTCTAGACAAAAATTAACTTCAAACTTTTGGTTATTTTTTGGTGGTGCGTTAATTTCTTGGAGAAGTGTATAATAATATGAAAAACAGGATGTACTTAACTGAGCACAAATCACACATGAACAATGATATTGAGGTTACGTACATCTCAAGGTATGCAGGGACATATTACAAAATTTTATGTTTTCTGCTGGGACAGTAAACCACAAGCATATGAAATCCCTATGCAATATTGTAGGCACACACCGCTTTGAATTTACAAAGCGAAGTAAATTTGGACGGCATATGCCGTCTTGTCCGTATATGAGGAGCGGCATATGCCGCATTGTTCGCAGATTTTTGTTGTATATTAACAGTTATACTTCAAATTAATAATGTGTGATATTGGTTACATTAAAGCTGATTCATCGAATATGCCAGAGTAGTCGGGTGATATTAAGAAAATATTTCGGAAAGTTTTGGGACTCTCCAAAAATTAGCCTACCCCCTACAGAATTTCCTCAGGACTCCGAAAAGAATAGTGTTGACCAATCAAAACGGCGGCTTTAATTGTTATTTAACTTTTTTTTAACAAAATGAATTTTGTAACTTAGTTTTTTGCTTATATCTTCGCTTCTACAGGTCGCAGAAAAACATTCGATCAGTCAATTTCTTCGACATGAGATCCCCTATAAGGTGGGTATATGCTAATAACGAATTTTTGATTGTTAATAACATTTTATGGCAAAAAACTGAAAAAATTGAAGTTTTCGATTCACGAAATTTGAAGTACTGTAGAAACAAATATGAAATCTGTATGTTAACGATATTACGAGAAATAGTACATATTTTTACCCTTAATAAAATACACTTTGTCCCGTTGCAAAATATTAATTATTTTTTTTGCAATTAATTTATAAAAAGAAAATTCAAGCTATTATATTAAAAGATCAAATTAATATTTTACGGTTCTGTTTCGGTAAATACATTGTATTTGACGTACATTTATATAATGAAAAAGAATACTGTAAAAAAAAATTAATTTGGGTGTTTTTTACGCAAAAAATCAATTTTGCAACTTAAACAAATTTAAATATCTCAGTGGATTTTGCATAAGATTTATTACAACTAACGGCATTTTAATTGCCATAAAAAAACACGAAATAAAAAAAAATAAAAATTGTGCTCCGATGCTTTGGAGCCGAGATATGAAGAATTCACGTTTTTTGCGATTACGGCGAAATTTGAAAATATTTTTACTTGAAAATTTAACTAAATATACCTCAGTGTGTGATCACTTACAAAAAAGAGCCTAAAGGCATTTTATTAACGGTAAAAATATGTACTATTTCTCATAATATCGTTAACCAGATTTTATATTTGTTTCTACAGTACTTCAAAGTTAAAGGATCGAAAAATTCAATTTTTTCAGTTTTTTGCCATAAAATGTTATTAACAATCAAAAATTCGTTCTTTGCATATACCTACCTTATAGGGGAGCTCATGACGAAGAAACTGACGGGTCGAACGTTTCTCTACGACCTTTAGAAGCGAAGATATAAGCAAAAAACTAAGTTGCAAGATTCATTTTGTTTAAAAAAAGTTAAATAACGTAAAACCGCCGTTTTGAGTAGTCAGCACTATTTTTTTTTGGACTCTTGAGGAAATTTTGTAGGGGGTAGACTAATTTTTGGCTAGTCTTAAAACTTTCCGATAAATCGTTATTTTTTAAGCTAAAATCACCGGATTAAGAGGTAGATGTTATGATGATTATGGATTATTTTAACTCAAATCGAGAGTTCATTAGCGCCGAAATGAGGGGATGAAAATGCAGCAGTAAGTATTGAAGAAAATACAGACTGCCACTTCCCACAGGAATGCGAATGGCTGGCGACCGGCGGCTGTCGGGTCCGATGACGTCACGTCTGGCGCGTTCGCTTGCTGCTTAGCGCGGACTTTCGTATATTTTTTAACAAGTAAAATAGCGTCAGAAAATTATAAAATTTTGCATACATTATAAATTCAGAGCCCTCTTTCAGAATTTATAATTTCAAAAAAAACGAGAAATGAGCCTATTCAAATCGCATGACGTATTGTTAGATACATTTATTGAAAATACAAAAACTTCATACATAAAGCATTCTGCATGCTTAATATTTCTAATTTTTTTTTAATCGATGGGAACTAATCCTTGATCATAAGCAGGGTTCTATATGGGTTGAGGCAAGGTCACATAATAGGAAGTAGCAAGTTTAAACTTGTGACTTATCAATCCATCTATAAATTCATAGGCTTTAAGTACTCCAGGTTGGTAAGACGAATAAACAAAATGGGTAAACATTGTGATCTGAAAATTTTGCTTTTGGTTTTTCGGCACTCCTCTACCAACTGACAAACATTACCGTTTGTATAGTCCTGGCCACCAAGATTTAAAGTCAATAATATCTTTAGTTTTTACCATTTTTACAGAAAATTGTGATTTTTGGCATGAACTGACAATCATTTCAACATATCCCATAATGGAGTAGATTCGGTCATGTCTTCTGACAACTCTCTCAACAGCTGCAAAATTGCGATCATTTGCCAAGAACGAATGGCCTCTTTGCGGAAAATATTTATTTATTGTTTGGAATCTGTTTGTCTGAACCAAAGCCATAAGAAATCTTGTTAGAGTGTGATTTCGATTCTGGCCACCGCAGCTGTCAGAAAAAATATGCAGGTGCCCAACAGTAAAAGATATTTCATTATTTATAAAATCCATGAGAAAGGAGGTAACATCATTAAGGCCATTGTTAGCAATGCCCTCATGATATACATTGAACCTGACTTGATGTTAACGTGTTTAACTGCCTCAGATAAAAAGTTTCCTGTACGGGAACAACAGGTAGCTGGAGATTCTGCATATAGTCAAATGTGATTACAGCTGTGTCGGTATTGCTTGAACTTTCACAGAATTTAGTTAAAGTTTTCGATTCGTTGTAAAACTTGTGCTGTTTCTGAACGAACTGATATATTTAGGCACGCACAAAATGTAATATCGTCGGGCAAGTGTTGTTTCTCTAGGGATTGACGCGTTTATCTTTAAAAGTAACATTTTTGTGATAAAATGAAAATGGCTGAAAAGACATGTGCTGTTTCTCAAATGACCGATTCAAATGTCATTTTGTTTTATAATGGTCAACTTTTTAAGTACTCGTAAAATTCTATTAAAAACTTCTAAATTACATTATTTTATATCTTCAATACAAAATTACCTAATTTGTTAATTTTTACCAAAGATATTTAACGAGGCTCTTGTTGGACGTTTAATTGTTTACGCGTTAGAATTCCAGAAATTCCATACTAGAACTCGGGAAACGTTCTTTAGCAACGGCGACAGTAGACATATTCCTCCAATAGTAGACAACACCATTTGTCTCGTAAATAAGTGCAGAGTTAATAAGAATTTGATAAAGTAGTTATGTTTGCTTTACGAGTTATTTAATCAATAAAGGAACTTTAGTATTTGATGATAAATACAACTAGCGCCAATCTATAACTTTGTGCTGCAACCATACCTATAGTGTATACTCCAATATCCAGCAGTTGTTGTAAGTACATAAACATTTATTTTCCTCCATTTGGTCATCGACGATCCTTAGCATTTTCCGTGATGCCGCTGGCTGTTTATCGGCTTGTCAACAGTTCGACCGGTAGTGAAGTGCGTTTCGTTTACTTTTGTGCCACCCTAAATTTTAGGCCAGTTTTAACTTTTGTCCTTTTATTTTCCGTGTAAGCAAACAGACAATATTGTTTTCACGAGTGCTTCGTCTTCGTTGTTTAAGATAATTTGCCTTTAAACATATAGACTAAGTATAGACACAAAAATTTTGTACTATTTAGTTAAGTCTGTTATAGAGTTTGTTTTTGATTCTCTTTATCTTAGGTGAATGAACAATTATTTGTTTATAAGTACCTTTATATTATTACATACGGAATTAGCCAATGTTCTCTTCCTTACATTTTTACGAATTACCTTTTGTTATTATGTTATATTTATGTCTGTCTATCTGTGTGTACCTTAATACTAATACTAATATTTGTTTGCAGAATATTATATTGTTACCACATTTTTATTTGTCCACACCCTTCATATCTCAATGCTCTTCCGGCTTATGTATCTTTGTAATAAATTTTGTTATTGTTAAATAGTTAATTTTTTATTTCAAAAGTCCATTATTTTATTTACGAATTTTGCTATTAAAAATATAGTTTTTATAGAATAGCCGTACCATACTTTTTGTCTCTTTTTGGGGACTTTAAAAAAGATAATTCCCTTGTAGAAAATAACAGCGTTATAGTATTGAAGTGTAATAACATTTTCTATTACTAAATCACAAGAGGGAAAGCGAGTTGACTAAAAATTACAGATGAACGTACAGTAAAAGGCCAGAGGCGTGGAAACTGTCATGTAATGTATAAAACGATGCATGTTTTGTTGCAATTTTATAGACAAATTTTGCTAAGGTTTTTTATTAAGTTCACACTAATAGGATTAATAGGAGGATATAAATATGTCTAAACTGCAATATACAGTGTGTTCCCAAGTTTCAATAAATTTTGTGAAGATTAGATCATAGTTAAATTTTTCAATAAAGAAAAGTATTTCAAAAATATACTGGGGACTATTTATTTTTATTTTAGGTAGTAGGTCCTGGATTCTGGATTATTAGGTGGTGGGGCTTGCACTCACATGTACTCAGACCTTAAATATGGGTCATTATGCTACTCCTGTAGGCCACGTCCGACTGCATCTTCTAGTCGTTATATAATATAAATTCAAATACAAGCATTGTATCTTATCATTATCTTACATTATTACTTAAATGAAAAAAAAAAAAAACGCGACTTTTATCACCAATTTTCTCTTGCTATAGATTATACCAATTGGGGGATAATCAAAGAAACTTTCTGAGCAATTATCTATTAATCTGCTCCAGAATAGTGTACAATTATTTGGCTATTGGCGAAATCCCTGAAGGAGGATTTTCTTAGAAAGATAGTAGTCTGAAGGCATATATATGAAATCTTCATGTAAAGGTGCGTTTAGATTAAGCCAGTAACTGCCCTGTCAGTTGGCCAGTAGCTGGCTTGTAAACTGTCCTGCTAGCTATTGGAAAGGCAGTTCAACTGCCTACACTGTTTATACGAAACGCCAGTGTTTGTAGTCTAGTGTGACGAAAAATGGACGAACGGAAAATTCGTATATGGTGTTGTACACTAAGATCGTTATCACTGATATTATATAAAGAGCTTGTCGATATGATAGAAGAAGAAATTACAATAAAAAGGAGAATTTGGATAAGAAATTGGATGAATGCTAGGTCAAGGGGAGGTTCATCAACAATTTTAAGGGAGCTATATACCCAAGATACCCAAGAATACAAAGCAGTGATGAGAATACCTCCACAATAATTTGATGGCACTGATAACAGTAAGATATCGTGTTTCGCACGTCAACTTCCGATAGGTCGTTTTAGTTTGCCAAAAGCATCCTATGTGAAGTGAGCTTGCAATCAAACAACGGATGATACATAATAACACAGTCCTACAAAAAAAAAGTGGTCTCTCCGGCGGACCAGACCAGTATATCCTTATGTGTTTGAACCCGCTGAAACCGAATCCGAAGTCAGAATTGTCAGACTGGCTCGTTTTTCACCCCAAACCCCAAGAAACATCCCCCCCCCCAAAAAAGTGGTCTGTCCGGTGGACCAGTCCAGTGTATTCTTATGTATCTGGACCTGCTGAAACCGAATCCGAAGTCAAAATTGTCAGATTGACTCGTTTTTCACCTCTGACCCCAAAAAATACCCCCAAAACAAAAAAAGCGGTCTGTCCGGCGGACTATACCAATGTATCCTTATGTATTTTGACCTGCTGAATCCGAATTCGAAGTTAGAATTGACAGATTGGTTCGTTCTTCACCACTAACCTCAAAAAAACACCTCCTCCAAAAAAAAAAATGGTGTGTCCGGAGGAACATACCAGTGTATCTTTATGTATTAGGATTCGAATCCGAAGTCAAAATTGTCAGATTAGCCCGTTTTTCACCTCTAACCCCAAAAAACACTCTCAAAATAAAAAAATTGATCTGTCCGGCGGACCAGACCAGTGTATCTCTAAGTTGTTTGACCTGCAGAATCCGAATTCGAAGTTAGAATTGTCAGATTGGCTCGTTGTTCACACCTAACTCCAAAAAACACCCCCAAAACAAAAAAAGTGGTCTGTCCTGCGGACCATACCAGTGTAACCTCCTATATTTGGACCCGCTGAAACCGAATCCGAAGTCAGAATTGTCAGATTGGCTCGTTTTTTTTTTTTTGGTTCGTCGGACAGACCATTTTTTGGGAGAGTGTTTATTTGGGGTTAGGGGTGAAAAACGAGCTAGTCTGATAATTCTGACTTCGGATTTGGTTTCAGCGGGTCCAAATACATAAGGATACACTGGTCTAGTACAGACCACTTTTTTTGTGGGGCTGTGTAATTTAAATTAATAAACGCAAGCGTCAATGAAATATGAAACAAAATATAACATAACATATAACCTTCAAACACTCAAACACATTTTCTTTCTTGTTTACCCTCTAAAGTCTTAAATATGGGATTTCGTGGGTCACGACGATTACAATATTTAAACTATCTTTTCCCAGAATTACGAAAAATTTCAAGAAAAAGTAAGTTTCCACATATCTTGTTTGGAATCCTATGTTCCTCTTGGGTATATATATGACATACACCATAAAGTGATACCTTGGAAATAACTTTGAAAAGGTCATTTTTTATTATAATATCACCACTATATCTTTCCATCACTAATTTCTCCATGAAACTACGTAATATGTTCCACTAATAATATACAAATAAATATTTCAGATTATTGCTTATTTGGTTTAATTACAATTTGTAAATATTAAATTATAATACACGGTTTCTAGCATCTAGTTTGTATAAGTTTAGTAGATCGCCTTTATAATGGACACGCCAATGACTATTTGTACAAATCCAGACTAAGCCATCCTAGATGTTTACCCAGATCACTCAGCGACTTAAATCAATATAAACTGCAAACTGGATTAGATTGTTACAAGTGACAACGAAGATATAAGATCAGAGTCGTTAAAAACGGACAGTGTATCTACAGCTTCCTACTCTTAATAGAAACGGAAATCCAGCGAAATTAATTGGATAATCAGGATTTATTTACTTTGTCATGGACTTTGACTTTGTATTCTGCCTGAAATAGACTGTTATTAAAAGATCATAAAGTTTTATTCGATGGATTTACATCGCGAGTTTTCGATACTAGTTTCGAAGTTTATATTTATATAATATGGATTTCTCTGAGGGTGTTTGAATATTAGAGATAAATTGAAAGGTAAATTATACCTAAAGAACTGTCACATTCAAATATAATACTAAAAGGTATCATATCTACAACTAATACAGTTTTTAGACCAGAAAACTGGGAGGTACCCGTGAATAGTTCCTACAATGAATTTTTGAAATGAAAAATAGTTTAAATAAAAGTTGTAGCTTTCATCATATTTGCAATATTGGTAATACCTAATTTTAGGGTAGCACCAACAGGAACGGAGATAATTGAGAAAAACCTATTTTGACCGTAATTTTTTCAACATGGTTGTCGTATCAACAACGATATTTTTGTGGAAAACATTAATTCATAATTGCGGCATTTCCCCGTACGTTATATAAATAAAAAATTCCTTGCAGAAGCAATTTAAGAGTCAAATGCTTGTGCTAAACGTTATTGCCTTTAAATGGCTTCTTACCCTTCTGCGACGTTTTTTCTTTTTTCCATTTTAGCATACAATATAGGAAAATCAAACATAACTTTGGCAAAAATAACGATAACATACCGGTTAATTAAATTATCCATAGCACATCCCTTTCTACAACCTCTAATTATTTCCTACGTGATACAACTCTCCATATTCTTGTGCTTCGATTGTTTGCATGGTGACCTATTGTAGCTAGGCTATATATTCAACAGGAGCTAACATAACTTGGAACACTCACCTGTTTAGGACTCACAAGATCGATACGCACGACTGCCATAACAGCTCTGGAGATCCTTCTGGACCTTATGCCCCTTCACATGGTGATTGAGACTCGAAAAGCGGTCTACAGGTTGAGGTGTGATAATCAGCAGAAAGATAGGGGAGAAGGTCCAAACTTCTGGATACCAAGAGTTATGATAAGGTGCCATTTTTCTCCTTCTCAGAAACCTTTAAGGTTCATCCCCAAGAGGGGACGACTGGAGCCCACTTGTAGAGATACTCAGGCCTCGTGATATCGTCTGATTCACAGACGGATCGAAATTCTGTAGCTAAAGGATTAAGCCCCCAATTGTTGGTGAAACACTCGTTAGTATAAAAAAAATATATGTAAGAAAAAGTTAAAAGTAAAAACATTCAACCTGTCTGTGATGTGAACACACGACCCTTGGATTGCTTTGCTTTTACTTTTACACGTTTATTGAGAATTCAGATACAATGGTGTGCCTCGCTGGAACCTGCTCCGGGCTCAGCCAGAAAACCAAGACGTTTAGCGGCCCTAGTGATTATGGCTTAGCAATAATTAGTTAGTTAGTTAGTAGAGTTTAGTACCCCTGTTTATAATATAAATTTAATACCAACAATATTTTTGTAAAATAGTCTGCGAACAAATTTGGAAATAATTAAAACTTAAAAACTATTACTTTTGCACTAACACAAATACAAAGAAATTTTAGTTGTTGACGCGGGAAAAAGCGGAACGAAAAAAGCCGTTTGAGACAACTGTCGCCCTGGTGGTCTCCCTGCCTCCAGGAAAATATAGTGGATACATGTTAAGATTTAAATAGTTTGAATTTTAAGAATTTTTCGGCCTAGAGAGAATTTAGAAGAATAGAAATTGGACAAAACATATAAAAACAGGAACAAAGTAGACACACAGAAAGAAGAAAAGAGGGAGGTTAGACTTATAAAGTTGAGGATTTCAAAGCAAAACTTTAGCAACTGAACCGAGAATGTACAAACAAAGAAAAAATAACGATAGGAAATAATATTTCGCAAGATTTAAGTACAAGCGACAAAAATTAAGGAAACACATATTTTTCTAAATGAATAATAACTTTCTTATTTAATGATTGATTTTCTTTCTCTAGCTAACACTTGGACTCTTCGTTTTCATATTTACGAAGAGTATAATAACATGAA
Source organism: Rutpela maculata (assembly GCA_936432065.2). Lineage (NCBI taxonomy): Eukaryota > Metazoa > Arthropoda > Insecta > Coleoptera > Cerambycidae > Rutpela > Rutpela maculata. Next base: position 137,201,288 of record OW386285.2, on the reverse strand, counting down.
TTTCAACACAAAACAGCAAACGTGCTACACAGGGTGATTCACGGTGGATGGAGTACTAGAAGTATATGGAGAACGGGTAAACATATCCTTTTGAAAATTTGGGTACCAAAGTAACAGAGCATACTCTGTCAGCCTAAAATATTACCGACAGCGCCCGCGTGGCGTTGCCAATTGTAGGCAAAACTGGCAACACCTTTGTTATTTTAACTGGAACACCCTGTATATTTTTCTATTTTTAGAATTTACACCCAATTCTGAGTAACTTTTGTTAATATATTCCTATACATATCTCAAGAGGTATTAATTAATTTCAAGATTTATTGAGTAAAATCTTACTTGTAATAAATCGTGTTATCTGCCTACCAAAAAACAATCAGCTGAACTATCGGTTACCATCCGCCTGAGGACTTTTCATGCTGTAGCCAAACCTTAGTAGTAGTATACAGGGTAGATTAGAAATAACTTTCTTTAAATGACTTAAAATAAATAAAAGTGGTCGAAAGTCATTTTTTTAAATGGAACGGCCCGTATATTATTACTGATTCAGAAAGCTTACACATTTTGCTATTCAGCTAGGTATAGTGCACCTATACCTAATTCGCAGCGTTTTCGATTGAAAGCATTTATTTATAAATATGCCTTAGAAGTACGTATGCCTTGTTCTTTTATACCATGTACCCTACAAACACAAAAGGTTGGCCCTTCATTGGGCCATCACAGGGCCAGAAGTTTCATTTCTGGCCCAGTGATGGCCCGCTGATGGGCCGATCTTTTGTGTTTGTTGGGTAAGCTATGAAATATTTTGTTTCGAAGGAAATGAATGTCAGTAAGTGTGAATTTAATGGCAGATAATAATTACACAAATTCAGTTCCAATGGATCTATTTTTTATACACGGACACTACGGACAATGTTATAATAATATAAGCAGAAGTTGTAGAAACTTTAATGAGAAATACCCAAATTGACCACAAATGAATAACAGAAAATTCATACGAGTCTGGAATAATTTTATACATTTTGGTTCCTCTCTGAAAGCTCCAAAAACTTACCCAGGCCTGTGATTTCTGATAAAGTAAATAAAATTAATGTTTTAGCATATTTTCATGCAAATCCTCAACATTCCATACGCAGTGCTGTACAAGATTTGGGCTTATCATATGCATCGGTTCAAAGAATATTGGCATATATAAGATGCATGATTATAAGTTTACAAGAGTTCAAGCTCTAAAGCCTAAAGATGGTCCAGAGAGAGTAGAATTTTGTGAAATGTTGTTGGTACATACTCAAGATGCTCCCAATTTCTTGAAAAAATCATATGGACCGACGAATCCAAATTCTCGCGAGAAGGTATTTATAATCGACGAAATAAACATTCTTGGACCCTCATGTCACTAGAGAGTCTGGATTTCAGAAAAAATTTATCTTCAACGTTTTTGCATGTTAAAGGATAATAAAATAAGCTACGTAATATATGACGAAAGATTGGCGTCTAGAAAATATTTAGGGATTATAAGGACGATTGGTGAAGATTTCACTGACAATATGTCTCTTGAGGAATACAGAAGTGGCTGTTATCAGCTTGATGGGGCTCTGCCTCATTGTACAGCAGCAGTTAGTTTAGAATTAAACCGGATTTCCGATGACCGATTAATCAGACGTCTAGGACCGTGGAACTGGCTTCCGAGATCGCCGGATATTACACCTTTAGATTTTTACCTATGGGGCACTCTTAGAAAATACTAGGAATACTAGGAATGAATTAGAACATCGGGTGAATCAAACATTTCAAAACTTAGATCCTACTGAAATTAGACTTGCTTCAACGTGTCTGTACTCATATAGTTAAATGTCTGGATGTCAATGGCCAACACTTTGAACACTTATTGAAGTAGTAGGTATTCAGAATTAGTCTTTTTTGTAATTACGTTTTGTTCGTTCAATTATGTAATAATTGCTTCTTGTTGGTTTCATAGCATTCTTGTTTTCTGTTTTATTATGATTATAACAATGTCCGTGCATAATATGTAATTATATTATGTGCCATTAGAAGAACTTACCTACTGTACAAATCAGGAATAATACACCATGTTTAGTAGTATGTATGTACTTCTAAGGCATATTTATAATTATTATAAATCGGAAACGCAACGAGTTAGGTATTGGTACACTATACATAGCTGAATAGCAAAATGTATCAGCTTTTTGAATCATTAATAATATACAGAGCGTTCCATTAAAAAAAAATGACTTTCGACAACTTTTATAAGTCATCTAAAGAAAGTTATTTCTAATCTACCCTGTATACTGCTGCTAAGGTTTGGCTACAACATGAAAAGTCCTTAGGCCTTGCCCAATGGTAACCGACAGTTCAGCTTATGATTGTTTTTTGGTAGGCAGATAACACGATTTATTAGAAGCCAGATTTTGCTCAATAAATCTGGAAATTAATTAATACCTCTGAAATGACTTGAGATAGATATAAGAATATATTAACAGTAGTTATTCAGAATTTGGTGTAGATTCTAAAAACGGTTAATATACAGGGTGTTCTATTTAAAATAACGAAGATGTTGCCAGTTTTACCTACAATTGGCTGTCGATAATATTTTAGGCTAACAGAGCATACTCTGTTACCCTGGTACCCAAATTTTCAAAAGGATATATTTACCCGTTCCCCATATACTTCTAATACTCCGTCCACCATGAATCACCCTGTATATTGAAGGAAAATGTGTAAGTTACGGACACAGATTATTTTGAATTCTTGAGCTTTTGAGAAAAATAACACTAATCACTATATTAATTAACTAAAATTACCGTGATATGACATTTATATAATATAAAACTGATTTATGCGAGACCACCAACATCGCAGTGCTCACTACAAGTAAGTATACGTCCGAGTAAGCAAAGAGTTTTTTATTCTGTAACTATAAGTGAAAATTTAAACATGCTCCCACACATGTGCAAATTGAATTTACCAACAAATTGTGCTTCTTCCTCCGTTTAAAGAACTCGTCTATATTTTTGCTCTGCTTCAAAATTACCTCTCTAAAAAGTGATACAGTTAGTTTTCACCAGCCTACATGTGAACTTTGTATGTGTTCAGTACAGATGAAAAGTTTAACGTATAATTTGCGTACATGGGTTGTTTCAATATTTGTTTCCTTCAAAGTTAGACAATGAATCTTACTAATAGTGAATAATAAACACTGTATTTCGGATTTTACACTTTTGATTCTAAACACAACATACTGCGCAATAGCAAATATTAACCCTTGTGGAATATTTCTTGAGATACTACGGCTATTTGACATTTCTTCCTCCAATAACAGATCTACCTCAGTGCTTATTATCATTTTCTGTCATCAAGAGGCTGAGAAGAGCAGTGTAACCAGATTGTGTGCTTGATAGAATATCATTAAGAGCCAAGTGGTTACATAGTTCATCTTCTATGATCCTTTCTAAAATTTTCGAAAAGTATTGTCATTGCTAAAGGCTTTTCAAGGATAAGCTTTCTGAATCAGAACACGATGGGAGGCAGAACTATGAACACGAACCTACTATACTTAAATCAGAAGTCGAAGCAGCTATATAAACTGAAATTAGTGCAACACAGTCCTTCACAAATGCCTAAAAATATGGGAGACAGCCTAAAACTATGGGATGACCTGAGACCTTCAGTCGTCACACTGCAACATAAATATCTGCGGCAGCTACAGACTGCTGGTAATGGTATGCAGTCCCCCCGTGCGTATGGGTAGAGTCTATTGGGTACAGAATTTAGGGGCCCGGGCTTGTGAGTTCTTCCTCCCGCTCATCAATTTTTCTTTCGGATTTCTACCCCCACTCCCGCCCCCCGGTCATCAATAAAAACAATTTTTTCATTCCTTTCCTCAAAAATGAAAATTGATTTTCATTTGCGAGAAAAGAAAAGAAGGGCTTCATATATTTCACGGGGCCCGTGAAACTCAGCAGTTACGGGTCCCGCAATTTGACGCGGAGGGCCTGATGGTATGACACGCCAGTAAAATAAAGTTGTATATTCTTTAATCCAAACTTCAGCATCATCTCTTTTGATGAACATGTTTAGAGTAAGCAGGCTATGTTAAAGGATAAGAAATAGAGAAGAATTTTACGAAAGTTTATCGAGGAGGTAAAGGGAATATTACATGCCTATGTAACTTTACTTCATAAACTACCATAAGGCTTTCGCCAATGTGGGATAGGACAAACTGTATACTATGTTATTGGAGGTGGGAATTGCTAGACATCTGCTTACTATATTAAGAAAACCTTTGGTGAATGTCTACAACACGAAGTCTAATATATGTACAGACATCAAACAGGGCTATCTATGTTCTGTTACTAATCATCTTTATTAGCTACAGTGAATATGTGTACCATGGGTGCAGGCAGGCAGAAAGGTAAGTAGGTAGATTTGCCCATAAGTGAAACAAAGATTTCCAACTAGAAATTTACACATGATACTGACTTAGTTGCGCAAGTGAAGATGAGCTCATACACCTGCCCAACAGCTTCCAAACAGAAGGCTATGAGTACGGTTTACTTGTAAATTACAACTAAACTAGAATTAAGGTTATAGACTGAGCAAATGAAAACCATTCAAATACGTTAAGAATTGGCGAGTATGATGCTATAAATAAGATGATACGATGAAATTTTATTTTTTTACCATTAGCGTATTTGCCAAATTTGTGACTAAACGAAATCTTGCTTCCAACTTTCGCTCACCTTACACTAGACGTAACTTGACAAAATTATTATGGAACCACCGCCGAGATATACCTTGTAGTTTGAGAAAGAGTTATAGAAATCGCTGGAGTCAATCCAGAGAAATAATTGAGAAACAAAAGAACACATACGGGTGAACTTAGAACCTCATCATATAACTTGAGAACTGATTATACCATATATCAACAATAATAGCTTTCTTGAGCCTATTAGAGCAAACAATATTTTTCTTGTCGATATTTATTTAGAAAACGAAAAAAAAATATGCAATAAGGAAAGACTGGATCATTTTATCTATAATAAATTAATAGTTTAAAAAACTAAAAAAACATGCTTTTATAAATACTGCACTAAAAAGCAAAAAATAATCATCGAACCTGTTCTCTCTGTCTACCCCGTAAGGGCCTTAGTGTAAACCGTGTTTGTAATTAAGTATAATATTTAAGTGTAAAAGCGTGGGGTGCTTTTCGAACGCTATTTCGAACAGGTTCGATAATTAAAACGCTGAAGACATCATTACATTAAATGAAAAGCGCCCCACGCTTCTATACTCAAATATTATACTTAATTACAAACACGGTTTACACTAAGGCCCTTACCCCGGGGGTTGAATCTACCCTCATCCCCAATAACTAAATGCCACGAAAACAATGAAAATCAGCTGGAAAGCAGTATACCCCCATTTTCGAAGGCGGGAAATACGAAGGTGACAATATCTTTCAACCTAGAATCCAACTGCTACCCCCAAATCGAAAAAACCACCTCTGTTTCCGATTTTTCTGTGCTACGCTTGCGAGGGCTTGTCGGATCGGTTTTTTTTTGGGTTAATTTGAATAAAATAAATAAATATTGACCACAGAGGTGAAAAAAAAAAATTGAATTGTGATTTAATGTGCGTACAAGAACCAAAATCGCAAAAGGGGATGGGTTTTTAAGATTTAGGGGTAGCGGGCGAAGGGTAGGTCGGGAAATATTGTCACCATCGTATTCCCCGCCTTCGAAAACGGGAGTATATTGCTTTCCAGCTGATTTTCGTTGTTTTAATGGCATTTAGTTATTGGGGGAGAGGGTAGTTTCAATCCCCGGGGGTTGATTAGGTAAACTGTGATAAATATTTAACTATTTTATTCTAACTGAACAAAAAAAAAAACGATACGACAGGCCTTCGCAAGCCTAGCACCGGAAAATCGGAAAGAGGGTGGTATTCGGGTTTAGGGGTAGTGGGTGAAGGGTAGGTCGGGAAATATTGTCACCATCGTATTCCTCGCCCTCGAAAACGGGGGTATACCGTTTTACAGCTGATTTTCGCTGTTTTCGTAGCATTTAGTTATTGGGGGTGAGGGTAGTTTCAACCACCGGGAGTGTGCTATATCACCTGTGGTCAATATTTACTTATTTTATTCAATCTGACCAAAAAATACCAGATCTGGCAAACCCTCGCAAGCGTAGCACCGGAAAATCGGAAACAAGGGTGGTTTTTTCGATTTAGGGGTAGCGTTTGGTCGGAAAATATTATCACCATCGTATTCCTCCGCACTAGAAAACGGGTCCGGTGGGGTAAAAGTTTTACCCCAAGGGACTATTGATGACTTAAGAAAACATTAAAAATCGTAACCGGAAGTGAGGTCAAAAATCCATGACGCGGGCAAAATTAGCTCGTATAAAAGGTGGCTTCCTTTAGGACTGTGGTAGTACTAATCACTCACAAACAGTTTTTCATGTATCTTATTCATAGGATATTCGACGGCCGGCTCTCCGTCTATTACACTTTATTATCTGTATTGGGAAAACCAGAGCCAACTAGAACTTTTGCTTTTTATATTGTTATTTAGCATGACGAAGTTACTAAGAATTTGCTATTTTTACTTCCAATACATGTAGGCTGTAGAATAGTGTATCCGCCATGTTGACGCCGCCATTTTGAATTTTTTAATTTTGATCACATATTTTTTTCTACTTATCACGCCCTGTCTTTTGATACCCATATCAAAGAAAATGATAATCCGCCATCTTGGGGCGGCGACCATTTTGAACATATTATAATATTGAGTATACTATATTGTATTGTCATCAGAGTTACACACAATTGCCTAGTTTCATGATGATACAACAATTAGAAGTGGGTCAAATTCAGTTCCTTACACTTTTTTACTTACATAGATAGATACAGGTGAACCTAATAAAAGCAGGTTAAATTTCATTGAATAAGAAAAGACAATTCCAGGTACATTTCAATTTTGTCCAAAATATCCATTTGATATTTCAAATTATTTAGGAGTGATCGACAAAAAAAGTGACTTTCCATTTTTGGTAGCGTGTATCTTCTTTGTTATGCCATATCGGATTATGGCCTATATAATAAACTAGAGTTTATTTTTTGTCTACCATCAGTCCCTGATGTACAGAATACAATAGAAATTTTATTTAAAAAAGTTATACATTACCATAATGGTAATGACGATAAGCATTTCTCAGAGAGCAATAAATATTGTATGGTTAATTAATTTCTTCCCTATAGTAGTAGTAAATAGAAATTAGTAAATTAAAGTTAAGAAAATTTTGGATTTTTGTGTTTTTTTTTTCGACAATGAGTTGAAAACCTAAAAAATCTCTCAAATCGGACTGGATCTTCCCAAGTAAAGTGCATAATTAAACATTGACAATGTATTTTAATGAAATAATAATGCCCCAAAACTGTTGTTAATATAATGAGAGTTGACGTAAGAGTAACAATTTATTTATGCGAAGAATACGAACTTTATAATAATTGAAGAGCTAAGTGGATAAAGGTGTTATGTGACATTTTTGAAAATTTTGAGATTTCTACACAGACAACTATTTTAACTTATAATCTATCATTTCAATAAGTTTTTGAGATAATAAACCTTTCCTAAATGCGTTTTAATGTTTGGTTATATACATATGGTTTTTATATAATTTAACGGATAAAGGTGTCATGATCACATACCACCTTTATCCATTACTGTGCGATATTAAATTGTTTTAATCCAAAACACTTTGCTTTTAAAGTTATGTTATATTGATAGTAATGTGACAAGTTGTGTTAAGTGTTTCTTCCTATTATAGTGAAAATGGCCAGTCGTAGTAAACTGATATTACAAATTAATGGCAATGAATAAACGATTTTATGAATCATGTAAGATGTTTATAAATTGGCTGATATTTGGAAATAGTGCTTATAGTGTTTTAATCAATATATTCACTTCGTTCAATTTCGAAATGGTATGAGATGGTACAAGAGTCGAGATGGTACTTGAGTATCTAATTGCTGTAAACACATTTATACTTTTTGGCAATTCAGCAGAAATCAGTCACATAGTGGCAATTTTTTCCCAGGCAAGTTTTAATAATGTTTTAAAAACAAAACATTATCAATATAAAATGTAATAATGAAATACGAATTTACCAAAGTATTCTAGCAAATTAGTCTGTAAATCAGAAATACTGGAAAGTGACGCTTTGCGGTGTTGATTTTTGTACAAATATTTTTATGCTGACAAGTAGACGAGGGCTGGACCGTAGAAATTTTTAGGACAAGAACAAAACTGATATCTGGTATGGCTTCTGCCCACCCAATATTTTGAAAGAGCATTAAATTGTTTAAGGCAAATCTGGCGAATTCCGAAATTCTTGCGGAAAAAATAATAAGTATGATAATTACGCCAATTAAGTCAAAGGTCATTTGGGTTTGTAAGGTTACCGTTTAAGAATTACAGGGTTCGCTATGCTTACATCTATTGGGTTGAAAAAAATAAAATAAAATAAAATAAATAGTACTAAAGAATACGGAGAAAATTACAAACTAGCTTTCGAACAACAAAAGCGTGACGGAGCAAAAGTTACACTAGATAGAACGATTTGTTTTCTTACCTTAGATCTTCAGCAAACCATGCCGCTGCCAAAATTAAGTACATCGAAAGCATTTTACCTTCGTCAAATGTGGTTTTACAACCTTGGCATACATACATTGAGGAATACTGAAAAAAAAAACGTTCTTTTTCACATGGACTGAAGATTTGGCCTGCCGTGAAAGCCTAGAAATTGCTAGTTGCTTACATACCTTTTCACAAATTTACAATGAATATTTCCAAGAAAAGATCGATCACATTATAATATGACCCGAGTCCTGCGGTGGACAAAATAGAAACTTCAATATCATTACACTTTACCAGTTGTTGATTTTAAAGAGAGAATATAAAGTTATCGACCATAAATTTTCGGAGGTGGGACATTCATATTTAGATTCAGACAGAGGCTTTGGCAGAATCGAGAAAATTTTAAGGAAACATCAAAACATCTACGTTCCGGACCAGTATCGAGAAATTTTAAGAACTCCCAAAGACGCCGTTGTCATAGATATGAAGAATCATTTCAAGGATATTGATGGAATTGCCTCAAAACTCAATTTGTACAACAGGAAGAAAAACTTTAACAATGAAAAGGTTTATTTTCACGACGGTATAAAATGGCACCTATGGGTGCTACTATTACATCACTAGATGAAATGACTCCATTTTGCAAAGTCGATATTTCCCAGAAAAGGAATATGCATAAGATAAATTCCGACTGTATTGCTCTAACGGTGTTTAATGAAAACAAGGGCAGCCTAAGTGTAGGAAAACTGGCCCATCCTAAAGAACAATTACCATTCACAAATGAATGGTAAGGCCGTATTATCACAACATACTTGAAAATGACCAAACTGTGGCTCAAAACCGTAGAACTGTCCGACTACCTAAAAATTGTACAATGTTTTTATAATAATAAAATATGTTTAATTTCTTAACACTTTTATTCACTAATTCCTTATTCATTTCAGAGAAACTTGTGAACGGATAAAGGTGTTATGTACATTAATTTTTTAAAATTTTCGAAAATAATGACAACTGACAACTTTAGTTATTTGTCTCTGAAAAGTACATTAAATGTCAATATCATCGTAAAAGTCAAGCTATATAGTCGTTATAACAAAAAAGTTCTCGCCTAAAAACTTTCGAGTTAAATTACTCAATAACGTGTTTTTGTGACATAACACCTTTATCCACTTAGTTCTTCAATTAATAAATAAATTGACAGCGATTGTGTTTTGTTCGTCTGTTTATTTTAATTACATATCCTCATAATATGTTGATGAGTCGCCGTTTCCAGTCAAAATTGAACTTAATTATTCCTTTTATTTTGATATTTTCAAACTAATCGTAGATAATAGTATATTGTTTTATTAGGAGTAAAAGTGATACTTTTGTGACGAGTCTGTAGGTTTTCCGGATGAAGGTAGTGAATCTGGCAATTACAGACGAGTCACAAACATGCTATTTTTTCTTCAAACGTCGATTAGCTACAAAAAAAATAAAGATTGAAAATCTCGAATTTCACCACCAAAAAACGCATTGTGTTAATATCGTACGGCTGGCGTATTAAATAAAATATGCGTTGCCATGGATATTACTTTTTCTGCTGCTCACAGCGTCAGAAAAAGTACTTTTTTCGCCGATTGACAGCAAAGTACTAACTTTGCTGACTAATGTCAATCAGCAAAGTGTCACTTTCCCTGCCTAGACAGGAAAGTGTTCGCTTTTCTGCCTAGGCAGGGACAATGATTGGTCATCAGTATAAGTAAATATTTGACGCTTTTTGTTAACATTTATTAAGAAACATTAATTAAATAACATTTCCAACAAACATTTAGTTATTATTATATTACTGGTTTGATTTGCGTTAGTATTAGTTACTACATTTGTTAAAATTTTTTCGCAAATACTAGTTTTGCTTGCTACTCAGTTCTCAATATACCCCTTGGCTACAGTTGAGCACTTCCAACCGCCATGTCTCTTCAACATTGTGATGTCACCTCCAGAATTTACAAGTAAAGTGGCGGAAGTTCTACGGAAGGAGTGTCCAGTATATTCTTTAATGTTTGGCAATTTCAAATAAGCAGCTATTTCTTGGGGTATGCTATTTCTGGAGGAGTAAGTATTTCTAGGTCACTATCACTATTCATAATGAAAATATACTAATATCTTTCTGTAAACTAGCAAAGACGTTTGTAACTTGTTAAAGTTTGACATATAATGTTTCCATGGTAACCAACTAGCAACAACTGCGATTTTTAATGAATTTTTATTGAATTTATTGCAACAAAAATAAAGAGATTGAGAATTGTAATAATTTAATTATTTTAGAATATATTTAAACAATCGGCGAAAAATTTATATGTTCAACTCAGCAGCAAAATAGATTGACTGCCGCGGCTGATAATTCCTAGCCGAGCGTAGCGAGGCTAGGAACTCAGCCAGGGCAGTCAATCTATTTTGCTGTTGAGTTGAACATATAATTACTATTTTGCTGCCTAGTTAAACAAATAACTATTACCTACGTTGTTAATGACAACGCATACCCGTCTAAAATTTGAAACTTTAATGTCGTGAAGTGAGTTAAGAAATGTCACGTTTTTCTGACGTTTGAAGAAAAAATCATGTGTGTAATTCGAGCGCAAAGTGTCATTTCCGCTCTCAAGTGTTTGACAACTTACACTATCGAGTGGTAAGGTGGCATTTTGCGCTCTTAATACACAAATAGCTGTTAATTAAAACTTTGTTCATTTGTTTCTCAAATAAAATTTATTAACTTGATAACTGTGCTTTAATTCTATGTATCAAAATTAGAATATTTAATTATTGTCAATATTTTAATGTCAGAAATTCACTGTTGCTCTATGGATCATTACTTACAAGGCACCCTGTATAGTCCTGTAATTATGAATCACTCTAGATTAGAGTTAATTGAGCAGATTAAAAACATTCTTATATAATATTATTTTGAGATATAATATGCGTAACCAATCATACCACATATAACGAGTATCTTTCGTAGATCCATTGTACATATGCTTTTATGTACTACAACATCAGTGCCATACTGATAACCAAACGCAGATAGCTTGCAGTGTTCAATCTGCAATATGCTCATTCAGTGCAAACACATAACAAAATTTAAAACCAAAGCGACACTTGGGGCAACATTAGAGAGATAACAGGATTGTGCATTGCAATACGAGAACGAAACAACCCAACAAATTGAGCTTAGTTGTCGTTACATAAACTGCAGTCAACTTCAATAACGACAAAGCAAACACTGAAAATCAAGCATCAAAAGAAGCTAATGTGGTTTCTCCGTGTGTTTCGTGTAATAAAATTTGTTTCTTTAGAAATGCATAGAGATTTATCAGCAATTCAATTATGAGTTGGAAATTTTATATTATAGAAGTATTTTTATAGTTGATGTAAAGAGATATTAACAATTGGTATGGTATATACAGGTTGTTAAAGATATGACGGTCATTGTGCTGATATATTTGCATAATAGACAGGCGACCATTTATTTAAAAAAAGTTGCGAAACGTATCCTATAGAAAGTTATATAAAGCTTAAAAATCCGCCAAGGCGTATAATATTTACATCTAGTATATTGCATATTATTGTATATTATTAGATGCTAAAAAATATTGAGTATTTAGGTTATAAATATTAATTTTCTGAATTGATGTGAACAATGTGATTTAAAAATTATATAGTGTTATTTTTAGGAAGAAAAATTGGCATAAAAACTTATTCTCCCCAAACTATTTCCAACACGGATACGTTGGATACGTTGTTATGAGATACGTATTTTTATTAAATATTTCGATAAAGGTTTGAAATAGAAATAGAAATTGTCTATTTAAGCTAGTTCAAGTTTATGTAGGTGTTCTTCGAGCTAAAGACAATTTTGAACAATTACAATTAATTCTTGCATCTTTATACATCACATACTACTCGTAAAGAAGGTATAATGCAATAAAAAATTTCTTAATTATGACTTTAGATCATATTAAACTCAAAGGGATGTTTCTAAAATTCCGTCTCTAATAGTCTGGTGGCACTTTTCTGTAACCACGAGAACATTTATTTCGCTGAAATTTGATAGACGTACAAATCAGAAGGTACAAAACATTCAATTTAAATTTCATTGAGAATACAATTAACACGTCACGTGACATTATTTGTTCCAATTAAAATCACTAATATACCTAATTACTTAGCTATTAATAATAGTCCAAGCGGCGACCATATGGGACCCTACCTGATAGTGGAGTGCTCGCGTTGACAAAAGTCGCTTAGTTTTTGTTCCCGTTGGCACTTTTAGAGAAAAATGTATGACCTTGCCAGATATGTAGCTGACACCTTGTAGATTAGGAATTCACTTGTCGTAAGAAAATCGTATTGAATATAAGGTCACAAATCAAAATTTTCTAACTAATCATACCACGTAATAGAGCCAATCATGAAGCATATTTTATTCAAAAATCATTAAATTCTCTGTAGAATTTCTATTTTTAAAATAAATAAATAAATGATCTTTTACGTTGGCTTATATGGCAGTAAAAAACAAAAATCCTCATTTTCTCCGTTCGACTACAGCAGAAAATTAATTATTTTTCGAACACTTCTTTTTCCCACGACGATATCTCCCAAACTATTATATTTGAGGAACCTAGAAGACGAGGGGTATAAGTATCAGAACTTTACATTGGAGATAATAGAGTTGAAACTTGAAGATTAACAGTAATCGAAAGGAAACGAGTATCACATTTTCCACGGTTAAACATTGATTCATACAGTCTAATGTCATTTTCTAAATGAATATCTTTGTAAAACAACCAGACATCTAAATTTTTTGGGGAATTTTTTTGCTGCCCTTGGTTGTATTCTGCCTTTGGTTGTATTCCTTGTGCTCCAATCAAAAGTCAGATATGGTAAAGTGTCTAAGTAATTTGTCAACAGATGTCAGCACTGGGTTTGAAATCATTTATATCTTTAAGCCACCAAACAGAATGCATGTTTTGTTAACCTTTAGTGAACTTAACCCATTTCATTTCAATTTGTCACTTATACCCCTTGTCTTCTAGGCTCCTCATTTATCAAAAAAAATCATTCTTTATAAAATATTCGCTATATTTTTCAGATTACTAAGGTTCTTAAATAAGATTTTTTGAGGATCTAATAACCGAGATATTTAATAATATGTAGTGTGATGTCAATTTTCGAAGCATATCAGCAGCATCACGTTCGCTGGAAATACTAGCTATCCCTCTACTTTAAGACTGTTTCAACAACCCGCGCTGCTTCCCGCAAAGGCCTGACTTTAAATAGACACGCGCATTGTAACTTGTGGTTTGGGATATTTTTAAATTTTTTGTCTTGAAAATGATTAATATGGAATAAATATAAGTATTTGTTGATCATATTAATTCAGTGTTATATTGACCTACATAAAATTTGTATGTAATAGATTAACACGTTATAAGAAACTCCTTAGTTTACTGTTTGCAAGATATTTTCAGCTGGTATGTATTTTTTCAGTAAAATTTTCGACCTTATGATGTATGTGCTTTTCAGAAGAAATTAAAATGGAAAGTACTACTGACGTCACAAGTTCTAAAAGTGAGGTAGAGACAAAAAAAAAGTTTAGTGTAGTAAGAAATTTTGTAGGAAACCGGCCCCTGTAGTCAAAAGTTCTGAGAAATCATTTGCAACATTTATTGATTGTTTAAAATTCCAAAAAAAATAAGCAACCAAAGAGAAGACGAGATATATTCTCGAACTATATCATTTCGAAAAACAAACGGTTTTGACGGTTTGGTTTGGCACCGAAATTGCTATTCTAGTTTTACTAGCAAAAAAATATAGAACATTTAAGGAAAAAAACATAGTAAAAGAGAAAGAAATTGAAAACAGTTCAGATGGATCCAGTGCCTGTCCATCAACTTCTTCAGGTGTGCCCTTGCGTAAAACTAATTTTTTTTATAGAGAAATGTATTTTTTGTCAAAAGGCATCAACAGTAAATAAGGTCTCTCAAGTAATAACCACGAATACAGAAAGAAAAATAGGATTAATAATAGCTCAATAAAATCCAATAATTTTCGAAAGAATTGGTGCTAACGATTTAATAGCTATGGAAACTAAATATCATGTTTCATGTTTCTTAAGTCGTAATAGAAAATGCTATCTAACAATAAAAATAAAAATGGAAAACGTAAAATCAGAAGGTTATGGTATGAGAAGTATGAGAGGTATTTAGAATTGGACCGATGTAAGTCCAAGAGACAGATCAGTAGACTACTCAAAAATACATTTACTGACAAAGGAAAGGAAAGCAGAGGAAAGGAAAGGAAAATATACATAAAAGAACACTACTCGCACACTTAATTCAGTATTACGAACTTATACAAGTCGTTAGATATTTGATGTTTTAAAAATTCTATTCTTTTAGAATGAGGCAGTAAGGTTTGTTCTTGAAAAAAAAGAACATGTCATGCATCTATTTATGCTCCTGCATGGGGAAAAAGTCCTGCAAGAACTCCTCGTTCAGAAGAAATTACTTAAAGTTGACTACACAATTATTCCTATACGTGTAAAAAATGTCTGTTTCTCTGGCGCCGACATTTTTTACACGCATAAGAATTGTGTAGTCAACTATATCAATAAAAATATATTTGAATTAGATGAAGAAAGTGTATAGTATATATCTCTAATTGAGATTTAAATATTGTTATATTATCTTTCATTTTTCATAACTTTTTAATTTTGATATGGATTTTGTTATCTGCCAACATTGTATTTTAAAATTAATAAAATTTGAAAATCAATTGAAATATGTATACATTTATGTTATTAAACACATTATTATATAAATTAATAATTGGTACAAGATAAGTACAAATCAGGTTCGGTTAGATTCACCTCGACATTATTTCCTCATCACATACGACTATAAATTCCTTTCCGAGTGCACTAAGATACGCTTTTAAGTGATTCTTCTCATTCTAAACAATTATTATTTGAAATAGTTTTAGATCCAACAATTGTTTTTAGGCTCTCCCTGGAGCCGCCCTGGTGCACCGATTGCAATAATATTCAACAACGTTAAACCTTCCAGATCTCATGTCAAAAATTTCAGAAAGTCCATTTCGCCGTAATCCGAAATTTGGATTTGTACACGTCAATTTACCTATAGATGAAAAAGTAAAATAAATTAACTGAAAAGTTTACAGTCCTGTGTAGGTATTCAATCATCCAAGTGGAACTTGGGTGCTCCTGGAGTTAGAGGGGGTTGTTGAAACAGAATAACAATGAGTGGGGGCTCGAAGCCGTAAACAATTTCAATCCGCAGATAAGCTTCGAAAATTGACATCAGCTACACATTATTAAATATCTTGGTTATTAGATACTCAAAAAATCTGATTTATGAACCATTGTAATCTGAAAAATATAACAAACATTTTGTAAAGAATTATTTTCTTAAATAAATATAATAGTTTGGGAGATATCGTCGTGGGAAAGAAAATTTTTTCGAAAAATAATTAATTTTCAGCTGTAGTCGAACGGAGAAAATGAGGATTTTTGTTTTTTACTGCCATATAAGCCAATGTAAAAGTTCATTTCTTTATTTATTTTAAAAATAGAAATTCTACAGAGAATTTAATGATTTTTGAATAAGATATGCTTCATGATTGGCTCTATCACGTGGTGTGGTTAGTTAATTGTGCCCTTATATTCATTACGATTTTTTTACGACAAGTGGATTCCTAATCTACAGGGTGTCAGGTACATATCTGGCAAGGTCATACATTTTTCTCTAAAAGTGCCAACGGGCTGAAAGATCGAAATTAAATTGCACTCCACTATGATCACATATCAGAACGAAACATAATTAAATCAGTAGTATATGAACACTGTGCCTAAGGTTCTTTAAACCGCTATGGTCGAAATTGCAAAAATAGATTACTTCTGGTTGGTTTTTCTTTTTATATACGTGATCGGCTGTTCAAATCATATTTACATAGAGGGGTCACTAGTGAAATAAAATCTTGATATGACTTTCTTCACCAATATGTGTTAATATATGCATATTGAGTTTTTGCGAGCGATCCAGCCAGTCGAAAATTTTTACTTCCGCCAACTTCTTCTTTGTCTTATTCACAACGTCTTGCCAGCCATTTCGTGATCCATAAAAATTATTCTAGTTGGCCTCCTCTTGCTGTATAGTACGTCTGGCGGCATCACGCCATCTGTCGCGGTTACCCGTTAGGCTCGCAGCCTCATTAAAGCTCTTTCCCTTCAGCTCTTTGGTGACATTGTTGTAGAACATCCCAGAAGAGAAAAATTATTAAAAATACAATTAGAGCATAACTAAACATACTTAAGGCACAAATGGCGATCAAAGTTGGAGTCATACACGTTTACAGAAAAGTAAGGCACAACATGTGGCGCCCAAAAAATTTTTCACTTAGGAAAATATGTTTATGTCCAGGCCAGAGTGAAAGTATATTATGGTCATGGAAAAGTGTAACGAAAATAAGAGTATATACTCTTTCGAAAGTGCGCCAAAATTGAAAAATATTTTTGTGGAAAAGAAAAAGAAGATATTATACTTTTTAAGAAGTACTGTAAAAGTGTACTTTGAAAATATTTTTGAATATTTTTAACTTTTTTATCACTTCACGAAACATGATGAAAGACACAGTCATTATGGAAATAGTTCTAAAGAATGAATATAAAATTTTATCGAGGCCACGCGACGCAGAGTGGGAAAAATATGTAATTTTTTGGACAAAAATCTGCCGACAATAGAGATTTCAATCAAATTAAATTTAAAAAATGGCAAATACTCTTAAGACATTCTACTTTAGAGTAGTGCTGCGGCAAAGTGGCTTTGGATTAATCTAACCTAAAAATCGCAGATATTACTTCCACATCCAGTGGAAGTATAGAAACGACAAAAAATTTTTTAAAAAATTTTATTGTTCAAATAGGCTTAGAATGTCATAAAACGTTGAGATTTTATGTTTAACCAAAAAAAATGTCTGTCGGTCTGTCTGTAACTTCTTGTGCGCACGATTACTCTGGAACCGTTTAAGATATCGACTTGAAATTTGGTACACATATGTATTTTAACGAGGTCTGGAACTAGGTTATATTTTCATCTTATTCCGTTGAACGGTTGTGGGGTAAATTGGGGTAAATTGGGGTAATAGGTAAATCAAGCAGGTAAGAGTCCATAAAATTGGTATTTAGTATATACAAGAGAAGCTAATGTCTCAAAAAAAAAATTAGCATTAGCCACCCCCAATACTACCCCCACTCCATTATAAAAGGGGGTGAAAAGAATTATTTCATCTTAGATGACCATTCGAAAGCTTATTTTAAAGAGGAAGATTAAATGATGTATTTATTAGAAATAAATTGAAAACTTTTTTGAATCCTATACATAACCTCAAAATTTGCCAAAAAAGTCATTTTTTAAGTAACCTAAAATATTTCAAAATCCTGACATGATGGGCCAATTCTGAGGCCAGATTCGGATTCAGCTCGAAAAAAATACTTTGGAAATTGGATAATGTTTAGGGTTAAAACTGAATCAAGTAAAAAAAAATTGAGGCCTTTGGTTCTTCTACACATACTAATCACATTTTTTTCACCCCCTTTTATAATGGGATCGGGGTAGTAATGGAGGTGGCTAATGCCAAAAATTTTTTTGATACATTAGCTTCTCTTATATATACTAAATACCAATTATATGGATTCTTACCTGCTTGATTTACCTATTTACCCACATTTACCACAATTTATCCCCCAACCCTTCAACAGAATAATATGAAAATATAATCTACTTCCAGATCTCATTAAAATACTTATGTGTACCAAATTTCGAGTCGATATCTTAAACGGTTTTGGAGTATTTAGTACCTATATATAAGAGAAGCTAATGTCTCAAAAAAAAATTTGGCATTAGCCACCTCCATTACTACTCCCACCCCATTATAAAAGGGGGTGAAAAAAAATGTGATTTAGTATGTGTACAAGAATCAAAGGCCTCAATTTTTTTTACTTCATTCAGTTTTAACTCTAACATTATCCAATTTCCGAAGTAATTTTTCGCGCTAAATACGAGTCTGGCCTCAGAATTGACTCATCATGGATTTTGAAAAATTATAGGTTACTTAAAAAATGACTTTTTTGGCAAATTTTGAGGATGTATAGGATTCAAAAAAAATTTCAATTTATTTCTAATAAATACATCATTTAATCTTCCTCTTTAAAATAAGCTTTCGAGTGGTCATCTACGATGAAATAATTTTTTTCACCCCCTTTTATAATGGTTTGGGGGTAGTATTGGGGGTGGCGTGCTAAAATTTTTTTTTGAGACATTAGCTTATATATACTAAATACCAATTTTATGGACTCTTACCTGCTTGATTTACCTATTTACACCCATTTACCCCAATTTACCCCACAACCATTCAACGGAATAAGATGAAAATATGACCTAGTTCCAGATCTTGTTAAAGTACATATGTGTACCAAATTTCAAGTCGATAGCTTAAACGGTTCCAGAGTAATCGTGCACACAAAAAAGTTACAGACATTTTTTTTTGCTCAAACCTAAAATCTCGACGTTTCATGACATTCTAAGCCTTCCACTGGATATGGAAGTAATATCTGCGATTTTTAGGTTAGGTTAATCCAAAGCCACTTTGCCGCAGCACTACTCTAAAGTACAATGTCTTAAGAGTATTTGCCATTTTTTAAATTTAATTTGATTGAAATCTCTACTGTCGGCAGATTTTTGTCCAAAAAGGGGCATATTTTTCCCACTGTGCGACGTACTGAAAAGGCGAAATCGAAAATTGTGGCAAAGGCGCGTAGCCTCTGTAGGCAATTATTAGACAAAAATCAGCCAAAATGGACAAGGCTCGAATAAAACAAATTTGGATTCATCCAGCGACTCGTTAGTTGGACGAGTGCGTTGGAGAATCGGCATAAAACTGTGGTAGCAAAATCAAATGCAGGTCTTTAAAGATAGCAAAGTTATAGAGAAAGCCGTCTTGTGCTTAAGTAAAATAAAAAGATAATTTGCAAAAAAGTCGCTCGAAAGCGAAGTCGTGTCACATCCCCTATATTGAACACATGTGGGGCCAGTAGGTCGCCGTAAAGGAGGCAGGAAAGCAAATTAAACTCATATATCGTTGAACTCCGTTCTTGTGAATGATATAATCACCAAAAGGAACCTTAAAGCTAACCACTAGTGTCACAAAATTTTGAGAAAGTAAAATATTTTTCTATTATTTTCAGTCAGTCCCAAAACCAAAGTGCCTACATAAACTTCCGAGGAAGTTGTGTGAATCTTTTTACCGAATCGATTGCTATTGCACGCTTTCATTAAATAGTAGCGAAACCGAAATCCTTACTCATCCTTGCCCTACTTCGGGTGGCGATTCATTGAAATATATATTCTCTTAGATTGGCTATTGCATAACCATGTTTGTATTCATTTTTGATTCTAATCAATAAATGGAATTATTCGATCTATTGCACTTTACTAATTGAATGATTATCTTTAAGTCTTATTCCTCGAGAGCTTTTGTGTCTTAGATCGGAGTCCAGTATCGACAAGTCTGCAACTCAATACATCGATCGGCTCACGAAGGCTCGAGAGGGATTTTCTATTAAAGTAAATCAGAGATCTCTAAGCACAAGATCCATTAAAGTGTTAGATAAATAAGCTAAAGTCGCCTGTGAAGCCATATTGAGAGAGAATGCAGTTAGTAATCTAAGGTACAGCTTTTACCTTTCTCGTTTATCAAACATCTCTTAGAGATATCGAACTCGACTGGAAGTGAAAAACACCACACACAAACAAAGGGAAACGCGCGTGGCGCCCATAATAAATAAGTTAGTGTCACGTTCTTCAGGCGCTGTGTGTAAGGTTCTTCTACAACACCAACCCAACGTTTTGGAGAGCCTCCCCTTCGCCCATCTGGTTATCAGCCGTTCTATATTGTCCTCTCTCCGGTTGATGTGACCAAAAAATGAGAGGATTCGAGAAAATACGATGTCGGAGAGTCGGTTCTAAGAACGTCTTTCTTGGAGAATCGAGGTATTAGAGCGATGGGCTATCCAGGTAATTTGGAACAAAGATTCACATTTCAAAGGTGTTATTGAAGCATTTAAAAGTTTGAATAATTTACCAGGGGAGAACCTAAATAATGTCGTTAACATAATAGAGAAGTTTGTTTGCACGATGTATGGGTGTAAAGCTATAAAAAACGTCAATGATGCTCATGTAGCTACCTTCACTAAGATGAATAAATTTAGCGAAAATGATAACGAATTTCGGTTACCAGACAAAAATGTTGATGCATCTCTCTCGCCTCCGTCGAAATCGGAACTTGTACAGCACGTTTTAAGAACTGTGTATGTATGTATACGATTTGAAACAACGCACACAAACAAGTGCCATATACATTAGATCCCTTGACTATGGGTGACAACTTGAGGAAAACAAATTTAACTTGCAAGTGGTTTGATGGAAATGATTATCCGAGATTCCACAAATACTGAAGGTATTATATCATTTGTGCTTTTCACTTTTCATCCTATTATAATCTTAATCAATTTTTTATAAATAATAATTTTTTTTAGATGCGAGTGACAAAGAGAAAAATGATCTTTCACCCACTGAGCATCAAGAGAGTGATGAGTTGGATGAAAATGAGAATGAGGAAGATCTGTTATCGGAAGCCGAATAAATTTATTTTTATTTTCACTAAACTAAATATATTTTCTGAGCAGATCATCCTGTATAATTTTGAAATATAGAATGTATTAATTTGTATTCTCATAAAATAATGTATATTAATAATAAATTGAATATTTATTCAAATTAAAAAAGAAACTCGGGAGTGCCGCACGCACGTTTTCTAACATTAAGTTATCAATATCGATATTACTAATTAAATCTTTATGCCGAACTTTGAAATTCGGGTATATGATAATATTCATACTAAGATTAACGATAAACAGAGTCAGCTGCAAGTATGTGGGTGGAAAAGTCGTCAGCTGATGCAAGAAAGGTGATGCGCGCTGCCTCACAGGTGATCAACACTCGGCACTGTTCTGTACCAGCTGACGACTTTTCCACCCACATACTTGCAGCTGACTATGTTTTTCGTGAATCTCAGCGTAAATATTATCTTATACCCAAACTTTAAAGTTCGCCGAATAATTTAATTTTTCATGTTTTTGGACCTGTTTGATCGATCAGCTGACGGTAAATCCACCGCCCTCCGTCCAGCTGACTATGTTCTACTTTCATTATATAACATAATCTTCCCCTCATATAAGTTTCAGCGTTCGCCGGATAGTTTTTTTTCTCAAATTTTTTTACGTGTTTTCAACCCTTTGACAGCCACCCCCACCGCTACCCAACCAGCTGACGGTCCATTCATTGCTAACTTATATAAGAACAATCCATTTTTCATATTTTCAAAGTTCGCCGGATAGTCAGCCATTTTAAACACGGGCTCCCGGCCTATAATGGCACATGTCTCATTAGGGAAGCAGACAGACAGACTTCCGCCAGATATTATATGAATGCTACTAGTATGATTAATAAATTGACTAATCATTGCACAAAAATATTGTGGGCCTCACCTCACCCTGTCGCTACTCTTTGGCATAACAATAAAATAATTTGTTATGCTGTTTTAAAGTTTATAGTGTTCCTTTTTCGAGATAAAAGGCTATGGGTTCAAGTATTTCCTAGTATATTATAATAACTTTTGGGGAACACAAGCGCATACTACGAAAGTGATAAATTACGGCCTTACAATTTACTGGAGCCCTGTATGATGATGCTATCGACTAGTACTTCTGATTCACCTCAATTAAAACATTTATTTTATCGCGATCAATCGAACGAGTTTCTTTCTCTTTTGTAACATTATACTATGACTTCCGTCAATTACTAATTAAGCTGACGATGTATAGGAAAGATACCAGCACTCTTAGCTTTAATTGCCTAGTTCTTCGTTAAGTTTCTCCGCGGCGAGAGTTTTGCAAAATAAAAGAAATTGGTTAAGGATGTAGCCAAAGCGAAGCGTTATCTTCTAGACCTAACTGATAAAATGATGTTGTCAACTGCGAGTATTTCAACGTGTGCAAATAGCAGCGTCATATATTGTAATTGTAACTTATTAGGAGAGTATTTTTATAATATTTTTTTGTGATTTTGATAGTAAGTATTGTCCGATATACCTACCGGGTCACAGTGGGCCAGAATCCGAAAAAGCTGGCCAAAATTCCAAAATTCGAAAGAGGTTTAATTGTATTCAAAGTAATATTTTTGTAGTCAGAAATGTTCAGTTCATTACGTACCGCAAATTTCAACCGTATTGTTGTTCAGTTTTACCTGATACACCCTAAGAAACACAACGTTCTGTTAGCGTACAGTTGTGAATAGTTGCTTGCCACATTCAAACGTACTATTCAATATTCCTGTAATTTGTGTAATTTCAACAAAAACATAGTAAAATTTTAGGAAGATAATCTATAAAGTAAGTATTTTATTTTGCATACATTTATTGCTTGTGAAATGTGATACATTCGGTCATAAAATTTTGTTAAACGGGGTTCTACAAAGATAAAGAAAAAAAAATTAATGGGTACCTTTTGTTTGAGCTACAAAAAAAGTGCAACGTGTTCCAAGCATGATTCATTTACTGGTCGATTTCTTATAGTTTTTTCAAATTATGGTACAAAATTTAGAACCCGGTTCATCCCGGTTTGGAAGTAATGAGTAATAATTTGGTCAAGTACGAGGTCTTAAATTCAAAATATACGTACGACGCGACGACGGGCCCTCGCTCGGTAACTGCTTCGAATTACCATTTTAATTTAAAAATGCAAAAAAATGTAAAAATTTGCTGTCTCTAGGAGCCACTATTGCTTTTGTGATCGTTTTTCTGACACGGTGCAAAATACAGCGACGCATTAACTTTGGTTTATAGTGTTGTTTTAGCATAAAAATTCCATTTAAACGTAACAATTTATAATATTTATGTGTTACAAACAATTTTTGAAAAAAATTAAAGCATTTTGTTATGTCAAAAATAATTATTGAAAAATTATTTATTTTTTGGTTGGAATTTATAAAATGCCTGAAAGTATGTAAAATTGAATTTAAATTAATTAGTTAATTTAATTTTTTAAATTTGAATTGAAATTCGTAATCAGCGACCTCGAAAACGCCCGAATACCAATTTTCAATTAAAATGATTGACTTTTCTCAAATGTTTGTTGCCATATTGGTGCCGCCATTTTGTTCTTGGAGAAACTATTATCAAATTCGTAATCAGCGACCTCGGAAACCCTCGAATACCAATTTTCAATTGAAATGACTAACTTTTCTTAAACGTTTGTCGCCATATTGGAGCCGCCATTTTGTTCTTGAAAAAACTATTACCAAATTCGTAATCAGCGACCTCAAAAACCCCCAAGTGAAAATGTTCAAAACCATTACTCCATTTTTCGACTTTTGGCCAGCTTTTTTGGATTCTGGCCCACTGTGCGGGTGTCCCAGAATTGTGTTCAGGCGATATCTCTGTTATCTGAAAAGATAAAAATATAAATAAAAAAAAATCTGCAAAAGGCGTGAAAGACCTGATAGCAGCCCTGGAGCCGTGTTGCCTCCTGCAATCCCAACTTATTTTTTTTCAAATGGCACCCTGTATAGCTAGCGCCTAAAATATTAGATATTGGATATTGGATGAAATTATATCGCATTATACCACCCAGTGTCTTCCATTCTTTAAAATTTCATAGGCCAAGAATTTTCATTGAAAAATTACCAAGAACATTGAACAGCCATGTAAATTATTGGTGCATTAAGGATTTCCAAATTTGAAAGCATGAATGACAGTGGGTGCTAAAAAGTGATTTTAAATAGAAAATGAGAAATTACTTTTTTTTTTTGAAAAACAATTCGTCTGCATTACTAATTATTTGATATTTAATATTTTTGGTGTTTTTTTAAATTATAATTCTTGATATACCAAATTTGAAGATGTCGATGACATTAGGTGGTAGAAATAAAGAATGACTTTTGTTCAGAATACAATTAGTTTCCATGTTATTCATTATTTAATGTTTGAAAAATGTAATTTTAGAAGGTAATTACCGTAAATCAAAATATCGGTAAATTTTGGATATAGGAGTTCTAATGTATGCTGATCAATAATACTGCATTAGTTTTTCAATAAAAAAAATGTCTAATATGACTTCTCGAACGACCCTTTTTTTCTTAATAAAAATGTACGCTAATCACTGAAATATAAGTTTTGCTTGACTCAAAAAAGATATAGTAAAGGTCTTTAATACCGATCCAAATTTTATTGAAATTGGATGACTAATAGCTGAGCTACGAAGGTGTTACCATGAAAAGTGGGACACACTGTGTATGCTAGAATCTCGTCGAGGATTAAACCACGAAAACAAAAGTTTGAAGCAAAGATACGGAATTTGAAATGTTTGAAATGTATGGTTTGAAATGTTTGAGATATTTTTTTCCGTATGAAATAATAATTAAAAAAAATAAAAATTAGCGATGACAAATCTTTGAATACAGAGCTTTAATGTAAAAAAGAATCAACAAAATGGGAGGCTGGCAAATCAAGAAGAACTACACCGTGAGTTTTAAATATATATGTTGTGTATATTTAATCAATTTTATTTAATAACTCAGTTGAAGCTTAAGACAAAAATGACACTCCTGAAAAATATCAGTATTAATTCCAACTGAGAATTTAATACCTATAAGAATACAAGATTAAAATTTAGTCTCATTGTTTATTCTCATAATAAAGTGAGTCACGAACCACTCGTATTGTTTGTTTTTTACACCTCGGCTGTTATACATATTGAAGGTGGTAAAATTGTAATTTCTCAGTCAATTTCATTTGCATTTTCCTTGAAATGTTTTCATATTTTCTGATTAAAATCAAGTCTCTAGATGATAAGAAATTTGTTTTGACAATGCCCTTCATTTTTCAACACGATAAAGTGTACTACTCCATTTATATTAAGTTGACTGCAAAATATTTTTAATCTGTAAAGTGCTTTTTCGTAGAACTCTTGAAATAATTATACAAGAAGGAATTACTCTGCAAAAAGTATATATTTGTAGAAATTTTAAAATTACATCTTATGTTATGAAATGAACTTCAGCACGCGGTGAATTAAATGTAGAAATAATTTTATATACAATATATACCTAATCAAAATGTTTGAGTACATCATGTGGGAGTCTAAGGAATATTACTCACTTCGGAACCGTATATCTTAGGTCAAAATGACAGTAAATATGCCTGTAATTTTTTTTCCTAGGACGTTTTCCTTCAGAACTATTCACCTACAGTGGAAACGGTAACATTGAGAGGAAACTACACTTTATGATATACTATAAGAATCGATTTTTTCGGCAGTATCCCAAATTTCATCCCTTAGGAGCGGCTATTTTTCATAACTGTTTAAATTAGAATAAAAATATTCTGACCATTTTTGTCAAAGGTATAGATGGCTTTTGAGGGTGTTGTTTTGCTTCGGGGTATTGAAAGGTATATATGTATATCCAAATTTCGATCGTAGGTAAAATAAATAGGTAGTCGAGTCAAAAACAAAAAATAGATAACAAATTTAATTTTCTCTCCCCTAACATAAAAATTCGAAACAATCGAAATATTTGAATTTTACGATGCAGTGGCCTTGTATTGTATTTATAAATTTGCAATATATATCAGTATATGAATCGCAGCAGCAGGTTGTACGCAAATAACATTTTATATAAGCGAATCCTTTTGCTACCGGGTGTAAAAGAATAGTGGGCCACCCCTGTAACTTCCTTGTTTTTAAAGACATCGGGATGAAATTTTGTATGGTGAAATTAGGTAAGATTTTCAACTTTTTCAGACGTATCCGCCATATTTATCACTTCCAGTTTCACCGGAAATGGCCCCAATAGACTTTTCTAAATGGACCACCCTGTATGTTTTTACATTTTTGAAATAAAGATCACATTTTGGATACATTTATACTATTTTGAACAATTTATACAGTGTTGCACGAAAAATTATTTTTGTTCCAATGTAGTTCATATAAAAAATACGAAAACGTCAATATGTCCAATAATACACCATACAGGGTGCTGTAAACTCATTAAAATCACATTTTTCAAAATGACTCATTTGTTTTAAATATTATGATATGAGCCACCCGGATATTCGGAAAGCTCTATTTAGTAGGGGTTAAACGGTACCAAAAGTTCCGTAATGTGTAATCGTCACCAGCAGTAATGACAATTTTTCTTAAGAAATTTATGATTTATATCTAACTTCAATTAAATTTTGATCAATCCTGTATATTTGTGTTAATATTTTATGATATGCAACAAGAATGAGCCAGAGGCCCATTCTGTCTCCTGCGGAGGGTGGAATATCATAAAATATTAACAAAAATATACAGGGTTGATCAAAATTTAATTGAAATTAGATATAAATCATAAATTTCTTAAGAAAAATTGTCATGATATGATATGCAAGAAGAATGAGCCAGAGGCCCATTCTGTCTCTTGCGGAGGGTGGCACATCATAAAATATTAACAAAAATATACAGGGTTGATCAAAATTTGATTGAAGTTAGATATAAATAATAAATTTCTTAAGAAAAATTGTCATTCCTGCCGGTAACGATTACATATTACGAAACTTTTGGTACCGTTTAACCCCTACTAAATAGAGCTTTCTGAATATCCGGGTGGCCCATACCATAATATTTAAAACAAATGAGTCATTTTGAAAAATGTGATTTTAATGATACAGCACCCTGTATGGTGTATTATTGGAAATATTGACGTTTTCATATTTTTTATATGAATTAAATTGGAACAAAAATAATTTTAACATATTCGCAGCCATCTAGATTGTTGCTTCTAAAAGTCATTGCACATCGATTATAGAAAAGCAATTTTACATAGAAGAAGCTCATGCCGTTTAATCTGGAAAAAACCATAGCCGATCATCGTGCTACACATGTATTGGTGAAATCTTCAGACACCGATGTCTAAGTATTATTTATATGTATTTTGATACATACTTCAAAACGAGAGAGTTGGGACTGTTAACTGACATAAGGACAAAACGCCTATATATACTAGTGCACAGCAGAGGCCCTTGGTAGAGAAAAATTTCAAACATTTCGCGGTTTCCACGCTTACACCGGATGCGACATCACGTCATATTTTGCTTCCAAGGATAAGAAAACCTATTTTATTACTTAGACGTCGCATCTGGAAGCAGCATTACCTTTCACAATGCTTCCTTCATCTGCAACGATTTCTGCAGAAAATCTGAAACTTCTGAAAAAAAAATTACTCGCTTTTTGTGTGATCCACATACGTCCTATACCTCTTCGCATGAAGTAAACAGAGATCTTTTTTACAACAAAGAACAAGCACCATCACCTACTTCATGGAGTTAGAAATCATTATCAAATGAATTTTAGGTACTGCTATGGTTTAAAGAAACTGTCATATGGAACGGCTTACCATGTCTCGAGCGCAGCGGCTGCAAAAAACGAATGCGTCACAATGTTTGTCATTTGTCTCAAAGTTGGACTGCCTTGTACCAAGGAGCGAAACCGAAATTTATTTCGGTCCCTTTTCGTTTACGGTTAGAAAAAATCATAATTATGGTGCGGTTTTCGGTTACGGTTTTGGTTCGGTTACGATCCCTGCCTTGTACACTGAAATGCAATTTTTGTAGAGGACATTGCAAAAATAGGTAGGTATAATTTCTTTATAAACAATTCTATAATGTGTATCCACTCGATTCACTATTCTACAGCCTACATGTATTGAAAATAAAAATAGCAAATTCTTAGTAACATCGTCATGCTAAATAACAATATAAAAAGCGAAAGTTCAAGTTGGCGCTGGTTTTCCCAATACAAGTAATAAAGTGTAACGCAGGTATAGAGGTCTACAGGCGATTCAGCTGCTGGGACCCGACATTGTCTGTACGCTTTGAAGATAATTGGAATTCCAGAAAACCAGTTCACTTTTACGAATGAGTTCAAAGCATGCCGACAAGGCTCGCTCCCTGCCGCTGGATCGTGTGTAGACCCCTTATAAACCTAGTTTATGGGCGGTCCTATCACAAATAACAGGTAGAATTAGAATTCTACGAAAAATAGACATACTAACTACCTACCTCTTTATTTGTCACTAAAACTAATATTCATTCTTAGGTAGTCGTATTTGTACCTTGTGTATGATAAGCGTTCATTTTCGAAAGTAAATAGTGCTATTTTGAAAATATGCCACGAGATTGTGTAAATATACCTAACAACTTTTGTTATATTTGTGGTGAACTGACTTTTGCGCATCAAAAACGTAATTTTACTCCCAAAATTAAGAAGGCGTACCAGTTGTATTTTGGTTGTACAATTGGAGATGAAGACAAAAAATGGGCACCTCATATATGTTGCAGCAATTGTGCGAACAATCTTTGCAGTTGGCTAAGTGGAAGAGGACGTTCAATGGCTTTTGCTGTGCCCATGATCTAGCGAGAACCTACAGATCATGTTACCGATTGTTATTTTTGCGTGATACCTCCTATTAGACAGGGTATTAACAAGAAAAAAAGGATGGTAATACAATACCCCAATTTACCATCTGCCATTCGCCCGGTTCTCCATACTAATGAACTACCTATTCCTAATCCACCTCAAGATTACAGCCTTGATTCTGATGAAGAATCAGATGATAATAATGATAATAATAATAATAATAATAATATTTGTCCAATCGATCACATTACATGATATAGGATAAGTCAGAAATAGTATACAGTACAGAAAAAAAAAATATCACTTAACGAACACATTGCATTGCAAGTATAATATATATAATGTAGATGACGACTTAGTCCAGCTATCAACATCACAAGATCCCGATTTCTCTGCCGAAGTGTCCTGTGGTGAACGACACAAAATTAATCAGCGCGAATTAAGTGATCTTATAAGAGATTACAACAATGGAATTTACTACAACAAAATGTTAAAGTTTCCATGTATCGAAGTCGTCAAAAAGATCTTATAGCTTTTTTCAAAATGGAAAATGACTTGGTTGCCTGCAAGAACATTGACGGTTTAATGAGTGCTTTACACATTCCCCATGATCCTAGTGACTGGAGACTTTTTATTGACGCCTCGAAACTTAGTCTAAAAGTTGTGTTACTCCACAATGGAAATAAATTGCCATTAATTCCAATCGCCCATACTGTCCACATGAAGGAAAATTACAGTAACATGAATGAATTGCTACAAACTATAGAATATAACAAGTATAAGTGGCAGATTTGTGCAGACTTAAAAGTGATAGGCTCTCTTACTTGGTATGCAGCAAGGGTATACCAAATATTGCTTTTTTCTTTGTGAGTGGGACAGTCGAGCGCGATTAGAACATTACAAAAGAAAAATTTGGCCGCCAAGACTGGGTTTTGAACCAGGAGAAAAAAATGTTGCTAACATTCTATTAGTTGATTCACAAAAGGTAATACTGCCACCACTCCACATAAAACTGGGGCTTATGGTAAAAGTTATAGACCAAGAAGGACGTGCTTTCAGTTATTTAAAACAAAAATTTCCCAGACTTAGTAATGCGAAAATTAAAGAGGGAATTTTTGTGGGTTCTCAAATCAAGAACTTTTTCAAAGATGCTGAATTTGACAACATTCTAGAAGGTAATGAAAAAGCTGCTTGGAATTCCTTTAAAATGCTAGCATTCACACATTCACACCTAGATTACTTCCCAGAAAACTGTGGTGCAGTAAATGATGAGCATGGAGAGAGATTCCACCAGGATATTCAAAATATGGAAAAAGATATCAGGGCAAATGGACTTCTGCGATGTTGGCAGACTACTGTTGGACATGTATAAGAGATGCTGCAGAAGTAACTTATAAGAGACGGGCTAAGAATAATTAATTTTTTAATTAAATATACAGTATGTAACATGTATTTGAAATATATATCAAAATGGCAAATACTTTTTCGCATGATGTAATTAATTGCTTTTTTTTATTAAAATTATACCATAATGTGTGAGTTAGGTCAGTTATTACAATTTTTAGAGCCAACCAATTTTTTTTATGACTATGTTAGACGTAGCTGGGACCAAAACAATGCAAATAAGTGGTTTTGGTTAACGATACAAAATAAAAGTTAAAATTTGTAGGTGTGTGATTTGCATGAGATAAATTCACGATCCATGTGACAGTTAATGTTTTTAATTCTGTTACAGTTCTGTTGGGGAAGATGATTAATAAACCAATAATCTTCAGTAGATATTTTGTATTTTTTTTGTATACTGAATGAAAGTTAGGCTCATCTAAATTATTTTTTGTTTCAAATATGTCTTACACGTAAAGTGCTAAGGTTGTCAGCACAGATCTCTTGTTATAAAACCCAAGTTAATTAATAATCAGATGATTTTTTAGGAGAAAGAAGAGCTCGTTAGCTATTATTAATTCAAAATTTTTACCAAAATGACCTGATAATTAAATGAGCCTACATTCAAGTTTTTAGGCGTTTGTGGATACTATTTTAAAAGTTAAAACATTTACTTCAAGAAAGCTATATTTACACTTCATATTGGGAACCGTAAGGCCGTCTACTGGCCCCATTATTAAAATAGCAATTAGAACGAGGGAAGTAAGTAATGCCATGTAGAATTGCGTTAATTGTTCCGAATAAACTAATGATTAAATGCACCGACGAAAAGTTCATTAAACTGCTTGCGTGTAAATTCCCATTACCACATCCAAGTGTTTGATTTGTCAAATCAATAGTATCTCCTTTACGACTATCGTATTCTCTATAATACAGTAGCTCGGAACCACACGCTCTAGTAATTTCAACAAATCATAGATAGATAACACACTGTGTGATTTAATCAGGTTAGCTGCGGGTCCAAACAATTCCAATGGTCAAATGCTACTCAGCTGTAGTTGTCCACTTGTAGAAGGTGATGAAGATTAAGATTAAACCCGCTTTGTCCTGAGCTCAGATTCTTATCCGATCCAGTGCATTTGCTTAACAAATTTAATTTAAAATGTCTCGGTCTGTTATCTGTTTATCGAACGGCTGGCTAGCTGTTAAGAATAAGCATTTCCTTAGTAGGTTGTCGCAGTAATAATTTATTAAGTGTCTTTTCTATTTGCAATATTCCTTGTGAATATACCTAAATTAATTGTAAGTTTTAAGAAAACGATGATATAACATTAATACCGTAAGAGTGTTAAAATTATTTATATGTTAATCTTTATTAAGTTGTATAATCAGTGTATGCAATTCTCCAAATTTGACTTTTTTTTTTAATTATATAAAACATATTTGGGCATACAGTATATAAGCAAATCTTCTAAAACCTAATCCTGTGGGATCTATAGTGATATAATTACCGGACTGATACCAACCACTTCGCAAATAAACGTAAAGAATATGAGCGGGTAGCAATGGAAAAAGTGTCCCCGCATCTGCCAAACTAAAATGGCTTCCATAAGATGTCTCGTATGCTGACTGTCTTGTGTACAAAGTTTTAAGCTCGTAGACTCTGCATGGGGTGAAAAAAAAAAAAAATTTACCCCTAAATGTTTTTTTCTCACCTCCTATTTGACGGATTGCTTTGTAATTTGGCACAAAGAATATTAGTGTTAGGAGAGTTTATTTTAAAAAATATTACTCTTCTACGATGATTTTATGCATTAAAAAAAAATTAGTACAATTTTTCAATGGCCTGAAGGATGACTACCCAGTTTGACACTATTACCATATTTTGATATAATATGTATTCAAACCATAACTATAACATATAACAGTTACAGTTTTATTAATGCGGTGGAACAGGATAAAAATAAATGCAAATTATATGAACTTGCAATGTTACGAGTATATTATTTAATATTTAGATAGGTAATCATCAGAGCCCGTATTTTGGATAACATTTACGTAAAATGCAGAGTCGGCATGGGAGGGTAGTACAAAGTTATAATAATTCTTATCTCTTTTTGTAGATAACTGCTCATCCAATTGGAAACATTAAATCAAACTGTTACATTGCAGATTAATACCACGTAATTAACAATAGATAATTAAATATGAGTCTAAATATTCGGCACGAAAAGAACGCCGCGCGCTGTTTCTCTAAGAATATCACTTGTAAATCCCTATTTTCCTGTTGATGGGAGTTAGGCGACACATGCCATGTAATTAAAAACTTGCGCGATCATAACGGGGTAATATTGCACCTTTGATAGGTACTTGAGCTTTGCATCATTTAATGTATACCCGGCGTCTTCACAAATCCACGATTGTACCGTTTGTATTACGGTAATGGACGCACCATTATTATACTAAACTGCCGAAATAGTCATTGGAAAGTTTCCCTTACCCATGTCTGGAAATAGTATATCAGCGGGTAATCGACGCATAGTGAAGCACTGAATTTAATTATTGTTTCATGTTAAATTAATAAAGAAATACCAGCATATAAACACGTCAAACATAGCGTATGCAATGACAATATTAGAGAAACGATAATATACAGTTGGAGAAGAAAATATAAAAGCTCTGAACATATTATGGTTTAAAAAACAACTAAAAGTCATTACATAAAGTGGATGACTCGAGATTTCTACAAAAATATTCAACTCTGGCAGCCCTTCATTTTTAAACTCGGTGTGCGTTAATTGAAAATATACACACGGAGAAGAAAATCAAAAAGATTTGGATATATTATGATTAAAATAACAACTTAAAAAGTGTATACATAAAGCCGATGATTCAAGATACCCACAATAATATTCAACTTCAATAATATATTCAACTACATTAGCGGTTGCGTTGCGATTTCATTACCTACTACTGCTGTTTTCTCAATAACAGTTTAACAGCAGTTAGCAAAAACATTTTTACTACGTCGTGTTTCTTATCTGTTGTTTTCTCACCTGTTATTTTCGAACAGAAATAACAGTCTGTTAATGCTATTTACAAATAACAGTTATAAAATAACAGGTTGTTAAATAGCAACTCATCTCTATTTTGGCTTTGGCAGTGTGCGTTAGGTTTCAGCCCCAACACTTCTACTCATACCTTAGGTACTGTTAGTGCTTTATACCCGATGAGTTAATGTTTATGCATGTAAAGTAAATTTGACAAATTTATTTTAAATACTTTCGAGTCTGTTAACATAATTATTATACTTCGGGCTCCATATCATTGAACAATATTCAACACAACTATAACTACTAATGTTTTATATAATAATATTAAAATCCAATTTATATATCTAGATATTGTCTAGGTCGACCAAAAAATAATATTTAGATCTTGCAATATTTAAGAATTATTACTTTGCTCTGTAATGACACCATATAATACGACTAATAATTTTTTACCTGTCTGGAGGGTCAGGGACTCTTTTTATCTGTAGAGAAATATAAACATCTCAATAAGCGTTCGCCTGGACTTTCACTAAGGTTTAAAAAATAAAAATTTTGTATTTAAAGATTTTTTGGTTCGTGTGACAATAATACTTATTGTTAGCGACCGATGTTTCTGATTGTAACTTTACAAAAGTATTAGATAATATCGTGTAATTCAGAGTCCGTCTCTGGAATGTCATCCGAAATACGGGCTATGGTAATCATATAATTCATTCAGACAAGAGTAACTGAGTGATGCAGAAATTGGACCTATATTGCGAGCAAAGGAAAAAGGAACCCGACCAGAATGGAAGGATGTCTCAAACAAAGGAGTAGAATTGAATGATTTGTGGTCGCAATGGGATTCACTTAGAGCATTAGACGGGCTGTTATTATTATTACATACGGACATCTATAAGACTTATTTTATTAACCATTAGGAACATGATAACTCATAAAAAACAAAATTATTTATCCAAGTCACTTTCCTCATCTAACTGTGGCAGTAAAGAAAGTTTTATTGATTGATTCGACTATAGTACCTCCATTTTTTTTACATATACTTTGTTACTGTTTTTGCGTCTTAAACTAAGTGAGCTAATTTTGCTCTCAGAACTATTGCTATCAGTTGTAGAACTTTCCATTTCGTGGATAACACTAACTACTATCTTTTCGTTTTTGAAAAGGGAAAAATTAAGTATTAGGTACAATACAAATAACATAAGAAAACCACGAGTATGATACACACACTTAAAATTCCGGAGATAAGATACTATATATGAGGACGTAACAGTATGAGATGGAGCTACGGAGATTTGTAAGACAGATGCGGCTGCGGTAGAGCGGGGGCGTGAGTAGCCAGCGGTCCGGCAGCCAATTGAAAAATGACTTATTTTGTATTTTTAGTGCCTCTTCAACTGTCACAGCACGCACTTCTGACCGCGGGGTGTCTTTAAAAGCAGCTTCTACTTCTACGCACCAAAGCTTCGCTAATACTTTGATGCCGCGATATTCTAAGAATTCGCCTGACCTCTTCGACCCTGATGCCGTCTAAAAAGGCTCCCACGGCTAGTTGTTCCTGAAATTCTCTTGGTGTACTCGGATATGCCAGGTGTGCCAGTCTCTCTATGGAAGCTTCGAATTCTTGTAAGCTTTCCCCAACTTTTCGCATCCTTGATTTTAGCTGAGCCTTGGGCAAGGTGTTGGTCGCCATATCTCAAGTCTAATGCAGCTTCCAAGACATTGAAGTCCCTTTGTTTCTCCACCGGGATGGTCTGAGGTAACTCTGAGGCTTGGCCCCTTAGCGCCAGAACTAATGCCATAGCCTTTTCCTCAATATCCCAGTTATTCGCACTTGCAGCCGCCTCAAACTGTCTCTTGTACGTTGTCCATGAGCTTTGGCCGTCAAATGCGGGAGGTTTTAAACTAGGACCTGATGATGCTACCAGCTGGCCTCCTTTCTCTGTCAATTGTCGTTTAAGGCGCTCCACTTCTCCTTCGACCTCACTCATCTTTTCTTTGATGTCGCTTACTTCCCTTTTGACTTGACTGACTTCTGTCTTGACCGCACCTACTTTATCTTCGACCTTGTTTATCTCTTCTTTGATTTCGTTAGTGATTGAATTCATAGCGCCTTGTTGGATTTTCATTTGATCGCTCAGGATTTTCCTTAGTTTTTCCTGGCGTCTTTTTTGTTCCTCTTTTTCTTCTTGACGTTGTCTTCCTTGTTCTTCTTTCTCCTCTTTACGCCTTATTTCCAGGTCTTCCATTATTTCCTTCAATTCGTGCCTTTCTTCTTGACGCCTCCTTTCTTCCTCTTGACGTCTTCTTTCTTGCTCTTCTTTTTCTTCTTGACGTCGCTTTTCTTGTTCTTTTTCTTTGCGATGTCTTATCTGAAGTGAAATAACTAAACATTAATGAATTATATGATTACCTATCTAAATATTAAATAATATACTCGTAATATTGCAAGTTCAGATAATTTTTATTTATTTTTATCCTGTTCCACCGCATTAATAAAACTGTAACTGTTATATGTTATAGTTATAGTTTAAATACATATTATATCAAAATATGGTAATAGTGTCAAACAGGGTAGTCACCCTTCAGGCCATTGAAAAAATATATTAATTATTTTTTAATGCATAAAATCATCGTAGAAGAGTAATATTTTTTAAAATAAACTATTCTGACACCAATATTATTTGTGCCAAATTACAAAGCAATGCATCAAATAGGAGGTGAGAAAAAAACAAAATTATTTTTTTTCCACCCCATGCAGGGTCCACGAGCCTTGTACACAAGACAGTCAGTATACGAGACATCTTATGGAAGTCATTTTAGTTTGGTAAGTGCGGGGGCACTTTTTGCATTGCTACCCGCTCATACTCTTTCTAATTGACATGGTGATAAGCTGTAAATTGTATAGGAAGAAAAGGTGTGGTTTAAAAACAAGATGGCCTCAAGGACTCATAGAGGATTGAAGCTATTTTTAAAGACAGTAATAATATTTCTGATACATACCAATATACTTATTACACTTCTAATACTACTTACGATGGAAGCCAGAAACGGAGGGACGTATCTCCCTAAAATTTAAAATTTACCCATGTAAATTTAGGTAAGTAGGTGTAGTGTATTTTGGTCTATCCGGCATACATTTTTTTGCCATCATGTCAAATACTAGGCCAAGGAAAAGTCCTCAGAAAAGAAGAAAGTGGAATTTGAATAATATTTAGTCATCATGATGAAAGCGAAGCTATAGGAGCAGAAGTGGAGTAAATATACTATCAGAGTAACTGTTGGTTGTAAAGGTTTATAAGAAGAAAAGTTAGAAGAAACATATAAATTAATCCTAGTCTTGCAAATGGCAATAGGGATGCAGCTCTGAAAATGCGTAAACAATTAAAAAGATTTATAAATATCGAGATGGGCGGCCAAAATATTTGAGCGATCCACAAAGAATTTTGTAAAAAGTACTGACTCTAATGGTGAGTCAGGAGAGCTATTAATATTGTACCAAGCCATTTAGGTACTTCACCTTCTTTTCTGATGAAAGTTGACCATATTTTAAAAGATTGTCAAGCATATATTACAAAGACAAAAATTACAGATATTGGTAAGGTGAGGTAATGGTTGCTTACAACATAGTCAGTGGCGGCTGGTGAAATTTCAATAATTTGTTAAATTGTAAATTACAAAATTTCAGTTCATTGTATTTCAGTTAATAACGAAAATATTTTCATAAACTCCAAAACCTATTGTTGTACTTTTATGAAAAGTAAAATGTATCTGACAAAAAAAATAATTTTCAACAGGGGGGGTCAATCGAATTTTGAAAAAATTTTTCGCAAATTGCTTTTTCAAATTTTTTTACGGATCGTTAGAGGAGTGCTTCTCTAGATGTTAGTTCCCATATTTCGTATGGGTCCCATGCGTCAGAGACGAGAAAAAAATTATTGAAATTTCACCAGCCGCCCCTGAACATAGTAAACTCAGGATTAAAGCTTCCTCCAATGAGAAGTTCCTTGTATCCTGTTATACAAGTAAGTGCAAATTTCTAGGCAATTAGGTGGCTGCAAGATTTACAACAGTATCCTGAAATACCACCGTCTTGGTTGGAAAAAAGTGTGTAGCAGTAATTTTGGCGTACTTTCGACTTTTTGTCCTTACGTCATTGGAGACGTAAAATAGTTATTTATGATACAAGTGTTAAAAGTGACATTTTATTTTGTGAGTGGGGAATATTGCGAAATGAGCGTAGCGAGTGGAGCAACCCCACGAATAAAATAAAACCACTTTTAACAAATGTATCATACAATATTTTTCGTAAAACTGTTATTAAAAAAAATGCCGTCTGTGGGGTTGAACTCCCGATCTATCGCTTACGTGTCAACTCAACTCAACTCAACAAGATTTTGTTCAGAGTTTTTTCAATATTATATGTCGCATCAGATCCTAGGCTCGGAGCCAGCCAGACAACCACAGCAAACATCGCCAAGGTGGGTGTAATGCTAGGCGATGGTCCGATTTGGCTTAAAAATAATTGTAAGGTTAGCAACACCTGCCTGCCATAGGTAGACTTAAGAGCTAATTAAGATGAAAACATGTGCCCAGATGGGCCTAAAACTAATTTAAGAAATAAACACTATAGATTACTAAACTCATTAGGCGATGTACTTTACGAAGTTTTTGGTTGCTGATACAGGAAACAGAACCAAACGAAAAAACCCGTTAATTGCTTACGTGTCGAACGCGTTGGCACTGAGTCACCCGCTCGTTTCAATTATATGTGACAATAAAGCGTATATATCAAGCTAGGTACTGGATAAAGGTAACAGTAACTAAGTAAAATAGTTGTAAGTTGTTTAGTGTTTATTAGTAACTACAATTGAAACTGTCTTTAAATATTGTAAATTTTGTGGCTAAAAAAAATGGATTTTGAAGAAAATACGGGAAATGAAAGTAATTTCATTATTCCACCAGATGTTGAAGAAGCTCCAGAAATCGAGGTAACAATATGATATAGCATATAAAAGAGTTATTGAATGGTGTAAAATGAAGTAGTAGACAAGTTCACTGAATATAAACTTTTGGTTTACTTCGAAGAAAAATCTAAGTTATGGAAGGCGTCAACACTGTGGTCTAATTTCTCTAAGATAAGAGTTAGTTTGCAAATCAAGAACAACGTGAATATGAGCAAGTATTACAGGCTAATGGCGTTTTTAAAACAAAAAAGTGTAGGATATCGGCCAAAGAAATTGAAAATATTTTCTAGCGAACAAATGAATACATTTTTGAATGAAGCTCCAGACATAGATAGCATTTTATTTTTAACACTAGTGTTAAAAGTGTTTTCGACACTAATGTTAAAAGTTTTTTTGACACGTAACATTATAAAAATCAATTTTTAGTTCACTTATCAATGACAGCTTTACAAAATAGTATTTTATATAATAAGTAGCTAAAATGGTGTTTTTTACAAGTGGGGCGTTTATAGTACGAGCCGAAGGGAGTGCTATAAACCACGCGAGTAAAAAAAAAACACATTTTAGTCTCGAGCTATATACAAAATTTTTTGTATCGCCATTCGAAATTAGAAAACAATATAATTTTGTAAAAATAGACTAAATTCTATTACTGTTTCCATAGAAACCAATAAGTTTTATTTCACACTTTGAAATAAAAATTTTTTATTTCACTCTCTTTTCTTTATTTTACACTTGCCAATAATGACATTGTTTTGATTCATTTAAACTGTCAAATAAATGTCATTTTAGGATATGGCGTTACAAAATAGTATATTATTATGCAACGACCATTAAATGTGAGTGAGCATACACTATTTTTTTAAGACCAGTTATAATAAAATAGAAAATTAACACTTTATTTCTGAAATTTCTTAATTATAGATTACAATTTAGGAAATATTATGAAAACTAAACTTTGGAAATATCATGGATTATTACTTCAATTTCACTTTCACTATCACACATTCACTGATTTTAATTGCAAGAAGCACAAAGTTTGAAAACTTGCTAGATAAGCAGTATTACTTATCAAAATTGATAAATTTTAGATGTGTCAGATGTTCAAGGCAATAGTTTATATTGACAGAATATTGCTGTGTGTCTCATTTCTATTGGTTATAAAGTTGTATCTTAATGGAAAATTTGTATCTCAATGAATCTCATTAGTAGGGAATGTCTAATAAACTAATTAAAGTATGGGTGTAGAAAATAGTTATTTTTGTACCTAGGGTGCGAAATACTACTTTGGTGATCGAGAACGAAAGTTTTTTGACGAGGCGCAGTCGAATCGAGACAACCAAAGAATTTCGAAAAATTTTTTCTACAACGACTTTAATTTGATAAACTAAAACCATAAATAATAAAAGTAATATTTCAAATAAAATTCTC
This sequence comes from Rutpela maculata, assembly GCA_936432065.2. NCBI lineage: Eukaryota > Metazoa > Arthropoda > Insecta > Coleoptera > Cerambycidae > Rutpela > Rutpela maculata. Next base: position 137,161,175 of record OW386285.2, on the reverse strand, counting down.
GACTGCGAAACTTTAAATTTAAATCCAGTTCCATCTAGTTCAAAAGCGGATAATAATAATTTAGCCTCTACTCTTCTAGCAGCAAACTCCTCAGACATTAATATTATGTTTTGTAATTGTTTCACAATTAACGTTAATATTGTAAATAATAATTGAAATAACTGTTAAAAAATTCATACTGTTTTTAATAAAATAATTTAAAAAATTTTACTTTCAGTTGATTTATTTGATAATATAATAAATATTTTTGAACTAGATGTTTGTTTAATTCATGTGCATACATTAAAAATTATAAAAATTAGGCAACAATAGGTATGTGATGTGCAAAATATTTTGCACCCTAATGCGCAAAATATTTTACGCACGGTGTCATGGTAACGCAAAAAAAAATAATGTCAATGAAAAAATGTCTCATTTTATACACTGACGTTAATGTGCAAACATAGCCTTTTTTGACAGTAAGTTGTAGGAAAAGTAACATTATTTATAGCCAGATCCAAGAGTGCATTGAAAACAATTGGAGTTTTGTCTCACAATCTTCACTTTACAAACGTCAAATTATGAATTTGTTTTGACGTTAGTGTTAATTTTGAAATTTATTTATATAAATATAGAAATTAGGCAGTCACAGAAAATATATTGTATGAAACATATGCATAAGGAACCACTTTATGCAATTGTTGCATAAATTACTATTCTGACAGTTTTCGGCGTTTTAAAAAAATCTGCTTTGACCTGTTATAAGGCATCTCTTGAGATGAGAAATTTTCCTTGGCCAGTATCGACTTAGATTGGTTTTCTTGAGTTCTATAACAGTAACATGGTCATGAGCGTCTAATACGTTATAATACCAGAAGAAAAAGTAAACTTGTATAATGTAATAAATAATATACTTTTCTATTATTACACCTGGCGCTGAATTTACTACGTAATTAAACTATTAATTTTCAATCAACCAGTTCTTAAGACATAATTTAGCTCCATTTTAATGAACGAAAAGAATTTAGTACTTTCAGAAACCCCATGAAGCTCCACTACAATTATTTTCTATTCAAATCAGGAGAGGAAGGAAATAAAAAGGATAAAATAGTTAACAAAGCGGATTGATGTTCTACGTTACACCTATCAATGTCTTTCCAGCCATTACTCAGTCGATTTTAACTACTGACTATCGATACGCTTCAGATTCAGACCATCGTTTTCTTGTGAATAAAAGGGAAAGGAAACGTATGGGAAGGATTAACTATGTCACTTTGATTTATTTCTTCGGATATACGGCGTGATCTGCTGAAAGTGGATATTATTATTTTAGTGCAATAAGTTTCCTGTATGTTGTGAAGCTGACTTCTAGTAACAGTCTCTAGTGCAGGTTAATTATTTATGTTTTATTTGTTTTCTATTACAAAAATAATAATAATTTCATTTCATAGGATTGTTTAAAAAGTCAAGGACGTTTTTATTGTCTGGTCATAGTCAACTTCGTCATCGATTTTTTATTATTATATATATCTTTCACAACCGATTCAGGGAAATTATTGTATCCAATTCCGTTTTAATAGACGCAAAGGTTGGTGCACATCAACCCTGCTTTTTTGCATAAACAGCGATTTCGCAACTCTTCACGCACGTGTACGATATTATTTCAAGTATTCCGTGAGCTGGCTGCTGTTAAAAAATCAGGCAAAATTCCTACAGCGGATGAAGTTCACATGAATTTGAAGATCTTCCATCAAGTGCAGTTGTAAAGTAGACAGGAAGACAATCAATAGAAAATATACTCATGCACATACCCACATTACCGCAGATGATTTTTGAATATGTGGCAAGGAAATTCTTTTTATTTTACACAACTTTTTATACGCAATTTTTTGTTATGACTGACTTATTCAATACGTCGAACTTGACAGATTGTCATGTTTGACGTATGCCAACTTTACGTTTATCGGAGTTGCTGTTGTAGACACTCGGAAATTTCTTTCATACAGCAGGCATATATTAAAGACCAGATATTTGAGCGTTCCCATTTCGAATAATAATAATACACTCCACAGTTTGTGTAATTCGATATTGTCAAGAGCTTTAAGTACTCAACGAATAAAAGGAATATAGGCACGTATATTCTCTTGATAAGTTGTCACAAATTCAGTATTTGCCCTCCAGTTTCGCGTCCTCTTTGCTCAGAAAGTATTTGCTAGTCTGATTGATTGAGGTTCTTTAATCATCATGTTATTATTTTTTGTCAATTTTTGACGTATTCTGTAAGGAATTCCCACTCTATCATCAGCAGCTAACTTAAGCACTTCTACCGTGATATTATCAACCCCAACTTCTTCGTTAGGTTTTAGTTTTTGTATGGCTGCCTCCACTTGTGATTTCGGTATTGAAGTTTCGGCTTCCTAGTCCTATTGCTATTGATTTTCTGCCTCAAAATGATCAAGGCAGTGTTGACACATTGAGCCCTTTCCTGCTTTGTACTTCTAGTCCATACGAAACTTGCAAAAAAAAGTGTAAAACCCCGAAAGTGCAGAGGTAGCGACCAAACATGACTACTCCCCCGTTTTCAAGGACGGCCAATACGATGCTGATAGTCGCGTGGTTCCTACCCTCCTCGAATTACCCCTAACGCAAAAAATAACCTCTCTTTTCGATTTTTCGTTGTTAGGCATGCGAGGACTTGTTGGATCGGGTATTTTTTGAGAAAACTCAATATGTCCTGTAAAATTTCGCATCCAGATATCCTAGCGACCCACGGGGGTTGCAACCACCTTCTTCCTCAATACCAAAACATGCAAAAAACATCCAAACGTGCTGAAAATTGTTTTCCACACGTTTTCAAGGATGGAGAACACGATTTTGACATTATTTAGCCTCCTACCCCCAACCAACTACCTTTAAATGCATAAAACCACCTCTTTTCCCATTTTTCGTTTTCAGGCATGCGAAGACTTGTTGGATCGGTTCATTTTTTTAGAAACTCAATATGTCCTGTAAAATTTTGTAACCAGACATTTTAACGAACCCAGGGGGTTGAAACCACCCCCTCCCTCAATACCGAAACATGCAAAAAAACCATCCAAACGTGCTGAAAATTCTTTTCTACACATTTTCAAAGCCGGGGAATACGATACAGATATTATTTAGTCTCCGACCTCTAACCAACTACCTCTAAATGCATAAAACCATCACTTTTTCCCATTATTTGTCATCAGGCATCGAAGACCTGTTGGATCGGGGTGCGCATTGTTTCAATCCTGAACCTTTTGTCACTTCACACCAATTCTCACTCATATTTATGTATGCGTACAGTTAGTCTTTAACCCATATATATATTGTTTCGATATTGAGGGCGGGGGTGGTTTCAACCCCCTGGGGTCGTTAGAATGTCTGGTTGCGAAATTTTACAGGACATATTGAGTTTCCTCAAAAAAAAAACAATCCAACAAGTCATCGCATGCCTGAAAACAGAAAATGGGGAAAAGGTGGTTTTATGCATTTGGGGGTAGTTGGTTAAGGGTAGGAAGTTAAATAATATCAGCATCGAGTTCCCCGCGCTTGAAAACAAGTGAAAATCTATTTCCAGCACGTTTGGATGTTTTTTGCATGTTTCGGTATTGAGGTATAGGGTGGTTTCAACCTCCGTGGGTCGTTAGATAATCTGGTTGCGAAATTTTATAGGACATATCAAATTTCCTCAAAAAGAAGCCGATCCAACAAGTCCTCGCATGCCCGACAACGAAAAATCGAAAAAAGGTTTTTGCGTTTAGGGGTAGTTCGAGGGGGGTATGGACCACGTGACTATCACCATCGTCGAGAACGGGGAGGTTTGGTCACTACCCCTGTTTGGTCGCTACCCCTTCACTTTTGGGGTTTTTGCAACTTTGGCATGGACTAATCAGATAGAGTTTCGTACTTATACAAGTTGTTTCACATTTTTACATATATCTCTTTCTATTCCCATTGTTTCTTATGCGATGTAAAGTATACCATAGGAATATCGTATTTTCGTCATGTAATGGGCTAACTTCATTTATATATTAAATGAATTTATATTGGAAAGTTGGACCATCCTTTATGTTGGGCAAATGTTTTTGTATTTACCTTTATTTTAGCCTCCACGAGAAGAAGCACATTGACAACTGGTGATCTGACCACAGTCAACATCAGGTAAAAGTTTTACATAGGTCGGTGTCTATTGACATTAGGTTACAATAACCTCTCACTTCTATCTTAGACGTAATCCAATTGTTCAGTGATCGCTGAGTCGACTACTTTTGTCGGTATATGTATGTCTTGTGTTCCTGGTTGGAACCAGTGCCTGAAAAAAGCCTGGGGGTGTGTGTTTTGCTAAAAGGATGAAATTGATCCGCTCTTACTGTCACTGTTGCAGAACTCGCAATGAGCAAGTAAATAATTGAAATAAAAATAATTTAATATATGCAGTAAAAACCTAACTTTTTCAATCAGTTTATCTTTTTTGTTATTTTTAACACAATTCAACGCATATGCATAGATGCATATGAACTTTTCTTTTTCAAAAACGTAAAGTTGCATGGAGCTAGACTTATGGATTAAAAAAGTACATACAAGAACGCAACCTGATCATTAGATATTTAACTGATGTTTCTATATTGAACGAAAAACTGTATTGACATTTCATGAAATTACGAAATAATATTAAACACATTAGCACGCATGAATAATAATACGCAGTATTTGACAATTATATTTGAAATTAATGCCAAGGAAAGGAGTTATTCATTATTCAACAAAGGCGGTTTCTATTGTGAAAATAAAATTAGTATATTATTTTGTTTCGAATACGCTTGTGCTCAAGATTTACCCTCAAGAGAAACACAAACAAAAGGGAAATTATTATATTTTAAATAGGGACAAAATTTAAACGGTGAAAAACAGAACCGGCAAGCAATATAGTAAAAGTTGAAAGTAATTTTGATATTATTTGTTGTAAGAATGAAACTTTAATTGAGGAATTAGAAGTTAACTATGAATATCAATTAAGTCTTTGGCTAAAGTTAACCAAAATTGTAATAGTGTAAATATATACTAACATAAACACGTAAGCTAATCTCTGAGACTTAATGACACTTATAAAACTTTATGCGCGATTTGTATGTGTCTCTATTTAGTCAGAAAATTTACCGGATATAGTTAACAATTTTCTGAAAGAAAAATGTGGTTTATTGGTTTAATTTATATTTGCTTAATTATGAAAATTACGTAAAAGAACGGTTCAGCAAATAGGTTTAGGGATCAACATAACTACACCGGAAGTAGAGGGATCCATGCAGGTTTCGATGGGGTCAGTTCAACCGGCCCTGGCAATTTTAGGGTAGTGGCCTAATCAGGCCACTGCCAAACGCTCTAAAATGAAAAGTTAGAAATTTGAGTCGCAAAACATTTTCTTCGAAAAATAGGTTTCGTCAACGGAATTTCTCTTTTTTTCATGTAATTGCAAAAATTATTCAAAGGTTCAAAGTACTAACATGTAGTCTGACTCAAGCACGGTCCAGAGCAAACTGCTACCGACTCAGTAACATTTTTAAAAACGCCACTAAACATCCATACTCTTTATTAAAATTTACTGACATTGAAAAACAAAGATAATTCTTAACTTTCAGAGATCAAAAGAAAAAGAAAGAACGCCCCTTAATACATCAGAGCTTTCTTAAGCAAACTACTCGAAGCGCCTAGAATAATAACACGGAAATGACCAATTCCGTGTTATCAACATCATTCAACAAACATTTTTCTACGTTCTCCATCATGAAATGCTGAAGTCTGTTGTCTGTAGCCTATCTGAGATTTTTTTCATTCTAAGGACTAAGGAGAAGGGGCCGCTCCAGACGGTCGCCTAGGGCGCCGGAATTGTAGATTGTAGAGATTGTAGATTATTTAGGGGGTCGCTTGGCCCTGGGTTGGCCTTTCTTCACCTCGACCTAAAAGGTCTTTTGTGAATTACCCTGCATCTAGTTGTTGCCCAGGATTCCAAGACTTTTTGCAAGGCTTGCAATTTTCCTGGGAGCTAATTTCCCTATGTCTTTAGGCGTTAATTCCGTCTGTTCTAGGTAGTTTATGTTGGGCAAATGTTTTTGTATTTACCTTTATTTTAGCCTCCACGAGAAGAAGCACATTGACAACTGGTGATCTGACCACAGTCAACATCAGGTAAAAGTTTTACATAGGTCGGTGTCTATTGACATTAGGTTACAATAACCTCTCACTTCTATCTTAGACGTAATCCAATTGTTCAGTGATCGCTGAGTCGACTACTTTTGTCGGTATATGTATGTCTTGTGTTCCTGGTTGGAACCAGTGCCTGAAAAAAGCCTGGGGGTGTGTGTTTTGCTAAAAGGATGAAATTGATCCGCTCTTACTGTCACTGTTGCAGAACTCGCAATGAGCAAGTAAATAATTGAAATAAAAATAATTTAATATATGCAGTAAAAACCTAACTTTTTCAATCAGTTTATCTTTTTTGTTATTTTTAACACAATTCAACGCATATGCATAGATGCATATGAACTTTTCTTTTTCAAAAACGTAAAGTTGCATGGAGCTAGACTTATGGATTAAAAAAGTACATACAAGAACGCAACCTGATCATTAGATATTTAACTGATGTTTCTATATTGAACGAAAAACTGTATTGACATTTCATGAAATTACGAAATAATATTAAACACATTAGCACGCATGAATAATAATACGCAGTATTTGACAATTATATTTGAAATTAATGCCAAGGAAAGGAGTTATTCATTATTCAACAAAGGCGGTTTCTATTGTGAAAATAAAATTAGTATATTATTTTGTTTCGAATACGCTTGTGCTCAAGATTTACCCTCAAGAGAAACACAAACAAAAGGGAAATTATTATATTTTAAATAGGGACAAAATTTAAACGGTGAAAAACAGAACCGGCAAGCAATATAGTAAAAGTTGAAAGTAATTTTGATATTATTTGTTGTAAGAATGAAACTTTAATTGAGGAATTAGAAGTTAACTATGAATATCAATTAAGTCTTTGGCTAAAGTTAACCAAAATTGTAATAGTGTAAATATATACTAACATAAACACGTAAGCTAATCTCTGAGACTTAATGACACTTATAAAACTTTATGCGCGATTTGTATGTGTCTCTATTTAGTCAGAAAATTTACCGGATATAGTTAACAATTTTCTGAAAGAAAAATGTGGTTTATTGGTTTAATTTATATTTGCTTAATTATGAAAATTACGTAAAAGAACGGTTCAGCAAATAGGTTTAGGGATCAACATAACTACACCGGAAGTAGAGGGATCCATGCAGGTTTCGATGGGGTCAGTTCAACCGGCCCTGGCAATTTTAGGGTAGTGGCCTAATCAGGCCACTGCCAAACGCTCTAAAATGAAAAGTTAGAAATTTGAGTCGCAAAACATTTTCTTCGAAAAATAGGTTTCGTCAACGGAATTTCTCTTTTTTTCATGTAATTGCAAAAATTATTCAAAGGTTCAAAGTACTAACATGTAGTCTGACTCAAGCACGGTCCAGAGCAAACTGCTACCGACTCAGTAACATTTTTAAAAACGCCACTAAACATCCATACTCTTTATTAAAATTTACTGACATTGAAAAACAAAGATAATTCTTAACTTTCAGAGATCAAAAGAAAAAGAAAGAACGCCCCTTAATACATCAGAGCTTTCTTAAGCAAACTACTCGAAGCGCCTAGAATAATAACACGGAAATGACCAATTCCGTGTTATCAACATCATTCAACAAACATTTTTCTACGTTCTCCATCATGAAATGCTGAAGTCTGTTGTCTGTAGCCTATCTGAGATTTTTTTCATTCTAAGGACTAAGGAGAAGGGGCCGCTCCAGACGGTCGCCTAGGGCGCCGGAATTGTAGATTGTAGAGATTGTAGATTATTTAGGGGGTCGCTTGGCCCTGGGTTGGCCTTTCTTCACCTCGACCTAAAAGGTCTTTTGTGAATTACCCTGCATCTAGTTGTTGCCCAGGATTCCAAGACTTTTTGCAAGGCTTGCAATTTTCCTGGGAGCTAATTTCCCTATGTCTTTAGGCGTTAATTCCGTCTGTTCTAGGTAGTTTAGCCTAATGCGGATTAGCACCTTGCATTTACAAAGTATATATTCCGCAGTTTCAGCTGTAGCTTCACAGTATCGGCATTTGTCATCTTCTGCCATACCCATGTTCTTGAGATGATATCTCAAGGGGCAATGGCCAGTTAGAAGGCCTGTGATCAGCCTTAGGTCGGACTTTTCAAGTTCGATAAGCCTTGCGGCATTCTTTGTTGAATAGATAAACCGTCTCGCTTGTCTTTGGCCTGGAGTGTTCCTCCAGTAGAACTTCTTCTGTTCCTTTTCCCATTATGTGTCCCTTGAATAAGCCACAGAACGGTTCGGGTCCAAAAAACGGGGCTTCAGCACCTTTTCTTACGAGGATATCAGCCAATTCGTTGCCTTCTATTCCCTCATGCCCTGGCACCCACATCAAGGTAACCTTATTGTTTTTTGCCAGTTGCTTGAGGGATTGTCTGCATTACCAGGAAATTTTTGACTCGAAGGTATAGGACCTGAGAGCCTTTAATGCTGCTTAGCTATCTGAAAGTATATAGATCTTTGCTCTTCGAGTGCCTCTATTGAGGCATTCCTGGGCACTATGATCTTTAGCATAGATTTATGCCTGGAAGATGGTTGGGGTGTTACCAAGGGCTTTAGATAGCCTACACTTAGGCCCTGCTACGCCCACACTAATCTTCATCCATCTTGGATCCATATGTGTACCAGATGTGTGACTCTTTCTCCAACTGCAGTGCTTTGACCCTGCCCGCCTGATGGCTTTCAATCAGCACATCAAACGGGCAGTCAAAATCATGCTTGATTGGCATTGAGTCAGTGGGTTTGGTCATGGATTCGAATTGGATCAACTCCAGAATCCTTAAGTGACCAACCAGGTCGCCTTGTCTGAATTTGAGCGCCTAATGCAGCCTTAAGTGCTGCTTCCTACCACACATGCAAATGCAGAGGAAGTAAGTCCAGCATTGCCTCCATAGCTGCTGTGGGACACGAACGCATTGCTCCTGTAGTCCCTAGGCAGACAAGGCGTTGCAATTTCTGCAACTTTCCTTGTGCTATTTTTTCTTCTGTTTTTGGCCACCATACACATGATGCGTAGGTGACCATGGGTCTCACAACCGAAAGGTAGGACCAATGTATCATTTTCGGCTTCAGACCCTAAGTCTTACCAAACAGCCTACAGCTTTCTAAGTGTGAGTTCCAGGTAAGTTCTTGGTCTAGAATTACTCCTAGATACTTGACTTCACTGGAAAAATTCAGTACTGTTCCATTTAACATAGGAGCTCTCAAATTGAGTTTTCTCCTTTTGGTGAATGGAACAATAACTGGTTTGCTCGGATTGACACTAAGACCCTCTGACGAGCACCATTTAGATATTATGTTTAAGGCAATTTGCATATGGTTTGAGATCATAACCTAATACCTGCCTCTCCCAGTAACGACCAGGTCATCAGCGTAGCCCTGAACGTAGAAGCCTTAATTACTCAGCTCATGGAGAAGATCGTCGACCACCATTGACCACAGCAAGGGCGATAAGACTCCACCTTGTGGACAACCTCTAACCGTAGTCACGGTGGCCGACTCGTTCCCCATATTTGTGGTAATTATTCTACTTCTTAGCATGGATCGTATCCATCTGATTGTTGGGGACTGTATTCCCCTTTTTTCCGTGGCTCTTTGTATGGATTCATGGGAGGTGTTGTCAAAAGCACCCTCTATATCTATGAAAGCACACAGAGCTTGTTTCTTTGCTGTAAATGTCTTTTCAATGCCTTTGACTAGGCCATGTAGAGCATTTATTGTTGATTTGCCAGGTTGGTAGGCAAATTGTTTCGAGTGAAGCGGTTTCTCTTTAATGATTTCGCTTCTAATCTGTTGATCTAGTATTTTCTCCATTGTTTTAAGGAGAAAAGAGGTTAAGCTGATGGGGCGATATGATTTAGGCTCGTCTGGTGGACGTCTGCCTATCTTTGGGATAAACGCCACCTTAACTTCCCTCCGAGATTGGGGAATATACCCAAGAGTTGTGACGTCATAGAACACAACCGAACTTGGAAGGTAACCAACCAAAATTCGTCACGGCAGCTCTAGTGTCGGAAGCGGGTCGTGGGAAAGGTTTGTGACATCTGACAGTTAATGCAATAACCTCACCATAATTTATTTATTCATCGCACAATTAATAATGTTAAAAGCTGTTTATTATAAACTTATTCGGGCGCCAGCCAAAGTTAATTGGCAGAAGGGGATGGAGAACAAGACACAAAACTTAAAGGAAAAACCAATGTAAAACAATATATTTAATATAAACATTAGAAGGTAAATACTTGTATAATGGGTAAAACAAAATAATAAAGTAATAAATAATTGAGATATGGGGTTGAATTAAATGAGTCACACTTAGGTAAACATTATTAGCATTAGCGTAAAGAAAAATTTGAGACTATTAAATATGGATATCGATAAATCTGTATACAGTTTATGTTTATATTAGGACCGTAAACAGCTGTTCAGGGTTTCACAAACAGAATACACTATGCTACGCTGAGGATCACTTAAACATTTACATAATACGATACAACAGTGATAAAATAAATGGACAATAAATAAGTATACGACAACGGACTAATGGAATTTAGATTTTCTATATCGCTGAATGCAAACTTGGCCGTTTCCAATTCTTTGATCCCAAGCAGGAATCCAAAAATTAATAATTTACAGTACCTGTACTCCACATTTGATTACCGATCAAATAGGTTCACCGTGCGCCAGTAAATCACCTCTCGCTACGTATGAGAATGCTTCGGAGCAGCCTTCGCACCCAACACAAGTCATGCAGCATGTACAGTTTATCGCTTGGTACCAATTTAGACTAGGGTTCCAGTGCGGCAATATCCAAATTATGATTTGTGATATTCCAAATATAATAATTATAAACCATCAGTTGGCAAAGAAAAATAAAAACCAGCAGGCTTAGGGCTTAAGGGCAGAATTTCTATGGTCCACAGAAAAAAACCTAAAAAAGTTACACTTCATGGAAATTGTCCAGGTATGTTTATGTAAAATCACAAATATTTGACTCCTTTCTTTTAGTAATGCAAAATTTATTAAAAATGTATGTACTGACCTTAGATGTTATTAGGTTTATTTTCTTAATAAAATTTATATCTTTAACACATGGAGAACATGCCCCTGTTCTTCCAGAAATGAAAAATGTCTACCGCTTTTTTGTCTTTTTATCACAAAAAACCGGAATTTGCGCCAATTGATTAATCAGGCCTGTTCTTTAATTAAAAATTCCTAAATAAGACTTTTGACATTTGTCAACTTAAAAACAAAACAGAATTCATTGAACAAACTTTTATGAGTTTAAAATATTTACTATATTTTGGAATACCAAGGTAGCCTATTTTATATCTTTTATTTAAATAACTGCATACTGATTAGAACATAACCTTATGACTTGTTTTAGGGAGCGACATCAGGCTGAAATGTTATGAAAATTTTGGTTCACAGTTAAAATCAATGAAAGGTGGATTTAGTAAAAGTGATTAACTGGCACTAAAAGATTTATCGGCTTGCCAAGTGTAGTTGAAAACCGCCGGCACGGATTTGAACTGTCACAGAGTATAACTTGCTATGAATATGCTTCTCAGGCATGGGATAAGTTCCTCAATTCCGTGTTGAAGCAGGGCAGGAAAAATACCGTCCCTGCCCGGTGATTTAAAGGGCTTGAAGGTCGATACCGCCCATTTAATTCTGCTAGGGGTGAATATTTTTCCAGCTAGCCTTGTTCCTTCTCTGGCAGGACGATGTGCATCCTCTTCCAGGAAGGCCTGTGGAAGTAAACCTTCGATTACATGGGAGCCAGGGAAGTGAGTACCTAAAAGTACTCTTATGTTTTCCTGCTGACTCTCTGCATGTTGACTATCGGGCTTTTTAAGTAGCCCTATTCCGTTTGAGTGGTCCTTTGCAAGGACTTTTTGTAGACGGACTGCTGGGGCTAATTCGTCTATCCCCTCGCAGAACCGTTTCCATGATCTTCTTTTAGACCTTCTCAATTTTTTGTTGTACTCCGTGAGGGCTTTTTTTATAATCCTCCCAGTTTCCTATTGAATGTTTTCCTGGTCTCAGCCTTGAGGCGACTGAGATCCCCATTCCACCAAGGCAGAATTGTAAGGGCGGTATTTTCGGCGTATAGCGATATCTTAAAAAAAGATAATATTTATTTTGCTTATAGTGCAGGGAGGGGGGCGGCAAAAGAGCTAGAGCGGCCCCTGCTAAGGAGGGAAAAGAGCTGCCGTTTAAAATTTTTTGGCGTTCGGATTTTTTATCAGCCGAAACAAATGCCAATTTACCTCGGCCCGGCCTCGCCCGGCCCCAGAGCCACCGGCCCGATGGGCATTTACCCGTTTGCCCCCCTGTCCCATCCATCCCTGGATCCATGTGATTGCAAACAATTACCTGTAAATAATGAATAAGATATCTGCCAGGAGTATCGTGGATACTTTGGTTCAAATTTTCAAATTTTCTTTTTACCATATTTTGTAAATATAATTTTAGAAGTTTTCAAGTTATAATAATCTACTTCATTATAGTCCTCTAGTTGCATAGATACCTGTCAATTCAATTGATACTTGAATAGATCGACCTAATTTGATGGCGAATATAATGGAGAGAATCTACATAATTATGAGAAACATTGGACTTAACTGGAGATCACTAATCATTGCCCCTTGAACTGTAATAACACTGCACAAAGGGATTAATCAGATGTTGAGGAATAATGTATGTATGATGTGACCTAAAACAACGTAGGAAACAAAACATGAAGGGATAAAGAAAATATACATAAATTTCATTTATTTTACGGCGCACTAGGAGAATAATAGTTAATTAAAATATTTGATGACAGCAGCATTTAACTTTTATAGATTAGAAATTTAAAATATTTTACAAAAATTATAAAAATAAATATTTTGTATTTCTGCATACATCATTGTTATAAAATATTATTTTGCGTATTCAGTAGATAACTTAAAGAAACCATTCACTCCTTTCATATACCATTGATCTAAATTTGACCAAGCTAAAATAACAACAAGAAGTTCCCTTACGAACCGACTTGTCAACTTCTTTCATACACTTACTATATCTAACATTCAATATGAAAAGACAAGAAAATAACCATTATTTCTATATACCGATGATCTCAGTCTCATCATGCCAGTATATTTTAAAAAACCTCCCTTACGAGGTGTTATTTCTAGTATCCCTACCTAGAGGATATTCCACCACAAACAAACATTTGTTGCATTTCAAAGCCAAGAAGTATTAAAAAGCACAAAGAAAATAGGTATAAAATTTCATTAAAATTTATACCTACTTTCTTTGTGCTTTTAGAAAATAGGTATAAAATTTCAGTAAATTTTATACCTACTTTCTTTGTGCTTTTTAGTAGTTCTTGGCTTTGAAATGTAACAAATGTTTGTTTGTGATGGAATATCCTCCAGGTAGGGCTAGAGATACTAGAAAGATAGCTCGTATAGTCCAATAATTATAAAAATTTCTATCACAAAAAATGTTATCTGAGATTTGATTTTCACGCGCGAGGAGCAACTAGAGGATATAAGTAAGAATAATAGTAATAATTATAATAGGTAGCGGTTTGGCTGATACTGTGAACTTTTATTTGTCTTTGTATTTATTTTACTGGTTGTGTCTTCAAGGTATCCGTAATATTTGCTAGTGCGGGTACCCTGTGGTCATAAATTAGAGGTTCCTGGAGACTTCGTAGTATCTGCAAATGCGGAGAAATCAGGCCCTTTAATTCTATTTGCTGTCTGGTAACTCTTGTGTGCCCAAGGTGCGTGTAATATCTGCTAGTGCACGCAAACTGTGTCCATAGAGAAAGCGTTTTGGAGTCTTCGTAGTATCTGCTAATGCAGAAAAACCAAGACGCTCACCCAATTTCAGGTCCGGGTACGAGCTCACATCCAGGTGCCAACAGTCGTGCTAGCGTGGCTGACTCCGGTGTACCCAGGGTATTCGTAATATGTGCTAGTGCGCTTACCCTGTGGGCACAGAGAAAGCGTCTCCGAGGTCTTCGTAGTATCTGCTAATGTGGAGAAATCGGGACGTAGCCATATTATTATTTTTTTAACTGTTTTCAGGTTAGGAGCTGCAGAACGCCGTCTTGTCTTAACTAATCATACATTTCTTTTCAGCTTTAGGGTTCCTGGTATTAGCCAAGCCTGACACCTAGAGTAGCCATTTTTCTTATTGTTGCATTAGTTATTGTTTGCTTGCTCCTTCCTGGTATCCGACGACTGTACATAACCTAACCGCTTTTCATCACCTGCATCGTAACCCATCACCTTGTCATTTTCGCGCCGTTAACCATCCATCACCGCCATTACCTCGAATCCACGTCATACCGCTGCTTCGCTCCCGCCTGCCATAAGTAACCTCGCTGTAACCGCACCGTAACTGCACGATAGTCATATCATAGCCTGGGTACTGCCTGGTATATATTAGTAGATTTAGACTAATTTAGAGTTGATATTGTAGCTTATAGAAAATAAATAGATATTATTTACCGAATTATGCGTTTTACTGTGTGTGTGTGTGAAAGTCTGATACATCCCAATTGACCCACTGGAATTTTCCGTTTTTCTCCACTGTAGCTACTCCAGCCCTACTGCAACAGGTTGTAACAAGAGGCTAGTATGGGACCTTTGCCCTACGTAAAAAATTGTAAAGGTGTCGCCCGAGCAACCGAACCGTTGCTAAGGTGTCAAAAGTGACCACTTTCCGGCCTTACCGGAAAGTATACGTCACAATACAAGTAAACGAATTTGTGTTTGAACATTCGAAAAGTATAAATTTTTTCCGAAATAGTGATATTTTATTTTTCGAATGGATCAATTTCTCGACAAGTTATAGCCTACAATACATATATTTATCAAAAAAAAAAAAAAATCATCAAGCAAGGAAATTAAAATTATTTGAGATGTCCTTTTTTTATCCTCGTTACTACAACGTAATAAACCATAATAATCATGAAGTGTACATACTTTTCAACAGTTCTCAATGAAGAAAGAATTTTTTTGAACGGCTTTTATTTTTTTCTATATTGTTTATTGCGACGATTGAGTTCGGGCGTAATAATATATATATATAAGTATATTTTTCCCATCCATCCTTTGCTTGTATTGTTTAAAACAAAAGGCATCAGAAAACTACAATTTCCATCTTTTAAATGAACCAAAACTCATATAGACTGAATAAATTCTGATTTAGTAAAATGTAATTCAGTGCGTCGGTGTCACAGTCATGTGTATTCAAGCGCGTGCATGCATGGATCTCGCTCCGAATTATAACGTTACACTTGACTACTTTTTTCCAGGAAAGCCGTGGCTTTAAAGATAAATTTTGTTAGGACATTTTTTATTCATAAATATGTGATCTATCCATCTGTATTTTTTATTTTTTTCTAGATTGATTTAATTTCAAAATTTTTAAAAAATGGGTGAAAGAAAATTTTTTTTCACTTTCTTTTTATGTTCTGCACCCGAGCGAAATGTAAACTTTTCAGGATATTATTCTACACACTTTCACGAACTCATTAAAAAAAAGTTTACACAGTTTGCAACTTTTTGTGGGTAAATATCTCGACTATCTAAAAAAAGTCCTATTGTAATTTTGTTGTATATGCCATGGTTTTCGAGAAAATCGATATTGAAAATAATCTAAAATTTGTAATTTTAATGCGAGTGAATTTTCGTTTATTTGAAATATTTTGCGCGCGGCCTATAGAAAAAATTGAATTGCTCGAAAACCATATAAGCTAGGAATAAAAATCCAAATGGGTTTTAAAGGGGATATAAAATATTCTCTTGTGTTGCTATTTTTGATGGCTATTGATATTTATTAGTATATAAAAATAACAATATAATATAGTTATCTCTTAATTTTTTGTGTCTCTAACTATTCACAGCCCATAAAAAATAACTGACTTTAATTTAAGTTATAAATGCATTATCTTTTAGTTCAAGGTAGTACTTCAATGCAGAAAAAGTTAGGAATAAAAATATTCACATTTACAAATTTACCAGCATGTTGAAATTAGCCAAATTTTGGCCAATTTTGTATTGCTTCCTAAAAATAAAAAAAGACTCAAACATCTTGAAAATTTAACTCAAAAAATTATTCAATAAAATTGAGGAAATTGGAAAGGGAGGAAAAACGGACAAACTTTGGATTACCTATATGAAAATGGTTATATTGGAAAAATCAAAATAAAAAATAAAAAATTGGTAAAAATTCAGTTCATGAGGGAATAGAAGGCAACGAATTGGCTGATAGCCTTGCAAGAAAAAGGGCTGAAGCCCCGTTTTTTGGACCCGAACGGTTCTGTGGCTTATCCAAGGGACACATAACAGAGGAGGTCCTAAAATAGGAAAAGGAACAAAAGAAGTCCTACTGGAGGAACACTCCAGGCCAAAGACAAGCGAAAAGGTTTATAACCTATTCAACAAAGAATGCCGCAAGGCTTCTCGAACTTGAAAAGTCCGACCTAAGGCTGATCACAGGCCTTCTAACTGGCCATTGCCCCTTGAGATATCATCTCAAGAAATGGGTATGGCAGAAGATGACAAATGCAGATGCTGTGAAGCTGCAACTGAAACTCCGGAACATATACTTTGTGAATGCAAGGTGCTAATCCGCATTAAGCTAAAGTACTTAGAACAGGCGGAATTAACGCCTGAAAACATAGGGAAATTAACTCCCAGGAAAATCGCAAGCGAGATCGCAAGCTTAGCAAAAAGTCTTGGAATCCTGGGCAACAACTAGATGCAGGGTAATTCACAAAAGACCTTTTAGGTTGAGGTGAAGAAAGGCCAACCCAGGGCCAAGCGACCCCCTAAACAATCTACAATTTACAACAGTTCAGAGAGTGTACGAATATTTTTGTTTTATTAAAAATATCTTTCTTTCATCTTTTAAAGCTTTTTTGAATATGCCACAATTTAATCGGTTATGTACATCACCAATAAATTATTTTTTTGAGTTAGCAATTACAAAATAAGAGCAATTCTTTTATGCTATACATAAATAAAATGCATATATTGTAATAACTATATTTTTGTATTCACTCATATTTTAAAAATGACGTCCATATTGCCATATATATAATAGATGCGTATACGCACCTTTGGCCGATAACAATTAACATTTTTATGTACTTTATTTCAAGTGTGGAAATGTCGAAAACCTCGATATGTAAACATCATGCACGGAAGCAGACACGGGTCCACTATTTTAAGTAATTTTGTCGAATAATATCGCCTTCCGCTTTACGTAACATAAATATAGTAAAATCTACTTTGATATGGCTAGAATACCCAATTGATATCGGCTTCCTTTTCATAGAAACTGTAATTTCGCTACTAACATTTCCAACTTCAGGTGACCTTCTGCCGATTTTTTTTCAATTCCTCTAAAACGGAATTCGATATAGAATCCTCTCGATAATTGAAACATTAAGAGCGACGAAACCACACTTTAACTTTTTTTACAACGAACATTTCGCTTTTGCATCATGTACAAAGCGCCTAAGTACTTTATTATAATGTGAACTGCAAGTAGATATCACCGTTTCTTTTAGGAAAAATCGAGCAAAAAACACCCGATGATTTAAACAATAAGAGCGAAATCGCCATTTTCAACTTATTTTGACTCTAACACAAAATAGTACAACCATATCGCTTTCATATTCACAAGTCGATATCTCCTTCTGTTTTCGAAAAATCGACGAAAACCGTCGCGACGATGGAAACTTTAACAATAGACCAGAATAGCATACTCTAAGATCGACCAGCAAAAAGTCCATATGACGATAGAATCATTAAGGGTGAAATAGGAAAACAACAAAGCGGAAAAGCGAGTCGCGTAGGAGGAAATATGTTACGATGAAAAAATGAAATGAGGAAATGACAAATTAAGCAACGGCTAAATACGAAACGTCAAGTAATCTATTTATCTTTGTAAGAAGTGCAAAATACATCTGCACCCAGATTGCTTTGAGATTTAAAAAAAAAAAAATTCTGGTCCATTTAATTTTTCTTTGTTTAATAATTTAAATGTCTGTTTCAGCCAAAGGTGCGTATACACACACACGTGTTTTTTTTTTCGAAAGTATATATTTTTTTAATGCTAAATTAGTCTTAATTTATGTATTTTAACCTCCCCACGATAAAATTGTGGGAGGTTACTAAATTTAGTCCAAAATCGAAAATTGAAATAATATCAAATCTTTACGTTTTGAGGTCCCAGGAACCCAAAAAAGTGGTTTTTAAAAAATGTCTGTGTGTGTGTGTGTGTGTGTGTGTGTGTGTGTGTGTGTATGTATGTTAGCACGATAGCGGCGAAGCTACTAAACGGATTTGGATGAAACTTTGCATGAGGGTTTCTTTAGTGCTCCAGAAGATCTAAAAATGTTCTGATTGAGATCGGATTACGTTTAGTGCCGTTTTGGCACAAAAAGTTGTTTATTTTATGATTACTTACAATTTGTAATCGAACCATTGAAAAGCAGTGAAAATTCCAATTTCAACGATACATCACACTTGCACCCTTTCGATTTCTTTTCCGTTAAAAAAATTAAAAAGAATTCGCTATATGTGCACACATGACAGCATCCAAAAGGGAAAATGTATTTTGCCATCTGTCAAAAATATTTGGGTTGGTAACCTTTGTGAATTTTGATTTATGATACGTGACGTCACAGCTAACCTGAAAAATATATATTTCTTAAGATTTAAGAATATTACGTAGCTATTATTAAAATTTCTGCCTGGTTCCCGTACTTTCAACTAAAATCTAGTACAGTGTAATGTTTATGAAGTTCTAAATACTTTGTCCTAATAAAATAGGACTCTTTTTGTAGGTTGGAAACCTAACCTGTAATTAGCTGTCTATTTTTATTAATCAATTAGGCAATCCAAACCACGTGACTTCCAACTTTGCGTTGCGGACAAACATTTGTTGACAGTAGTTAAACGTTTGTCAAAACAGTTTATGTTTTTCCGTCGGCCTGGCTAAGTATCTTGAAATTTTAACAATATAGTGTTTTTTGTGGATTGTGGCAAGGCGTTTTTCATTGTTTTCAAGTAATAAACTTTATTTAATTATGCAAAGTGAGTATTTTAAGAAGTTGGTGTTGGAAAATTAAGATGGAAAATCGAGATGTAAAAACGATGGAAGGTGTTAGATCATCCCTTTTAATAGCGGCATTCCATCTCTGACGTCGTTTTCTCGACAGATCATTTATATGAGGAAAATATTTAGAATTCACGACGGTAAAAGCTAACCGTGTCATGATTTCCACGATGTCCCAACCCACTACTATGCACATTAGGGTGGAGTGAAATTTTTATTTTTTTTAAATTTTCTTATACATAGGGGGGTGGCGGCCTTTTGCATTTATGGAAAAAAAGTTTCAGCTAGAAAAAAATATATTTAGAGGGTTCACAACGATCTTGAAAATATGATTTTTTTTTTATTATTATTATTTTCTTATACATAAGGGAAACTCTGAAGACACTTGTATTCATAATGATGAAAAAAAAATTCAGCTTTATCAAAAAATATTACGAGGGTTCACAACGACCTCGAACATTTATAATGTGTTATTTTATGCATCCGCATTTGGCAACTGACTCATATACCAAGTGTCCTCTCCAATACCCCTCCACCAATTCTGAATTATTCGTGGTATATAGAAGCTACAACAAAAAAGACAACTGAATGAAACAAATGCTTCAATTGACGCCAGTCTTATGATACAACTGACAATGATAGTGATTTTGTTACTAACTCACCAGTGAAAAAAAAAATGCCGAATCGTGTGACTACAAAACAAAGACGGTTAAAATTACCTAGCTTAGGCCTTGCATGTGAAGGAATTCACCCTGAAAGTCTTTATTTTGATGTTAGAAGAGATCGGATTAAAATATTAATCAAACGTGGAGGAAAAACATACCACAAAATTGTTGTGAAAGAACATATTTCCCGTATTCAAGAACCGGGGTCACATTATATAGGACACGTTTCTCCTTGCGATGGAAAATCAAGAAGCATTAAAGATTCAATCATGAACTATCTGCGTAAAAATAAAATTCCTTTATCTCAGTTAGTGCCCGTTGATAATACTGGTATAAAAGGTGGTGCTGTAAGGCAATGGTGCAATGGTGTATTTGCTTCTTACATTGTAACGAGCTGCCTCTGAGAGACCTTTTACAACATTTAGATGACCCCACAGCAGGACCATCTGGTTTCTCTGGACTGGTTTGAAAAATGATGGAAAGCTGTGAGAACACAGCACTGGCGATATTCGAATCAATTCCAGAAATACTTACAGTTTTGCCAGATATATCAGAATTAAGAACCTTAGTTGCGATCAAAAATATCTATATGATATATGTCAGGCAGTAGCCACTGGGAATTGTGCAGAATCATTATTATCGAGAAGCCCAGGAAAATTGTCACATGCTCGTTGGTTGACTGCAGCAAACAGAATTATGAGACTATACAGGGTGTCCCAGAATTGAGTTCCCGGACGGGAACCTGTGATTCCTGAGTTCATATTGGGCCTATTTAACCCAACTTACCTTAGTTCAAAAATGCATCCCTGAGGACGTACATCCTCTTAAAGTGAGACAGAAAAAAAAGTTTTTTCCAATAACTTCCGTTGTATGGAAGATAAAATTTTCAAATTTTGATGAGAGCTGTAGCTCTATAAGTACTCTATGTAAACTTGATAACAACCAAATATCTTTTGTTTCTCAATTTTTTTTCATAATAATTAATATTTGACTGGCTGTAATTTTTTAATCACCCTGTAAAATTACGTATTACTTGAACATTTTTACACAGCATTAAAAGGGCTGCAAAAAAGGTACTCTTAAAAATTTTTGTAATATCAATCAAAACACAAGAAATTATTGTTTTTTCCTCTATCTGTATTTAACATTTATTTACAATTCTAGTATAAAATTTTGTAATAATTTTGTAATAATGGAAAAGCAGTTTAAAAAAAATTACATTCATAAAAAATGCTCCACATGACATGCACCTGTTTCAGTAGGTACACAAATCAATTCTCTTCATCAATGACGAGCGAATTCGTTGGAAAATATGCAAAATTTCTCTAAATTCATCGCACGCGTTCTGTACACGTTGCCAAAGTGTCAGTTGGAACAGAGTATACAGTGGTTTTTAAATAACCAAATACAAAAATCGCAAATATTCCGTGTCTTGTGAATGTTGCTTCATCGTTGCTGGTAGATTACCGAAATTAATCTTATACTTGCTATTTTTTGACGTTACGAATTAATTAAGTTTTGTGATGAGACCGCGACAGGTTTTCTGTTTCACGGGCACTTATGACCTACAAAGAAAAAACGATAATTCTTGATTTTTGGTTGATATTACAAAAAATTTTAAAGGTATTGATTTGTGTACTGAAACAGGTGGACGTCATGTGGAGCATTTGTTATGAATGTAGTTTTTAAAATAAACAGCACTTTTCTGCTATTACAAAATTCTGTTCTAGAACTGTAAATAAATGTTAAATACAAATAGAAGAAAAAACGATAATTTCTTGTATTTTGATTGATATTACAAAAATTTTTAAGAGTACCTTTTTTGCAGCCCTTTCAATGCTGTGTAAAAATGTTCAAGTATTCCGTAATTTTATAGGGTGATTAAAAAGTTACAACCAGTCAAATATTAATTATTATGAAAAAAAATTGAGAAATAAAAGATATTTGGTTGTTATCAAGTTTACATAGAGTACTTATAGAGATACAACTCCCATCCAAATTTGAAAATTTTATCTTCCATACAACGGAAGTTATTGGAAAAAACGTTTTTTTTCTGTCTCACTTTAAGAGAATGTACTTCCTCAGGAATGCATTTTTGGACTAAGGTAAGTTGGGTTAAATAGGCCCAATATGAACTCAGGTTCCCGTCCGGGAACTCAATTCTGGGACACCCTGTATATTGAAATGCAAAATTCATCTCATAATTTGGTTACTCCACCGAATTTTGTCAGTCGTGTTTATGCCCTGATGTGGTTCTCAATTAAATTTCACCCCTCCAACACCGATGGGGCACGCCAGTTGTGGAAAATGATTTCTCTTTCCAGATATCTTGACTCGGATGTAAAAAAAGTGATTGATCTTGTCATTGAAAGAAATTCGTTTTACGCCCATGTGCTTCTGGCTATGATGACCGATTCAAGAAAATCCATACACGAATTAGCGTTCCGACGAGAGATAAAAGTGCAATCAGGAGGGACTCAAGCTACTATTCGAAAGTTTGTGATACCAACATTGAATTTTGAGGCAAAGGATTATACTGATTTAATTTATTGGCAAGGTATTAATGTAACAGAACCTCCTGTAACTAAATTTGTAACAGAAGGGATAATTTTGAAGGTAATTACAAGTGGTGATTGCAGCAACATCAATTTTGCTCGGTTCCCATGTCATACACAAATCATGGAACGTTGTGTCAAGTTGGTAACCAAGGCATCAAGTGAAGTTTTTATACTTTTCAGATCGAGACTTGCAAGTAAAAAAATAATGCCCAAATTTAATACAAAGAAACAATTTCACATAAAATAATAATCGTTGTGAACCCTCGAGAATTTTTTTTTTTCGACCTGAAACTTATTTTCCATTAATTTGGATCCGAATAGAATCCATAACCAACATATTAGAGAAAATATATACACATTTCTTTAAATTTTTGTTGTTTCACTTGTGAACCCTCAAGACATTTTTTTATCGAGCTGATTTTTTTTCCCATTAATTTAAACCCAAATGGCCACCATCCATAGTATGTATTAAAAAAAATAATTATTTTTTTTAATTTTAAATATTTCACTCTACCCTAATGCACATATCTGGCATTTTACTTCCACATCCAGTGGAAGTATAGTAACGACAAAAACATTTTAAAAAATTTTTATTGTTCAAATTGGCTTAGAATGTCATGAAACGTTGACATTTTAAGTTTGAGCGAAAAAAAATTTTCTGTCTGTCTATCGGTCTGTAACTTTTTTTTGTGCGCACGTTTACTCTGGAACCGTTTAAGATATTGACTTGAAATTTGGTACACGTATGTATTTTAACGTGATCTGGAAATAGATTATATTTTCATCTTGTTCCATCGAGGGGTTAGAGGTAAATTGGGGTAAATTTGGGGTAAATAGGTAAATTAAGCAGGTAAGAGTCCAGAAAATTGGTATTTAGTATATTAAAGAGAAGAGGAGGTCTCAAAAAAATGTTTGGAATTAGCCACCCCCATTACCACCCCACCACATTATTAAAGGGTTTTAAAAAAAATTGTGATTTAGTGTGTGTACAAGAACCAGAAACCTCAAAATATTTTTTTACTTCATCCACCCCCACTACCACCCCCTATCACCACCCCCACCCCTCTACCGATGTGGGGTATCGTTTCATAGGTTTTTGAGGCAGAGGATTTCAATTATTATATTATTAAAGTTCCATATGCAATCATTTCCACATACAAAATTTTTTCGTCGTGAGTGACTTGGATAGAAAATCTGGATGTAGAAGTAGTGATTCCTTGGGCAGCGGTTTTTTCCAATTATAGCCAATAATATTATCACGAAAAAATCTAATAAGACACATTAAATAATTCTTTACAAAAAACTCATATTAAAAACCTTTAAAACGCAGAAACTACATGAAAAAATGCTGCACTGGTCACAAACCAACCCAAATATTTTTGACAATATCAAGACTCATTTTAGTTGTTTTTTTAAAGGTAATAATTGTTTATAGCCGTGTTCGGATATTACGTCTGATTGACGGGATGCGTCACAATCGTTCATTTAATGCAAATTGAGTTAACCGAGCTAAATCTGAAACGTTCGAATATTACAAAATAAAGGACTCAGACGAAGTTCGACTTGTTCGGGCCTTTTTGATCATGTAGGAAGATTTTAATCTGACGCATACGTAGTCCGCTTGAACTGTCCATAATGTTATTGACTTGTTGAGGTTAGAGTGTCATTTTGGCTAAATTCTGTATTATTTTTATTCGCTATTCAATGTTCTACAAAATCTTCGAAACGTTATCTGTTAATACCCTTATAATATCCGGCAATTGATTAACATGCAACATAAACAAACATGAGAGGTTATGTTAGAAAAGCGTTGAGCATCCGCTATTTCTATCAAATTCCCTAGTCCCATACGATTTTCTCCTTCTCCAAAATTGTGGAGGAATTTGAAAAAGATAAAATTAAATTCTAAATTCGAAATGATAACTGAAAAAATAGACATAGTTCGGGGATCAACAACGTCACAGACGAGGCCTTAATTTAGTTCATAAAAATTAAGTAAGAATCTCTTCTTCTTATTGACGACGTCTTGCCATGCGTTTTGTGATTCATTAATTGTTATTCTAATTAGCCTCTGCTGGCTCTACGTCTGGCGGCATCACGCCATCTGCCGCGGTTGACTGTTAGACACACAGCCTCATTAAACCTTTCCCCAATAGCCCTCCGATGACATCAGCCTCTTGCAATGTGACTTTTTCAGACTATCAACCATTCTATATTGTCCTCTCTCCTGGTGATGTGACCAAAAAATGAGACGATTCGAGAAAATACGATGCTGAAGAGTCGGTTTTGGGGTGTATTTCTTGAAGAATTTAGATATTTGTGCGATGGGCAGTTAGATAATTCGCTCCATCAGATCCACATCTCAAAAGCATCGATACACCATCAGTCTGCTACCCTAATTATTTTCTGTGTGTCCTCTACTACTTTCTTTTTTTCTGATATTGACCATACTTTTATAGATTGACGCATCAAATCTGATATATTTTTTAAATCATTTTAAAAAATCTAATATACGAAACGTAAAAGTCAACTGGATATTTCCAAAATATTTTATTAATTCGTTAGTTTAGCCACGCGGAGTTTATTATTTTATTATGTGTGTATGAATATTGTATATTGCAATCAAATTTCATATTCAAATTGCACTGACAGAGAACACACATGACCTTTAAGGAATTCTTCAAATCTCGTTTTATTAAGTATAATATCGACCCACTTGCGATATGTACCCGTGGGATTCAAGAAAAC
Organism: Rutpela maculata; assembly: GCA_936432065.2. Classification (NCBI taxonomy): domain Eukaryota; kingdom Metazoa; phylum Arthropoda; class Insecta; order Coleoptera; family Cerambycidae; genus Rutpela; species Rutpela maculata. Next base: position 137,135,882 of record OW386285.2, on the reverse strand, counting down.
TAATTTAAAATATATAAAACTTAAAATGAGTTTTCTGAAGTTATAAGTGCATTTATAAAGGAGAATTTCATGTGTTTGTAGATTATAAATATCTCAATTTTGGATTTTAACGATTTTTCCTGTAACCACCACCGGTCTATTGTTAGGACACGAACTATGTGGTAAACTATGATAATTATAATCATGCTCTATCTTAATTTAAGCAAGGTATACTTGAATTTATTATATTCCCCGAAAAACTTTATGCCTACAGTTTACCAATAGTAAAGTACTTTTTAACTTCCTTCCTTACCGAAGGGAAGTATTTTAATCGTGAAAAATCAGTTTTTCAGAGTTTTTTTCAAATTACCATATTCCAGATTTACAAAGTTAAGGTCTTTCAATTGTGTCAGTTTGAGAAATAATATTTTGTAGATTGACGGTATTGCCAACGAAAAAATAGGATATGCTTTTAATGGAAAATATACAGGGTGGACACTCAAAGAAAAATAATGAATAAATGTGACGAAGAACAACAATATTTTGTATGTCAAGAAAGAATAACCCTCCTATACTTCTAGTAAAGCATATGCAGGTGGTCATTGTAAAATGTAATTAATTGAGAAATGATGGTGAAAAACAATATTTTGAATGTGTTTGATACTATTGCCGAGGAGGAGGAACCTGATATAGTTAGCGAAAAATATACAGACTTTGTAGTTAATTACTTTCACATCCAGTGGAAGTATAGTAACGACAATTTTTTTTTTTAAATTTATATTGTTCAGATAGGCTTAGAATGTCATGAAACGGCGAGATTTTAAGTTTGACAAAAAATATATTCTGTCTGTCGTTCTGTCTGTCTGTCTGTTTGTCTGTAACTTTTTTTGTGCGCACGATCACTTTGGAACCGTTGTAGATATTGACTTGAAATTTAGTACACGTATGTATTTTAACGAGATCTGGAACTGGATTATATTTTTATCTTATTTTGTTGAAGGGTTGTGGGGTAAATTGGGGTAAATGAAGGTAAATAGTTAATCACGCGGTAAGAGTCCATAAAATTGATATTTAGTATATTCAAGAGAAGCTAATGTATCAAAATAATATTTGGCATTAGCCACCCCCATTACTGCCCCCACCCCATTATAAAAGGGGGTGAAAAAAAAAATGTGATTTAGTGTGTATGGCCTCAAAATATTTTTTTTACTTCATCCATCCCCACTGCCACCCCCTATCACTACCCCCACTCCCCTACCGATGTGGGATATCGTTTCATAGGTTTTTAGTTTAGATGAATACAAATGTCATATTGTGACGTGTTTCCACCCCTAGGAAATTCCGTGGGTTCCAAAAATTATATTACGAGATAACCACTAACGCACTTTATTAAATAGTTTACTGGATACTTCACAATACTATTATTAACTTAAATGTACTTTACTGACTAAAAATAACAATGTTTATCACTTTGTTTTCACTTTGTAGTCTTAACCTCACTTGTCAATCAAACTTCAAAAACTTCTGGCCGAGAATACGGCCTTATATACCCCTAGCGATTGCTTCCTGAATTATTCTAGAAACGGCGCGGCGTTATCTAGAAGTCTCTTTTCTCTAATGTTCCAGAACGTTTCTACTGTTTCTACCGTCTCACAGATGGCATAATGTACAACATACGTGTATTTAGTGCTGTCTATCCCCAAGGGGGTGATTACTCGTTACAATATGATTAAAGTTCCATAAACAATTATTTCCACATACCTACAACATTTTTTCGTTGTGAGAGACTTAGGTAGCAAATCTGGATGTGGAAGTAGTGATTCCTCGGGCAGCGGTTTTTTATATTAAAATTAGAATTTTTAATTGCAATGTTACGACTTTGTAAGGAATAGCTAGTTTTGCTTCGGTTTTTTCTATAAAATTTAAAAGTACATCAGTTCTTTAAAAAATTTGTGGTTTCAAAAATAGCAAGAAGTAGCCACGAAACAAAATTTCTTGTATCTTAGGAATAAAACTAACACACAGATGCAATGTTTTTTAAAATAAAGCAGTATGAAGTTTAAAAGTTATGTAGATTTAAAAATGGATCTAAAATGTTATTTGAAACAAAAATAGCCATTTTCTTTATATCGTGATTCATTATATTAGAGCAATTATTTATTTTAAGTGGGAAAGCTTAGTTTATACTTGTGGTTGATATTGAATACAATATAAGCAAAGAGCTTTAGTACTAAAACCAAGTATATCAACTAAAAATGTTAATACAGAGGTAAAGGTGATTTTCGCCTTATTATATTGTATATTTTCGTTAAAAACAGCCATACAAATTGTTAACAAATGTAAATTTTTCTGAAGTTTGTCGTTTATAAGGACACACTTATGTATTGCTGGTTATTCCTTTTCTTCGTAAAGTAACATAACATTACACACCACATATAGTTTTTTTTTTATCTATTTATTTAACGTCGGCCTATTTCCACTATCAGGGCCTATCACCGACGCCAGGAGACGAGCTACCCCCAACCTGAAAATTTTGCCGAACCTCTTCTCGTAAGAAGAGTAGGGATCTTTTACTTGCCTAACATTTAATAGACAAGGGACCGCTTGCTTTAGTAGATATAGTAGACCATCCCCAAATCCAATGCCAAAACTCTCCGGAAGGCACATTTAGAAAAACGCAGATATACATTCGCATCCACCGACATTGTCAGTGCTGGGGCTGAGGCTGGGGCTTGAACCTAGTACACGATAGACAGTGTGACCAGTATATTCGTCATACAATATGCTTTAGCCGGTTTAGGCACTGCGTCGATTTAATATCATCATATCAAAAATAAATATTGATTTCAACTGTATGGGGCATTTTTATAACTTATACAAATTGTGCACCTGCTGAGTGTGTGCTCTATTCTCAATCACCGAACCGGCACGCAGTTTCGCCGATTAAAGTAGTTTTACTTGATTAATTCTGCAAGGATTCGATTTTAATTATAGCGTTTTGAAAAAAGAAGATGGTACTCTAAAAAATTGTATAATTTTTAGACTGATTTGAACTTTCGCTAAGTTCTAATATTGCACCGGCAGGAGCTCATTTTTGAAAGTGTATGCATGCTCTTGGCATCGGTACAGTCCCGAAAAAAGCGATATTATTTTGTTCACCTCTGTGCTTAGTGATTTTTTAAAACAAGCCATTTACGAGCAAAGTGAAGCATAAAGTGTTGTCTGGACAAAGTCGAGAAATCATGAACAATGTAATATAAATTACTTTTTTACTTTCATTAGCTGTAATTATTTTTGTTGACACTTTTATATGTAGTAATACCTATTAAAATAAGACAAAACTTCCAAAAATAATTAAGTCTAATACTACCTGTATCAACTCTCTTTATTGCATTCAATTCCTAATCATTTGTAAATTCATTTGTATAATCCTAAAGTGTTTATTGCACCATGATATTCATTGTAAAATGTATTCCTAAACATTTGGTAAACTTAAATTCTGTAATAAAATAATTTATAAATGCCAGCATCACCTGTAAATTTATTCATTTGATTGTTTGAAAATAGCACGTTAATGTGCCAAAACTGATAAATAACAAAGTAATGTGTTCTTATATCAATCATGCTAAACTTCTACCTCCGATTGTACTTTCTACGGATAGCCGCTAGTCTGTCCTCGTTGCACAACGACGTTCTCTGTTCATCTTGTGCGTATCTTAGAGGCCAACCTACAATAGTTGAAAAGTACATACGAAAAGACTCTGCAGGTTGCAAGTCTTGGGATCATCCAGTTGTTTTTTTCAATCGCTTCGTTCTATCAGAATAGAACCCTGTTGAATTTCGCAAGGATCCGTCTTTCTATTTAACTCGCTCTAACTCAAAAACGGCAAAATGAATTACTTTTAAAATTTTTACCGTGTTATTGTTGTGGAACAGAAAAAAAATATTAAAAAACAATTAGAGTATAAATAAACATATTTAAGGCACAACACGTAGTGCCCAAAATTGGACTCATACACGTTCACAGAAAAGTAAGGCACAACAAAAGTACGCCAAAATTTCACAGAAAACATATTTTACGACGTTCGGCGACGACAATGTTCAAAGCACAGTAGTCCGAAAATTTCAAAAAGTGGCCAAAAATCTAATTTTGTTATGGATCGATTAACAATCACATATGTAATGAGGGAAAAATAATTTAAAAAATAAATATCCTCAGGGGTGGCTTTAAGGGGTTGTTTTTCTGAAAAATGGTATATTTCAGCTTTTTTCGGTTTAACGTTATAGCAAACCGTTTAGTAAGACAGACAACCTAATTAAAAATATATTTACCATCGGGTGTAGAAATTGACAATTAATCATTTTTTTCAGTTTAACGCTTAATTAACCCAGAAAAAATATATAAACAAATATTTACAAACAAGGGCGATTTTTAGGAGTTGTAAGAGTATATAAAATGGCACATTTTTGCTTTATTTCAGTTATAGACAATCGTTTATTTAAGACAGATAGAATAGTAATATTTTGCTCTAAAGTTATAATAAAGCATAGTTTACACGTCTTTGAAAATCGCCCTGTATGACGGATATTGCCGAATTTCAATAGGGAGTATTCTACCATACTATTTTACATACGTGCCTAATTTGAAACAAAAATATTAAGTCTAACGGAAGTTATCGTGTTTATAAGAAACGGTCTACACACATACATACACCCCCACATACACACACGCACACACATACACTCATATATACAGACCCGCAGACATTTTTTTATTCGATATTTGAATGCAGCCTGTTATGAAACGGGTTTCCGTCAAGGGCGGATCTGGACCTTGAACTTGGGGGGGGTAACAGTGAACCCAAAATTTTTTGATGAGGGGGGGGGGGGGTAGAATTGAAGAGCGGGGAGAAATCCAAAAAAAATTTTTCATCCTAAAAAATAAAATTTTAACATGAAAGTTTTCTTGGGGGGGGGGGGGGATAATTACCCTGTTAAAAAAAATTTCTTCCCAAAATTAACAAAAATCATAACATTTTAAAACAAAAATTGATGATTTAGAGAATCTTGGGGGGGGGGGTAATTACCCCGTTACCCCCCCATAAATCCGCGCCTGATTTCCGTAAACAATTTTTTTTCTACGATTATTATTAAAAATTTTGGTCCGGTAATAATACATCTATTTAATTAAATCAAATACGTATAATAACTATAGAACTGAATTTTTTTCGAAACATTCCTTGGACGGGACCATTTTTATTGATAATAAATACTGATTAAAAAAGGATATTATAAATATAAAAAGTTATTTAACAATAATTGATTCCGCATCCTCTTGCGTCAAGTGATCGATGCTGCCGGTGCTCGCGAAATACATGTCGCACGTTATAAAAAAATCCAAAATTTCGAAAACCCTCTTGAGATTGCCTAATTTTTGTTTGTTTGTTATAAAGGAATGTCTAAGGCATTTTTTACGTATTTTTCCAGGGGAATGATAACGTAAGATTTGTTTCGTAGCTCTACACAAATCAACACTCGTAAAAGTTTCTGATAAACACCCTATAATAAAACAACCTTCTATCTGTTTTCAAATTCAAAACTTTCTTTATCCAATATATTAAAATAAAGTACATACCTCAGAGAAGCTCTCTCTTCAAAATTTGGTAATTAAATGAGACGTAATACCGGTGAAACGGTGCTATATAAAGGGTCGTGTTTGCGAGCCCCTAGCAGGTAGAGATATCGCCCAATGGCCTTTGTATTCTTGGAAAAGATGCATTGACCATTCTTTTAACTGCCCCCAAAGTATCAAAGCGAAATTCGAAAGTTGAAAAAAAGCATTTTTGGCCACTTTTTGAAATTTTCGGACCACTCTGCAAAGGGGTAAAATTCAAAAGTGCGTCGAATTTTATCTTTTTAGAAAATATATTTTTTAATTTTTTATCGCTTCACGAAACATAGTGAAATTGGAGACACGTAACTAAGAATGACAATACAATTTTAATAATGCGACGTACTGAATAGGCGAGACCGAAAAATGTGCAACTATTAGTCAAAAATCAGCAAAAATGGGCAAGGCCGGTTTCTTGAATAAAACAAATTTGGATTCGTCCGGCGACTCGTGAGTTGGACGGGTGTGTTGGAGAATCAGCAGAAAGCTGTGGTAGCAGAACTAAATGCAGGTCTTTAGAGATGACAAAGTTATAGAGAAAACCGCCTTGTGCATAAGGAAGATAAAAAGCCATTTGCAAAAAAGCCACTCGAAGGCGAGGCATGTCATATACCCTATATTGAACCTACATGGGGCCGGTACGTCGCCGTAAAGGAGGCAGGAAAGCAAAATAAACTCATATATCGTTGAACTCCGTTCTTGTGAATGATATAATCACTAAAGAAACCTTAAAGCTAACCACTAGTGTCACCGAATTTTTTTTATATTTATTTCAGTCAGTCCTAAAACCAAAGTGCAGGCACATGAACTTCTGAGGAAGTTGTGTGAATCTTTTTAATCGATTGCTATTGCACGCTCTCCATTAAATTGTAGTTGTGAAATAAAAGTCCTCACTCGCCCTTGCCTTGCTTGGGGAGGCGATTAATTCAATAAAATATTTATTCTCTTAAATAGACTATTGCATAAACATTATTGCATTTATATTTGATTTTTTATCAGTAAATGGTATTATTTGGAACGTTGCAATTTACTGATTAAATGATTACACAGGTCAACATTTGATATAAGAACAATCACCAGACTTGACCAGAGTATACATAGGTTTCTTGACTCGCTGATTCCGAATCCAAGGTTGGTTAAGCTTCATCACGTCAGGTTCTTGGTCATTTGAAGGTCAAACTGAGAAAAAGTGTAAAAAAATTTAAAAAATTTGTGTTTAGGTTTCTGAGGTCGCTGAATTCAAACCCGCTATTATTTTTACCCTTCAAGAACATCAGAACATCTAGAGGTCATTTCAAGGCATTTTGAGATCATTTTGAGGTCAAATCGAGAAAAAGCGACTAAAAAATCTGAAAAAATGCTTACATGGGTTTTTTGGGTCTCTGACCTCGAATCCGTGGTTGGATGGACTCTATCATATCGGATTCAAGGTCATTTGAAGGTCAAACTAAGAAAAAGTGGTGTAAAAAATTTGAAAACATTTATGTTTATGTTTCTGAGGTCGCTAAATTCAAATCAGCTGCTATTTTTACCCTTCAAGAGCATCTAGAGGTCATTTCAAGGCATTTTGAAATCATTTTGAGGTCAAATTGAGAAAAAGCGGCTAAAAAATCTGGAAAAATGCTTACATGGGTATTTTGGGTTGCTGAGCTCGAATCCGTGAATGGCTGGACTCTATCAGATCGGATTCAAGGTCGTTTGAAGGTCAAACTGAGAAAAAGTTTTTGTATGTTTTTGGGTCGTTCAGTTCGAACCAGTTGTCATTTTGACATTGAAGGATACCCTAGAGGTTATTTCAAACTAATTTCGCGGTCATATGATCATGATATGGCCTTAAAGAAAGAGATGAAATAGCGACAAAATTGAACTCAGTGATCTCAAAAACATAAACATAAATTTTTTCAAATTTTTTACACCACTTTTTCTCAGTTTGACCTTCAAATGATCTTGAATCCGATGTAATAGAATCCAGCCAACTACGGATTCGAAATCAGCGACCCAAAAAACCCATGTAAGCATTTTTCTAGATTTTTTACAAGCTTTTATTCAATTTGATCTCAAAATGTCTTGATATGACCTCTAAATGTTCTGATGTTCTTCAAGGGTAAAAATAACAACGGATTTGAATTCAGCGACCTCAGAAACATGAACATACATTTTTTCCAATTTTTTACAACACTTTTTCTCAGTTTGACCTTCAAATGACCAAGAACCTGATGGATGAAGCTTAACCAACCTCGGATTCAGAATCAGCAACCCAAAAAACCTATGTATACTCTGGTCCAGTCTGGTGATTGTTCTTAGATCAAATGTTGACCTGTGTTATCTTTAAGTCTTTTCCCTTGAGAGATTTTGTGTCTTAGATCGGAGTCGAGTATCGGGTGTCTCCTGACCACGAGTCTGTAACTCAATACACCGATCGGCTCACGAAGAGGGATTTTCTCTGTAAGTGAATCGGGGATCTCTAGGCACAAGATCCATTACAGCGATAGGTAAATAAGCTAAAGTCCATCGCCAGAGAGACCACATTGAGAGAGAAGGCAGTTAATAATTTAAGGTAAGTACAGCTTTTACCTTTCTCGTCTATCAAACATCTCTTTAACATAAGTATAGAACTCGACTGGGAGTGGAAACCACCACACATAATCAAGAGGGAGCACGAGTGGTGCCCATAATTAATAAGGCGCTGTGTGTAAGGTTTTTCTATATTATCATCATATATTTTTTAACAAAATGTATTAATATGAGGGTCAAATGTTAATAAACTTAGAAAATATTACAATTATTTAAGGCTAGGTCGATGAGATGTGAAAACTGCATTCTCAAATATAGCAAGCGGGACACTTTATCTTTATCTTTCGAAATAGATAAAGATAATGGACATAACTTGGCAGTTTTTGATGCGTGTGAGTTATTGTTGGCCCAATATTGCAATTAATTGCTATTAGATTTACACGTTCTTCGTCTTATATATATTTCCTCCACCGTTTTACCCACTATTCAATTTCTAAAAGTGTCTCTGGTTCACTGTTAGTAAATTAATTACAAATTTAAAAAACAACTAGAGTGAACATTATACTTTTCGACCGATTTATTAACCTTTGATATCATTGTTGCACATTTTATAGGATACCCTTCGCAGTATTTTCATAAATAATGTTAGTTTTAGTCATCTTTAATGCAATGATGCTAACTTAGTTGGTGAGACAATCGTAGGCGTTTAATAACTTTTTATTTGCCTCTGAAGTAGTTTCCACACACATCAAAACACTTAAACGCTGCACTGGAATACTATCGTTCGACGCGCATTTCGCCAACCATGTTGGTATCATCTGAAGATGATTGAAACTAAGTTTTAGTTACCTAATGACCTAAGTAACAATTTAAATGCCCTGTTGACTTGAATAAGTTTTGTAATAGCTTTATTGAGGATGTAAGTATGCTAAATGGCTTTATAGCGGTAGTATAGCAAGTAGTTTTATTAAGAGTTGTAATAGCCTCCTGGAGGCTGAGTTTCAATATCATTTAGCATTTGTTTTAAATCAAGTTTATTGGCACTTGTAAAGGTTTTATGGTGGTGGTCAGCACTACCATGATAAAATCATTTGGCCTAGGAAACCAATTTACCTCAACATTCATAAAACCAGTATGCCTAAGAGTTTTAAAGGGGAACCTGAATATACTAATCATAAAACTGATATAAAGCTGTATTGGCTTGTATAATGCCAAATGTAACAAAATAACCATTTAGTCTGGATAAATTCCTTCATAAAACTGCAAAAGTTGCAGTTTGACAGAGAGTTATTTAAAAGTAATCGCGCGATTTACGTAGGTTATTGATGACACTGGTTTCTTCTCAACATTCAGTGTCTGTTTTTGCCTTCTAACAAGGATTTTTGTGTTAACTGTATTCTGAATACCATATTTCTAACCTGATATTTACTTTAAATAGAGCCACACCACCATTTGACTAATCAAAATAATCAAATAAATGTGAGAGGTTATCTTCTTCTTCTTATTTATATCTTTTTCCTCTTTTATTCACATTCCAGTGCAGTCCATTGCATCTGGGTATAAGGGCATATAGCCGACCCTTTCAGAGCAATCACAATACAGCTAAGGTAAGGAAAAAGGAATTAACAGGTGTGAGGTTATATGTAAATAAACTCAAAAAAAGTCAAATATCTTTGGGCAATAGGTTTTATGGTGGTTGTCAATAAATCCAATAAATCTTAATATAGGTCAAATGGTGTTAGACAAGATCAATTTGTATTAGACAATACCAAATGGACTTATTTAAATGTAAAAAGACTTAAATTGGTTGTAATTAGTAGCAAATGCTCTTGTACGAGAACATTGTGGCAATCTCAGGACCAAATACTCTTATTGTAGTATTGCCGATAACCAACAGGTTTTAATCAAAAATCTCCTTTTTCTAAAAAAATGTCTTTTAAAATAAAAGCAGTCATGTTGGAATTATTCAAATGAACAATTACTTAGTTGCAATTTTTGCAATAATATATGGGTAATAAGGATTAAAATCATAATTATTATTACTGACGTGCGATTTAAGTTGATGTCAATAAAAGATAAACCTTTTTTTAAAAAATTAATATTAAAATATTTTTTTAAATTTCCAACTTCCAACCCAAAATTTTCAATATTTTTCAAGGGCTTCCATATTTTTCGACCTACTAGTTGTGATATCATCAGTACAATTTAATGCGCAGCTAAATTTTCACTAGCGGTGAGTACCTACTTAACTTGATAGTTTTAACCAGTATAGAGAGACCCACTGAAAGCTGAACAACAGCAAATGCTTATTATAATATCCATTACCAACACGCGACTAATTTGCCAACATTGCCAACTTAGTTTAAATATGATGGCAAGCGTAAAACCTTTTTATTAAAAATAACTATATTAAAACAGAGCAAATAGCTTTTTTAAGTGCAGTTCTAGCATTTTAGGTTTATGATGACTTTACGAAGTGGTTTTATAATAGTTTAAACAACGGTTTGTAGACAGTCCCTTAAGGCCAAAATTATGCTTTTAAGATTTATTGTTGGTTTTATGAATAATTTTATCAAGGTCTTCAGAACGTTATAAAGGCTGTTTAGAATGAAACCAAGAACTCTTTTAAGAATGGCCCCTCTTAGTTTTATACAAGCTTTATAAATGTTTAATAGCGTTTGTCAAAAATATATAGTTTTATCAGAAGTTTTATTAAATAGACTTCAAGAGGTTCTGAAGATCACGATAAAATTTAAATTGTTACTTGGGGATGCCAACATATTTGGTGAAACGCTTGTCGCAAGTAGTATTCAAGTGTTTTGGAATCTACTTCATAGGCAGCGTCACACCGAAGGTTCCAGCATCTTTTCAGAACTTTTTGACTTAGTGATCCCTTTTTTTTAAAACAATCATCAACATTCTTCCTCTATAGCAAACACTAACTTGCCGTCAAATTTCTTGAATTACCATGTCTACAAGAAACGTGTCGAATGGACAGACAGAGGGACATTTTGAAACTTGTTCAGGATTCCTTCACTAACACAATATTATGAGCGACATTTACGGTTTTAGAGACGTGCCAGTCAAACAGATTGAACTAAGATAGTTCCACATATGAAAATAAAAAAATAAATGCATTTTACCTAAATTATGTATCAAGATAATCATATTTCATGCGTAATGTTCATTTACCATTCAGAAATTTCACACTATAATAATTTAATTCCTTACTAATTAATACGTGCGCAGGCATAGACATTAATTAATAGCTCAATTTAAAAAAGAACATGAATGTAATTATATCTCGTTTAACACTTATATATAGATTAACTACGAATGATTAATGGTAATAATTTTAGAAAATTATTTATATTCATTATCAGAGGCCAACGTACTAATTATCATTTTTCACAGAAGAAAAAACATGTCTCATGAATAATTTCATTGATAAAATATAACCCGAGCTCGTTTTCTAAATGTAAATTACAAACCTCACGACAATGAATTTTTTATTTATTTATGTAACATTAGCGTGAAGTAATGCAAATTTACTTTGGCGCAAAATTATAGTTTGTTTCTGAGCTATAAATTCTTTTAAATAAGGTTTAGGTATATTAATAGCTATTCTAGATTTTTACGTCGCGCGTCGTGAAGAATTTATATTATACTAGCTGACCCAGCAAACGTTGTTTTGTCATATAAATTGTAAATTTTTGTCCAAAAAATAAAAAGAAAATTTCTGGATAGGGCCACCTTTATCACCTACGACCTATTCTCAGTCCTACCAAATATACACCAAAAATTTCATAAAAATCTGTCAAGCCGTTTTGGAGGAGTTCGATAACAAACACTGTGACACGAAATTTTTATACAGGGTGTAATCAGTTTCATGTCATTAAAAAAACTGGTAATGGGGACCGACTAGACAAATAAAAAACCTTTATGACTTTTTCCCCTAGGGGCACTTTGAAAAAAAACTGACCTAGGTCAACAATTTAAATATTAGGGTAGGAGACATTTGAGAACCACTGCCTTTGTGGGCCAATGGATGTGTACTAGGTATAATTCTACAACTTTTAAATTGTCATAAAAAAGTGCAAAGATTACCGACCGACTCGTCGCCGGCCGGCGGTTCAAAGCAAACGGCGGTACCTTTGAGGAGCGCCTCAATCGAACCAATTATAAAAATGTAAATAATTCCTTATCTCTTTTTGCAGAACTGCAAGCAATTCACAGGCGTAGAAGGGGTTCAAACACAGCATTTCTTTACATGTGTGTTTTTTTAAATTTAGAACAAAATATTGGAGCTTTTATTGTTTATAATTTATCAGATTTAAATGTGATTTATTAACATTTGTAACCTAAATGAGTGTTCTGGGTTAAAAGCTTAAAAAATGAGAAATTATTGCATGACATTGGGAAATAAAGAGTTAGACGTCTGAGATACGATAACAGAATTATTAAGTTAGGAAAAAATCTGATTTATTTAACGAATTGCCGATCAGGTATCGAAAACTAAAATTATTCAATAAATCTAGATCTTACCAATAAAGTTGATTTACATAAATTGTTCGAAATGGCTTCTGTCTGCATCAATACACTTTTCGTCGAACTAAGGACATACGCACTCCGTTTAACACATTTGGTAAATTAGGATCATTTTTTATGGTTTCTATGCACATTAAAATACCACACTAAACTATTAACTAACGTTGTCAATAAAGAAAATAAAAATAAAAACTTTGTTCAAAATCCAAAACAAACACAAAAAGAACGAACAAGTAGTGTCTGTAGGTAATCAAAAACTTAACGACTTGAACGGTAAGTCAATAAAACAAATCTTAACTGTAAATACGTGGCCTAAAATTAAAAACCGCTGCCCAAGGAATCACTACTTCCACATCCACATTCCCTATCCAAGTCACTCACAACGAAAAAACTTTGTATGTGGAAATAATTGTTTATGGAACTTTAATAATATAATATTTGAAATCCTCTACCCCAAAAACCTATGAAACGATACCCCACATCGGTAGTGGGGTGGGGGTGGTGTTAGGGGGGTGGTAGTGTGTAGTGGATGTGGATAAAGTAAAGAAATATTTTGAGGTTTCTGGTTCTTGTACATACACTAAATCACATTTTTTTTGCATCCCCTTAATAAGAGGTGGGGGTGGTAATGGGTGGTAATGGGGGTGGCTAATGCCAAAAATTTTTTTGAGACCTTAGCTTCTCTTGTGTATACTAAATACCAATTTTATGGACTCTTACCTGCTTGATTTACCCATTTAAAACAAATTTACCCCAATTTACCCCCAACCCTTCGTCGGAACAACATGAAAATATAATCTAGTTCCAGATCTCGTTAAAGTACACACGTGTACCAAATTTCAAGTCAATATCTTAACGGTTCCAGAGTAAACGTGCGCACAAAAAAAAGTTACAGACAGACAGACAGACCGACAGACAGAAATTTTTTTTTCGCTCAAACTTAAAATCTCGACGTTTCATGACATTTTAAGCCTATTTGAACAATAAAAATTTTGAAAAATTTTTTTGTCGTCACTATACTTCCACCGGATGTGGAAGTAAAAAGAACGAAAACAACGAACGGGTTCGACGTGTGTGCTTAACGAAGTGTGCGCAGAAACTAAAATATTGCACAAGAGGGAGTATAGTTTTACCTTACCTACTTTAAAAAAAAACCATAAAAAAGTGTGATTATTAACTTGTGTCTTCGCCGACGCGCGGCTCTACAAAGGAGCGCGATACTTTGAAAAAGCCGTATTAGCGTATTTGATGGTTAGAGGCGCCGACATACGCCAAAATAAAAGCCTATCCCAACATTCCAGCAGTTCTCAAACAATTTTATTGAAAATTTTCGAAATTTTTATTTATTTTTTTTTTCTAAAACTATGGGTTTTAGACCCCATGTTATACAGTGTGTCTCATTTTTCACCACTACACCTCAATATCTCGTCCATTTGCTGATCGATTTAGATCAAATTTGGTATACTTCTTTTGCTTCAGATTGTGATTAAAAAGTTATTTAAAAAATTTTTTTTTTCGAAATTAAATACGCCTACTACGATCAAAAAAATTGGGCATTTATATTAGCGATGAGATGGGGTTTTTGTTTTTACAGAATCTTGTTCGGCATGACCTAGAACCCCTGTATACCAAATTTCGTTAAAAAATATTCATTCCTTTAAAAAAAATCATATCTAAGATTTCAATAATAATCACCATATTATTCGAGTTATTTATTTACATAACTTGGCAGTCGTGTAATAAAGACGCTAATTAAGCATTGGGACACATTTTTTATCCAAAACACTATTATGAAATGAATATTTGAAAAATTGTAGCTATTTTTTAAAATACTTAGAACTTAGCATACCAATATCTTTGTTAACATGGAGTGCAAATTTGATCTAAATTGATCAACAAATGGCCGAGATATTGGGGTGAAGTGATGAAAAGTGAGACACACTGTATAAGGCTTTTTTGTTCGTTTAGTCGTTTCCCACCACCAGTTTTTTTTTAATGACATGAAAATGATTACACCTTGTATATTAGATTAGTCTATATATTTAAACTGAAAGGTGTTTTTTAGTCTATATATTTAAACTGAAGGAATTTTTTTTTCCTTATTTCCGAACCTCTTCCCTTAAGAAGAGTAGGGATCTTTTACTTGCCTAACATTTAATAGACAAGAGACCACCTGCTTTACATCCCCTCCTAAGGATGGTATATCCACTACGTAATCCTCGTCTGAAATTACGTAGCCTCCGCGTATACACTGATATACAAGCCGCTAGAAGGTGGGACGAGAACGCTGTATTTCCCAAGATGGGTCATTCATCCAAGTACTAACCGCGCTCGACGTTGCTTCAACGGAATATCGACTGACATTCACATTGAAGTCGCCTCTACGCTCGCCCCAGGAAAGTCTTGTAATCGTGAGAAAATTACTATCAGATTTTCAAGTTTCAGAAGATACAGATTACGAAAATTAAAGTCATTCAATTTCGTCAGTCTATCTATCTATCTGTCTGATGTTTGTCTGGTATCTGCTTGTCTGTTGGCGCTATATCTACAAAACCGATTGATGGAGAAAATAATATTTAGTAGGTAGTAAACGCTATAAATGCTATTGCCAGAGAAGAACTGGGATATACTTTTATTGAAAAATATATAGGATGGACACTCCAAAAAAATATGTATTGAAAGAAATATGACGGATAACAATAATATAATGAAGTTAGTACAATTGTCAGGAAAGAAACCTGCTATACTACTAGTGAAAAATATATGGGGTGGTCACCTTAGAAAATAATTAAGCAACGACTGTGGTGGAGTGTTAAATAATATAGATTTATTTGGTAGGTGTCACTCGAGGGGTGATATAAAAACGGCACCCTCAAAAATTAAATTATTTTTTTAATATACCTACTAAATGACGTAATAGGAATATAAAAAAAAATGTAAAATGTAAAGCAATTTTATATCAACGTCTCCTATTAATTTCAATTAATTATCTTCAACAGTTTTGAAAAAAATTAATTTTAAAATTGAAGGTTGATACCTCCATAACTCTGGTAATATAGGGGATAGAGGTTAATTAAATATTTTATTGAGCATTCCTAGTCATAAGCAACATTCATGTGAATGAATAGCCCAATAAACCGCTGGAGACCCAATTCCATATACTTAACCGGCAAGATCCTTTGGACAATAAATTTGTGTTAGTTATAGGAAGAACGCCAGAGTTTTTGAAAATAATCGATCAAAAGGTTATAAAACATTTTATGAAAAAAATGCACGTGAAGAATGTTGTAACACCTTTGATAATATTCTATGAACACAAAGATAATGCATAGTATACTGACCAACGTTTCGACAGTCAAGATGGTATCATCGGAAGATCATTAAAATTGCAAGTATGACACTTAAACCTACAATCTGTTAGGCGGTTGTCCACAATGAGCATTATTAAAATACTGCCTATTTACGGATGTTTGAAGCTGCATTATTCAAAACCTTCGTAAATAATTTGTGAAATCATGACTTGAAGATACATAATATAATTTGTTTAACAAAAGTTTGTCTAAAAGTAATCATTGATTAAATTCAAGAAAATCATCTGAACGTGCAGCAGGTGGTATCTATTTATTCACGTATGTTTGTTATTTGTTTAGATCGTATCAAAACCATAATCACAATAAATTCCAGTTTGGCAGATATATAATAACTTGTTCTTACATCTAAATAAAAAATCTTTCCACATAATGTTAATTTATGATGTTTACAACTAAATAAATAAGTATATTGCGAACTGTAGTCCGTAACACATCAAGGTAGCTGCTGGCTACCAATAGTACAATCAAACCTGCCAAGGCCCCACACACTGGTAACTTTTTTCAAAACTGCTTGATCACACCTGCTGAACGGGAATGCAGTCTCGCTGGAAAGTTTTAAACATTTTTTTAAGAACATTACAAGCAGAATGCGAGTGAAGAAATAAATGTTTTATGTGAATTAAATTCACTGTATCACTATTTGCATTTCGGTTTTATGTAGGATTTATTTAACTTTTAACTAACTTATTTAACACAACACAACTATAAAGTAGTCAGCAGTTAACTTCGTGTTTTGTAGTTACAGTACGGGCTGATGTAGTTTTGTGGACTTGAAATAAAACAAAAATTGAAAAAAAAAAAAATTGAACCTTCAAAAAATTCCGCTAAATATTAATTGAACCTTATTACCTAATTTAAGTTTGGCAAGTTACTTTAAAAAAGTAACTAGTTACTAGTTACAGTATTTGACTAAAAAAGTAACTACGTTACATGGTAAATTGGTTACTTTTTTTAAGAGTAACTGAATTACTAGTAACTTTGCGGAAGTAAATAGAAGCATTTATAAGTTACTTTTAAATTTGTACTATTCTTGTTAGTGTTACTAGTCACTTTTGTAAGTTGTATTTTGGATTCATAGGATCTTAGGTTAGTTAGGATTATTAAGAAATACTTAATAATGAGGATAGGAGAGAGAAGAGATCATATAAAATGCTTTTCTAAATAATAAATCTATTTTACTTCCACATCCAGTGGAAGTATAGTAACGACAAAAAAATTTTTAAAAATTTTTATTGTTCAGATAGGCTTAGAAGAGATTTTAAGTTTGAGCGAAAAAAATTTTCTGTCTGTCGGTCTGTCTGTAACTTTTTTTTGTGCGCACGTTTACTCTGGAACCATTTGAGATATTGACTTGAAATTTGGTACACATATGTACTTTAACGAGATGTAGAACTAGATTATATTTTCATCTTGTTCCGTCGAAGGGTTGGGGGGTAAATTGGGGTAAATTTGGGGTAAATAGGTAAATCAAGCAGGTAAGAGTTCATAAAATTTGTATTTAGTATATACAAGAGAAGCTAAGGTCTCAAAAAAATTTTGGCATTAGCCACCCCCATTACCACCCGCACCCCATTATTAAAGGGGATGAAAAAAAATTGTAATTTAGTGTGTGTACAAGAACCAGAAACCTCAAATTTTTTTTATTTTATCCTAGCTAGGCAGTAACTGGTTACTTTTAACTAAAGTTAGTAACTTTAGTTCAATATTTATTGAACAAAAAGCATCAAATTTTTTATTAAAATGATAAAAATTTTTAAGGTAATGTTTCAGAGCTGGGCAGTAACTAGTTACTTTTAACTAAAGTTACTAACTTCAGTTAAAAGTAACTAGTTACTGCCCAGCTCTGAAACATTACCTTAATAATTTTTTGAATAAAAGTAAAATATACCATTTTATTAAAAAATTTGGTGTTTTTTGTTCAATATTTATTGGTACAAATAATATTTTTGCAAGTTTTCAGCGAAAATATGTATATCCGTGAGGGTTAATAAAAATCAAGATAGCTCATAAAAATACTTTGTGCGTTGTTTATTTCTTAGTGAGATACAGTGCATT
The DNA here is from genome assembly GCA_936432065.2 of Rutpela maculata. Classification (NCBI taxonomy): domain Eukaryota; kingdom Metazoa; phylum Arthropoda; class Insecta; order Coleoptera; family Cerambycidae; genus Rutpela; species Rutpela maculata. The sequence continues at coordinate 137,117,744 of OW386285.2, read as the reverse complement.
TATCTACCCACAAATTATCTCATTTTCGCATCGCTAGCTCAGTTAACTTCTATGCTCGTATCTTAAACCCTATATAGTGGGTGCGATACGCCACGTAAATAAGGTGAATATTGCCCTTCAACTCCACGAGGTGCCACTTGGCATAGTTGGCTCTTATACCAAGGAGATCTATTTGCGATGAGGACGCGTCATTTTCCTTTAAAAACCAAGATGGCGGCCATTTTTTGAGAAGAAAAAGACAAGGTAAATGTTTTCAAAAAAATGTCCTGTCTGCCTTCTTCATAATCATAATCATATTTTTTAATTTCTAACTTTTGACATCAGGTTCGGTATCAGCTACTTCTAAAATACGCTATATTACATTTTTCTTATTGCAGGTGCATCCGACATATTCTTGAAATGTTTAACTAAAAAAATTTTTTATTTTCCTTATTTTGTTCGCCTTACACTACACGTAGCTTGACAAAATTATTATGGGACCACCGCCGAGCCATACCTTTTAGTTTGACAATATTTCATAGAAATCGTTTAAGAGAATCTATAAATAATGATTGAATGAACTTAAAAAAAAACATAATGCGGGTCGAATTGAGAACTTCCTTACTTTGCACATTTCTGATGTCAGTTAAAAGTAGACACCATATTCGTGTTCATCAGATATCATTTAACCACTTATGTTTAGGACTAATATAACTGATTGCTGTTTAAAGTTTTTTTTTCTCAGAAAATCGCCGCCATCTTGGTTCCTAAGGGAAAATGTTGACGCATCCTCATCGAAAATGAATCTCTTTGGTGTAAGTACCAACCTGCCAAATGGCACCCACTAATATAACTGTCTTATAATGTAATACACTATTAACACTCGCTCGCGTCCAACTGTCCTTAAACAAGTTTGGTTAGAAAATTTACAGTGCATTTTTATGAAACTGTAGTGCTCCAAAACTGTTGTTAATATAATGAAAGTTGCTATAAGAGAAACAATTAAATACCTAATTTATTTATAAGAAAAATACGAACATTATAATAATTAATAAAACTTAAATACATTGACAGCGTTTGTGTTTTGTTCGTCTCTTTATTTTAATCACATATGCAAAGCATACTCATACAACATTTATGAATCGCTGTTTCCAGCCAAAATTAAACGTAATTATTTCTTTTATTTTGATATTTTCAAATGATTGTAGATAAAATCTTGAGTGTTGACGCGCTCCGATTCGCGTTGCGTGTCAACTTACTCTCTCGAGTGACAATGAAAGACTTTGTGCTCTTAATAGTCTTAATACACAAATAGCCATAAAAAGCCGATATCTCCAAATCTGTAATACTTTGTATAACGGTATATGTATGGTCATATAGAATCTAAATGACCTCTCCGTCACACCCTTTAGAACTTTCTATCTATGTGCCAAACACTCTGTATATAAAAAATTCTTACTTAATACTCTATAATAATATTTGACTAAATAAGAAAGAATACGTATAATTTAAAAAAAATGATATTTATATAGTATATTCTATTGACTGTTTCGTATTGGCATTGAAAAATTGATCAGTCAATTATATTTGTTTGAATAAGAACTAGAAACTTTAAGTCTTTTTAACGATGTCAAAACTACAGAAATATAAAAAATATATTTTTTATGACTTCTTTTACAAGCAGTAACAGAGTTCCTTCCTACTTTGTATTTAATAACTCATAAAATTGGACAATTACAAGACGTCGGAAAGATGAACCAGTAAATTCATTCCAAAGACTGTTCAAATTCGTAACAAAAGACCTTTTATGAGTTTGTCGCAATGCATTTGCCAAAGGTAGTTTAGGGGAGATATGGGTAAATACATTGCATTTCTTAAGATATCTTAATGTATTAAAATATAATTCGACATTTTTAAGTTCAGATGGTTAAGCTGCCTTGTCAAGAATTAGTTTAGTCAATGGTGGTGTTATTTGCTTAAATGTTCATACTTAGTTAATTCGATTAAAAAAAAAAGAAATATTTTTTACATGATATATCGTTAACCAAAAACGAATAGACGGCTTTTTCTGTTTTTTTCATATATTTTTCTCAAAGTGATATATCGAAGGGCAAACCGCGAAGGAAATTTGGTGTACGCTCAGAAGGAAATCCGAGGAAATCCTGGGCAATCCGAGGAAATCTTAAGAAATCTTAGGAAATCCCAAGAAATCTTAGGCAATCCCAGGAAATCTGGAGGAAATCTGAAGTCTGGAAGTCTTTTGCTTTTTGAATTTCTTCCCCCACTCTTCAAAAATTTTTTGAAAATAATTCGAGGAAATCTTAGGAAATCCGAGGAAATCTTAAGGAAATCCGAGGAAATCTGGAGGAAATCTGTGTAATCTTCGTCAAAGAGAAAATCTGGTATACAAAATTTTGGGCGCGGTTGACCTTTCGTGATATATTCAAATCTAGTTTATTGTAGAAAAATATGTATACAACAGTCCTCTGACTTTTTGAACAATATTTTGTTTTATAAATTCCCAAATATTTTCCTTTCTATGTTGCATTGACATGGTTAATTTTATTTTCCAAAATTTCGGATATTACGGCAGCACGATGTTAGAGGTAAGTAAAAGTCTTAATTTTAGGCCATTAAACGCATATTTCATTTGTTTTAGGTCCTGTTTAACTAAGTTTTTGAGAAATTCCCAGGATGTTGGTTCATAAAATATAACTGTGGCATCTGCAAAAGAAATAATAGTTCTTGGAGTAGCAAGCGTAAGTATATTGGTTAGATAAACTGAGATGGGTATGGGCTTTAACACCACCATAAGCCACAATTTCTGGTTCACTCAAAATATCACCAATTTTTACACATTGTTTTCCATAGCTTTTGAACAACTCTAGTGCTATACCTTAAAGTCCAATGTCTTGCAATTTATTTAAAAATGTTTCGTAACATACTGTGTCAAAAGCCTTCACTAAGTCTGTACATATAACGAAGGTTTTAACTGGTCTACAGAGTTTTATATAAGTGATGTCAATTTAGCTATTGCATCATCATCATGTGCATATTTTTTTTCTTGAAAGCCGTATTGCCGCTCTGAATTATGTTATGTCTTTTAATGCCTAATAAAATTTTTGAAAGTGAGCGACAGTTAATATATCAAGAAAAATAATTAAACGAGGAATTCGGCTACTTGCCTCTAACTAACTGGTAAGTAGTTCTCAACTTTTAATCCTTATGGATTGAATACCACTAAAAAAAAAAAGAAAAGTGAATGTTAAAACTAACCCAAACAGCTGTTTAGTTGAGAAAGCAATTAATTTTTAGCTGCAATTCGTCAAAAATACATTAAAAATTTTTTTGTCCACAAATGTTGAAACAGGAGCTTTCCTACTCGAGTCTTCTCCAGGCCTGCGATGGATAAATTGGACTAAAAGCCACTTACAGTAATTCGTTGACTTGGACGGAAGCTCCTCCACAGTTAACGCTATTCTGGATAGTATGGCTCAGCATCAGCCAGATGATAACGCAATAATACTCAGGCTACAAAACGTGTCGCAAACGACTTCTTTACGAGCTTTTGACCAAAAAATTTAATGACCATGACCATGAGGATACGAAATTGACGATTCCAATATCGGGGCAAGCTGCTTTGCGGTTTCAATATAAGAGGGTAAAAATAATAAGTTTCAAACTATGAGGGTTAGCCAAGCCCTATCAAAAGAAACTAAAAAATTACTGGCCTCAAAACTTGGTACTGTTCTCGTAAATTTTGTGCTACTTTATTACTTTAAAAATGCAAAACATAATATCTATAATTTATTTGAAATACTACAGCTTCAAATTTACTGATCTTATACGTTCCTAGGTTCCTCTAAATAAATGTCTGAACAAGGGTTATAGTAATTTTTTTAACTCGAGAACCGCTTTCAAAAAATATCTCTGAAAAGTAAGAAATAAAATTTCACTCAGTTTTACAAATACCTCTCTACATATTAGTGGAAAGTAGCAAGGAACTGTACCTTATTACCAAATATCAATTTGAAGTCAGTGCAAAGAAAATTACTAATTGCAAAAATTTTTTCAACCTTTTTTGGTAGCTTCACATATTTCAAGTTCCCTGCCTGGAGGATAAATAAATAGTACATCATAACCTCACTTAGGTTCCTTATAATAATATACTTTTAGTTCACAGTACATAATAATATCAAATAGTCGTTTACTTTTTACTAAAATAAATACTAGAACACAAATAAATTGTTTACCAGCGGTACTGCGTAACAATATAACTGACCACTACCCAATCATTTTTAATTTGGAACTTGAAAATAATGAAAAATTAAAACCAATTAAGATAAAAGAAATTAAAAAATTGGACGAAAAAAAAACTGTTGAAAGGAGTTGAGAAAATAAATTGGAATGAATTGTATAGAGAGAGTAATGTCAACAATGCAACCAATATCTTCTATAACAACTTAAATTTAAAAATACATGAAGCAACAATAGTAGTTAAAATAACAAATAGAAACAATAAGCTGAAACCATGGATGACCCAAGGGATAATAAATTCCATCTTAAAACGTGATAAACTTAAGCGAAAACTTATGAAAGATAAGGGAAATAGACAACTAATAGAATACTATAGTAATTATAGAAATACTGTAACAACGCTAATTGGAGCAACGAAAAATGATTACTACAAAGAAAAAATACAATCCTCTGGGAATAATTACAAAAAAATTTGGGACTGCATCAACGAAGTTTCAAATCATAAGATGAAATGCACTGATAGTATTGACAAGATCATTGATAACGATAAGGAAATTACCGATAAAAAAGAGATAGCTAACACTTTTAACAATTTTTTCATTGAAATTGGCGAAAAAATTGGAAAAGAAATCCCCGGCCAAATACAAAATCTGACAAACAACGAAACCGTAAACGAAAACCTTAATTCAATGTTTTTAGAGGACGTACAAGAGCATGAAGTAAATAATATACAACTTGAAAAACAACGCCTCACCAGGTAAAGATGGTATAACAACAAAGATCTTAAAACTTATATCTAAACACATTAGTAAGCCCATTGCTTACGTCATTAATCTTATATTTAAAGACTCTATCGTTCCTAAAAGTTTTAAAGAAAGCTTCGTTGCACCAATATATAAAAATGGCAATAAAAATGATATGGCAAACTATCGTCCAATATCGCTAATAAATAATATTGCAAAAATTTTTGAAAAGTGTCTAAATAATCGACTTCGGTCTTTCCTAGACAAAAATAAGATAATATCAAAAAATCAATATGGTTTTCAAAAGCATATTGGTACTGAGGAACCTCTTCAATTGTTAACAGATACTATTCTAACTAATTTCGAATCGAACAAAAAAATTTTAGCCATATTTTTAGATTTACAAAAGGCTTTCGATTCAGTCTCCCATACTCATCTACTTAACAAATTGTACAAAATAGGCATCAGAGGAAAAGTACATGAGTTATTCAAAGAATATCTATCTAATAGACCACAGCAAGTTAAAATAGCTAACGCTTATAGTGCAACAAAAATTATAAAAACTGGGGTTCCTCAAGGAACTATTTTAGGTCCCAGCTTATTCCTTATATACATAAATGAACTCTTACAGAAAAACTACGGATGCAATATTATTTCATATGCTGATGATACGGTACTAATTTGTGCGGAGGAGACCTGGGAATCCACAAAGCAAAAAGCTACCGCTGCAATTAGCAAAGTAAAAACTTGGCTAGATAACAATCTCCTAAAACTAAATATTACAAAAACTAAGTTTATGGCCTTTTCCCCAACAAAATTTGGAATGCCCAATGGGCTAGAGCCTATACTCATAAACGAATCGGTTAACAGTTGTGTACATAATGCCGCTACCATAAAATATTTAGGACTGGTACTAGACCCGCACTTGAAATGGGGAAATCATATCGAATACTTAAATGGAAGAATACGAAAACTGATCTATAAATTTTATAGACTAAAAGGTATACTGAACAATAAAACTCTCCTAATTACGTACAATAGCTTAGTTGAATCTATTATTAGATATGGTATCACAGTATGGGGTTCCGCTTATAACGTAACTTTACGACCGCTACAGATAACACAGAACTATATCTTGAGAATAATTTTTAATAAAAAAAGCAGAGAAAGCTGCAGAAACATTTTTACTGAGAACCAGTTACTCGATGTGATGCATGCGGCTGTAGCCTATGCATACAGCAAAAAAGAGACCATTGGTTCCATCGTTGAACATAAATATGAAACGAGGGCTAGGACAACCAACGCGTATAAGGTACCATTTTATAGCAAAAATGTGTCTCAAAAATGCATTAAATACAACGGAATCAAGTTATTTAATGAACTTCCCCCACACATAAAAACAATGAGGAAAAAGCGATTCAGACTAGAAACAAAAAAATATCTGATCGACAACTACACTACACTTCTACCCATTTTAGCGTGACCTGACACAAAAGCACCACATATCATTCTCTTACTATAGTTTAGAAATTCATATTTGTACAGGTAACAATATACCGTATTAATAATGTATCATATTATTTTACCGCCCTCCGACACATTTCTTTTTTTTTTTTCTTAAATATGGTATCTTCATGATTTTCACCTCGATATACAAATCAAATTGTTTTTCTCAACATGTTCACTCGCATTTTTATATCCATAGATTTATTATATCAGAAATTACATAGGTATTAGGTATAGTTTCTTAGTATATTACAAATGAGATAATCATGACAAATTTACTACAGCCATTCTTTTTGTTAGTATTGTTATAGTAATGATGCAACATAGATATAGAATTAAGATAATGTATATACTGCTCGACACAATACGAGGTCTCCTCAGGTGTCATTTTTTTTTTCATTCTAAACTAGATTAAAACACTTTGTTTTATTAATTTTGTTGCAGTAATAAATAAATAAATAAATAAAAATAAATAAATAAATACTTTTCGGTTTTCGCCATTCTACCAGGTGTCACGTATATCTACAAAAAATTTGCTGGCATTATCGCATCTCAATTATTAAAAACCATCATGCAATGAAATCGTTATCATTAACAGCATTGAAAACAAGGACATGAGCGAGAGCATGCTGTATAATTTGTTTGCAAAAGCAAATTATTCAACGGACGCGTTTCTCAATAAAAGTCTGAGTTCATACTGCTGTTGTAGAAAACATTCTTCGGCTGATTCGCCCCCAAGCAAGACTCTCTTTCATTGCGATATGGTATATGACATAATAGGAAGTTATAATCATGCCCTGTTGTTTGTGAGAAATTATCGTTATTATAAATCGAGAACTAAATTTTTAATTGATATCATCGGCGGCTCCCCCAAATCCTCGAATATGCCCGTAATATAAAAAAATTGTTTCCAATTTTTGTTTACCTTACACCAGATGTAGCTTGATAACTTTAGTATGGAAGTACTGCTAGACCATAGCCTATAGTTTGCAGCATGTTTGACAGGAATCGCTTAAGCTACGTCAGGGTAATCATTGAACAAACATAAAAAAAAACACAAACGGGTCGAATTGAGAACCTCCTTCTTTTTTAAATTTCATGAAGTCGGTTAAAAATCATCCTTTTTGCAAAATGGCTACTTCCTGTTGTCTCATCGTAAAAAAGTTATAAAACAACTTACTTCTCCCACAATTTCGGATTTACCAATTGTAGCATAAAAGTTACTATTTGAAAAAGTACCAAGTTTGAATATGCCAAAAGTATTTGATAAATTTAAATTAATTGTTAAATGGAATAAGTAATAAGAACCCTTGGTATTACTGGTTTCACATTTTTTTTTTATTACGACCTTTTGATAATGGTCGCAGACAATTTTGAATAATAAATTGTGAAACAGTAATACCAAGTGTTCTTAATACTTATTCTCCTGGGTGATCTGTTTGCCACTACATCATACTAGCATTTTTCCACGAATTGGAGTGAGACTTCTATTTTGGATCTAATTTACTCAGTTGCTCATTAATTGGCCAACATAGTAAAATTAATTAGTATAATTACCTACTTTGATTCCACAAACATTAAATTGTAGGTTATTTTGGTAGAAAATTACAGGCTTATCAGCTCTTTAAATACACATAACACATATATTAATCATCTGCTCAACTGGAATATATTTTATGACATCTGCCTAATATTTAAATATTTTCCTTACATCAATTATTTACTAAGTTACTTATATTTAGATTTTTAAACAATAGTTATTTATGTAACCAGTTACGAAAAACGTTATTTTGTGTAAGCGAGATCCCGCAAAATAACACGAGTTTCACAAGATTGTTTTTCGAAACGTGTTACATACATGATTTTTTCTAATTTTAAAAGTCTAAAAACCCTTTAAACATAAATGAAATAGGTGTATTTAAAGATCTTAAAAATTAGGTAATCTTTTTCATAGTTACCTCTGCTGCTATCACACATTATAATTTTAATGTCAAAATTGACAGACGTTATTTAGCCAAGTTACAATGTTATTTGACATCCTAATTTGATAACATAAGGTAAATCGTATTAATGAAAAAGTTTTGTTAGCATATTTTGAAGGAAAGAAGAATTTAGAAGCTTCCACTTTATGGACTCAGTATTCCATTTTGTGTTGAATAAACATTGTTTCCGTTTCTTTTTGAGAGGCGTTTATCTTTCCTAATTGATGACATAACAACAACATAACAACACGTCCTGGAGAAAGAGCCTATTTTTGTACTACTACAAATATTTTTCATTTTTTTCCTAGGACAAAAATGAAACGATGTACACTGCCGTGCAAAAGTAAGTAGGACAGTGACAGTAGTGGTGTGATATATATGTAATATAAATGTATCTGCTTTTCCACCAAATAATTTACTAATTGCTGATCGTATTCAACCATCATTTATCCTTCGTCTCCCAGTTGAAGGCCTTCTTTTAATACTCCTTTCTTCTTATCTCGCTTTTTAACTCTTATAGGTACAGTAATAAGTACTGCCCTACTTAGTTTTGCACAGTAGTGTACCTATCATGTAAAGAATTAACAATCTAAGTAGCTATGACTTGTCATAACTGTCAGTTTTAAATTTTACGTCGGGTCGTTTTTCAAATTGAAAAGCAAAAATGTCTCAAGAAATGCAGTGCACACCACCTGAATTACTTGAAATTGCAAAGTCATTAGTGACAACATTAATTCCCGCGAAATCCGAAAAAAAATTATGATAATGCATGCGTACGATAAATTTATAAAATGGACCAAGGACTAGTACATATGTATTCGAAAAATGTGATGATAGTATATTTTACACATTTATCCAAAAAACTGAAAAGTTCAACTCTATGGACGCAATAAATAAAGTGGTTAGTACTATGTTATGCTTAATTAATAAATAAAATGGTTAGTATTACCTATATTTTATTTTTTTACCAAGATTGAACATATTTGATGTCATTTTTGGAAATTAATGTCGTAAATTTTTATTTTGACGCTGGAAGAAAAAATAGTATATATCACTCGGAGTAGAAGGCACATTATATGTTTCGCCCAGTTGCTCAGCAAACTTCTGGGCTCAACATGTAATGTTCGCCTGAGGTTGACTGAATTATTCAAAATAAATTGATTCGCGACCCTGCCGCATATGTTATTTTGCTTACGCCAAGAAAATTTAATTACAAGGCCCTTCGGGGGTACATAGTTTTGTTTCGTTTCAGACACGATCGATGTAATTTATACAATCGTTTAATTGTCTTGAGATTGGAAGTCACAGTGTGTCATTTATTTCGACGGCGGTACAAATTGTACCACCACTCAAAGACGCTGTTTTTTATGTATATAATATCACCCAGGACTGAGGAGATCGATACACTTCTCAAAACTTATTATTTATTATTGTCAAATCCTAAAAATAAAGTAAAAAAAAGGGAAAAAATTATGTCCATTCATATGTTACAAGTTAAAGTTATAAGTACAAGATGTGCAGTCGAGCGAATTTATATTATTCTGATTTTGCCTGTCGCCCCTAAAAATATGGCGCTTTACGCACGTGCGTAATTAGCATATAGGGTAATCCAGCACTGCTTCCATTTCAATGAAACCATATGCCAATAAAAAAAAAGAAATAGGGAAATGTGTGAGGCTGCTTTTCAACTAAAAATTTGATACAGGCACCCAGAAAAAATGAAATTTGCAAAAAAACTGAGGGTGATGGAATTTTTTCATTATTTTTCCCGAATTCAGCACCCAAAAATCTACAAAGATCACCTATTAGTTTCAAATAAGTTTTTTGATCGCAGGTCTGTTATATTAAGAAAATTGCAAAAAAGCCTCATTGCTTTTCAATCAAAGAAAAAACTATTTATTTTATAAACTCCTCAAGAAAGAGAATTTAAACGAAAGTATTTCTTGTACAGTAGCAAAAAAATACACTGCAATGCCCAGACCTCCCCTAACAGAAAGAATAAAAAGTGAGACACTGGTGGGTCTCGCGTGGTTAAAAATCGTAAGCAGTTCGCATGTTGCTGTGCTTTGTGTATCTTATTAAAGCTGCTTTGACACTTTAATAACAGTCATTTTAAAACTTATCGCCGTCATGTTGTGAACAATGTAAGGAAATAACTTTGGGAGGGTAGTTAAAAATTTTATGCGACTTTTTGTGGAAAAGCATGATTTATGTGCATATATATGTTAAACTCGTTCATTTCCTACTTTTAATTGAAATTTTAAATAGGTATCTGGTATATGGATTCAAATTCAGTCAGTAAATCAAAATCGACCACATTTTATAACAGTGAAACGGTACATAAAACAGAAAGGGGATTAAAATTGAATTACAGGGAAATATTAAACATCAAATTATCTAATAATTCTTTCATGGGTAAAATTGATAAATTTCAAATGTTTGCAGGGAAATTTAAAAATAATTATGTATATGTATATGTGGACTTGTTGAGATTTACTTCCCCTAAAACATTTTAAGAATAGTAGTATTTTCTAAGATCAATGAAAATCAAATGAGGAAAGAATTATTGAATCTTCTTTGATGATCTCCATGCACCTGAGGTTTTTGTTTGCTAGGACATTCATCCATTAAGGATTATTATACAGTTACGGAGGGATTAAATGGCTGCAGTATACTTTCGGATTAAGTGCACCAGTGTATTACTAATTGCGGTGGGGGTTTACGTTGTAATTTCAATCGTAATCGGCGACGCCTCACGAGATTGGCTGGCTAGAATTTTCGGGATTCGAAGGATGGAGTCGCATCATTATAAAATTGATGGTTTATCGCGGTCATTTGACCCATTAGCGCCCAGAATTATTATTTGTTTCTTTTTCATTTTGTTTTATTTTTGGGTTGCTGAGATGCTAGACCAAATTTTCATTTCTCCAAAAAGCAAGTGTGAACTGATACCATGGTATTGTAGACGAGCTCACTACCGTCGTCTGAAGGACGTGATACTATTTATTTTATTAACACGTTGAGGCCTTTCGCCCCCCCTCCCTCCTTCACTTTAAGTGGTTAATTTCTTCTCTCAGTGGGATTCGGTTTAGTTCCAAGAGACGATCTAGGACCAGGGTCCTATAACAGACGAGAAATATATAAATTCGTGCTTATCATGGATTGCTGACAGCTCTCTCCAAGACTTCCACGTTCCTACAGTGCACTGGTCTTTTATTTAACGCTGTGTATGGATTTATCACTTGTGTGATAATTAGTTTTTTTTGGAGTCTCTCCCTTCAGCTTCTGTAATCTGATCGATGTCCTGAATATCAGACATGCGGGTCCTCTGATAATTCCGTTTATTCAGTGTCGACCTAACACACAGAAGCTCGAGAGAGCTTAGATTTAAACTTAATCATTCAATGAAGAAAATGCAAAAGTTCAAATAACAGCATTAATTGGTTTAATCCAAAATGTGAAAGAACCTATCTAATATTTGTAACAATCTACCTTCAAACATGGCAAGGACGAACGGCTACTTTAGGGAACCTTTATCTCAACCACCACACAGTGGAGAAGAGTGTGTAGTAGCAATCAACTTAGCCTAAAAAGGTCCACAACTTCCTAGAAGTGTATAAAAGCACTTTGACTTGGGTTTTTAATATAAAAATATGTTATTAAAATTTTGATGCGCTTGTGGCTAGCTTTATAGTTCCAATACTGATTACATGATTCACAAGAACTTATCAATTGAAAATGCATTTTGCGACAGTATGTAAGTTACATTAGGTGTTCCTGCACCATTGTAAGAACGTACTGACGGCGTGTAACCTAATAAATGCTTTGTACCGTGACCTCGTTTCTGATGGAGATGCCAGCATGTACACATTAATTAGCCAATCAGATTTTTTCTTTATCTTCGCTAAAAGTAAAGATTGGCCTTTGGGCCCACAACTATTTTTTTCTGATGACCCTCAGGTCCTTTGGTTGATTCGTCGGATGGATTGAAATTTTTTTCATTTGAAAAAGCGGCCATGGCACTTCTCGCCTTTTTGGTCCGATAAATCCATTTAGAGGGTATGTCGGTTTGCCACGCTTTTCACTTTACCACTTAATATTTTGCCAAGTCCAAAAATTTCCTCATTTCCTCTTCAACTGAATAAGATCAAAATATAATCTAGTTCCAGATCTTGTTACTACATTTTGAAAAAAATGTAGTATAGGTTTTGCATTTTTCCAGCGGACCATCGAAATCCGAAAAAACGTCGGATCGAAATGGAAGTCATATCTATCGACACGAGAGCGAATTTAGAAAATTCCGTCCGTCGGTCTGTCGGTCTGTCGGTCTGTCGGTCTGTCGGTCTGTCGGTCTGTCGGTCTGTCGGTCTGTCTGTCGGTCTGTCTGTCGGTCTGTCTGTCGGTCTGTCTGTCTGTCGGTCTGTCTGTCGGTCTGTCTGTCGGTCTGTCTGTCGGTCTGTCTGTCGGTCTGTCTGTCGGTCTGTCTGTCTGCCACGCTCAGTTCCCCTAATCCGTTTTCAGATTTCGATGGAACTTGGGTGGTTAATAAGAGGCCTTTAGAAAACCTTAACGCTGGAAGCTCAGCTCCGTTCGGAAACCGGAAGTACCCAATAAAGACGTTTCAAGTTTTTCGGGAAAAATTGAATAACTCTGTAACGAACAGTCGAATCGAGATATTTCAAAAAGAAATGGTGCCGCTAGCAACGATCTACAGATAAGTATACGGGAAACAATGTCAAAAAACAAATGGAAATTGATTTTGTTTGCAAAAAACTGGTTTTCTCGAAATCGAGCTAGGAAGCACGATAACTGTCCAGGATATTGATCGATTTCGATGAGACTTGGTGGGATCGAAGGTACACGGCCACAAATGAAGCCTATTGCTGGCGGCCCGAATCCGTTGACCGAAAGTATTTTTTCCAAGGCCGAGTATTATTTTCCATAGATATTGATAACTCCCTAACCGAAGGTCAGATTTTGATTTTCAAAACTGGCAATTGTGGGGCTCGATTAAGTCTATTAGGTGACGTTTGTGAGAAATTTGACAAAACAAAAGCGAATCTACAAATCCTGGAAAACTTAATTTTTTTGATAGATTCTACAAATACCCAACAGTTTCCTAATAAAAATCGAAAATTAAGTATTCCGTCGATCAATCTTTATAACCGATATAAAGCACGGACCTTTTTGGACAAAAAATCAAAAATTGAGTTTTTCGAAAAATTAAAAATAAACGAGTTATTTACAAAGATCCATGACCACAATATAACCGATGCCCTTTCTGTATTTCAAAATGTAGTTAGCCTTTACTTCAGTCAATGCAAAAAGAAAAAAAAAAGGTACTGAGTCAGTCCAACAGGGATAAAAAGCATATCAAAATGTAGTTTTTAGCTTGTTACTACATTTTGAAAAAAATCGAAATCCGAAAAAAACATCGGATCGAAATGAAAGTCATATCTATCGACTCGAGAGCGAATTTAGAAAATTCCGTCCGTCGGTCAGTCGGTCTCTGTCTGTCGGTCTGTTTGTCACTCTCAGCCCCCCCCCAATCCGTTTTCGGATTTCGATGAGACTTGGGTGGTTAATAGTAGGCCTTTAGAAAACCTTAACGCTGGAAGCTTGGCTCCGTTCGGAAACCGGAAGTACCCGATATAGACGTTTCAAGTTTTTCGGGAAAAATTGAATAACTCGGTAACGGGCGGTCGGATCGAGATGTTTCAAAAAAGAAATGGTGCCGCTGGCAACGGTCTACATATAAGTATACCAGAGACTATGTCGAAAAACAAATGGAAATTTAATTTTTTTGCAAAAAACTGGTTTTCTCGAAATCGGTCTAGGAAGCACCATAACTGTCCAGGATATTGATTGATTTCGATGAAATTTGGTGAGATCGAAGGTACATGGCCACAAATGAAGCCTATTGCTGGCGGCCCGAATCCGTTGACCACAAGTATTTTTTCCAAGGCCGAGTATGATTTTCCAAATAAATTAATAACTCCCGAACCGAAGGTCCGATTTTGATTTTCAAAAATGGCGATTGTAGGGCTCGATTAATTCTATTAGGTGACGTCTGTGAGAATTTTGACGAAATAAAAGCGAATCTACAAATCTTGGAAAACTTGATTTTTTCGATAAATTCTACAAATACCGACAATTTTCCTAATAAAAATCGAAAATTAAGTATTCCGTCGACCAATCTCTATAACCAGTATAAGGCAGGGACCTTTCTGGGTAAAAAATCTACAATAGAGTTTTTTCTAAAAATTAAAAATAAACGAGTTATTTATAAAAATGCATGACCACAATATAACCGATGCCCTTTCTGTATTTCAAAATGTAGTTAGCCTTTACTTTAGTCAATGCAAAAAGAAAAAAGAAAAATAAAACATGTCAAAATGTACTGAGTCATCACAACAGGGATAAAAAGCATATCAAAATGTAGTTTTTAGCTTGTTACTACATTTTGAAAAAAAAATGTAGTATAGGTTTTGTCGTATCTATCGACTCGAGAGCGAATTTAGAAAATTCCGTCCGTCGGTCAGTCGGTCTGTCGATCTGTCGGTCTGTCGATCTGTCGGTCTGTCGGTCTGTCGATCTGTCGGTCTGTCGATCTGTCGGTCTGTCGATCTGTCGGTCTGTCGATCTGTCGGTCTGTCGATCTGTCGGTCTGTCGATCTGTCGGTCTGTCGGTCTGTCGATCTGTCGGTCTGTCACGCTCAGCCCCCCTAATCCGTCTTCGGATTTCGATGAAACTTGGGTGATTTATGGGAGGCCTTTAGAAAACCTTAACGCTGGAAGCTCGGCTCCGTTCGGAAAAGGGTAAACGATATAGACGTTTCAAGTTTTTCGGGAAAAATTGAATAACTCGGTAACGGGTAGTCGGATCGAGATATTTCAAAAAAGAGATGGTGCCGCTGGCAACGATCCTCAGATAAATATACCGTCAAAAAACAAATGGAAATTGAATTTTTTTACAAAAAATTGGTTTTCTCGAAATCGGGCTAGAAAGCACGATCACTGTCCAGGTTATAGATCAATTTCGATGAGAATTGTTGGAATCAAGGGCACACGGCTACAAATGAAGCCTATTGCTGGCGACCCGAATCCGTTGACCGCAAGTATTTTTTCCAAGGCCGAGTATGATTTTCCAAAGAAATTAATAACTCCCGAACCGAAGGTCCGATTTTGATTTTCAAAAATGGCGATTGTAGGGCTGGATTAAGTCTATTAGGTGACTTTGTGAGAAATTTAATAAAACAAAAGCGAATCTACGAATCCTGGAAAACTTGATTTTTTTGATAAATTCTACAAATACCGAACAGTTTCCTAATAAAAATCGAAAATTAAGTATTCCGTCGATCAATCTACAGAAGGCATGGACATTTTCGGACAAAAAATCTGAAATAGAGTTTTTTAGAAAAATTAAAAATAAACGAGTTATTTAGAAATTGTATATCAGAGTGGCAGTCCGCCCGAAAATAAAATCGTAAGTCTGAAATCACTCGCTGATGTTTCTGCATTTTATATTTTTCTATTGCTATATTCTTGAGTGAAATTTTGGAAAATTAAGTAATTAAAATATAAATAATATATAATTGTCCATAGAATTATTTAAAAACATATTACAAATCGATAAATTCTCCGTGCGATATAGGTGCAAAAAAATAATGTAATGTTATACTTAAAATATCATCATTCATTTCATTATTTGGTTAAGTATTGGTATTAATTTAAGAATTTACTTATGATCTTTACCGTGCGATGAAATTAAAATTTGATAAAGGACTGCGGTGTGTGAAAGCATTGTTTCGGGTGGTAAAATAGAACGAAATTTTTTTTTTCTTCAATAATTTCGCTAATTTTCAACTAACGTTAATTTTTCAAAAACTAAATTAAAACTATAAAAGATCAGGCCACAGGTTAATAGAAAGTAAAGTTATCAAATAAATTAATATATTTTCTACACAAAGGTAGACATAAAGTTAAAAAAAAGATAAGTAGGTATCAATTTTACTTTTATACGACTTCTAATTTATTTATAATTCATTCATTTTTCGACAAATTTATCTGGCTGATATTCTCCATCATTTTATACAAATAAGCTAATGCTATTTTTTAAAATCAGTGAAACCACAGGGTAAATACATTATTATAACCGATGCCTTTTCTGTATTTCAAAATGTAGTTAATCTTTACTTTAGTCAATGCAGAAAGAAAGAGAAAAGGAAAAAGAAAAAGAAAACGAAAAAGAAAAAGAAAAAGAAAAAGAAAAAGAAAAGGAAAAAGAAAAAGGAAAAGGAAAAGGAAAAGGAAAAGGAAAAATAAAAAGAAAAAGAAAAAGAAAAGGAAAAAGAAAAAGAAAAAGAAAAAGAAAAAGAAAAAGAAAAAGAAAAAGAAAAGGAAAAAGAAAAGAAAAATAAAACATGTCAAAATGTACTGAGTCATCCTACGACCCTTTGTTGAAAAGGTACTGAATCATCCCAACAGGGATAAAAAGCATATCAAAAGGTAGTTTTAGTTTGTTAAAATACGTACGTGGACCAAATATCAAGTCAATATCTTAAACGATTCCAGAGTAATCTTGCGTACCAAAAAGGTTACAGACAACGTCAGATAGACCGAGAGATCGACAGACCTATATACAGAGCGACAGACAGAAAATTTGTTTGCTCAAATTTAAAATCCCTACGTTTCATGATATTATATTGAACAATTTTTTTTGCGTTACTGTACTTCCACTGGATATGGAAGTAAAATGATGAAGTATCTGTGTTCTGAATGTAGACACCACATTTTGTATCCGAATCTTATTAGTTTGCCACTGATTCATAGCCTGCATCCTTGAAGACCATAGTATTGATGATCGATTTGTCGAAGTCAAGATTTTGAACTGATATAAAACGAAGATCAAACCTTATCAGAGGCACTCATAATCGCATTGTCGGTTAAATGAATAATATCTGTATTTGTAAAAATCGATTTCGTCTCATTGAAGTACTTACATGAACACTTTTTGAATCATCGTTTACATCTCAGTACATTCTTATTGACGAAAGAGCATTATAGTCACTCAAAATTAAAATTCACAGAAACACTTTATTTAGACGTTGTCATGTTCGGATGAGGTTGGTTCTGGATTTGGGCAATTTTCGTCTAATAAATATTTCATAATTTCAGCATCAAAAACGAGTTCAATAGGGATTGCATTACCGGTTAACCGGTTAACCGGTTATCAGGACAAAAAACACATGGCGATAATTACCGGTAATTTTAATTTTTTACCGGTAATTTCGGTAAATTCTAAACTTACGATATGTCATGTATTCAACGTTTCTATTTCTGTCAGTGACTAGTATTCATTAAATACAGAGTGACTGGCCCAACACTGAGCACTTTTAACAATAAATAAATAATATTATGAAAAGTAAAATCCAAACACCAAGCCCTAAGAAATACAAGAGAGACATTGACAATATCTTGCGACAGAAAATTGAATATTTCACTTCCGCAAATATCCGTGGAATACATTTAGAAGTAGATTATTACCAATTCTTATTAACTTATCGACCCACCAATATCGATTGAGGAAGAGCATCTCCAGCTGGTGGTATTCTATGCACAAATATCAGACGACTAACAGATATAGCTTTGAAAAACTGACCCTTTTAATGGGCTATTTAAAAAAAAAACATTGTATTTCTAGATTAGGTATTCAGTAAATGCCCTATATGAGTTTATGTTTATAATTTTTGTTATTTAAATTGATATTTTTGTTATTTACAGAATAATTATTTATTTAAATTTATTTCATTTATATTTTTTCCTTTTGATAAAAAAACTTTTGTTTGTTCATTACATTAAATATATGTATATAAAATAGATTGTAATACAAGTGTGGCAAGGGCTTCATTGCAAAAAGATGTATGAAAGTAGGAACACGAGCGCAGCGAGTGTTCCTATCATACGAGTTTTGCAATGAAGCTTGCCACATGTGTATTACATACTATTTTTTCTACGGTTGTTATTTCCCTTTTTTAAAGTCTTTCCAAAATTTTAAATTTGCTGCCTGTCAGATTTTATTTAAAGTGACATTTTCGGCATTCATTCTGAAGT
Source organism: Rutpela maculata (assembly GCA_936432065.2). Classification (NCBI taxonomy): domain Eukaryota; kingdom Metazoa; phylum Arthropoda; class Insecta; order Coleoptera; family Cerambycidae; genus Rutpela; species Rutpela maculata. The sequence goes on along the minus strand of OW386285.2, from coordinate 137,099,164 downwards.
TAGAAAATTTGACTTTGTAATTGCAATTCATGTGTAATTAATGTATATTTATAGTGCGGCAAAGAGTGATATTTTCTGCAGTAATTTTGAAGTTAGAAAATTTGACTTTCAGCACAATCGTAGAAAAAAATGTTTTTTGTGAAATTTGGATAATTTTGTACATGGAAAAAGACAGTTGCCATTTTCGCCACCCTTCTTAAAATTACCGGTAAATACCGGTTAACCGGTTATTTACATTTTTATTTACCGATTTACCGGTTATTAAAACTTCCGGTAAATTGCAATCCCTAGAGTTCAAACATTTCTGTACAAGACATACTTTCATACCGTTTATAGTCTCCTGCAGGAAAAATGATGTGGTCCAAGTTAGAGATCTCCTTCAACCTACTTGAGCTCTGTTTTTTTATTGCTAGGTGACCATTGATCCAATATTTTTTCTGGTACAGGTAGCTCCTCGTTTGCAGACATTGAGGGTATAAGAAACGTTCTGCAACAGCTTGACTGTCAGACGTTGAAAATGTTTGTTGAGGTTATTCTCTCGTAACGTCATCATAGTTACTGCCCATTCCTTCATTACTAATTTCATTTATACAGCTGCCCGTAATTGACGACCTGTCATATTATAAAGCATACCTTCTTTGTCCTAGCTTCAGGGACTCAAAAAATATTTCCGATGATTTGTCATGTCAACGAGCCTCAATATCATATAAGTTTAATGTTTCTGATAATGGAAACCATTTACCGAGATAAAAAAATAAATGATAGTATATTAGCCCAATGATACTATAGAGTCTTATACTAGTTTAGGGATTTTTCTAAAGTCGTTACTCATAACTTATTAACAATAAAATTATAATAATATTTGATTTACAAATCGTTGTTATCAAATTGTTGATAGCTGGTAAACAAATTTCATACACAAAGCGAATATTCATGTTTTTGTCAGGTTAACCATCATACTTCTATTACCCTAATTTGATGGTACAATTAACAAAAAGTGGATTGACCATAATTTTTCCAACATGACAGCGACAACAATATTTGTATGGAAAACGTTAATTAAAGATTGTGGCAACCCTCCTACATTATAAAAAAATTCCGTGTAGGAATTATTCATAATTTTTTTGTTCTACAGACCGTATTAATATGTTGAATGTTTATTTTGTTTATGTTATTATACCCAGTCATATAAGAAAAAAATTCCGCATTTGGCGGAAAAAATTGTAAAATTTTGAATTTTGGCAATAATGTTTATTAACACCTACCATTGAATATACTGAAAGTCGCCGATTCTATTTCTTGCGCTTGAGCCGTCATCTTGAAAAAACGGTGCTTCGATTAAGTTTCTTACTTAGATCTCGCCAAATATTAGTGATATCAAAGTTATTTTTCATATAAAAAAATGAAGCTTATAAAATTCTCTACAAAAAATGTTACATATTTTTTCCCTATCTTTTCACTCTTCTCAAATACGAAAACTATACTGCATTTGATCGGCACATTTTTAAAATCGTAAATATCTCTCGGGGAGAAGAAAATCATATCATTGTGTTAGCTGTCTGTCTGTATATCCGTCTGTTACGTTTTCTGTAGGCACAATAGCCTAAGAGAAAAAGTAAATATTAATATTATGAAAGAGTTCAGGACAAAAATGCACGTGAAGATTGTGGTAACCTTTGATAAGATTGTATGTTTAATGGCTATACTTGCAATTTTAATCATGTCCTGATGATACCATCTTGATTGTCTAACCGTTTGTTAGTATACTATGCAGTATCTTTGTGTTTATAGAATCTTAACAATACAAGTGTTACAACACTCTTCACGTCCATTTTCTTCTTACAATGTTTCATAACCTTTATATTTACTGATAGATTTTTTTCAAAACACTAAGGTATTTCCTCTAACTAACACTAACTTACTATCATCCAAATTTCAATACCGCACTTATCTCACTTAAGTTATCATGCTTACAAAAGCATGACAGACAGAGAGGCCGGCGGATAGATGGACAGAACTGACAGACAAATGGACAGACGACGGACATTTTGAAAGATGTTCAGAATTCTATGACTAACGCAATGGTATGAATCTTTTCCCTACGGAAAAATGTTACATTTTTTTGTAAAGAATTTTGTAAGATTTATTTTTTATGTAAAACATAATTTCGATATCGCTAATGGTTAGCGAGATACAGGCAAAAAACTGAATCGGAGCATCATTTTTCCAAGATGGCGGCTCAAGTGCAGCAGATTGGGCTGGGAACTTTTAGTATATTCAATAGTACGTCTTAATGAACATCTTTGCTGTTTCAAAACTTTATCAGTTTTTTCCGTCTAATTTTCCCTATTTGACCGGATTATCAAGAATTAATACGAATAAAGCTTTAATATTATGATTATGCGTCCTGACCACATACTCATATGAATTGGGGGATATTCGACATGATTCTGTAAACTGTATCTTCTACACTCAGAAATTATGTCCTGACGAAAGGGAGGATACAAGCACAGATTTTACAAGTTACAACTCTTTGGTATTTTATAAATTCTATAAAATGTTTCAATTTTAGAGCACTGATTTCTTTGGACAACAGTAACATCTCACTGTAAACAATTCGCAATAAATAGATATAATTTGTAAACGAAGGGCCTGATCGGCGAGCTGTAATAGATGCAATTTGTACTGTCTTCTCCAAAGCATCTGATAGACTAGATAGTTTACTATTGTGCAAACTAAACAATGTCAGATTTAGTGTCAGCTTAAATGCTTTCTACTTAAGTGAGAGGTCTTAGTTTATACAATGATGGGGCTACCAGCCACCTTCTGTATCTTAATGATATTAAAATTAAATTAAATGGGATTGCCCTGAGTGTTTGTTTTCTCTTGAATGCAAATTATATAATAACATTTTGCGAAATGGAATATTCCCTGGATTGTTTTAAGAATCAACAAATAGTATAACTGATAAACTCTTGATGCGTCGATAGGACTCTTCCTCGGCAGCAGTCGTATAGCAGTAAGAGTTCTATTCTTGACAGGTTCATCATATGTGCAATATATTTGTTATTTCTTTAAAAATACTGGCTTTTAGTGTAGAATAAGAAATATTTTACTTACTCGCATGGTTACCAAAGATAAAATTAAATAATATATTTTAGTAGAAAGCGGAACGGTGTTATCAGTTATTCGCAAATTGCTCAGGAATGGTCTTACATAACATAACATAAACACACTACACATATTAAAGAACCACCAAATTCCAAACCAAAGCCATCAGAAGGGGGTTACATATTTGAAAAATGCAGATAACATCCATTTCCCGGTACCCACTGACATTGACAGTGTAGAAGCTGGGGATTGAGCCCAGTACACGGTAGAAATTGTGACCAATACGTTTTAAGATGGAAACACAAGTTTGTATTCAATTCCTTTCAATGCTGGACGAATGATCACAGAGTGTTTCCATTAAACGAATGTCGAATGTCATGCATTCATTGGCAATGGAATGCATTCGAAGGGTTGTCGATATCCATTGCCCTCGTTAAAAGGATCTTCCAATGTTGGAATGTATTTGCCACACTATTCGTCATCTGGCACATAATGCATCTCAAGGATGTCGGTCTCTCTGTTGACCATGCATAGTCACAAGAATATACAATCATTGCTGTATCGTCCCCCATTTTTTTCAGAATAAACTGGCATGCCCAGAGAAAATAAAACCGTTTTTAGATCCAACATTGGTTCCAAAATTTCCTGCAACCATATAGTACAACGGTATAGTCTACAGGTTCATGAACTGCGAACTACAAAAGTGGTCAATTGTCAAATGTTTGAAGCAAACGTTAGAGTTACGTATATATTCAACGTTGGACACGTTGTGTGTCGGTGCCTTTACCGTGTCTATATACAACAGGTTTAAGACAGGCATACTAGAGGTCAATATATTTATATATATATATATATACATATGAACTTAAAAAAACGTATAATAATAATATATGTCTAAAAGAGTGCAAGTACGTCATGATTATATTTTAATTGAAATAAAGATTAAATATTAATTAAGTCTGGTTTCTTGGCATATGTCAAAAAAAACAACGTCAGTTTTGGCAAATCTCAGCAAATACAATTAACTATCATACCTTAAAAAACTCGTATGTTTGATGATTCCCTGCCTTTTTCCCATTTTGCTAATTTTGATATCATATATTACTCTATAACTATGGACTATGTTATTGGATATTAGAACAACAAAATATTTTAGTCCAAATTATTGCCCGACTATATGAGAGTTCTGCTTTGGTGAAAGTCGAGAACACATTTTCTTTTTTTTTTTTTTCATAAGCAAAACTCAACCTGTCGGCCGGCCTATTGTACATTTGCGACATGTGGGAGCTGTTAAGGAAAGACTGCTCATCAAAGGATACCAGTCTATTCCAGGATAGGTCCCGTGGTATCTTCAGATGTAAAAATTATCTTTCGAGATAACAGTGGTATGTAATTGCCCAGAACACGAGTGATGATTTCATACTTCACTCCACACATCCAACAAATAGGACATTCATCAACTGTATACAGGTAGTTGTTTAGAGAACAGTGTTCTGTTATCAGGTCCACTATCCATTTCGTTCGGTCTCCATCAAGCCTAAGCAGTCTCTGGATGGAGAAGTCAGTTGAAGGCCCCTTTGCATGGAGCCTTGACTGCGTCATTTCCGGAGCTTGTTTTCAATAGTGGTCGAATTGAGTCATCCTTTAACTCCATAGCTTTGATGGAATCGAAGTTTTCGGCAAATAAGAAGCGGGCTTGAGGGCAAGAAATAGTTTTTGCTGTTTCTCGCCAAACAGTTTGATTCTTCTATGGCACTATGTCGGAACATCCATACAATCTCGAATTCATTCTGTATTAATTTGAGCTACGTAGCTGGCATTCCAATTATAAGTATGCTTGTCAATAAAACTTCTGAGATTTTCGCTTCCACACAGTAGAATGTCATATGCTTTTATAAGTGACGGGGATTTATGAGCTCTTGGTTTGCACTTGTGGACATCAGCATCGGTTCCCTCCTAGATCTTCGATATATCAACACTAACTCACAAAGGTAAAATCAAAGATCAGATCTATCTATTTCTAATCATGTTTAATACCTAGTGACTACGAGGTGATTCCTTAGGTCATTTTATGAAGAAAAGCAGAACAAGCAAGCATATTTTAGTTTGAAAAATTATTTTATCGCTCTACCAGTGGCTTCCTGCAAACATGTCCTCTGATATTTTTTACCAAAAATGTTGTACGCCACTGACATTTCTTAAATGTCTGTGGTTTCTGGTTAGCTTGGTCAATTCTACATGAAAACGGTCTTTTGCATTTTTCTCGTCAGATTAAAACAATTATATCCAAATTGCTTCATTTAGCAGTATTAACTATTAATTTTTGAACACATAAATCCAGTTATCCTGGAATAAATGACGTTTTTATAAACATCATTTTCAAAACAATGTTTGTTTTCATAACGTAGGTATAGTAAGTTGTTGGCGTTCAAAACTATCTCATCGTGTTGCTTCTTCGATTTTTAGTGTTTCATTGAATTTATTTTATTTTTTCGCTGTTTTTATTCGAATTTGTCAGTAAATATGGGGAATTATACGAATGAGGAAATATCAACAATGGATTACGTATATGGTCTCGCAGATGGTAATGCAACAAAAGTATGTATCAGGAAAGATATTCTAATCGTGCCTTGCCAGATAACCGATTCTTTTCGACTATTCATCGCCGTCTTTGTGAAACTGGTAGTTTCCAGAAAAGTGCTTCAGAAGGTAGACCTTGAACTGTCAGAACACCCGAAATTAAGGAAACGGTTCTGTAAAAAATCGACGAACATCCTGAAACGAGTACGAGGAAGATTGCTAGACCCTCTGAATATTTGTCATCGAATTGTTTGGCAAATTTTGGTAAATTTTTTGTTGTATCCACGTTGTTTCCACAGTATGCGAACTTCTGTCAACGGTACACTAAATCTGGAGTTTGAGTTTTAAATTATGTTCATACACGAAGCGAATTTTTTGTAGGAATGCTATTCAAAATTTCGATAATAATCATGTGTGGGCGGGCGAAAACCCCCATGCCACAACCTAAATCCGTTTCCCAGAGCAATTTTCGATCAAAGAATGGTACGAATTATTGACAATAATCCTACAGGCCCTTTTTTTCTGCCAAGACGTCTTAACCTCTTAGCGTCCCATGTTTCTAAACTGGAACAGTGAAAACTAACCCTTAAAATAAATACAATCCTTTTTAAATTAACTAAAATTTTCATCATAGGCCACTGTTCCTAAGTTGGAACAATGAATAATGTGCACAAAAGTAACTTCTCGCGCCATCTGTGTAAGGTAAACACAGAATTGCATCATTCGTGTTTATTTACATGTGGCTCAATATTAGAGAATAACAAAAATACAGGTATGTTATTCAGTTACATAAGAATACTTTCAAATTAAATTTGATACAATTTTTTTCATAATGGGTTCATAAATCAAAAAAATCCCAATGTTCCAGATGCGGAACACTGGTCATTTGGTTATAATTTTTGTGGTTCCTAATGTGGAACAACAGACAATAATCACTGTACAATGTAACTTTAGTAACACTTTTTTTTCAGTAAAATATGGCGTGCTTACCATTCGATAGTGAAGATGAAAATCTAAGCGACTCTGATGATGACTATGTACCAACCAGATCAACTTCCAGAGACACTAGTGATAGTTATAGCGACATTTTTTCGGAATCTGACGACGAGCCGCTAAGTAATATATCTACTAAAGGAAAGCAAGAATACAAATGAAATAAAGTAAAGGAGGGTGAAAATAATTTGCATCTGCCACAGTTTACATTACAAGACTTAGAAGATGAGCCGGAGATAGGAAGACCCATACACTATTTTCAAATGAGCTCTTATACCTTATAACAGAACAGAGCAATTTATATGCTTGTCAGCAAGATGCGAATAAGCCTCTAAATCTGACAGTCAGAATTAGAAGTTTTCATTGGAACTATTATATATATATGTCCATTTTTGGTTTACCACGACATCGCCTTTACTGGAGTACCACCTGTAGAATACCACAGGTTGCCATCTCTATGTCTAGGAAAAGATGGGAACAAATAAAGAAGAACCTCCATTTCAATAACAATGAGAACCTCCCAAAAGACCGAAATGATATAAATAGAGATAAATTGTTCAAACTAAGACCGTTTCTAGATAATTTGCAACACAAATTTGCAAACCAAACAAAAACTCAAATGTTGTGTATAGATGAGCAAATAGTGCCCTACAAAGGAATGTCCTCACTAAAACAATACAACCCAAAAAAACCGGGTTACAAAATTTTTGTGTTATGTGACAGTAATGGCCATATACATAACTTTGAAGTTTATATTGGAAAGATACTGCCAGCACCCAAAAAAAATGATATAGGAGCTAGTGGAAACATAGTTCTCCGTCTAGCAACCATTATTCCGCACCATCAAAATTATTTGCTATTTTTCGACAATTGGTTTACTTCCGTGAAACTTCTCACCAGTCTTTATGAAGATGGGATTTACTGTTTGGGCACCGTAAGAAAAGACAGACTTCATGGTCTAGTATTTTCCAGTGACAAAGATATGAAGAAGAGGGGCAGAGGTGTATATGAGGAGTACAAAGCCACTGTTGATGAAGTACAAATATTTGCGTTGAAATGTGTTGAAATGGTTTGACAACAAAAGTGTTTGTTTAGCAAGCACCTTCTGCGGCTCACAGCCACATGATATCGTTCAACGTTTCGATCGAAAAACCAAAACCAAAATCGACATTCAGCGTCCAAATATTGTAAAACAGTACAATAAGTTTATGGGCGGCGTAAATTTATTGGATGGACTTATATCATATTATAGAATAGGATTGAGAAGTCGAAAATGGTACTTAAAAATATTTTTCATTTTATTGATATGGCTATAGTTACAGCCTGGATAAGATACAAGGCCGACATGCAGAAAGCAGGATTAGATAAAAAAGATATTTTAGATTCTCTCGGTTTTCGTGCTGAGATAGCAGAAGGCCTCTGTCTTTTAGGAAAGGGAGAAAATATAAGAAAAAGGGGAAGACCAACTTCGAGTATTGAAAGAGACTTCGAAGAAAAAAAGAAGAAAAGTCAAACAAAGCCCATACTCAAGTTGACGTGCGCAGAGATCAGATAGCTCACTTTCCATGCGAAAAACTAGAAAGACAAAGGTGTAAAAAGCCCGGCTGTGGACTCAAAACTTACTTTTATTGTGTGAAATGTAACATTTACTTATGTATCAGTAAGAAAAGAAATTGTTTTGTCGATTTCCATTCATAACTTTATGGGCCTTTGTTCCATAATAGGAACATTAATTTTTTTTTTGTATAATGAAAAAATAAATTGTTTTGTGTTTAAGAATTTGTTTTTGTCGTAATTTTAATCACATATTTCTCAAAATTTATTTTTTTACTCAGACTTTTCGAAATATTCTCCTTAAGAGGTTAATGGACAATTTTACCTGCATTTTCTCCAAGAACTACCTGTGTTGCTTGAAGATGCACCAATTGCTTTAAGGAATCAAATGTGGTACATGCACGATGGAGCTCCTGTTCATTTCAGTGTAATTGCTCGCAACCATTTACTTGTGGTTTATCCTAATCGTTGAGATCGCGGAGGACCTCAGCAATGGCCAGTAAGATCCCCCGATCTCAATAGTTTGAATTTCTTTTTGTGGGGTCATCTTAAAACCCTTGTCTATAAAACTCCCATTAATACTTTAGCAGATTTAAGATAGCGAATAGTTGCCTCGTGTGGAGCAGTACGAAATACGCCGGGAATATTTGAACGAATGCACAATTCGATGCGAAGACGGTCGGAAGCGTGTCTATTAAGTGAAGGTGGCCATTTTTATAAAATAGAATTTATCATTAACATTGTCAGTGTTAAGAATAAGTGTGTGTGAAATAATAAACAAGATGGTATATCTTAGAGCCCTCACTGACAATAGCAGTAACTGTGAAGTGAGATTCCATGAGGAATTCAGTTAGCGAAATCTGCTCAGTGAGCATAATCTGAGTGCCAAATATCACGAAACACGTATAGGTTTGGTTTACTGATGCCCTGATTTTTCCATCGTTCTATGTATCTTAAATAACTTAACGTACTAACAGCTTACTTATCTAGCAACTGGCATAATGGTGTCAAACGTGTCAAACAGCAAAGTGTGGCCAATTAGAATACTACACGAATCATAAAACTTCTGTCAAGATGTCGTGAAAAAGGAGACAAATATTGGCATATACTACATCTAAATAAAAAAATTCAAAATGCATAAGTCTATTAAATTTAGTTTCAAACATCATATATTGAACCGTATCTCAGAACTAATTTCTGAAAATAAATGGTTCTTTTTAGATGAAAAATCACTTAAAAATTACTTAGTCTAACTGGTTTACAAAATAGATAAATATCAAACTTCTGAGTACTTATCTAAAAAACATAAAAGTTGGTTATAAGTATACTCGAATGCAATACTCGCCTTCAGTATCTGTATAACGTCGCTAAACATAGTTCTATTCCAAAGTCTTTCAATGGAATTTCCATACATATGATTCCCTCAATATCACCACCACGGTATATAATTTAAAAGGTTTTTGCAAACTAAGTAATAAATTCGCCAAGAAAGAATATAAATTATTTCTATAAACAACTGGTCATAATGGGTTTAGCTGGACTTATACTCTTGAAATATGTGTCTATGTAAACGGGCATCTCTATTAAAATTGGCTTATGTTCTGTAAAGCTTATTTTGCCGGAGCTATGTGCAAAGTTTTATTTTTTGTCGTGTGGTAAATATCAGCAGAATGTTATTAAATTTTTTGTTAATATATGCACAGTAATGTAGAAAATATTAGCATCGTGATATAAGAGAAGCTCACAGGGAAACTTTTAAAGTTTTAGTAAATTTTAATAATCTCGTATATACTCTCCGTGACTGGTCTTTTTGTAATAGACTTGAATATGACATTTTTTTATCTATTAGAGGAACTGCGCTCCTAATAAACTAATATTATTACTGTCCTAATTTGCTTCTTTTTACTTTGCCATATACTATACTATACATACTTCTAAGGGCAATAATATCCACGAACGGCTATGGAAATTAGTTTGTAACGCTAAGTTACTGAGATACAGGGTGATAGGATACTTACAGCTAACATTTCCTTAGCCAGAACTTTTTTTCAGAATTTATTCAAATTTTATACAATTTGTGTACTTACTACAGTTGATAAATTATCATTTTTAATATTCTAAAATTCCAGGCCCGGAGTTTGATATGTTCCAGTTCTTTAAAAACAACACCCTGTATATATTTCTTCAAAGTAAGAAATTATAAAAATTCATAGAAAAAAGTATGTGAATAGATTTTTTTATATCACCTTTATTGATTTTCTGAAAAGCGATTGAATTTAATAAAATGGTGAAATGAATGATAAAAAATCATAATTTCCTTTTTCTTAAACTCTGTCCATTAGAAAATGTCTCCTTTACCCTAACAGTTAACTAAATACATTCGTTGCTGTAAAGTAAGCATTATTCGAATTTAAATTAACAGTCAGTAATTGTGGCAATGAAACTGATACTTCAAAAATCTTATATAAGAAATAATACAATCAAAATACCGATTGTATTATTTCTTATATACAGGAAGATAAAGAAACTTTACATTGAAAAAAATATCGATTTCAACAAGAATTAATTAAAATTTTGGATTAAGTCCAAGAAAGTAATTATAGGCAACTTTTTCGAATTGAATTTCATTAAAAATGAAAAATAATAGTATATTATTCAACGAGCGGTAATGTAGGTAATAACTCACGCAGATGAAAGTTTACAGCACGAGCCGTAAGCGAGTGCTGTAATTCATCAAGTGAGTTATTACCATTACCGCAAGTTGAATACTATACTTTATCTACGATTATAACAATAAATATTAAATTGAGAAAATTTTGTTTAAATTACTCAGTTTGTTTATTAATAAAATTAACTGTAAAATTTAATTTTTGTTCACCCTTTTATATTTGTTGTCTTCAAAGATTTAGCCACCTTTAAGCGGAGGTAGAATGTGATTTTTAATCGAAAGAGTGCATAAACTGCTTGTAGACAAAAAAATCAGCTTTGTAGATTAATATTACGCGGCGGAAAATGCAAAACTTCTCCGCGAACTGCAATAGCTTGGAGCGCATATTTGGTCAAAAGTCTTGTTTTTTATGTTAGAGAAAAAATTAAAAAAGCGTCGGAAAGCTCAATAAATTCTCTTTACATAAGCTGTCTACAAATTTTTCGAAAAAAATGATAATTATCGAGATATTCGAGGAAATGTAAGAAATTACACGTTTTCCTATAGAGTGTATGTAAATCTTAAAAATATAATTTTTCTCAGAAACCTTTGTTTCGAAGAGCCAAGATTAACGGAGCGTCAAAGTAGTACATGATATTAAGTGAACATCGTACATGAGATCGATTTCAGTACATTACCGTTTAATTACGGTGACAAACTGGAGAAATTTTACCGAAAAAAAAAAGTCCAAATCCCACCCCCTCTAATTCCTTCATTTTTGTCGGAATTCAAAAAATAAAAAAAATAGTTTTAGCAAATTTAATTCTATTTAAGTTAACTAGAGTAGACCTTTGGCGTAGGAGCCAAGATTAAAAAGTAGTATTGTAGGAGCTCAAAATTTGCGATTTTTTGCCGTACATGGCCAACATTTCAGTAGTTATCTCCGAAACGAAAAAAAAAAAAATCAAAATTCTGATAATGGCAAAAGATTCGTAATGGAAAATACTCGTTTGACCTCGTTTTTTGATTTCGAGCTAACTCCCACCGTTTCGGAGATATCTGCGAGAAATAACAAAAAACAGCTTACATTTCGGAGTTGAAAAAATTGCAAAAACATGCAATCTTGACACGTTTATATTTTTCTAAAAACACCATTGGGACGGCCGTACGATGTCGCGACGTAAAGAGGAAGTCTTCCAGATAAACCTCATTCGAAAATTCGGCTCGGCACGAACGAATCAAAAGTAGCATTTTGTGATATTTCAGAAAATCTTTATAGATATTAACGTGAATAATCTGTCACTACCCCCCTGGCTCCACCTTCGTGTGTTGCGCGTTACGCCGATTGGACAGGCTAGGCATGAAGATAAAGGTGATTGGCTTTGTACTTAGTGAGTTATAATAACTCGCGCATTATAACTGCTGTTTATGGATACTATTAATTGATCAAAAGCAGTTCATTAATTAGTATATAACCTAATAAGAGTAGATAAAAGTAATTTACTCTTAGGTAAAGTTTATATTTTTTAAATTTTTGAGTGCCCTGTTTAAACTAAATAAAATATCTTAACGCAAATCCTATTTTGTTTTTTGTCGACTCTTGTCTAGCTTTTTGTCAAAAAATTCAAATTTAGGTCCATTTGTGGTATAGGTAATCCCATCCGGTTACCTTGTAGATGTGTTATCCATTTTACTTCCCTTACTTACAGAAGGGAAGTATTGTAATCATGAAAAAATCACTCTCCGAGATTTCTCCGGATTTTCAGGTTTCAGAATACGTAGATTACGAAAATTAAAGCCATTTAATTCTGTCAGTATCTCAGTCTGTCTGTCGGTCTATTGGCGCTATACAAAACCACTTGACGGAGAAGGATAATATTTGGTAGGTAGTTGACGCTACTACCCACGAAGAACTAAATACAGTTCTGTTGAAAATATACAGGGTGGATTCCATAGAAATATAATTAAGGAAAAAACATGACGGAACACAGTGATATTTGACATGCAGTTAACACAACTATCAAGGAAGAAAAATATATAGGGTGGTCACTCAAAAAGAAATTTAAAAAGGTGAAGGAGCACGATACTATTTCGCATGCAGTCAACACAACTGTCAAAGTAAAATATGAAAAAAAATATATGCAGGGTGGTCACCCAAAAAAAAAAAAAAAAATTAAAAATATGCTAGGAGACGATAATATTTCGCGTTATACAACTATCAAAGAAGAAAAACATGAAAAAGAAATATACAAAGTGACCACTTGAACAGTTTTTGTAAAAAGTGAAGGACGATAATATTTTGCATGGCGTTAACGTAACTGTTAAAGAATACTATGAAAAAAAAAATAAAAAATGCGACGAAGGACGATAATATCTCGCATGCAGTTAATACAACTGTCTAAGGAGAAAATATGAAAGAAAACCATACAGGATGGTCACTTTAAAAATGTGTCGGAGAACGATAATATTTCGCATGCTGTTAACACAACTGACAAAAATTAAGAATATGAATATAATATTCAGGGACGTCACCCTAAAAAATAATGAAAAAATGTGAGGAATGACGCTAATATTTGGCATGCAATTAACACACCTGTCAAAGAAAGATAGAGGGTGGTCATTCAAAGAAAAAATAAAAAATATGTGACGGAGGACGATAATATATTTCATGCAGTTAACACAACTGACAAACAAGAAAAATATACATGGTGGTCACTCACACACAATAATTGAAGAAAAAATGTGATGAATGCCAATCATATTTTGCATGCAGTTAATACAACTGTCCAGGAAGGAAAATATGAAAATATATACAATATTAAAATATAGAATAATTTATGAATCATAAAAGGTCCGGCAAGACGTTGCGTTGACAGTAAGAAGAATAAACTAGTGGAAGCATTATACTTTTCGCCGATTTATTGAGTTTTTTATATAATTGTTACACATTCTATAGGACACTCTTCGCAGTTTTATTGTAAATAATGTTAGTTTATGGACATTCTAAATTTTGTGATACCAACTTTTTTGTGAAAAAAAATATATGAAAAAAAAATGGAAAAAAACACCCTGTCAGGGATTGGAACACAAGACCTTTGGATTGCCAATCAATCAATCAATCAATAAAAATTTATTTAAAGTTAAAATACAAGAATGCGCCTAGCCGAAGCCTGGCCCAGAGCCAACCAAACAACCACGGCGCACAGCGCAGTAGTGAATGTGGGTTGGACGGGGCAGGTCCGGTTCGGCTTGAACAGTAATAAATGGTGGCCTATCCGCCTGGGGCGGGTTTAAAAACAACAATACCGCTAACTATGCTGCCCACATGAGCCTACAACTAACTAAGGACTGAAACTGTAAATTATCGTTAGTATGCGCGCAAGACACTGACAAAAAATTTGGATTGCTGACACGGGAAACAGCTCAGCGAAAAAACCCGTTCGAGGTAATTCGTTCCGTGGTCTTCCTGTCGCCAGGAAAGCAAAGTATAAACAAGTTATAGTTTCTTAAAAGATGGATTATTGGCCGAGGGTTGAATTTGGGGGCAAAAAGGACAAAAAGAACAAAAAAATAAAACAATGAACATACAAGGGATAGAGAGAGGTTGAGGTTACAAAGTTAATAGATCAAGATAGAGTAAAGGTAAGTTGTAGTTGTGATGGATTGCCAGACAAAGCTTTAGCCATTGGACCATCACAGATCACTACAATAGTTGTATGTCTTAGTTTATATCATTCCAGTATTATATTTCAACGAATTAGATATATTATGGAATATATATAATAGTAAAATGTATAAACAAAAAAAATTATAGAGAATAAAATTTCGCAAGATTTCTGTTTAAATACAAATAACAAAAATTAATAAAACATATTTTTTTTTAATTTAAATGATTAATAACTTTTTTATTTACTGATTAATTTTTTTCAAAAACAATAGGTAACGCTAACTTACTTTCCAAATTTCAATACAACCGGACTTTTCTTTCTCAAGTTATCGTGCTTACAAGAAACGTGACGGACGGACAGACGGGCGGACGGACGGACGGGCGGACGGACGGACGGGCGGACGGACGGACGGACAGACGGACGGACGGACGGACAGGCGGACATTTTGAAAGTTGTTTAGAATTCGTTCACTAACATAATGATATGAAATTTTTTTCTCTACGAGCGATATTTACTGATTTAGAAATGTGCCGATCAAATACAATATACTCTTCGTTTTTGGGAAGAGTATAATAAGGTATGATGGACAGAGAGGGAAGTTTCGGGTAAATACTTTTACCGATTTTTATTTTAATTAAAATACTCGTATCTAAGAATGGTAATTACCTAATCCGTTATTCTTTTTTATTCCTATTGTAAAATTAATTGCCGGCTCTTTTTGTTAATATGGGCAATTTAAAAAATATTTATATATTATTCTTCTGCATGTCCTAAAAAAAGTAAAATATAAAAAAACTAATTTAACAATCCTTAATAGTTTTATGTTAATTATAATTACTGCATTCTAAGATTCGACTCATATAAAAAGGTTATTTATGAACACTTTTAAAAACTCGCGTGAGTTCTTTAAAGGTAAATGTTAAATTACTTCCTATATAACCCTTTCCAGAGAGCAGCTATTAAATTTTATATTCTTTAAACACCTCCTTCGCTACGTTTACTTCAATAAATGAAGATTTATATTCGTCAAATTATGCTTTTAAGTGAGCAAACACGAGTCCTTTTTTTATTTCAAATTATATTCTTACGTTAAAACCGTTATATTTAGAGTATATGATTTTATTTATGCATAAAGGATAATAAAGCAGGTAGTTCATCATTTAATGTAAATGCCCACATAAACGTGATTATCTTAAAAGCTGCTAAGGCAACAAGAATTATTCTGCTACACAAGATATAAATTATTCTCTGTATAGTTCAGTAAGTAGGAGTTTTCTGCTGGACAAAAATGGTATCTAGCTGAGTTTTGGCATGGACGCTCACAATTGACCCAGAAACAATAATTCGTCGAGTCCTCAGGAATCCGCTGTGAGCCTTCGCCGCCATATTCAAGAAATAGCTGAAAATTAGCTGTTTCTTAATTTAATTTAAATTATCTTGTGTTTATATTTCAAAATTTTATGGGAATAGGTTTTTATTGATAATAAAAGTCTGCTTCTTTTCATTTATAACATGATTTATTTACATCCCCGTCCCCGGATTGAGACAAAAATGGACTTAGTAGATATAAACAATTTTTCACGTTTCTAGCTATGTCCATTGTTCAATAATAATGCAATAATGAGTCGAGTGCACTCTGCTACTACATAAGTGTGCATCAAGTAATAATAAGCTACTAGTAGGGCAGCTTAACGTCGAATTTCGCGTTAATCACTTCGGATCACAAACTTGGTGTATAAGTATACATGCTTGGGGCCAGGGAATAAAACTATACAATTTTTAAATGTATCACACTATATGTTTATTCACTAATATATGTAACAATTACAAACTATTCACCGATGAACAGTTTTGTCCGGTGTGTCTACATTTTCTAATATGTTTTTTTATTTTGTTTCAGATTGAATTGTAATACAAGATGGATTGGAACAAGTTCATGATCTGTCGGAAAACAACTTGAGAAAATCTAAAATGTCCATTCAATGCACATGGAATTGAAGACAAGGCAACACCATACCGGTCTTTCTTGAACAATATCAATGAGTTTAGAAGCTTGGAGTCATTGCCAGTGAAACTAAATTTTGGAAGCGACATAAGTGCGGATGAACTAGTCCAAAACCATGGTGCATGGCACAAATCTTGTTCAGCAATTTGAAGTTGGATGGAGCTAAAAAGCGGGGAAATACTTCAGGAGGCAGCACAACTGTGGAGAAACGATACCGGCGTGAATCGAGTGACAAAGTGGCGTGTTTGTTATGTCGTGGAAACGATGACTCCTTCATGAATTTCGAACATTAGTAGCTGATACAATTATACGAAAATGGCAACAGAACTTCAAGAAACCCAGTTGTTGGCAGCATTAGAAGGTGGTGACTGTGTAACTTGCAATTTATTTGCGCACTAACTTGGCACTTAGCTAACAAAAGGACATAATTTTCGTAATCACATGACATGGCCTGCTGCAACATTTCCCGCATGCCTTCTTCAAACACCAAAACTTTATACTTTCCATCTGTCTGTTCTTGCGCTTGTGGAAAGTAAGCTAGCACTTTCTCCTTCAATCTGGTTCTGTTAATCTCCTCAACGCCAAGGATTTTTAACCGACTTTCATACAATTCATGCAATTTTCAAAATTTAAAGTAGAAGGTCCCGTCTTATATAAGTATAAAGCTCCACAAGTGCTGAAGCCTTTATATGACTTTCCTCTGCAGATACTCCCACCACATCCTGCTTTAGTTTCCTTAGGTGAGACCGGTAGCGATTTCTTAATGGTGTATAATATTGCAGATGATATTTGGCGCCAAGGGCAATGAGATCACCACCTTCTAATACTGTCAACAACTGGGTTTCTTCCAGTTCTGTTGCCGTTTTTCAGCTATTAATGTTGGAAATTCATGAAGAAGTCCATCGCTTCCACGACATAAGAGACACACCATTTTGTCAATCGCTTCACGCAGGGATTGTTTCTCCACAGTTGTGCTACCTCCTGAAGTATTTTCCCGCTTTTTAGCTCTATCCAACTTCAAATTGCTGAACTTGACGTAATAAGATTTGTGCCATGCACCAAGGTTTTGGTCTAGTTCATCCGCACTCATGTCGCTTCCAAAATATAGTGTCACTGACAATAACTCCAAGCTTCTAAACTCATTGATATTGTTCAAGAAAGACCGGTATGGTGTTGTTTTGTCTTCGATTTCATGTGCATTGAGTGGACATTTTAGATTTTCTGAAGTTGTTTTCTGACAGATCATGCACTTGTTTCAATCCACCTTGTATTACAATTCAATCTGAAACAAAATGAATAAACATATTAGAAAATGTGGACACACCGGACAAAACAGTTCATCGGTGAATACTTTGTCAACAAATGGTACACATATTAGTGAATAAATATATAGTGTGATACATTTAAAAATGTTGTAGTTGTATTGCCTTATCCCAAATATGTATACTTAGACGCCAAGTTTGTGGTCCTAAGTGATTTAGCAGGCGAGATATTGGTAATATACCTATACTTTAAAATGGCCGATATAAAATCCGAGATGGAAGACGGAGGAGTTGGTTCCTATCAAAAATTGAAAGCTACGTACCTAATTAGTACCTGGAAAAAAAATTGGTGATTTTACCCGGTGTGTCCACATTTTCATAAAAAGCTGCCCTACTATACTGTTTTGGGTCTTTCTAGTTAAGAAAGTCTCAATAATGTTTTTTACAGTAATTAAACCATTGTGATATTTTGATACGATATTTATACCGAAAAAGTAATAACATTTTTATACCCTAGAATC
This sequence comes from Rutpela maculata, assembly GCA_936432065.2. Classification (NCBI taxonomy): domain Eukaryota; kingdom Metazoa; phylum Arthropoda; class Insecta; order Coleoptera; family Cerambycidae; genus Rutpela; species Rutpela maculata. Next base: position 137,080,823 of record OW386285.2, on the reverse strand, counting down.
TGCCATTCATTCTCTTCCTGTAATTAAACTTATTAAATATGTCTGATGATTAATGAAATGACACTCAAATATATTTCATTTTAATACTAACCAAAATGTATTTGTAAAAAATGTTTATATAAACATATAAATTTGCGTATAATTAAGAAATCAAACTATTTTGTATGCTTTTCAAGATTCATTCAGATTTTTTAAATAAGATATTTTTCATTAAATACAGAAATCTTCGATTTTCAGAAATTTTTTGAAGATGGCGGCGAAAGTTCACAGCGGATTGATGGATACTCGATGTATTATCTTTCCTGGGCCCATTAGGAATATCTGTACCAGAAATCAGCTTTATACCATTTTTGTTCCATATCAGTCATTTTAGAATGATAATAAGTATTTTGGATACGCGTCCATTGTATGTTTTGGAGTGAGTTAAGGCAAGTCTTCCTAATTTCAATGGAATCCAATATAGATAATTTATCACTAAACTTCAATGAGTTAATTTCACTTTTCATTTAATTCACAAAGGTGGCTAAAATTGGATAACGTTCACGTAAACCAAAATAAAAAATACATTATAAACGAATCATAGTGGCTATTAAACAAAGGAAATATGAAGATTGAGCTGTAATTGCAATTCCCTGTTTGTGGCTAAAAGGGATATATATATCTATCACTTGATAATTTTTTTCTCATTTCTCAAACACACATCAAGACTGTCGATGCAAATGTTTGGTAATTGATTGATTATTCTCCGCTATACGTTTCTATACTCCCTTTCTTATTATTTAAAACAAACAAACTAACTTTTTAACGGAAAAGTTCAACTTCCACTCTATAAATATCCTAAGTTAAGTGAAATGTTTATCAGCTATGCCAGAATACAAGCATATATAACTTTATTTTTAGCTAAAATTTATTATGTGCACTACTACTTTATATTAGATCGAAATTCTATGATTGAAGAAATATGAGATATTAGAAAAGTTACGACGTTATGGATTAGAGAAATTGTTATCATTTGCAAAGTCTAGGCATTGATGCGGTAAGTTTTCCAAGGATTCATAGCAAACCCCTCCAGACCCACATCTCGATAAGCCACTTGCCTAACTAACTGTTCATCTTAATGACAGAGAGAAATCATGATTAAGATATAGAAACCTTTAGAATAAATAATTTGCATAAAAACTTTATAGGTATATTGATCAGGCATTTATTAGCAGCTGAATTCAGCGTCAAAATAATTGGGGTGAGTTAAAGGATAACTTCAGCTTACTAGTTGCTTAAGTCGCTAAAGTTGCTCGTTGAAGCTGAACTATCGAATACAAATACAAAAAAAGTTTCATCATTGATGTTATCGCGAGCATATCCCCAATAGCCCTCCTGGTTAAAGAAAGCCCTCCTGGTTAAAGAAATACAGGATATATACGAAGAGAAGAAGAAGGCAAGGGAAAGGCTCATGGAAAACCGGCAAACTGAGTGTTAGGCAGCTAGCAAGGGGCGATGAACCAGAAGGCTCGTACCCCAGATCAGACCATGGGCATGGGTTGAGCTACAGCATGGAGAAGTGGGATACCACCTGACACAGCCACTGTCAGGATATAGTAGCATCCGAACATATATGCGAGGAATAGGTCGCGTAGACGATGATGAGTGTGTCTATTGTGGCGAATGTCACACACCGGAGCATACTATCTTCTACTGCCCGAGATGGACAATGGAAAGGCGGAGATGCCATGAAGACATAAAAGAGAACATGATCAGTCATATGCTGGCGTCAAAGACGAAATGGGATTGCATACACGTGATGATCACCGACATCATGAGAGTCAAAGAAGAAGAGGAAAGGGAATATCAAAGAGAATGACCCCCCCCTCTCTGTAGTAATGCGTTAGCGGTTTCAGAGAGGGCTTTTAGCCAGGTAGAAGTCCGGCACTCCCGGTAGCACAAGATTCAAGCTCCGGGGTCCATGAAGGATTTTCCGTCCACCAAAAAAAAGCCTTCCAAAATAAACTCAGGGAATTTGTTTTAAGTCATCTCATTACATAATGAAGATTCAAATACCCTGTGGCAAGACCAACATTACATGAAAGTAACGGGAGCATAAAGCGTGATAAGTACATATATGAAACAACCTTAGATAACTACGGAACCTTTGTCGAGAAGATAAGAATTCTTTTATGTATATCAGCGTATACGTGGAAGCTATGTAATTTTAAGACGAGTATTACTTAGTAGATATACCATTCTTCGGAAGGGATGTAAACAGGTGGTCCCTTGTCTATTAAATGTTAGGCAAGTAAAAAGTCCTTACTTTTCTCAAGAGAAGAGGTTCAGTAACATTTCCAGGTTGTGGGTAGCTCGTCTCGTGGCGTCAGTGATAGGCCCTGGTAGCGAAAATAGGCCGACGTTAAATAAATAGTTAAAAATAAATCACAAAAGTCTGTCAAGGCGCTGTGAATAAGAAGAATAAAAAACTGGCCTGGAAAATCAATCCGGTTTATTAATTTTAATCAAACGCGTACTGAATTATATATTGTCGCACAATTTACGAAGATATTAAGACATTAATATCTTGATTTGTACAAGTGACATTTAACTTTCTGTTTCTCAAAAACTGTTCACTTTGGAATGTGGGTAAATTTGACTGAAATATTATAATTTTGGCTCGGGAATCTACCTGTTGACTTTGAATTCCTTAACACCCCGTATAGTGTTTATATTTTATCTAATTACTCACCACAAGATATCAAAATAAATCTAGAAGTTTTCTATATCATGCATTTGTAAAAATGCAGAAATATCTAGGAATGTATGTCAGAAATAAGCTAATCATTTTTTGTCGAGGTAAATTAAATCTTATGTTTTAGGGCTTCATAATCCTTTTGTGAATTTCAAAGGCAGATTAATGCTTGCGAATTATTCTTCAGGGAAAACTGTCATTTTAAAATGTAAATTTTACTCAGGTACCACGAAAATGCTCCTCGGCTTGTGCACAGCGATCTGATAAGAAACTGAGTAAGATGGATAATCTGAGGTGGAAATGACATTATCTTAATTGCGAAAACTGCATTTTACATATTCATTATTCACTCTAGATTAAGACTCATAAGAACGAAGGCAAACATTCGTTCAAAAGAGGAAATCCTTACGAACAATTCCATACCTCCGAGTATATTTGTCTAATAATGCATAAGAAAATTAAAATATAACGTGCTGACGTACATGTTAAATATATAGGTAATATGTATGTACATACACTTATTAAAGTAAGGTAAGCTATAGAATCAGTATAGTGCTACAATATACAGGATGGGGAAAAAGTTACGCAAGAGAATAAAAGTTGGTCAATCTTTCAAAATATATTGTTAGTCTTTTTTATTAATGTGTCGTTAGATTTGCTAGATAGCAGACGGAGGCCAATTAGAACAATTAACAGATCATGTCTGACAAGACGTTGTGAATAAGGAAAAGGTATTTATTTAACATTAATTTATTCATTTTGTGTGACGAGAAAGTGCTTAATTCTTTATAATTTAACGTCTCAAGATGGTAAATTCACTGATGTTTGTTTGACAACAAAACATTTTATAATCTACAGTTATACGCAATATGCATACTCTGTGGATCAGACACCGAAACCGAAATTTATTTCGTTTCGGTTTCGGTTACGGTTACCTAACGTACACCATTTTCGGTTTTCGGTTACGTTTTCGGTTTTCAGAGCAGCGACAATTTGGTTTTCAGTTACGGTTTAGGTTTTCAAGGCAGCGACAATTCGGTTTCCGGTTACGGTTTCGGTTTTCGATTTCGGTTAGAAAGAATTAGTAATTACGGTGTGGTTTTTGGTTACGGTTCGATCCCTGGTTTTTACTTGCCTTTTACCATATATAATCTCTATAATGGACGAATCGATTATCGTCAAAGCTCTTAGTTCTCAGCAACAGCTCCGATTTTGATCATTTTTTAAATGTGTGTTTTCTAATATTTAAAGATGTTTGATTTCCGCCATATTTTTGTACTTATTCACAATTCGAATGTTGGCAAATTTATATACGTAACTTATTATTCTTTAGGTTTCGGTTTCCTGAGAATTTTCATTTCGGTTTGAGTTTTGGTTTCGGTTTACCGGTATTCGGTTTCAGTTTCGGTATATCAGATACTCTTATTCCGGTTTTCGGTTTCGGTTATGGTTAGAAAAAATTCGCGGTTTTTGGTTACGGTTTCGGTTCGGTTACGGTCCCTGCTGAGGATATGGCGTGGTACTATTGCTGTGCCTTTTCTAATTGCTTCAGTGGTATTCTAAAAAATCTTTTTTTTTTTTAACTTAATTTAAATGCTGCTGCTAAACGTTGGCCCGCTAAGGAAGTGGCAGGAGTTCGTTTTGTGGGTAAGTTTTATCAATATGATCGAAAAGAAAGATAGACCTAGTTTAAACAAGCACAGAAGCAACAAGTTTCGCTGTCTCCCGTACTATTTGTTTGTCGTCTGCCCGTCATCTGTAGTTGCATCTGGAACCCAACCCTTCAGATGGATTTTGCCCAAATCTTGCATGTGTATTCAGGACGGTCACACCTCTAAACCAAATAACAGATCAAATGTGGGACAAGTTGCCACCTAAAATCCACTAAAGACAAGCTTATGAAATTCAAAATGTTTTTTTCCGGAAATGGTTGTAACGATTTTGATTAAATTGAATACATGAATATTCCTACCGGTGAGATGAAACCAGACTGCATCGGAGAATAAGATTTTGTCAGAGCTTGTTATCAAAATGATTTAAAAGTCACTGACAGAATGCCGTTCATCTATTCCATGGAGTTATTGGACACAAATAGGCTGATATGGAAATGAGTGCAAATATTTCTTCAAAATAGTACGGCATACGCCCAACTCACACTCCAGTTAAGTAAAAAGTTTGAGGAACATTTTCCATGATGTCTCTTTGAGTTTCTTTGACCGACCACTACCTTCCTTTTTTTTCACACTGCTAGTCTCACGAAACAGTTTATCAAAACTAGAGTACATTGAAATGTATTTAGCAAAAATAACATTTCAGTTTCCACCTTAAAGTCTTCTGAACAGCTTTCTAAAGAATATTCTCGTGTCCCTTAAAATTTTCTCCCACTGCAAAAGTTCAAGTTGAACATGAACATTTTACGCTCCCGAGAAATGCCATCACAAAATTCTAAACATGCTGACAGTAGCAGTAACAGAGGTGGTTTAAGTAATATATCAATCTGAAACCTACGCTTTCGTTTGCAAGGATCGCTTGGCATCGTCTCCCTTAACATTCGTTAGATATCGAAGTACTTAAACTTAGAACGTCCTGTATACATGAAGTACCATAATTTTAAAAAAGAAGTAAATCACGTGGATTAATAAATTATCTTCAACAATCGAACATTACAGCATGATTTGTAATCATAAAGCATAGTTGTCCTCTAGAGTAATAAGCAGTAAATTCGTTTTATTTGTTTGCCCGACTACTGGTAATTTACTAGAATACACGACTGCTACACGAACACTTTAATATACTCTGTAGGTTGTTACTTTGACGAAAAACAAGAAATTTCAATTCACTTTCTTTTATTCATTCTCCGTTTTTTTAATGTTTAAAAAGAGGTAGGTAGGTGTATAATCTTATCTGATCTCATCCAATTCACTTTATATTGATTACTGTTAAAAATGTAAATAATATAATTATTTCGTTAAAATACAGCGGATTAAAAAAAGTGTTATCGTTGCATACGGTAAAACTGCTTCGAATTACTACTTCGTATATTACAAGTATTTAAATTGTTACCTAGAATCTTTAATTGTTGATTGAAATGGAGAACACTTTAATATACTCTGTAGGTTGTTACTTTGACGAAAAACAAGAAATTTCAATTCACTTTCTTTTGCTCATTCTCCATTTTTTTAATGTTTAAAAATAGGTAGGTAGATATATAATCTTATCTGATCTCATCTAATTCACTTTAGATTGATTAATGCTAAAAATGTAAATAAAATAATCATTTCGTTAAAATATAGCGGATTGAAAAAAGTGTTATCGTTGCACACGTAAAACTGTTTCGAATTACTACATCGTATATTACAAGTATTTAAATTGTTACCTAGAGTCTTTAATTACTTCCACATCCAGTGGAAGTACAGTAACGACAAAAAAAATTTTTTTTGTTCAAATAGGCTTAAAATGTCATGAAACGTCGAGATTTTAAGTTTGAGCGAAAAAAAAATTTCTGTTTGTCGGTCTGTCTGTCGGTTTGTCTGTCTGTCTGTAACTTTTTTGTGCGCACATTTACTCTGGAACCGTTTGAGATATTGACTTGAAATTTGGTACACATATGTACTTTAACGAGATCTAGAACTAGATTATATTTTTATCTTGTTCCGTCGAAGGGTTGGGGTGTAAATTGGGGCAAATTTGGGGTAAATCGAGGGTAAATCAAGCAGGTAAGATCCATAAAATTGGTATTTAGTATATACAAGAAAAGCTAAGGTCTCAACAAAATTTTTGGCATTAGGCACCCCCCCTTACCAACCAGCACCCCCTTATTAAAGGGGTTGAAAAAAAATTGTGATTTAGTGTATGTACAAGAACCAGAAATCTCAAAACATTTTTTTACTTCATCCACCCTCACTTTAACCCCCCTATTACAACCCCTACCCCACTACCGATGTGGGGTATCGTTTTATGCGTTTTTGGCGTAGAGGATTTCAAATCCTATATTATTAAAGTTCCATAAACAATTATTTCCACATACAAAGTTTTTTCGTTGTGAGTGACTTGGATAGAGAATTGGATGTGGAAGTAGTGATTCCTTGGGCAGCGGTTTTTTTATGGAAATGTAGAAAACTTTATATGTTCTCCACCTAATGAAAATTATCTCAAGCAATTTCAAATTTGCACCTTATTAATCTGTTAAAAACTAGTAAAATATTAGATGATCTGTATCGATTTAAGTCATTTATCCACGCCGCGAGCCGTCTTAATTAATAAATTAAGTAACTTGAGGTAATCATTTGTGTGAAATATAAGTCATGTTATAAGATAACTCCTCCTAGCCCCTTGTAGGGTGTTGCAATAGGGGTGGTTTCTCATTTTTTGTTTTTTTTTGAAATTTTCTTTTTCCAGCTTGTGGATAGTAATATTCTCTACAACTTTTCCTAATAAAATTTTTTTGTAACTTGATTTTTGACGGTCCAGCGCCCATTATATGGGAAAACATTCACCATACTTATTTATTATTGTTCAGAAAATATACAAACAAAAGGTTGAATAGCTGGTTTTTGCAGGGTTGATTGAGAACTGTCTCCTGAATCTCCAATCATTTTTTTTTTGTTGGAGACTCAGGAGACAGTTCTCAAACAACCCTGCAAAAACCAGCTATTCAGCCTTTTGTTTGTATGTTTCCTGAACCATAATAAATAAATATGGTGAATGTTTTCCCATATAATGGGCGCTGGACCGTCAAAAATCAAAGTAACAAAAAAATTTTATTAGGCAAAGTTGTAGAGAATATTACTATGTACACGCTGGAAAAAGAAAATTCAAAAAAAAAAACAAAAAATAAGAAACCACCCCTATTGCAACACCCTACAAGGGGTGTGGACTGTGACTTTTTGGTCGGATACTCGGTAGACACCTCTCCATCGACCCTGAAAAAATCAGCTTGCCGGGACTTATTTGTGAGAGAGAAGGTCGACTTTTACTATACTATATAGACGCTCGCCATATTTGTCAATCTTACCCTTGTTGATATCTTATATAGTTAAAATTTTACTTTTATTTTTATTTATTTTATTTTTCTAAGTGAAAATTCTGTGGTACTGATTCGTACCATTCGTACTATTCGTATGTTTCGTACCACTAATTCCTTGATACTAAACAGTATCATATACTGATTCGTACCATTCGTACTATTCGTACTATTCGTACCCACACTCGCACTGCACAGTATTCAGCATAGATTATAGAGTATTATATGTTTGTGGTGTTAGTTAGGGCCAGAGTATTATGTTATATTAAACGTTCAGTTTAAACTTAGGACTTCGAGCACCTTCTATTATATTAATAACTTCTTTGTCGTCATTAGACAGTAAATAGATATCTATCTATTTACTGTCTAATATAGATAGCGTTTATATATTATATATACATATATGTTTATACATTTGTAGCAAGTCAACTAAACAAAAAACAATAACAAAAAAAGATAAAAAAGGTAATATATTGCAGAGATTTTGTAATCAGTACGTTGTATAAAACGAATGCTACCTTGCAGTACATTGATAATAATCATATAGTAATAATCAAATATTTCGAATATATCCATCATATTACATATAAAAACAGGGAATTGTTTCAATTATGAAGTTATGAGTATTTTAAAATCTGAAATCTCCAGTTTAAACGGTCCCCATCCACCGTTTGAAGTTTAACCTTATACAACGGCCCCTGAGAGTATCGCATCGCAATATCAGTACCGAAATTTCATATTCGTATCAATCGTATCGGCGATACGAAATGTTTTTGTGGGATTCGTACCATTCGTACCACTGCAAGGATTCGTAACAATGATACGAATCATATTACCACTACCCACCTCTAGTGTATATGTGGCACAACCATGCGTACATACTTACCGACATTTTTTTTTTGATATTTGAATTCAGCGTATTGTCAAATGAATTTCTGTACACATTTTTTCCACGATCACTATTAAAAATATTTGTCCAGTTATAATACACCTATTTGATTAAATCAAATAAGTTTAATAATATGGAGTGTGAAACTATTACATTGCATTTTTTTAGGGTCAAACAGTTTATGATTTTTCAACACGGCATTTATAATTACACTTTTATGTGTATCGTTATTACATGTAAGCTACTGCCTACTTCCATTGGTGAAAATATGAAACGAATGAAACGTCTAGGAACTGTAGATAATAGTTATAACAAATCTTGTGAAGTGGCAAACTATAAATAAATGAGATTATCTCTATGAATAATTCATGCGAATGAGAATATTTACGATTTTCTAAGACAGCCCCATGAATAATCAAGGTTATATCCAGAGACGATCTATAACGAGGCATCTAATTGTTAGCGGCAATTATTGATACGCAGTAAAATTAATTAAATTCAATATATTTCCATATTTATTTTAAACATTTCTCGAGATTTTTGTCAGTTACCACCACGAATAGAACACAGCTTACTACATGGCTGAATGGTTATATAACAAAATATTGAAATATTAATAGTAGGTAACTTGGAGATCTCACTTTGGACTAATTCTATAGGAGTTTTAAATTCAAATATTTTTGGATAATTTGATTCAAAATGGGTCAAATATGCAATCTTAAAAAGGAATAAGGGTGCTTTTTCGTTGGGAGGTTAATTTCATCCAAACTCGGGGGTTTCGAAAAATAAAAGTGACTATTGGAACGTGTAGATCGTCGAATTCTACCTCAAAAAACACCACAACGTTGTTTTGTAATATCCGCCTAGTTATAGGGGGTTGAAAACGTTGATTTTTAAGCAAAAAACACTGTTTTTTCAAAGGTTTTAAGCAAATTACTCAAAGGGGATCATATTTTCGAAAAAGTTTGTCACAACAAAAAAGTTAGCCTATGAAATAACAAAATTAATCCATGAAATAAAAACCGCTGCCCAAAAAATCACTACTTCCACATCCAGATTTTCTATCCAAGTCACTCACAACGAAAAAATTTTGTATGTGGAAATAATCATTTATGGAACTTTAATAATATAATATTTGACATCCCCTTCCCCGAAAACCCATAAAACGATACCCCACATCGGTAGTGGGGTGGGGATGATGAAGGGGGTGTTAGTGGGGGTGGATAAAGTAAAAAAATATTTTGAGGTTTCTGGTTCTTGTACACACACTAAATCACAATTTTTTTTCACCCCCTTTAATAATGGGATGGAGGTGGTAATGGAGGTGGATAATGCCAAAATTTTTTTTTGAGACCTTAGTTTCTCTTGTATATACTAAATACCAATTTTATCTCTCTTACCTGTTTGATTTACCTATTTACCCCAAATTTACCCCAATTCACCCCCCAACCCTTCGACGGAACAAGATGAAAATATAATCTAGTTCTAGATCTCGTTAAAGTATATGTGTACCAAATTTCAAGTCAATATCTCAAACGGCTCCAGAGTAAACGTACGCACAAAAAAAAGTTAGACAGACCGACAGACAGAAATTTTTTTTCGCTCAAACTTAAAATCTCGACGTTTCATGACATTCTAAGCCTATTTGAACAATAAAAATTTTAAAAAATTTTTTTGTCGTTACTATACTTCCACTGGATGTGGAAGTAAAATTTAGCAACGATGAGCATTGCCGAGATACAGTTAATGTTAGGTGCATTTGAGCGTGGCCCTGAAAAGGTCACGCTCTTGAAACAGTCATAACTCTAGTTTAAGAAAACTCTTATCATGTACCTTGAACCAAATTAAAGTTTATTACAGTAGCTTAAAATTTTCTTTTGGCAAATATTGATATCTGCAAAACCAAAAATGATACAGGGAAAATAAAGGCAAAATTTTTATTTTTTGCACGAAAAATGCCCATTTTTGGTTTCAAATTCCAAATTGAAAAAAAAAACTGCAAATAGAGTTTTTTTGTTAGTCATAACTATTATGTATACGCTTAAATTTTTTTGACTGTGATTGACGCATTATCTAAAAGATTTTACACTTAGGTAATGTATTTTGAAAATTTTTGAAAAAATGAATTGAAGCATCTTAGCTGCATGTTACTAGAGACGAAAAATTATGGCAATAAACTGCTTTTTGTTACTTTTTTATTTTTGATAAAAATAGTTCTAATCTCCCAAAATAAACAAAAAAAAATAAATAATTCATCCATTTTACCCCTTTTATATCGACCATATTGGGTGCAACATAAAATTTTTAATTTCTGACTTCACATTCGTGCGACCCCAAAAACATAAATAATATAAGTTTCATTAATTTATTCTCAGTACTTCGTTAATTATTGATTTTTTGACTTCAGAGGTAGTTTTCGTCCTCCTAGGGGCAAGAGCAATCATGCTTCTTATTAGAATGTAAATTTTATGTCCTAAAATAAAAGAACTTGCAAAAAAGTTCTACTTGCTCAAAACAAACAAAATATAGCTAATTTTTCCGTTGTACCTAGAGGTGCAATCGCGAATTTTAAAATTCTGATTTCAGATTCGTAATCAGCAATTTCAAAAACATATACTTACATGATTTTTTTCAATAAGTGACTGTTAATATTTGAGTCAGTATTAAATATTGAAATTTGGGGGTAGTTTTCACCCTCTTAGGTATAAAAGCACATCAATTAACTTTTTAATATTTGAAATTGATACCACTCTAACGTTTAAGAATCCTCAAAAAAACAAAAAATTCCAAGCCGCTATAAAATTAGTCCGAAAGAACAATGTTAAAAAAAGGGCTCTTTTGGCCCATCCGTAGTAAAGTGTGGAAGCCATCTTTTTTTACTAATTTTGGGGTGCTGAAAACGAATCCGTCACCCGTTTCGGCGAAAAACCTCCGGAACACATTAAAAAACCACCCTTACATTGGAATTTTGCAGGAAATTCTCATAAAAATACCAAGTTTCGATAACTAAGTAGAAAAAGAAGTAAAAAAATCAAATTCACCCCTTCAACCCTCCACGACATTCTTTCACCACCTCTAAGAAGATTGTAAGCTACTGTAACTGCTATATAGTTATTTACATATTAAAAAAAAAAACAAAACACCTCATTGAGTGGTTGCTATCAGAATATAATAATATGATTACTTCTGGGTACACTCATATGCCTCCTTACCCGTAAAAGGGGTGGGTCTCACCTTCTCAGGGATATCGAACGGTTTTAATTACAAAAAAAATCCTAATACACAGTTGGATGTTTTTTTATCATATTAAGGTGACTTGGCCAATTCAGATCACTCCTGAATATTTCTTACCTTTAAGGAGGGAGTGTAGGGTGTCAATATCCCCTTTAAAAAATGTTGCTTGATTTTTATAGTGACAAATTATTTAGTTATTTAAATAATTTTTTTATTAGAATGGGAATCTTTTTTCATTTTATGGTCCTTTGAAATTCCAAATCTACCCACGAAACGGATGGGAGTAACTATATTGGGACTTTTGATTCGTTTTTATTACAACAGATATCCTTTATTACCTCTTCATGAATTTCTATCATAATAGAGTAACTTAAGTGACTTCAAAAAATTATCCATAAATACTTATTGAAAAAATATATATTAATGTGCCATTTACCCATTTTGCGGGAGGTGAGGATGTGGCACAGAGATTACTATCTTAGAAATATCTCGGGGGGAAAAATATTTCTCTGAATTGACTAAATCATCTTATTATGATAAAAAAAAAACATCAAACTGGGTGATTAGGGATTTCTTTTGCAATTAAAATCAATAAAAACTCTAAAAAGATAAAATCCACCACCTTAATTGGTGGGGATGGGTGTAAGAGTATTCAGAAGTAATCAAATTATAACCTGATAATAGCCATTTAACGAGGAGTTTTGGTTTTCTTTTAAATGGGTAAATACCTGTATATTAGATATTGTAACTTACACCGTTCGTATGGGTGGTGAAGGGTGAGGGAAACGAGGGGGGGGGGGGGGTGAATTTAGAAGTTTTACTTCTTTTTGTACTTACCTAACGAAACTGAGTATTTTGAAAGAATTTCCTGCACTAAAGAATAACTTTTTGTTTCAAGCCACTTCCAAATAAGGGTTAGATATTCAGCACCCCAAAATTAGTAAAAAAATGTGGTTTCCACACTTTACCACGGACGGGCCAAAAAATTCCTACACCCTCTCCTTAGAGGGGTAAGAAATACTCAGGAGTGATCTGAATTGGCAAAGTCACTTTAATATGATAAAAAAACATCCAACTGTGTATTAGGATTTTTTGTAATTAAAATGGATCAATATCCCTAAGAAGGTGAGGAGGCGTATGAGTGTACTCAGAAATAATCAGATTATTATATTCTGATAGCAACCATTCAATGAGGTGTTCTGATATTTTTGAAATATGTAAATAACTACATAGTAGTTATAGTAGCTTACAACCTTCTTGGGGGTTGTGAAAGAATGACGAGGAGGGTTGAAGAGGTGAATTTGATTTTTTTACTTCTTTTTCTACTTAGTTATCGAAACTTAGTATTTTAAGAGAATTTCCTGCAAAATTCCAATGTCACCCCCAAATAAGGGTGGTTTCTTAATGTGTTCCGGAGATTTTTCACCAAAACGGGTGACGGATTCGTTTTCAGCACCCCAAAACTAGTAAAAAAAATGGCTTTCACACTTTACCACGGATGGGCCAAAAAAGCCATTGTTTTACCATTGCTCTTTGGATACTTTTTGACACCAAGTGACTGTACTATAAGAGCATCTGGACAAAGCCAAATCTTAAGCTAAAATGTTATGTAGGTGGTCGGGCTTTGGCAAGTGTAATAATATGACCTGTTGTTGGATTTTCGAATGTAGTCCCGCATGGTTGGTAGGATCGTAAGCCCCTAAAGGTCTAAACAACGTTTCGGCAGTATCACATATGTCATCTTCAGGTACTATCCGAATGAATGTTGCAGAATATTAATAGTCGAATAAAACTGTGCAATGGCATTTTTTTTGTGAAAATTCAATCTGCATGTTATCATGAAGTTACAGTAAAGTTTTGTTCAACCTGGAAGGTGAGCGTTTTTTGGAAATTAGGTTTTAATTTGGAAAACGTGTTCCTGTCTCTTTTTTGTTCAATATCTTGCAAAAATTCACTAAACGTAACTTTAAAATAATATAAACAATTGATTTTTATCACCACTGTAAAACACATTCAAAAAGCTACAAGTTAAGTAATGAAAGACTTGTGTGACCAAATGGCAGATTTTTATGAGACTCCAAAAATCTTCCAAATATCTCGTTTCTATTTAAGGAAAATAATGAATATTGCTATTAGTAATTTTCCATAATAGTTTACATTTATGAGACTATAACTTCACCAAGTTTCATTAAAAAAGATTATTACTTTTTTTAGTAATTTTGTAATTCTCTTGAATTTCTTTTTCAAAAAATTTATATCTTATTCATAATTTATTTACAAACATTTCGATTTCATTTTTGGCCTGATCCGATGAATAGAACCCAAGTTATTAAAAAAACCGAACAAAAACAAGTTCTTCAAAATTAAAACTTAATTTCCGAAAAACGCTCGAATCCCAGATTGGACGAACTTTTATTGTAACTTCATGATAACACATAGATTGCATTTCTATAAAAAAAAAAAATTGACCCTCCTCCCTCCAAACCACTGTTGAAATCGTATTTTTGATGTTCAGTTTTATTTAACTATAATAATAGTAGGTAATGTATGTATAATGTATATTAAACGCAACTAATATACGTTTCATAATAATGAATATTAAGATTTCTTAATTTTGTTAAAAACATAATGGTTGTTCTCGCATTATGTATTGGGGGTTTCTGATCTCATGTAAGCATATAGATCTTTTAAAATTTCAGCATAAGCAGGTGCAGTAAAGTTCGCCTTTATGTTAATTCTCTTCGGAGTCTCATTTGCTTAATATTTAATCATCATTTATTACAGCATCGGCATATGAAATAACCGAAGAGGAATACTACATGTAATGTTCCTCAATTTACCATTCCAAGCATTACTGAAGAAAACGTTCTAAAAGTATTAGAAAATTTCAAAAATGAACCTACAACTGGATCCACTAGTATACCAGCTTTCTTACCTTACCACTTTCCGTTATTTCTAATGTATCCCTTGAAACCACTACATTTATATACACAATATATACTATTTTCAAGAGAGTTGATAAAATGGTTATTGAAAATTTCAGACCCATTAGTTATTTTTGTGCAATTTTGGTAAATTCTTTGAAATTGCTTTGTACCATATAATATTTCCTTAGATTAAGTCTCAAATTTCCTATTGTCTATACTGGTTTATAGCGGGTAGAACTAGAATTTTATTGCGAATACATTGGATCATGATTGTCAAGTACACGTAATTTATACAAGCATTTGACAGACTCGATCAGGTTTTTCTGCTATAAATATTTTGAAAAATTGAATTTGATTTAGGTTTTCTAAGCTCTCGATAGAAGAAAATTAAATATGCAGTATCATGGCTTTACACCTATCGATTTGTTAGCAACATTATAAGTTCCACAGGGTGCAGTTCTAGGACCACTGCTATTTTTATTTGTAGACAATATTTGCAGGAATATTCAAAGTAATGTTCTCTTATATGTTGATGATTTTAAATTGTTTACATCTATTAACTCTGATGAAGATTGTCGTCATTTGCATATTCTCTCAAAAAGTAATTTATGGCGTGAATCCAATAGATACCTTTAAATACATCAAATACTACCATGTCTTTTATTAAAAGATATAATTCGATATATTTTTCATAGAAAATAGAAATGGAATATAGATGCAGCTGATTTGAATATCTCAAAATATTTTTTATTCAAAGTTAACTTTTGTTGCTATATAAATAGCATTACTGCTACTGCCTATAAAAAGTTGAGATTTATTATAAAAAATTCGAGGTATTTTAAGAAAATTTTCGTACTTTTCTTCTGTTTAATGACTTTGTGATGACAAAACTACAATGCGCTGTATTGTTTGAAATCCACAATATGACATTTATATTTTAAATTTGAATCGAATTCAGAGAAGGTATGTTAAATATTTTTCCTACCAAGCTGACGGTACTTGCCCTCCTAGAGTACTGTTATCTACAGCAATAAATCAGACGGACTCTCCGAATATCCTTAGCTCGATAAATTTTAATTTTTCGGCTTGCCAAAATCGCGCATGTGCCTTATTTTATTCAACTACTAAATGTATTAAAGTGTTTACCTGTTTATAGTATGTACAAATTATTTCGACAACTGGATTAAATGTAAACTACAACATATCTAAAATTTTAAAAGGAGACCGAGCAAACGAAAACTTCCCAAACACACACGTGATGGCGAGGTCTACCTTGGTATACCTTGCGTCCCTTATGGATATGCCGGCAACTGCGAATATGGCATGTTTTAAAGAGTGGATCTGGAAACGCTTGTTACGAATTCCCTGGAGATCCCATCGCACCAACAGCTCAAGTTCCCCAAAACGATTATATAGCATCGTATTCTTCTGGATCCTCCCTCCTTTTTTGGCCACGTCTACCAGAGAGGGGACAATATAGAACTGTTAGGGAAACTCGGATGATAAGGGGCGAAGAGGATACTCTCCTAAACGCCGGTAATGCTACCAAGGAGCTGATCGGAAGAGCTTTGATGAAACCATGCGCATAACATAAAGCGTTTGCCAGATGTTGTGAACAAGAAGAAAAACTGCCGAATCACTACTTCCACATCCAGATTTGCTACCCAAATCTCTCACAAAGGAAATTTTTTGTATGTGGATATAATATTTGAAATCGTCTACCCCAAAAACCAATAAAACGATATCTCATATCTATAGTGAGATGGGGGTAGTGAAGGGGGGGGGTGGCGGTATTGGAAATGAATCAAGTAAAGAAATATTTTGAGGTCTTTGGTTTCTGTACACACTCTAAATCACAATTTTTTCTCTCTCACCCTCTTTTATAATGAGTTGGGAGGTAGTAATAGGAGTGGCTAATGCCAAAATTTTTTTGAAACATTAACTTCTCTTGTATATACTAAATATCAATTTTATGTACTCTTACCTGCTTGATTTACCTATTTACCCCCATTTACCCAAATTTAACCCCCAACCTTTCAACGGAATAGGATGAAAATATAATCTAGTTCCAGATCTCATTAACGTAATAGATATAAGATATTTCCTCTTAATAAGTATCAAAAGCGCCGGGTATGCCCTATCAATTTGGAGATCGCCGACAGCAACGAGATCGGTCGATAGCTGTCGACGAGCTTCGCGTTCTTATTCGGCTTCGACAAAGGGTTTTACCGGCGCGTACAAAGGGTTTTGCGTCTTACGTCTCACCTGTCCATGCTAAGAAGCAGAATAATTACCACAGATATGGGGGGTGAGTCCGCCACCGTGACTGCAGTTAGGGGCTGTCCACAAGGTGGAGTCTTATCGCCCTTGCTGTGGTCAATGGTGGTCGACGATCTCCTCCATAAGCTGAGCAATTATGGCTTCAACGTTCAGGGCTACGCTGATGACCTGGTCGTTACTGTCAGGGGCAGGCATGAGGTTATGATCTCAAACCACATGCAAATTGCCCTAAACATAATATCCAAATGGTGCTCGTCAGAGGGTCTTAGTGTCAATCCGAGCAAAACAGTTATTGTTCCATTCACCAAAAGGAGAAAACTCAACTTGAGAGCTCCTATGTTGAATGGAACAGTACTGACCTTTTCCAGTGAGGTCAAGTATCTAGGAGTAATTATGGACCAAAAACTCACCTGGAACTCACATTTAGAAAGGACACTTACCAAGGCAACAACGGCCGTTTGGACGTGCCGTAGGCTGTTTGGTAAGACTTGGGGTCTAAAGCCGAAAATGATACATTGGTCATACCTATCGGTTGTGAGACCTATGGTTACCTACGCATCATGCATATGGTGGCCAAAAACAGAAGAAAAAGTAGCACAAGGAAAGTTGCAGAAATTGCAACGCCTTGCCTGTCTAGGGACTACAGGAGCAATACGCTCGTGTCCCACAGCAGCTATGGAGGCAATGCTGGACTTACTTCCTCTGCATTTGCATGTGAGGAAGGAGGCAGCACTTAGTGCCTTAAGGCTGCATCAGGCACTTAAATTCAGACCAGGCGACCTGGTTGGTCACTTAAGGATTCTGGAGTTAATCCAATTCGAATCCATGACCAAACCCACTGACTCAATGCCAATCAAATATGACTTTGACTGCCCGTTTGATGTGCTGATTGAAAGCCGTCAGGCGGGCAGGGCCGGAGCATTGCGGTTGGAGAAAGAGTCACACATCTGGTACACAGACGGATCCAAGATGGATGAAGGGGTTGGTGTGGGCGTAGCAGGGCCTAAATGCAGGCTATCTAAAGCCCTTGGTAACACCCCAACCATCTTCCAAGCAGAAATTTATGCTATAGATCTATGCGCCCAGGAATGCCTAAATAGAGGCACTCGAAGGGCAAAGATCTATATACTTTCAGATAGTCAGGCAGTATTAAAGGCTCTCAGGTCATATACCTTTGAGTCAAAAATTGCCTGGGAATGCAGACAATCCCTGAAGCAACTGGCAAAAAACAACAAGGTTACCTTGATGTGGGTGCCAGGGCATGAGGGGATAGAAGGCAATGAATTAGCTGATAGCCTCGCAAGAAAAGGGGCTGAAGCCCCGTTTTTTGGACCCGAACCGTTCTGTGGCCTATCCAGGGGACACATAACGGAGGAGGTCCTAAAATGGGAAAAGGAACAAAAAGAGTCCTACTGGAGGAACACTCCAGGACAAAGACAAGCAAAAAGGTTTATAACCTATTCTACAAAGAATGCCACACGGCTTCTCGAACTGGAAAAGTCTGATTTAAGGCCGATCACAGGCCTTCTAACTGGCCATTGCCCCTTGAGATACCATCTCAAGAACATGGGCATGGCAGAAGATGACAAATGCAGATACTGTGAAGCTGCAACCGAAACTGCGGAACATATGCTTTGTGAACTTTGTGAATGCAAGGTATTAATCCGCATTAGGCTAAAGTACCTAGAACAGGCGGAATTAACGCCTGAAGACATAGGGAAATTAGCCCCCAGGAAAATCGCAAGCTTTGCAAAAAGTCTTGGAATCCTGGGTAACAACTAGATGCAGGGTAATTCACAAAAGATCTTTTAGGTCGAGGTGAAGAAAGGCCAACCCAGGGCCAAGCGACCCCTTAAACAATCTACAATCTACAATCTACGTCTCACCTGTCGATCTACTAATGCGACTTCGACTACTATACATACGTGTACCAAATTTGAAGTCAATATCTTAAACGGTTCTAGAGTAATCGTGCGCACAAAAAAGTTACAGACGGACAGGCAGACGGACAGGCAGACAGACAGACAGACAGACAGACAGACGGACAGACAGACAGACAGACAGACAGACAGACAGGCAGGCAGGCAGACAGACAGACAGACAGAATGACAGAGATTTTTTTTGCTCAAATTTAAAATCTCGACGTTTCATGACACTCTAAGCCTATTTGAACAATAAAAATCATTCTGTCATTACTGTACTTCTACTGTAGGTGGAAGTAATATCAGTCAAGCCTTGATTTTTAATTGTATAATAATATCGTGCATTTAAAACAATGTGTTCTGATATATTTTAGTGCATAAAATAATGTTAACTTATTATTCTCTTCATGTTTCTTCTTTTTCATTCTGTAAATATGTATTCGTTTATCTTGAATATGCTTTAACGATATGTTTGTGTTTATTTGTACTTTTTTTGTTTTTAATATTAAATTTGGATTGTGTATTTTATATAGGTACATTTATTTGTATGTTTCCTGCCCTTCAATTGGATGTTCTTTTATCTATTTGGGCAGCTATATTCTTAACAAAACGAGCAAGTCTTGTGAAGTTTATTTTTTCTTAACTACTTCATTTCTTGAAGTGCATAATCACTTGTGCATATATAATAAAAGAAATATAATGTTATTGAAACTCATCCGAGTACATGGTCCATTATTTATTAATAATGAACATAAAACTGTATAAAATATTTTAACATTGTCAAGCTGCATCTCAATTTTCTTTTTAATATAGAAATATCTGCAGGCATCGTGTATTTATACGTAGTTAAAAGAAAACTGCAGGGTTGAAATCTCCTTGAAAAAAAAAAACCAATCACAATGTCATTTTTGTAGTTTTTTTAATAACTATTCATTATGTATGTTTCCCGTACAAAAATTTTTAAAGAGGGACCGATGAAAGACCACATTTTACGAATGATAAGCTTGATGTTTCGTGCAAATGACGAACTAAGTAGCGCTCTGTCTTACGAATTGTTTTACGTGAGATGAAAAGATAACTCAGAAACACACATGTTTACCGACGGTTCAGGTACTAATGAGTTAGCCTGGCCTGAAGGATTTATATAGTTTAGTTCAAGCCATTCGTGCAGCATCTATGGCCTATGGCTCTGCAAATAATTCTCTTGTTTGTTTGAATTGAAACATGAACACTCATTGAAACGGTGCAGGATGATTTGTCAGAAATGTATTAATTTATAGCGTAACTAGCCATCAGATTCTATGGTTGATTATTAATAACAGATCAAATTATCAAGTAATCAACGTGCGTATAATGGGTATATAATAATTAATTAACAAACTGATATTTATATTGAATTAAAGAGAATTGTAACAATTCAATTTTCTGCCTATGTTAAGTCTTCACCGAATATAATCCATGCAATTGTCTAAATGTTAGTTGTGGCATTCCCTTAATTTTTCGGTTTTTATTTTTGAAATTTTCTATGACAAACAATGTTTCGCAGGAGCGAGAACGAGAGCGATAACCTTTCTGGCTCTTATAAATCTTGAAAAATCTATTCTCAATCTCGCTCTCGATTACGAGAACGAGGCCGAGTGTTGGTTACTTCTTGGTTTCACTTTCGATTTTTTGTCGCTATCGTTAGCTGAAAAACTATTGGATAAGAAAAAATAATTCATTGCGATAATTATTATCAGAAAAAGGCAAGATGATGTATACAGGGTTACTGGTAATTCGAGCTAAGGAGCAAATTCAACCCTAATATACATAAAGCAAAACTGAATAGTTTTTGAGAAATTTCAATTTTTGTTTCTCAAAAACGTAGATCTTGATATCTTAAAAATTCAAAAAACTACTTGACGTTTTTTAAAGTTTTTTACTGGATTACTTGTCCAACACTATGCTCATCCGATTGGAATGAAAATTTTATACAAATCATTATTAACCAATCGGACACGTTTATTTTGTCATTGTTGCTATGACATCAAATTTTTTTTAAATCTTACTTACCCAAGAGCACCTACCTATGTGATTAATAACTGGTTTCTCTGGTTTGACAGCAATGATTAGACAATAGTGTTTATATTATGAAAAATATTTTTATATTTATTTTAAATTAAATTAGTACAATTCTGTCCCCATAAGAAAGAACCCCGTATGTGGCATTTTTGGGTATTTTCAGATTTTAGTTTCAACGAACTCAGCGAACAAAACTATATCAATTACATCGAAAAAACCTTATAAAATAGACCCCGAACATTATTTTCTAACATTTTGTCGACCTCGTATCTGGAGCGAATTTACCATTTTTACTACACATGAACACCGTTATTCATTACATAGACAAAACACGCATATTTCTGTGTTTACTTAGGATTCTTGAGATAAGAATGCTAAGCAAAAACACGGTACTACTACTATTCTAATGTTTAACCTCATATATCTACATTCTATGTTTTTTTAACATGCGGAGTTCTTCCTTATGGGGGCAGAATTCTGGCTTAATATATTTCTTTACATTATTAACTAATTCCGAATGCTTTAAAAATTCCACTTGTAGATCTTCTTTTCTCAGTGGCGAATAAAACACGGAGCCGTTGGTTTTTTTCACTATATGTCTATGTCTCATAAAATATAAATAATACTGCGACACCAATTTATTCTTTTGGACGCTAGATTTGTGGTCAAAACAAGGCACAATTTCACGAAGAATGCTAGTAATCTCTTGAAATAGATTTTCTTGCTCAGGATTTAATCCAGATTCTTCCACTAAATACTTTACATTTTTATGATAGGCTTTAATGTGCTCTGATTCTTTGCAAAAAAACAGAGTCTGTTTGATTTGCTGTTCATTTTATTTTAGCTGTCATGTTGCTTTCTTACTGACGTTACAAACTACAACACATGTTTCATATTGACCAGTGAGTTTTGTGACATATTCCAAGACACTTCTGATCCATGGCTAACTATTAACGATTTTTTTAGGCGATATTATTTGTCACCACTTTAAATTACAGCAAATACCATTTCATCTAGGTTTCCCTTTACTGTAGTATAAAGATCGTATACAAAATAAATTATTTCATGACTAATATTAATTCGCTATATTATTTTTATGCGGCTAGAGCTTGGGGAATATAAAAAATAAGTAAGCTAAACTTGTTTTAATTACTTCCACATCCAGTGGAAGTATAGTAACGACAAAAATTTTTTAAAAATTTTTATTGTTCAAATAGGCTTAGAATGTCATGAAACGTCGAGATTTTAAGTTTGAGCGAAAAAAAATTTCTGTCTGTCTGTCCCTCTGTCTGTAACTTTTTTGTACGCACGTTTACTCTGGAACCGTTTGAGATATTGACTTGAAATTTAGGAAAATCAAGCAGATAAGAGTCCATAAAATTGGTATTTGGTATATACAAGAGAAGCTAAGGTATCAAAAAAAATTTTGGCATTAGCTTAGCCACCCCCATTACCACCCCCACCCCATTATTAAAGGGGATGAAACAAAATTGTGATTTAGTGTGTGTACAAGAATCAGAAACCTCAAAATATTTCTTACTTCATCCACCCAAACTACCACCCCTATCGGCACCCCCCACTACCGATGTGGTGTATCGTTTTATGGGTTTTTGGGGTAGAGGATTTCAAATATTATATTATTAAAGTTCCATAAACAATTATTTCCACATACAAAATTTTTTTGTTGTGAGTGACTTGGATAGAAAATCTGGATGTGGAAGTAGTGATTCCTTGGGTAGCGGTTTTTTACTTCACTCTCATTATCGCTTACCTTATACTAGCGTTCCCCTGAATTCTAGTATGAAAAATATAAACAATCAATATATTTTTTACCATATTTTATCTACTACATTTCGACCATGTGAAAATTTCAAATAAGAACTAAAAAAAAACAATTCTGTAAATTATCTATCATGCTTACAAAATGTTTTAGAAACTTTCTTATTTTAGTAGCTATGTGGCAAAGTACAAATGTTCAACGTACTCCGTGATAGTTCTAAGAGATCATTATGATCTACTTATTTAAAAACAAAAATGAAATATCTCAAAAATTATTAGTTTTGCATAATGCATGTTAGAGTTAAATTTACTCCTTAGCTCATGTCCTATCACATCTCCAAAGGAATGTATCGAATTACTAATAACCCTGTATATACCTACCTTTGTTTATTAAAATTAAATTAGTCTAACCAATTTTCGAGGAAGTGAACCTTTATCATCAGAATATGGTCGAAATTAGAAATATGGTCGAAATTACAAAAAATTTCGATGCATTTACCCGTCATTAAATATTTATAAAAAATTATTCAATAATAATGCCTATTACTAACAAATACATTAAGAGATTGAGAAGGTAAAAACACTAAAAAAGTTACAAATATACAGACAGTATTTACTTCTTGCTTGCTCAGTGTACTGTGACTGGGTGGAGACTACATGAGTTAACAAACTGGATGTAAACATACTCTCTTTTCTCTCGAGTTATTTTATAATGATTGAACACTCTATTGAATATTCTTCGCAGCTATTTGAAAATAGCTTAGTTGTTTAGATATGAAAGCTATATTTTTATCATTTTATTTTACTTCCACATCCAGTGGAAGTATAGTAACGACAAAAAAATTTTTAAAAATTTTTATTGTTCAAATAGGCTTAGAATGTCATGAAACGTCGAGATTTCAAGTTTGAGCGAAAAAAAATTTCTGTCTGTCGGTCTGTCTGTCGGTCTGTCGGTCTGTCGGTCTGTAACTTTTTTTGTGCGCACGTTTACTCTGGAACCGTTTGAGATATTGACTTGAAATTTGGTACACATATGTACTTTAACGAGATCTAGAACTAGATTATATTTTCATCTTGTTTCGTCGAAGGGTTGGGGGGTAAATTGGGGTAAATTTGGAGTAAATAGGTAAATCAAGCAGGTACGAGTTCATAAAATTGGTATTTAGTATAGACAAGAGAAGCTAAGGTCTCAAAAAAAAATTTGGCATTAGCCACCCCCATTACCACCCCCACCCCACCATTAAAGGGGATGAAAAAAAAATGTGATTTAGTGTGTGTACAAGAACCAGAGACCTCAAATTTTTTTTTTTACTTTTTCCACCTTCCACTTCCACCCCCTGTCACCACCCCCACCCCACTACCGATGTGGGGTATCGTTTTATGGGTTTTTGGGGTAGAGGATTTCAACTATCATATTATTAAAGTTCCATAAACAATTATTTCCAGATACAAAATTTTTTCGTTGTGTGACTTGGATAGAAAATCCGGATGTGGAAGTAGCGATTCCTTGGGCAGCGGTTTTTTCTTTTAAATATATCTTCATGATGATGCAAACTTGATTGGCGAAGTGCTTGTGAGTATACTACGTAGTATATAATGACGAATATTTTCCTATATCATTAAACCACTCACTATATTTTAAGTTAGGATTAAGTTACATCAATAATTTTCAATTTTGCAATCGCCTGATGTTGCCAGCTGTGTTGCAAATATACGTTACAGTGTACAGTACGTTTTTTAGAACCTTTTCAGTTTTAAAATCAGATTAAAGGTTGCAGCCCCTTTTAGATGCATCTTTTTTTATTAAAATGTTTTATAACTTTTATAGTTACCTACTGATTGATTTTTTCAAAAACGACAGGGTTTTCCTTCCAGCTAACAATAATAACTTACCATTTAAACTTCAAACTATAGAGATTTCCATTTATAAACTATCGTGCTTCCAAAAACGGACACACGGATGGACGGACAGACGAACATTTCGAGAATTGTTCAGAATTCGGAAACAAATACAATGATGTGATTCTTTTTTGTCTGTAAGAAATATTTGCGGCTATTGAAATTAGAAACGTGCTAATCAAATACTATCCTCCGTTTTCGTATTTGCGAAAAGTACAAAAGTTATATATAAAAATTATATTTTACTGACATTTCGGAAGTTGAATATGTTTCCTTTTTTAAAGCATGATTGGAGAATCTTTTATGTGCTTTATATATTAAATACACGGATTTAAGAATATATTCCTAGTTTTATTTTAAATAATATTAAATTCACAAGCTAATTGTACAAACTTCTACGGAATAATTCGACACTCATTTATCCTCATACAGTAATGTTATTGCCTGATTCTTTAATTTTTTCTTTTTTTTTGCTATGCGCCTATTTTATTCACTCAATCTTACATTGAAAGGTGCGAATGACTCACACACATAATGTTTATTTCACACACATTTTGTTTTTGTCAAAATAGATTTCAAAATATTGCTCGTTTGAAATATTCTGCCTTCAAATTTGTCAGCTTCAACTTGTTCAATATTTTATATACAAAACTAGTTGTCTAGTGCAGATATATTGTCAACATTTTTGCAATTGGGCCTCTTTAGAGTGGATTTACTAGACCATTTCTAGAAAATACAAATAAAAAAACCAACATATACTAACAAATATTTAATTTTTGACTCAAATCAGTCAGAGATTTGTTAAAAGGAGTGTTAGAAAATGTTTATATGATAAGGCCAAAATAGTTTCTTCTAATAATGATAAACGTTTAAAGTCGACTGCTCAATAACGGTCAGATAGAATCAGCACAATCCACAACTTCACAAAAACCTTTAAGATATACCCTATAGAAAATGTGAAGGAATAAAACAGCTGAGAAGATATTTAAACAATATCATATAGCATACTGACAGGCGAAGCACTTCAAGTACCGGAGCAGGTGCTACGGGGGTTCAATTAGAGACAGATTTTGGATGAACTTGGCTAGTTTAGAAGTATTCCAAGCAGACGTTACTGCCATAGAAGTCGGTGCATGAGTATCCTAGCTGGGGATCAAACCCAATACGCGTGATCAAAGCTTGCTAACCACACAACAGGTTTTATCCCGCTGCGCTAGTTTACCGAAATCCCACATTTTGAGAAACAAAATTTCATCCTAAAACATTGTTGAGACATCCAATCCTGAGTTGCTTGTGGAATACTAAATTTTAACTACACGTGGAATTACGTGTTTCTAGCTGTAATAGCTTCGGAAATAAACCGATAAACAGATATACGTATATGAAGGAGCGGGTGGATGCGTGTACGAACAAACGAGTCATACTATAAAGGTTCCGTTTTTCACTTTTGAATGTGGAACTTTAAAAACAAGCAACAAATTTTCCGAAAATATCATTGTATATAATATAAGAAAAAATGGAACTTCTAGAAACTATTCCAACTCAGTTCAATTTGATTCGGGAGAATGTGGAGATCATTTTACAGGATCTGGCTGCTGGTTTCCGGGTCTTCTTCCGCGTAGATTTGGTTGAGTGCTTGACGTTTCGACCATCTTGTCGTGGTCTTCTTCTGAAGCGAAGGAGTTTCGCCACCTCGCTTTGCAAACCATTGTTAAATTTAGTAGATTTAATGTAATGCATATCATAACCTCTGCCAGTTTCTACATCAACATCATCTGAATTATTTTGCAGAAAGCTGAAAGAGTTGAACAAACGATTCATTTACCTCCGTTCCCAAACTTTAGATGCAACTTTGGGATAATATTGAAGCCATCCGGGATGAGATTTCTTAAGAGAAAACAGAACGTATAAGTCGACGGTAATCCCGCAAAGTTGCCAGGTGCATGGAGTTCCAAGAGAGATTAAGGACTTCATTATCAGGTTTTTTTTATTGTTTTTGTTGTAGTTATTTCATGAAGTAATAATCATTTTCCGAGAGTCATTTTTTTTACTGACACATTTTCAATCATGAAAGTTTGTGTAGGTGCTAACTATTTTAAACTATTACGGTTAATCTGTTGATTTGTAGGTCCTAAAAAACACCAAATATAAAAGAAAAGAATATATGGATTATACGCTGCTGGACATCCAGAAACCATTACAAGACGAAGCCGGGGAGTCATTACAAGGTGATATCGAGGTGAAATCGAGGACTCCATTACCATTACCATTAACATTACCACACGAAGATGACGAAGACATTCATTCCAAGGGACCAAATGAAGAAGCATTGAAAAAGTAAACGAAAATATATTGAATAATACCTGCTGTTTTTGTTGTGCATTAGGTCCATTGGAGATACCACGTTTAGAAAATGCACCAATAACTCTACCGCAAGGTGCTGAGGAAATGAGTTAAAAAAGTGAGGAAAGAGGTTGAATAGTGAGGAACGATTATATGATATTAGTGGTAATTAATAAATAATTGATGATAATTATCTTCTCTCGTGAAGCACTTATAATCTCAGGCCAAACTTTTGCGGCTATAATTTTTAAGGTATTAATAAAAACAAATACAAAAAATTTGGTGAGAATTGTATCGTCTACAAAATTTATGTTAAGTACTTTTTAGAACTAACAGGAAATGAGTTATTCCGAAAAAACCCCACTTTACTCGTAGCCTCCCCCTCCCTTCTAAGGCACAGTGGTTCAAAGTGAAGGGAGAGAAGGTCAAAATTCTGAAAATTTGTATATATCTTTAGTTTGTAGCGATGATGAAATAGGCGATAAAATAAAAAAAGGTTTGTCGCTTAAAATCCCAAAAAATGCCCGTAATCTCATGAAAGAACAATAATCAGAACTCAAAATAAAGAACTATAGGCTTTGACATCTCTTGGCCGAATATAATTCAAATTTTCGGTAACCCTAGCGGAACTCTAAATTTTGGTAGTTCCTGAAATAGATCATGAATTTTGAGATGCAGTAACTTCTAACGACCCACTGTATCATATAGCTCAATTTGCAAGAATCTAAAGTTTCAACTCTGTACCAGAATTTTCAACACATCCCTCAGCCCCTAGATTCACCACCGACAATATTAGATTTCTTCAATATTTTTCCCGATATTACCTCTACAAACTTCAAATATTGTCATGTAGGAAATATTAATAATTGAAATCCGGAAAAATAGCAAATGCTCATTTTATAAACAAACATATTCGACCATAATCTACTTTTATATTTATAAATAAAACAAATTCAATGTCTGAATAGGATTGTTTACCTTTAGGAACACGATTGAAAACATAAACTTACAACTTGTATATATGTAACGTTTATAAAATAAGCAATAATAATTAATATAAATTAAAAAACAATAACAAAGAGGGGATTCCTTGTGTGGACTCGTGACAGTCAGTATCGAAGTTTTCGGCGTTAAGTAATAAGAGTTCAGTGCAAACTAGGTGACATCTCTCCCCGAAAATGAAGAGTTGGTAAGGCCCTTCGTGTTAATTGTTGTTATGTGTGTGTCCAAGCAATTTTAGGGCCAAGTGCCACAATAAATATTGTTATGTTGTTTTGAGCCGTCGAGTTTAATTCAACAACTTAACCTCTCCCAAAAAACCAAGTGGCCCTAGTTATGACCATTCCGGTGGTCGTGACATATCCAAATTTTCAGAAATTTGTCCCTTCCCCCTTCAGTACTAAAACAATTTATTCCTATATTTAATGTTTTTTCAAATGTATATATTGATTGGATTTTATTGTGTCTGCCATGTTCCGTAACAATTTTCATCTCAGCATATTACATTCAATTTTCAGTTTTATACATCTAGTCTACATGTGTAACACTTCAGCTATTTTAGTTTTTATTGAAAAAAAAGCACACACATGTGAAAGACGGCGTAAGACGATAGCTCCTTTATATGAGCATAGCTATTAGGTACATAAATAAACAACTAGATTGCATTCTGATAATCAATGTAGTTATTAGTATCTGCTTATAAGAAACTTTGTAATTATGTTTTTACTATTTTTCTGTCATGGTTTAATTCTAGGGCTTCCGTTATTTTTGTTTTACCCATTAAACAAGCTAATTATTTTAATCCATTTTAATGTAGACAGTTTGATAGTATATTATTATCTTGATGATTTGCTAAATCATTAATATACACATGTATCGAATATTGATAAAAAATAGTTGTTGAGTGGTATTATTAATAGTACTGAAACTCAGTTAGTGGCTGCAAGTTTTGCAAAAGTGTATGAAAATAAAAATAAAAATAAAAGCAGAATATTCCAAGGAAATCTACTTAATCATAATTATAATCCTGAAGATCTATTAGATCAGTAGAAAAAATGGTACTGGACAATAAAATATTTGAAACAATCCAACAGAAAGATTTAGAGACAATTTATATTTATGACACAATTGTTTTTTTTTATTGATTGTTATTTTCTTTACTCTAATTACTGATGAAAATTAGAAAGTGGAAAAAACTTGTAAACATTTTCTAGGTCTAAAATTATTCGATAAAAGAATGTGAGGCTCATATCATAAATGTTATTTAATGAATATTTTAAGTATCTTTAATTTCATTTTTTTTTTGAATAAAATTGTTATGAATTCTGTCATGTAATTCAATACTTCTTAGAGGAGTAGTTATTTCAGTTGATTGTACAATGATGTGTGATTCAAAATGTTGTTTAACAATGAATGTAGCTAACTAGATAGCGTGTCTAGATCAAGCCAACATTGTACAAACAACTAGCTAATTTTATATTAAACATATAGTTTTCATTTGCTTATTATTTTTCGCAACATCTGAACAGATATTTTCTAAGCTACGTATTGCTCTAGACTGAGAGCTGGCTCCCATCTGATCTAACCAGAGAGATCTAATTCTGTTTAATATTACAGTTTCGAGTATTGTCCGCATGAAATGAAAATCCGGCGGTCTGGCACTGCAAAACGATCGGACATTAAAATGAGATTTCGAAAAAAATACTGCAATTTAACCGGGAAGATCTATTTTTGTTTTAGTTTACTTGTTAGATTACTACCTCCTAAATTAATTTTAACTGGGCTGCCACTCGAAATCGGTCGTAAAATGGCGGCAAGATCAACTTACACTTTAAAATAATTGATGTCAATTTAACCGAAAGTATCTAATTTTAATTTTTCAACCAAATTACAGGTCAGTGCGTGGATTTCACGAATTGCTCGGTCTGGCAGTAAAAAACAGCTGGATCCAAGATGCCAGATCGATTTTGTAAGGTAGCAAAGCTTGTTAATCGTCGATTACGAGTGAGCTACATTATTTTTCGATTGATGGTATATTCAAAAATTGATGGAAATGTAATATTATTGTATGAAAAAAATTATAAGTTTTTTGTCAACATTAGTTTTGACATTTAATTAAAAGATAGCTTGAATTTCACACTCATATATTTGTCAGTGATGCTATAAAATCCAATTATTTTTGTAATATTTTCTGTTCTCTACCACGTCACGAGTATTTTCGTTATTCATCGTCTTCGTCCCCGTCATCTTCCGAAAGGACGGTATCTTCGTCGTCTAAAAAGAGTTAAAAATTAGGTAATTATTACAATTTTGTATTCAACATACCTGAAGCCTCCGCAATTGCATCGAAAACAAAGGTGGAGCAACGTCTCCATCAAACCACACGGGTTCGTATATCCCAGAAGGACCTATCTTCTAGCCATAGTCTTCGGGATTTAATGGCTGCATCGGGTCCTGTTTTTTGGCGTTCATCCATATATATGTTTGAAGTATACTTCTTTTCACATGCAGCGGCAGTGATGATTGACACGGGGGAATTGACAGGGAATCAAATGTGGCGAAGCTCTTAATAAGAGGCTAATTCATTTTCCTGGGCTTGTAAGCCATCTCAAATTTTCTGTACCTTGCCTCATTAACTGCTGGACACCTAGGAAGATTGTACATGAAGCCAACAAATTTCTCCGCCGTAGTTATGGGAACAGAATCTGGTTCCGGATCTTGGTAGAATGTTTGAAAATATTTTTGAAATTCGGAGCTCTTTTTCATTTGTTTAAAAGGAGTAACTTTACCCTTTTTATAGAAGCAAGATGTTGTGTCACATTCTGTGAAGGCATGCAGACCAGGCAAAGCAAGACATACATTAGGACCGAGCTCGACGAACAATTTCCCTACGTCTAAATAACGAAGTGAGTTGTTATAAAATCCAACCTCCATCAAAATTTTGGATTCAGCATTAATTTTATGAAAATTACCCAACAAAATAACAAGTACATCGGTGTCATTGCATCGCACTACAATATTATTTGGAGACTGGAATTTAGATATTACATACAATATTCTCGTGTCCGCTTCTTCGTGACTGCAAGAATAGTAATCGGAAATAGCTCTGATGATCGTATTATTTAATCTGGTGAATTGGTAGCATGTGTTTTTGTCATTGACATAGACAGTCTTGGTTCTAAAAAAATCAGATACAGTTTGATACATTTATGTTAAATGAGAACATATTTTGAGTTCGGGTTGTTCCACCAGATTGCATAGGTTTGGGTAAGTGACAAACAATATTACATTTTTCTACAACCCGCCCTTCCCTACATTGTTTTGTACGTAGCCGTACGTTATTCGTCGTTCAATGAAATGCAGCGTTGCAAGAAATTTGATCTGGCACCCAGTATCCGGCTGCTTTTGATTGCCATACTTAACAATTCATGAAAGCCATTCAGTGAGCTGTAATTTGGTTCAAAAATAAACATTAGATACTTTCGGTTAAATTGACTTCAATTTTGTTTAACTTTGGATTGGTCTGGCGGCGATTTTGCGATCGATTTCGAATGGCAGACCAGCTCGAATTTATTCAGGAGGTAGTAATCTAACAAGTAAACTCTGAAACAAAAATAGATCTTCGGGGTTAAATTGAAGTAAATTTTTTCTAAATTAGAAACGCCGCCAGTTTAACGTTCGGCCGCTATGGACTGCCAGACCGCCAGATTTCTATTTCATGCTAGCTCCAGACTTGAGTAGTATACGTAACTGTATTAGATCTTTTCGGTTATACCAAATGGGAGCTATCTCTTGGACTATCTAGTTGACATCCATTTTCTACATGGTCCACCTGACAGCATCACACCAGCCGCCTCGGTTACCTGTCAGGTCTTACCAATGTTCTCTCTTGTCAGTTCTTTCGTGATATCAGCCGACCGTCTTGGAGTGCGCCTTCTTTACTTTATACTGATTTTTCTTAAGGGTGCAAAAGTATTAAAATACCCAAAATTGATGTGTTACTTTGCAACCAACTTTGGAAAATAATTGCAATTATTTAATTATGTATCTAACTGTATACTGGTAATCAGAAAAGACAGCACATTTTTGACAAAAACAATCGTTAGCACCCTACCGATATAGCTTTCGTAGGGGTAAATCTATCCAAGAAGCCACTCTATTTTTTTGTGAATATATGCTAAAACTTCAATGAAAAACTTCTGACGCCATAAGTCATGAATTTCTTCTAAAAATATTATGTGCATATAGAATACGAGTTCCTACATCACTGGGTAGTTTCATATCTAAAGGGCAGAAATTTGGTCGAACAAGTGCCAACAATATGTTGAAGTCACTATTATTAACTGTTTTCATAAATGAACTAGCAGCTGTTGCGGACTACTTTCTGACACTATCTGCTGATGATGTTTTAATGACACTAATCCAGAACGCCAAATTTAACATCACTAGTATGTTAATGTGGAGTAGCGAAGCTTATTTTAACATTCTTCCTAAATGGAGTAAAATCAAACAACAGTACTTTGCCGTCTTGGATTCAAAAAGTATGATTAACATATTCCAGAAAATAGACATGAGAACACTTATTAATGGACCATGACCAAAACAAACTTAAAAACTGCTCACAAAGAACAGGATGAAGTTGAGAATTAGAACAGTTCTTCCGACAGGACACTTTCCTGTTAAGAACCATCTGTACATAATCGGAAAGCTTGTTGGTGACCTTAACTGCAGACTGCGCGGCAAGGTACCAGAAACTGTGGAGCATATTAGATACTATTCCGAGGTGCTGGACCGCAGAAGATATATTATCTACGGGTAAACACAAACAGACTAGGAAGCTATCAAAACTCGCCCATTCTCAGACCTGTATCACCTTCTCAGTGGTACACGAGTACTAAAATGGGCAGAGTGGACAGAGTGGAATCTGATTTCTCCACACTAAAGAGATGGTTTTATAGCAAAATATTAACATTTTTAAGAAAACTTTTTCGTACTATTTGCCTTATACAAATCTGGTTTGCCTAACTATAATTGTTTACTAATTACAGAAACGAATACCACTACAGAAATAATTAGAACAAAATAAAATACTTTGACATATACGTTGACCAACATTTAAGGGAAGCCCATACAGAATATTTGGTAAAAAAATTAAGATGCATTATACCCTGTATGAAATATTTACATGACATTGTACCATTAAACAGTTTAGTAATAATTAAGCTAGAAAGTGATCCTACCAATGAATATCAAGCGGATATTAAAAAGACCTTAAAAGATTGTACATTAATCATCCCCCCTAAAAATACATATGAATTTAAGATAATGAACCCCTCGCCCCCGTTATTTTATGGACTCCCTAAAATCCACAAAGAAAACACACCTATCCGACCTTTCGTATCCTACGTGAACGCTCCATCATATAAACTTTGCAAGGAAGTAAACAACCTATTACCATCTCTGACAAATTTTGAATCAAAGTATGCTGTTAAAAATTCCTTACAATTCATAGAAAAAACTAAAACTTAAAAGTCCCAGATAACGCAAAATTAGTATCTTTCGATGTGAAAAGCCTTTTTACCTCAATACCTTTACAACCATTACAAAAAATAATTGAAGAACTTATAAACGATTCTAGTATTGAATTGGATTTAAAAAATCGGCAGCTACTGGAAGCGGCTGGAACCTCCCCACCCGGTGAATCTTTGAAGCCGAAAAGAGCACTAAACAATATGAACGATCTCATTTAATTATATTTATTAAGTTGAAATATTTTTTTCGTATTAAATCAGAAAAAAAGTCTTGCGTTCGGTGGGATTTGGACCTAAGAACTTGAGTGTTAAATTTATAGTCTGCACAACATTAATATTTTATTCAATGTTTTTAATACAAATATATGCTTCATCGGATGCTAGCCCGGGGCCAGCCAGACAACCACGGTGAACACCGCCGTGGCGAATGTGAGGCTGGACGGGGTAGGTCCGGTTTGGCTTGGAGAAAAATAGAAAAGTAGCTCCTGTCTTCTGTAGGCAGGCTTAAAGACTAAGTTAAAATTATAATGTGTCCACATGGACCTAAAATTAATATAAAAATAAACACAATTCTATAAAAACGTTCGTAGGCAAGAGCACTTAATAATTTTGATTATTGATACGGGAAACAACTAAACGAAAAAACCTGTTCGTTGGTAATGGGATGAATGGCAGGGATGGTCATCTTTGGAAAAAACCATATAACTCTTGGGGGACAGCTTCCCTGCCAGATGTAGCCAGGGTAGTGTTCATGATGGATCGTTTAAGTTTGAGTTGGTATATTTTGTTTTATCTTTTGGCCTCGACCAATTTTTCACTAAATCGGTCGGGGAAGTGATAGCTGTCAAATTTTTGGTTCCAATGTTTCTCTGGGGAATTTGGTTTTTGAAAAATGTTTAGGTTGGTACCAATGTCTTAAATTGTTTTTAGGTTATGTAGTACTATTTTTAGGATATGTTGCCGGAAGAATTTCCGGCAGGATGATGGAAGTAGCGGAAATAATTTTTAAAATATAATGTCACTTTTAAAGTTTTATTGGAAAAAACTCACCGAAAGCGTTCCGGTGGGGTTGCTTACACTTGTAGGGCTTGTAAGCGGTTCAGGATGGCCTCTCACACCGTGGGCTTTATAAACGTCGAAAAAACTTGTAATCTCTCGATGCACCTGACACGTCAAAAATACTCAGCATACAGTCTGCACGCTTTAACACACTAGCAGAGAACTTATACCACAAATGGACCCGTAGTATTTTTTGGGAATTTTCCTTTGAGTCCATTTAATAAAATTTGACATTTTCCTGAAAATTTGACATTTTTTGAAGTGACATTTCTCCGAAACTTTGACATTTTTTCGAAAATTTGACATTTTTCTGAAGTGACATTACTCCGAAAATTTGACAATTTTCAAACATTTGACATTTTTCTGAAAGGTGACATTTCTTCGAAAATTTGACGTTTTTTCGAAAATTTGACATTTTCCTGAATTTTTGACATTTTTCTGAAAAGTGACATTTCTCTGAAAATTTGACATTTTTTCGAAAATTTGACATTTTTCTGAAGTGACATTACTCCGAAAATTTGACAATTTTCAAACATTTGGCATTTTTCTGAAAGGTGACATTTCATCGAAAATTTGACGTTTTTTCGAAAATTTGACATTTTTCTGAAAATTTGACATATTTCTGAAAAGTGATATATCCCTGAAAATTTAACATTTTTTCGAAAATTTGACATTTTTCTGAAAAGTGACATTTCTCCGAAAATTTGTCGTTTTCCTGAAAATTTGACGTTTTCCTGAAAATTTGACATTTTTTAAAAATCTGAAATTTTTCTGAAAAGTAACATTTCTCCGAAAATTTCATATTTCTTGGAAATTAAAAAAAAAAAAATTTCGTGACTCGTCTTGTAGAAATATTTTTTTGATATCATCATCAGTTCGCCTGTTATAAGAATTTTATGCTTCTACGACGTCATCAGAACGTAGGTGTATTTTTAATTCACTCGTATTCCATCCATCTACAATATTTCCATCTACGTTTCAAACTTTAATTGGATGTTTCCAATAGTTAAGTCGATATCTGCACCAGTTTCTAAGAATTTTCTTATTTGTGACGTCATGTGACGTGGGTGTATTATTAATTCACTCGTAATCCGTCCGTCTACAATATTTATACCTACGTTTCAAATTTCAGTTCGATATCTTCAACCGTTCCCGAGTTATCAGCCGAAATCACTGAACACCTCTGTCATTATTAGAATATCACCCTGTACATTGCACTGCTTTGAGGACAAAACTAGTGAAATTTTTGTTTTTTAATTTTTTTCACGGAAACCAAATCGAAAAAGTGCAAGTGTGATATATCGTTGAAATCGGAATTTTTACTGCTTTTCAATGGTTCAATTACAAATTGTAAGTAATCATAAAATAAACAACTTGTTGTGCCAAAACGGCACTAAACGTAATCCGATCTCAACCAAAACCTTTTCAGATCTTCTGGAGCACTAAAGAAACCATCATGCAAAGTTTCATCCAAATCCGTTTAGTAGCTTCGCCGCTATCGTGCTAACATACATACACACACACACACACACACACACACACACACAGACATTTTTCAAAAACAACTTTTTTGGGTTCCTGGGACCTCAAAACGTAAAGATTTGATGTTATCTCAATTTTCGATTTTGGACTAATTGTAGTAACCTCCCACAATTTTATTGTGGGGAGGTTAAAAAGCAACTAAAAGCTATGATTAAAACATGCACCACCCAAAATTATTTCAAATTTAACAATGAAATTTACAAATTATTAGATGGATTACCTATGGGTTCGCCTATATCACCGTTACTGGCTGAAACTTTCATGTCAAATTTTGAAAATAAATTGTTCAATTGTAAAAACATACTAGTGAATAATGTATTTTTCTGGACCCGATATGTGGACGATGTGTTTTGCATCTGGAAAGGTACAAATAGACAGTTGATTAAATTTCTAGACCTTTTGAATTCTTTTCATAACAAAATACAATTTACATTAGAAATAGAAAACGAGGGAGGTTTAAATTTTTTGGACGTTAACATAAAAAATATAAACAATAAGTTAGAATTTGACATCTACCGGAAAACAACTTGTACAGACACAATCATTCACAATAACTCTAAACAATAACTCCAAATAAAAATGGCACCTTTCCATTCCTACATCCATCGTCTATTAACGTTCCCATTAAGCCAAGAAAACTTTAGAAAAGAAGTTAATATCATCAAAGCATTAGCCAGGAATAATGGCTACAGTGAAAAGCTTATAGACAAGTTAATAAAAAATAAACAGAAGAAGAATTTACATAAAGAGTTTTATGCTGGTTCCGCACAACAAACCAAAATTTATAAATGTATTAATTATAGGCCTGAGATTAGTAATAAAATTAGTAGCAGACTCGATAAATTAGGATGTAAAACCATTTGAGTTAATAAAAACAATCTAGGGAAAATGTTAATGAATAATAAGGACACAACAGAGAAACTACATAAAACAGGTGTATACCAACTAAATTGTAATAACTGTGATGCTATTTATATCGGTCAAACTGGTCGAAAATTAAAAATACGATTAGAGGAGCATAAAAAATCAATTTTGAACGGTGTACGTAGCACAGGCATGTCAATACACTGCATAGAAAACAATCATTTTGCAAATTTAAATAACGTTGAACTATTACATTCAGAAACAAAAGGCAAAAAATTGGATTTGTTAGAAAAATTAGAAATTATGAAAGCAATAAAAAATCACAAGAATGTAACTAATGAACAACAAATTTTCACAGGTCATAACATTTTAGAAAATATTATTTAAATTCTAAGGATATCTCAATTTATTAGCATAAGATTAATATTACCTGATGTACCAAGTAGTTTGTTTCGTAATATTTGCATATTTTATTAGCCTCTAGGGCATCTATTGTCAGGGTTGTTATAAAAATACCAGACAGAAATTTGTAATTTAGTATCTTCTTACTCTTGATAAAGGCCTAATAAGCCGAAACACGTGTAGAGTTCTAATAAAACTTTTTGAAGCATTTAAAAGCATTCCTTAAATTGTATCCAAAAAAATAATTTATCATGCAATAGTCGAATTTCATTTAATGTGTGACATACTTGGATGCGGAGGAGTCAACAAAACAATATTGTACACAGAAAAAGAATCTTAAAGCTATTATTTGGCAAAGATATGATTTATCCGGCAAATTATTTGTTTTCAGAAAGCTGTTTATTTGACATCAGAGAACTGTTTTATTATGCAATTTGCATACATCAATATAGAAATAAAAATAATCTTTCACGTATACCTCACAATTATTTAACTAGGTAAAAGCGAGAACAGTTTACTATTCAATTTATGAAAAAATCAGCAGGTCAAAGAAAATATGCATACCTGGCTCTGAAAATGTATTCTATCTTACCAGAGAACTTCAAAAATGCAAAATCTTTATCTATTTTTAAAAAACAATGTAAGAAACATGAAATTACCGAGATTAGAGATTCATAAACAAATCGATCTTAAGAATAATTAAATGGTGTTGCCCCGCTTCTTCCTAAACAATTTGGAAATGCCTCATTGAAATAGACTCATATAGGGGCTTCGTAATGGGATGGTGCTCCATCCTGTAGAAAAGAGAAGTCATTTTTTGGATGATCGGGTTCTTCTGAACTTAAATACAAAGTTACCATCTCGCACCACACATTCAATTTTTGAGAGTACTGAGTGTGATACTCCATTATTCACTTGGGATTCTCTGCAGCCCAATATCGCCTATTGATATTACCATTTAAATCAAAGGGAGCTTCATCCGAAAAAAATTATTCTTTTTGCAAAATTGTTATCATTATTGAAGTTGGTCGCAGAATTAATTTCGTCGATCAAAATTGTCTTCAGATAGTCCATGAAGGAGACATTCCTTATAAGGATGCTACTTTGCTTTCTTGAGTGTTTTGTGGACAGTGGACACCATATTAGAATTAGACGCAATCTCCTTAAATGTGGAATGAGGAATTTCTTGCACTGTCAATAAAACATTAGACTGATCTTCTTCTTATGGTAATGGTCGACCAGATTTAGGAAGATCGCGAACATGTCCAAATTCCCTAAATTTTGAATCTACTCCTCCTATCATGACTTGGCCAATAGGTTACCCATCGCGGTGAGTGGCACTGAACAGTTCAACTACTTCTGTTTGGGTGCACATCCTATCACCAAAACCAATCATGGAAATAATTTAAGTTTTTTTTCACAGTCGGTTAACTTCATGCTTTTTAGAGAAACAATTAATGCTTAACATTCCAAACACATTGCTCGTGCAAATTACACGTGAAAGTGATAGTCAAGCAAACATTGGAACTTGTACAATCAAGAAAGCATTAAACAAAACTCTAGTCATCTTGACCACTGCCAGGCTGCGAATGGAGCGCAATTTGAATATTTTAATTTAAGTTGTTTTTGAAATTTATTCATTCCTAGCAAAATTTTTTAATTTCAATGTAATCTTTCTTAAACAGTTCTTAGAGGAATCTACATTGATATTTATCTCATTGTATATAAGGAATGCGCTCTTTCCAATTCCGTAACATTAAGGGTGGCGGTATCGTACTTAAGAAAATGATTTCGTAGTTCGAGAATTTCTCCTATATTCCTGAACCGATTGAAAAAATTTGATAGGCTTCTAGAGAAAACTTGATAGAATGATACCAGACTATTGAAATCAACAAAAAAATTTTTTTTTTATTTTCGCACGAGAATTTTTTTTTCCTTTTTTAGTTTTAAATAGCCTAGTACCATTTTATAAAGTTGTCTCGAAGAGATCATCAAAAAATTTTTTGAATCGGTTCAGGGATGTAGGAGAAATTCTCGAATTACGTTCACCGAACCGAACCGCCCACCTTAAATGGGATTGCCATTTAAAAAAATGTTAACATAATAGTTTTGTGAAAACTTGCCAAAAATTTGTCCACTACTATATGAGGCCACTGTATGCTATTTATACTGCTAAATTGGTAAATCCGATGTCTTGTTAGGCCAAAATGAAGTAATAGTATATCATTACTATTCAATATATATTTTTTACTTGTTATTTGTTGCTCCAAATACTGAAACACCCCATACCCCCGTCGTATATGTATCTCTCTCTTTTGAGTGAGACAGAAAAATATACAAAGTTGACCATTTATGTGATCGTCTAGAATTTTAAAGTTAGGACCCAAATTTACGTTGTGATTGTATTTTTGTTTAACCATAGATTCTTTTTATATAAAGTTTGATATTACTTGTTTCTATTTACTGATCAAATTTATTTATATTAATTTTGGTAACACTCATTTATTAGTTGGTTTTACTTTGGTACCATTTTATTTGACTGTACTTTATTTAATACTGATTTCACTGTAATTACAAGTTGCATTTGTAATTGATTTATTTTGTCTAAAGAATTATATTTTTATTTAATCTCACTTATTCCTGAAAAAGTAGAATATTGAAGGAAAACACAGAAAACGTTTTAATCCGTTTATTTTAGACAACTGTCATATTCATTTGGTACAATTACATAATTGTGGGGGCAATTGCCACAGTTTACATGAAAAGAAGGAAAGCATTCGTTGGGACAATTGTCACATTAATCCGTAGCATAATCAGGTCAGCTATGCAAATAATAAAATAAATTGTTTACAATGACCATAGTCATTTTCCTGAAGTATTGAAAATGGTCGTCGTCATACGTAAAATTTGACACAGCTCGGGGAATTTCCCAATCATGATAATAATATGGTGATAAAAAGGCAATCAACAAAATCTTATCAAATTGCCACGACAACTGTCGTTTCGAAGCGTAGTGTTGTTGTTGTGGCTAGTTACAATTGCACTTGGCCAAGCCAATTGGTGCCATTTCGTTGTATCGTTGTTATTTATATATAGATGAAGTGACAACCAACAAAATCTTGCGCTTGCCTTTCGAAAATCTTCGAAATTAAAACTGATAACAAAGAGCTGTGTTCAAATCTTATCATATATAAATGATAACTTGGTGAGGCATAAATGCAGAGATGGCAATTAAGAATCCTTAAATGCAAATGCTGAAGACTAATAATTGCAAAATCTGCAATAGACCATTCGCGACTGTACTAAATATTATTTACATAGCTGAGCGGAGTATTAAAACAACAATAGTTGTAATAACATTTTAAAAACCCAAAGAAAACTTTCCATTAATTAAACTACTAAAATAGTTGCAAATCACAATCGTGAGTTAATTAATTTGAATACTGAAAATGCATACTTTTAAAATAAATAAACTATTATCAAAGTACCACAATGAAAACCTAAACGCAAATTACTTTTGAGTTGACTTTGCAGATTATAGAGCCGTAAATTTTAATGAAAAAAAGAAATAGCAACTAACGTTGTCATTAGTTTAAATTTGGTAAATTTGGAAAATAAAATTCGAGTTTAATTTCATGTTAAAATTAATGGCAAAACAAAATGACAACGCCTCGCATATGATTAAATAATTTTTTATACTTATTGTTTGATATACTGTGAGGTCTCCGGTTAAATCTCCCCCAGCTTCCATATTGGCGTTGTGGGCGCCGTGTGCGTCGCCCATCTTAAGAGCTGACTTGAAAGCACACAGTGTTAGCAAAGTTAACAAACGTTTGCCTTCCCCAGTAGGGCGGTCGAGTGACGCTGTAGGTACCTCGCTGTCTATCCAAAAGCAACCCCAGAGAGAATTACCCACTCAAAGCACTCGTCGCTCTGTGCGGAGATTGAAAAAGTCAGTAAACCTTTTCATTTCAACGGCCCCTGCTTCGTCGTTCAGCTTTCACAGATTCGTAAGAAAATCTGTATGACTACGAAACTATCCACGGATAGCCCGCACTACGCAACCATCTAGTGACGGCCCGCAAATACGTACCATCTGACGATGGTCGCACTACGTACCACCTTTTGGGGTGGCCGCACGGCTGAACTCAAACAAAAGCAGATACCAGAGTAATTAATACTGCCAGCAAGTGTACTCTCGAAGAGCAGGTCAATAATAGACAAATTTGTTTCCCCGGAACCTCGCTTATATAAAGTTTTAAAATAGAGACAAAAATTCTCAAACTGAAAGGGTGAGAAAGACAGTAAACCACGCGAGCTTCACGATCTACGCAATATTTGTCACGTATGCATCTAACGCTCGGCCAGCCCTTCAGTTATCTAAATTACCCATTAATAAGAAATTTCGAACTTAAGTCTTTAATGAAAATGGCTTTCTATCGTTTACGTTGATGATCTTTCTGTTTATGTAACACATTCTTTTAACCGATACGTTTGTGAGAACCTCAACTTTTGCGTCGAAAATAATCCCTGTTAAAACTGTACATAATATTATAAAGAAAATAATATTTCTGTATTTAAGTAAATTATGCATGAAATCGAATTAATTGTTATCTGGTATATTTAATTTTGATTTGCATTGTTTGAAAATTCTAAAATACGTAAATTCTATTTAAAATTTAGGAAATTAATTTGTAAATACATGACCTAGGTACAGGGTGTTACAATACCAATTAAAAAAAATGGAGATTGTTGTGCATTGAATACTAACTATACCACTATACTGATAATATTAATAATGTGGCCCTCCTCAGAATGGTACGTGGTTTTTTATTTTCAATAAGTAGTTGTATGTATGTAGATAATAGAAGTATAATGCGATACTATATATAATAATACATTTTGCTACTGAATAAGGTTCGGACTTACTACTATCATCATCAAAAAACGTAATATATAAGAAAACGTAATCCACGTTCAAAGTGATGTAAGTAACATCGTTAAATCGACTATGTTCATGAGAGGATATTGGAGACTCTCCCGCCCCCCACACTGTAGTTGACCGGCTCCAGCTCCCAGCCACCACATATATACCATGTTCATGCAGTAGACAGGTCCGCAGTGCTTTCCCCTCTCAGACCTTGTCCAGTTGCACCTGCCAAGTTGATCTGCGGGATACTCGCCTCTCAGCTTCCCGTGGCCAGTGACCTTGCCCTCACAGCGCCACTAGCCGAACGGGTAACAATAAATTCATCCTAATTGAGCGGCGGAAATGAATAGAAAAGTATGGTGCTTGAAAGGACCACAACCGAAACTTGAATTAATTATCAAATCCCAAAAATCAAATATTGTACACTTGTACAGGGTGCGGCAGAGAAAGGCTATTATAAAAGCTCAATAACTTATTAAAATGCTTTATTTAAGAAATTATCAATATACCTACCATTAGAGTAGAAGAAAGCATTTTATTTTCTGAAGACATCTTAAAGGCGATTTCCGCCTGCATGCAGACACTTCGCTAATCTTGAACACATATTACCAGTACACGGCGTAGAATTTTTATCAAATTCTGATTATTTCTTCTTGAATTGTGAATTTCAGCTCGACAATATTGTGTGGTGGGAAAAATGTAGACCTTGCTCTTCAAATGGCCCCACGAAGAAAATCGCATGTCTTCAGATCAGGTGACCTTGCTGGCCAAGGAACGTCCTATTATGGACATTATATAATTGAAGATCAACTGTAGTACAGCGTTAATCGTAATTCTGGAGGCATGAGAAGTCTACTCATCTTGCTGAAACTATATGCCTTCATTCACAACAAAAAACCTTATTCATTTTTGTGTGAAAAACGTCTCGAATATGTCAAAATAGGGGGCTGAAGTAAGCGTTGTTCCATTTTCATTTTCAACATTAAAGAAGTAAAAGAAAAGCAACAGATCAAATGAAGGCACCTAAACAGAAATCACCTGAAAAGATACTCCCCTTCAAAAGTTACATTCTCATTGAATCCCGAGTTAAGATTCCCTAATTTGCTTTTATTGAACACCCAGAATCACGGGTATTGAACAACCAGAATACGGCTAAAAATTTTGCTACTCAAGAGCTAAGGAATCACGGACTACTCAATTTCAAGATTTCGAGAACACAATCTCATGAATTCCCCTGTTCAGATTCTTCACATTCTTCTATTATATTCCCAAAGTTATGGAGTTATGGGTTTACGGGGTTACTGGGTTATGTAGTAGAAGGGTTTGCTGCTGGAGCGCTGTAGACTTACTTGGTAACAAGGTTACAAGATTACGAGAGCACAATCTAATTGATTCCCCAATCGAGAGCTTCCTATTTTTTTCAATGAATCCTTAGGATTATGGAGTTATGAGGATAGAGAGATTGCCGTTGAAGAGCTATGGCATCTGGGATCTTGGATTTTGGATCTTCAGAGTTAAGGGCTTACGGGGTTATACGATGCTGAGATTATGCGATCATGAGGTTGTGGTTGTATGACACTCGAGCACAAGGATCCAAGGTTACATTAACTCCCCAATCAAGATTCCCCACAATTTTCATCAAATTCCCATGGGGTTATGGGGTTGAGGAGTTGAGGAGTTATGAGTTTTACGGTTTCTTTGAGTTATGAGGTCAATACTGAATGTGGTATACATTGTTATTGGGATGAAGTTTTAAAGTTGAATCGCTTTTGTAGTCTGATATAAATGAGCTGGGCAAGCAATATTACGATGCATTTTTTTGGTGTTAAAGGAAACCTGACGTGCTAGGGAAAAACTAAGGTCAGATTCGTGTTCAGCGTCTCAAAATACAAAGGATAGGTATGGCCAGCACCTCAGCACAGACCACTTTTTTTGTGGCCCTCTGTTATTAATAAATTCTCATCTAAAAGAATCAAGAGTTGATGGAAAAAATTTGGGCTGCTGACGTGATCGCGATCTTCC
This sequence comes from Rutpela maculata, assembly GCA_936432065.2. Classification (NCBI taxonomy): domain Eukaryota; kingdom Metazoa; phylum Arthropoda; class Insecta; order Coleoptera; family Cerambycidae; genus Rutpela; species Rutpela maculata. The sequence continues at coordinate 137,036,383 of OW386285.2, read as the reverse complement.
AATTTTTAACATTATCTCGTTATTCTATGGTAGAAACTTAACTATCTATGCAAAATGCGTCGTAAACTCCTGTCTGTTTAACGAAACTGCATGATGATGGGCAGAACGCCGTGAACTATGTTCAGCGGCGGTCTTTACCCGGAGGCTTTTTTCAGTGCAGAACCAGTTTCTTAGAAAACCTTAATCCATGTATTAATGGTATGACCAGGCGGCACTAGATTATTACGGTTGACATTGAACTGGCGGAAAAGCCGATTTTTATAAATGTTTCTCAAGATTGGAGAAGTGTTTACACAATGGTGGAGATTACCTTCAAGATATCTTCAAATAAAGCGCTTTTCTCTGTTCTCTAAGATGGAATATTTTTAATTTCTTAAATAAAGCATTTCAATGAGTTATTGCCTTTTCATAATCGCCCGTTTTACTGCTGTACCCTGCATTATTATGAAAAATCAATGCCGTTTACCAATTTCTACCCAAAATTCTTTAGTTTGACTTAATTAAATTACATACAAATATGGAAATTTAGACTAAAAATGCGAAAATATTTAGTCTATCTAATTATATTTGCATAGCTCTATGTTTTTACAAAGTATTTTATATTTTTGATACTTTACTAGATCTAAAGGCAGTTTTTCTGGGCTCAGCTGAAAGTGTCTGCTAACTATCTAAGGCATGCTGCACACCAGTACAGTATGATTTTTATTGCATAATCTAAGCGAATCGAGACTTTCATAATAATATAATTTTACTACGCTCCAAAGCGATACGACTTTGGTGTAAAATACATTTTTTCGAGTTGCAACCATGAGCGCTTCTAATGACATCACCACCTCCGGACATGTCTGCTTGAAATATTGTATGATATTGAGTAAAAAGATTAGCAGAGCGTATCGTTAAATACGCGTATCTTATGATATATGTCGTAATCGTACTGGTACGTATCTGTTTAGTGACATCAATACTACTTGAAAGCGCATACCTGTCTTGTAAGACAATTATTGATTATCGCTTAAGATATGTATCGTATCTTTCTGGCCTGCCTTACAGTGGCGGCTTGTTAGAGGAGGCAGGGGAGGCTGAACCTCCTCTAGTAGCATGAGCCTCCTCTAGCAGCATATCCAAAATATCACTAGCCGCCACTGCTGCCTTGTTAAGGCTAACTGACAGCCACAATTCCAATAAATATCAAGCATTTTTCTATCTTTGGCTTACCTAACGTAGGCTGATTTTACCGATGTTGTATCAGCGGGATCATATCATTGGTTATTTGGCAGATATGGAGGGTCAAAAATAACCCGTTTTGCTTGTTGTGCTTTGTGTTAACTTAAGTCAAAATTCTAGGACTAATATTCAAATTTCTTCAGCGGCATAAAATCGTTAACTTGTTTATTGAAGGTAAGCAATGATTCTTTCTAAGAAAAACATACAATTATATATTTTGGCGTTGACATTTAAGGTCGACTTTCCCGTTTAAAGTTATTTTGCCGTCTATAAACTTTGCTATTCATTGCTTGCGCATCGTATTCAAGAATGTGATTTGACGTAAACTGACAAAATAAAAGGCTATGCTTATACAGACAACGGCAGGCAAGTACGTATATCGGGCCGGGGTTACATACGATATAAATGGACAACCAACCGCCGGTCGAGACTCACCATTTAAATTCATTTCTATCGTTGCGCATTCCTTGTGCTTCGCACCCTTGAATATGAAATTTCTGGTTGCCCATAATATTATTCAAAATAGCTAACAAATAATGCCCTGACATATTATTATTATACTCTACACTCTGTATATCATTATCAAACAAGCTAAAAACGTACTCTTCACCAATTTACTGAGCTTTTTATATATAATTGTTACACATTCTATAGGATACTCTTCGCAGTTTTCTTCTGAATAATGTTAGTTTTTGGACATCCTAAATTTTGTGATACCATCTTTATTGTGAAAAAAAATTTGATTAAAAAAAAATGAAAAAAAAAAATCCAACCTGTGGGATTCGAACATGGGACCTTTGGATTACAACGCAAAGCTTTAGCCGCTGGGCCACCACCTATTGCTAGAAAAATTGATTGTCTGTGATATATATCTTTCGACATTCATACATATTTCACTATTTTTGGATACAATTTAAGGAATGCTTTTAAATGCTTCAAAAAGTTTTATTAGAACTCTACACGTGTTTCGGCTTATTAGGCCTTTATCAAGAGTAAGAAGATACTAAATTACAAATTTCTGTCTGGTATTTTTATAACAACCCTTACAATAGATGCCCTAGAGGCTAATAAAATATGCAAATATTACGAAACAAACTACTTGGTACATCAGGTAATATTAATCTTATGGTAATAAATTGAGATATCCTTAGAATTTAAATAATATTTTCTAAGATATCTCAATTTATTAGCATAAGATTAATATTACCTGATGTACCAAGTAGTTTGTTTCGTAATATTTGCATATTTTATTAGCCTCTAGGGCATCTATTGTAAGGGTTGTTATAAAAATACCAGACAGAAATTTGTAATTTAGTATCTTCTTACTCTTGATAAAGGCCTAATAAGCCGAAACACGTGTAGAGTTCTAATAAAACTTTTTGAAGCATTTAAAAGCATTCCTTAAATTGTATCCAAAAATATTGAATAATGTTTCACAAGGAGCCAACCGCAGAATCCATCCAATGCATATTTCACTTCTATGAAATATATATTAGTAAACTTCATAAACAAAAAAAAATGTATTATGGAAATAATATCTCGTAAGATTTCCATTTTAGTACAAGCGACAAAAATTAAGAGATTTTTTTTTTTTTTTCATTAAATAATTAATAACGGACGGACAGACGGACGGACGGACGGACGGACAGACGGACATTTTGAAAGTTGTTCAGAATTCGTTCACTAACACAATAATACGAATTTTTTTTTCTCTACGAGCGATATTTATGATTTTAGAAATGTGCCGATCAAATACAATATACTCTTCGTTTTTGCGAAGAGTATAATAACATAATGTTGATCATTTTTTTTTAAATTCGACTATTGCACAATAAAAATACTATTAAAAAATACGTTTAATATTTACTTTCTTTTTTTCCACAAATTTATTCCAGTTGTCCCCCATTTGCTGTATGGCACATCTCACAGCAACAGGATATCTGGCGCGGTTGTCTGATAGGCCTCCAAAACTATCCTTGGTGATATCAGCCCAACGCTTGGGAAGCTGTTCTCTTCGCCGCTTACCATTTAATATCACCTAAATAACTTACTATTTTATATTGTCTTCTCTTATGCTGATGTGGACAAAAAATAATAGGTTTCTGGAGAATAAGATGCCTGGTGATATCAGCCCAACGCTTGGGAAGCTGTTCTCTTCGTCGCTTACCACACTCAAAGAAATAGTATGGGTAAATTCAACAAAAAAAAATGGTTAACTAACAATATCGTTAATTTTGTTAAACCAAACTATATTGATGGTATTTTTAAACAAGAAGTGATTGTTATTTTAATTAATAAAAAGTTGTCGTACAACAAAACAAATATTAACTTAAAAAATAGATGAATAAGACTATTATTTTGTTCGTCTGACTATTATTTTGTTGAATTCTGTCAAATTAAACTAGATAATAGTATATTTTATTTTTAACTATTATCAAATTGTAATTCTAACCCAGTATTGGTTCGCTGTATTATTGTACTTGGTAGACAAACCAATATTATTGTTGTCTTCTAGAAGTTCTAAAAGAATTACCATAAAATTTGCTTGCTTACCACGTAGTCTATTACAGAAATTATTCCCAGATGACGCCACATACAAATCACTGACAATAATCAATCATGCATTATCTTATAATCTTATGAATTTATAGAAAATTAATAACATGATTGCAATGTTCAAATTCTCTCAGGGATCATCGATATATTTGGATGGATCTTATAAACGATCTCTAATCTTTGGTTTGGGTGGTCTGATGTCTCAATACTGAGATTTTGGCTAACCAAAAAAAACTTCATCATACAATAAAGTGTAGATCAACCTAAAAATTAGTTGGTGAACAAAAAACAAAGTCGTTGTACTATTTAATTGTAGACCAAATTGAAAATGGTTAGTGAACATAAAAAAATGTCAATGTACTATTTAATTTGTTACAAGAAGATATGATTATTAAACTACTATTTGTTTACGAAAACAAATAAAGTTGTATGACTATTCTTTTCTGATTGATTTAACTATGAAACTAGATAGGCGCGATTTCATATGCTCTTTTTGGTTGAATTTACCTATCATTTTCTTTGAGTGCATTTAATATCACCTAAATAATTTACTATTTTATATTGTCTTCTCTTATGCTGATGTGGACAAAAAATAATAGGTTTCTGGAGAATAAAATGCTGAAAAGACTTTATTTTTTTCTATAATCAAGCTTTTAGTGTTATGGGCTGCCCAAAGAATTCGTGGCAAACATCTTCAGACTCACATTTCGGACGCATGTAAGCTTCTTTGTCTCAGTCCCCTAAAAGGATAAATCTCCAACACGTGTCTTCCTAATCTAAAAAATCTCCTTTGACTGCTAATACCTCGTCAAAGCATAACAAATTCAATATAGGTAGGTAGTCATCATATTATACTATACAGTGTATGCTATGTAATACCGCAACGCCCCGTTATTTTGGAACGAGTTGCAATTTTTTTTTGAGCTCTATTTGCCTGTCTTGAAAAATTTGTAATTTTTATATTTTCAAGGCCTACTAAGTTTTTCTAAATGGGGCGAAATTTAGAGATCGACTATTAGGCAATTTTTTATCGGAAAATTAGAAAGCTTATTCGATTCGCAGTTGTCTCAAATATATCTATACAAAATTTTAGCTCGATACCTTCATATAAGGTTATTCAATAACAGAATTTAAAATTTCTCACTTTTTGACTGGCCCTGTATAAAAGTCGGTTAGGTTTATTAAAAAGGTAAAGTACTCATTCGACTTAAGAAACATGAGATACCAAATGAGGAAGAAAAAAGAAAAGTAATTCTTTAAATAAATAGTGCTTCTATACATCATTCGGTTGCTGTACGTAGGTGCTTAATGAAAAATTTTCAAACAAATGATGGACGGAATAGCTTTCCTTTCTTCTTCCTGATTTAGAAACAGCAACATTAGATTCTAAAACAGTCAACATAGCTCATCGAGCACTGTATCTCAAAAAATAAATTTAAAATCGGACAAAGCGTTCTAAAATAAGGGGTGTTGTGCCATTTCCGAAAGTTTTTCAATACAAATTTTTTCACGTTATTTTTAAGATGATTTTCCTGCCATCTTTGCCTTTTTTAGATTTTATTTTTTTCCATGCTATTTTTATTTGTTACAGGGCCTGGGCATACTTGTAAAGGGGAGGCGCCCCAAAGGCTGCTAAACCGCGAACGCAGAGTAGGGTAGTCACCCCGTGTCCTGAACAAAATTTTAATGTTTAACGTGCAGTACCCCCTCTGCAATACACTGGTTTAGGAAGGTTTACACGGCCGACTAGTCAGGTCTTTGGGATAGTTTCGATAATTTGGGGTGGTGCAGGATGATCAAAGATATAAAGACGACGTCGTTCTAATCAAACATTTAATAACGATAGCTTGGTACGTAGTACAATATATTACACAATTAATAACGATAGCTCGGTACGTAGTTCAATATATTTTACAATCAATCTAAAAAGTATACTAATAAGTGTGGCCCAAACGCTTAACCTAATATACACAAAATATCTTACAAACAAATAAACTCTTGGTAAATATACGTAAAGGTCATATACAGGAAGAGTGACAAAAAAATAACTATATAGACCCAAAGTACGGAAAAACATAAATTGCTTAAAACTATTAAAATCTATGTGTAAAATAAGGCAAAACTATTTGGTTATTAGAGTTATGATACAGAAAATATGCCAAATATTACTGAAATTTACTGGAAATCGTTATGAGCAAAATATTACAAATATTACTGAAAACTATTGAATTAGTTAAGTGCAAAATATGACCAATATTACTGAAATTTACTGAAACTCTTATGCAAGTTAAGACGAACGATAGCACATCTACTACTATGAACGAACTATATACAAGATAGGACGAACGGTCCTGTTCGTTCTCCTGTCAACAATCCCTAATTATTTTACTGTACGGTAAACGTTGTGTTACTGAACCGAATCCTTCGTTAAGAGAATATGATTCCGCTTACCTTTGGTAGTGTCTGAATACCTTTTCCCGTCGTACCAGGGTAGTATAATTCTAGGTGATAACAGCCACAGGTGGTAGACAATCTTCGTGGAGTCTAATAGCACAAGCACAAGATGACAATAATCCAAAAGCTAGACACCAAAATCTGGACTAGAAGTCGAAACCAGAGTCTGAAGTAAAACTGGAAGTTTCTCGTAAAATGTTGAGCGTGTCATAAAAGTTCCAAAGTAAAAGGTAAAGTAAGAGATCCAAATAATGCGTAACGTAGCAGATCCAAATAAACCATAAACTAACAGATCCAAATAACTCGTAAATTAACAAATCCAAATAAATCATAAACTAACAAACAGCCTTGCAATAAAATAAATAACCTATATTACCAATCTAATTCAACCTTAAGCGGGTTTCAGAGATCTGAGATGTTATGTGGGCTGAAAGAGGTCCTTTGCTGTCGAATGGCACTCCGAAATCTTGCATTCGAAAGATGCCACGTGCTTCAGAAAATTGATTTAATCCGGAAATCCGTAGTTGTATCTCCCCAAAAACGATACTCAAATACCAAAATGGAAATACGACTAATTTTGTCGTGATGAATACTAAATTCCATAAATATTACAATATCGCTAAAACGCATATTCGCACGACCCAATTTTCAAGCCAGGCAAAAGGAAAATGACCAAAAGGATGTCCGCCTATCAAATGGCAAGTTCTTGTAACTTCCGTTGTTACGTTCAGAATTTTCAATTCACGGCGTACGCCACAACTCTGAATAGATTTTCCTAACTTCGATTACATCGCCAATTAATATCGTAATATACTCCGGAGACCGTCCTTTCATAAGTCTACACACCAAAAGAAAGTTTAATTAACAATACTGACCATTGTGGAAGCTTTACCAAGGCAACGCGTTTTCTTAGAGGATATTCGAACGCACTTATCCGGCTAGCTATGGCTAGAATGGCCTGAAATAACGCATCAGGTGTCTCTATTAAGCAACCAGTTATACTCGTTTTGAGGCCGAAGGAGATAACTTGTTGGCGAGAGATGGCACCACTATGCCCAAATGCACAATAAACTTTGGGAAAATACGAAATTAGTACCTAAAATTCCGGAAATTACTAAATGTAAAAATAAACTGTAACATATTAGAACCAAAAACTTATTAGTTTAAATTATTCTATAACACTATTAGAAAGAATCACAATATTAAATAAATTTAAAACTTATACTACGGGAGCCCACCCTAAGTGTCCGTGCACACCCCCCCTCCCCCCGATCCTTTAGGACAATGTTTTTCATAAAGATTAAAGCCCAAGGAACAATTTAAGACATGTCCTAAAAAATAAATTGACTGCACTTTCAAAATGGCGTCCGTTAAAAAAAATTTGCAAATATGGTTTTTGTCATTTAACACAAAAACTAAAAAAGATGGAGAAAAACTTTCTGCACAAAAAACAAAGCACATAAAATTTTTTACAATTTTGTTCCTATACAATATCTGCATAGGAGTTACCATTTTCCAGATAAATGATTCATCTCTTATAAAATTCAATATAAAATGTAACACTAAGGAAGCCCACCCTAACTATCCGTGCACGCCCCCGATCCTTGGGGACAATGTTTTTTATAAAGATTAAAGCCTAAGGAACAATTTAAGACATGTCTTAAAAGAAAAAAAAAACGGGCTGTACTTTCAAAATGGCGTCTGTTTAAAAAAAATGCAAATATTGTTTTTGTCATTTAGCACAAAAAAAAGATTGAGAAAAACTTTCTGCAGAAAAAGCAAAGTGCAGTAGGAGTTACCGTTTTCCAGATACCACTGTTACCGTTTTCGAGATAAATGTCTGCAAATTATAATATTATTATTTTTTTTTTTTTTCAGTTTATTTCATTTTATTCTTATGTTAATAATATAAAGTTACATTATACGCCTTACAATAATTGTCACAGTTATTTCTCTAAGTGATTTACCGATATATGATATTCCATGTTTTCTTAATTTTGAACTCATTTATCTGGAAAATGGTAATTCCTCTCCAAATATTGTATAGGAACAAAATTGTAGAAAATTTTATGCGCGTTGCTTTTTGTGAAAAAAGTTTTTATCCATCTTTTTTAGTTTTTGTGTTAAATGACAAAAACAACATTGGCAACAGTATTTTTTAACATATGGCCGCCATTGAAAGTACAGCCAGTTTTTTTTAGAACATGTCTTAAATTGTTCCTTAGGCTTTAATCTTTATGAAAAACATTGTCCCCAAGGATCGGCCGGGGGGTGCACGTACAGCTAGGGAGGGCTCCCCGACTATTATAAATTCGTAAATTTTTTAACTTGGCAGCTTTTTAAACTTTTTTGAGCTGTATTTTTGAAACTAGAAGTAGAAAGGAATTGGTCCCATGAGAGCTATTGATCAGAAATATCAAATCTACAACATACAAAAAAATTCAATCAATTTCAACGAAATTCAATTTCTACAAGAAAGTAGGGAGTAAAGAAATTATAGCATTTTTAACGAAATGAGTTTGACTGCCAAAAAAAGACGATAAGCCGAGTTCTGCACCAATAAAACGATTTTCAGTAAAAGCTATAATCGAACGTGTATTGTTCAGTATTTTATTTTCGTCGGTAAGTACCTATATATTTTATTGTTATATGCAAGAAGATACATTAAGATTATAAATATTAGAAAGTTTGACGTAAAATTTAAAATAAATCAAAGTATTTTCAGATTTAACAAAGTGACCGATGAAGTTTGTAATCAAATGTATTATGATTTGTAGTTATGATAGTTCAAATGAATAAATTCTGCTTCAATTTCTGTCATTCCTTATGTTAGAAAAATAATATATTCATTACCGCATTAGTGCGTTAATAAAGCTCTTAATGAAACTCAAACTAATTTATTTAATAGCCGATAAGACCAACGACGAAGATAAAGAAATGTATGATTATGATATATAAATAAACGTTTCTTACATGCGTAATTTTCTGGACCACAAAAAAACTCGATTTTTTTAGCTAGCGGAGTTTAGGAGTGTCCCCGAATCAAACGAAGATTATCGCACACCTCAACCTCCTCCGGTGCCGATACATAACAGGTAGCTAATGATCTACGGTCTACGTTCATGCCATTGATGAATAATCAAGCTTAAGCTCTTTACTTTATAGTCTAGGAATAACTAAGTTCATCCATTTCCCTTTATACTGTGCACCAGTAATTAATTATGGCGTTAACAGTATTGTGTAAGAGATAACAGGTAAATTAAATCACCCCACTTGTGTTTTTCAATTAACTATACTTAATTAGGGAAAATATTTCTTTGTTGAGGATAATAAATGAAAGCTACTAATTCACGCACTCGCCTCTGCCTGAATGAATAATAAATAGTTTTTTTTGTTATTTAAAATGGGTTAATATTTAATATTTGAACACTTTTTAGAAACTCTATAATGAGAGTAAATTACTTGAATTTAATAAATAATTTTTCGTAAATTTATGTTATAAAATATTCTTTCTACGACTATTAAAAAACTGCACTTTTTTTATCATATTTAGTGCGTAAAACATATGTTTATGGTAATAGTGAAAAAAATTAAAAGGATGAAAAAAAGCAACTTTATTTCACTCTTATGTATAAGCGAATCTAAGTGCATTGAAAACAATTTAAGTTATCTCACGATCTTCCTGTTAGAATCGTCAAATTATGGATTTGTGTTTTGACGTTTAAATTAATTTTGAAGTTTATTTATATAAATATGAAAATTAAGCAGAAAAATATTGTATGAAACACATGCATAAACTGACTTTTTACTCAATGGATTTCCGCTCTCACCTACGGCTCGTGCGTCAAAGTTCCCGTTCGTGAAAGAAAGTTCCACTTTATGGACTTGTTGCATAATAGTCAAAGATCGGAATTTTGGGCGCCATTCCAGGTCCGTACTAAGAGGTAATGTAATAGTGTAAAAAAATACGCAAAATGGAAAATATTTATTATGAAAATATAAATAAGTTTATTTACATAAATTATATTTTAAGAATCAATTTCATGTTAAATTAATAAAGAAATATCAGAATAATAGTTGTTGCTGAAATAAACACGCCAAAAGGCCAAACACGCAGGAGATGCAGGAAAATATATATATGGAGAAGAAAATATAAAAGCTCTGAACATATTTATGATGAAAAAACAGCTAAAAGTCAGTATATAAAGCGGATGGTTCGAGATTTCTAAAAAAATTTTCTGTCTGTCTGTAACTTTTTTTTGTGCGCACGTTTACTCTGGAACCGTTTAAGATATTGACTTGAAATTTGGCACACATATGTACTTTAACGAGATCTAGAACTAGATTATATCTTCATCTTGTTCCGTCGAAGGGTTGGGGGGTAAATTGGGGTAAATTTGGGGTAAATAGGTCAATCAAGCAGGTAAGAGTCCATAAAATTGGTATTAAGTATATACAAGAGTAGCTAAGGTCTCAAAAAATGGCATTAGCCACCCCCATTACCACCCCCACCCCCCTTATTAAAGGGGATGAAAAAAAATTGTTATTTAGTGTATGTACAGGAACCAGAAACCTGAAAATATTTTTTTAATTCATCCACCCCCCACTACCACCCCCCCTATCACCACTCCCCACCCCACTACCGATGTGGGGTATCGTTTTATGGGTTTTTGGGGTAGAGGATTTCAAATAGTACATTATTAAAGTTCCATAAACAATTATTTTCAGATACAAAGTTTTTTCGTTGTGAGTGACTTGAATAGAGAATCTGGATGTGGAAGTAGTGATTCCTTGGGCAGCGGTTTTTAAACTCGGTATGTGGGTAATAGAAAATATACACACTGAGAGGAAAATGGGAAAGATCTAAATATATTATGATTAAAAAGCAACTTAAATGTGTGTACATAAAGCCGATGACTCAAGATATTCACAATAATATTCAACTACGTTTTCTTTTATTTCACATAAGTCTATGCGGTTGCGGTGCGATTTCATTATCTGCTGCTGCTGTTTTCTGAATAACAGTTTAACAGCAGTCAGCAAGAACATTTTACTACGTCGTGTTTCTTATCTGTTACTTTCGAACAGAAATAACAGTGTGTCAATGCTATTTACAAATAACAGTTATAAAATAACAGGTTACTAAATAGCAACTCATCTCTAGTTGATTGGAACGTTGGAACTGATTTTTGTTAGTATTTCTCAAGCATTGGCCGTGGCAGTTTGTGTTACTCATTCTTATTTTAATTCTTCGACGAAAATAAATTTTTTTAACTTATAGTTATAAACTGCTAGGGGAGTACCTATGCTAAGTTCTATGATTCAATAATGTTACTTTAGCAATTCTGTAGAAATGCAGATATAAGTAGGTAATATGTAAGTGAATTAAAAAACAGTAATTTCCGTTCCTCCTATTATTTTGATAAATTATATAATCTGGTCAGTTAATGTATATGGGCGATGGGGTGGTGCCGTTAAAACGGTTTCCGTGTAGGTATATATGTAGCAGCCATTAATATCTCGTTCACAAGTAACACACACAGTCGATCATAGCGGTAAGTGTAAAGCCGGCCCTCAAATGACGCTTGGATTCCGATCCTTGATAATATTAGTAGAATACTATACTTTTTCTACGACTACTCAACAGGAAGTTGCGCAAATTTGCCGAAAATAAGAATTGAGATAAATCGCGAGATTTTTAGGGAAAAATGCGAATACGCACATTGTATCGGTCACAACTTCTTTATTTTTTAGCAGAAGAAAGAAATTAAAAAAAGGCTTTTGACTTTTGGTTCAATAGGTAATCTTCATTTCTTTGATTTCTTAACATTCTTTGAACAAGTGTCATAATTTCTGAGATTTAACTTTTAAAGTGGTATTTTGACTTAAAAACATTTGACGCCATTTTTAAACCTCCATATCTCCGAAAAAACAAAAGATTACGTTTAAAAACAGCAAATTGTTCCTCGGTTTATGATCTTTACCTTTGAGACTTTAATTTTTGCTAGGAGTGATATTTTTCGATTTACGCGACAAAAACCGTGTTGAGGCGCCCATTCTCGTAATCTGCAATGAAGGCGAAACACGCAATCTTTAAACTTTCAGATCTTTTTTTAATATGAGTTGAATGGCCATACTATGTCATTAAGGAAAGAGGAAGAATTGCATGTGATGCACATCGTGAACCTCGCCGGTGAAATCGATAATTCGAACATACAGGAGCGTACAAAAAAAGACATTTTTTGACTTTCAGCGAAATCGATGACTTACTTATTATGACAAATTGAATTGAGTTATGGAACATGCGATGTCTTTGAACTTTAAATCACCTCTTGTGATTGCTCTACAAAAACTGTTGATTAATGAATATGAACTCGTGATTGGTTCAAGACTGTTGAATAATAAAGAGTATGAGCGGGTAGCAATGTAAAAAGTGCCCCGCACCTACCGAACTAAAATGGCTTCCATAAGATGTGTCGTATGCTGACTGTCTTGTGTACAAAGTTTTAAGCTCGTGGAGTCTGCATGGGGTGGAAAAAGAAATAACTTACCCTTAAATGTTTTATTTTTTTTCTCACCTCCTATTTGACGGATCTCTTTGTAATTTGGCACAAATAATATTAGTGTTAGGATAGTTTATTTTAAGAAATGTTACTCTTCTACGATGATTTTATGCATTAAAGAAAAATTAATATATTTTTTCAATGGCCTGAAGGGTGACTACCCTGTTTGACACTATTACCATATTTTGGTATAATATGTATTTAAACTATAACTATAACATATAACAGGTACAGTTTTATTAATGCGGTGGAACAGGATAAAAATAAATAAAAATTACCTGAACTTGCAATGTTACGAGTATATTATTTAATATTTAGATAGGTAATCATATAATTCATTCATGTTTAGTTATTTCACTTCAGATAATACATCGCAAAGAAAAAGAAGAACAAGAATAGCGACGTCAAGAAGAAAAAGAAGAGCAAGAAAGAAGACGTCAAGAGGAAGAAAGGCGGCGTCAAGAAGAAAGACACAAATTGAAGGAAATAATGGAAGACCTGGAAATAAGGCGTCAAGAGGAGAAAGAAGAACAAGAAAGACAACGCCAAGAAGAAAAAGAGGAACAAGAAAGACGCCAGGAAGAACTGAGGAAAATCCTGAGAGATCAAATGAAAATCCAACAAGACGCTATGAATTAAATCACTAACGAAATCAAAGAAGAGATAAACAAGGTCGAAGATAAAGTAGGTGTGGTCAAGACAGAAGTCAGTCAAGTCAAAAGGGAAGTAAGCGACATCAAAGAAAAGATGAGTGAGGTCGAAGGAGAAGTGGAGCGCCTTAAACGACAATTGAGAGAGAAAGGAGGCCAGCTGGTAGCATCATCAGGTCCTCGTTTAAAACCTGCCTCATTTGACTGCCAAAGCTCATGGACAACGTACAAGAGACAATTTGAGGCGGCTGTAAGTGCGAATAACTAGACTATGGCATTAGTTCTGGTGCTAAGGCGCCAAGCCTCAGAGTTACTTCAGACCATCCCGATGGAGAAACAAAGGGACTTCAAAGTCTTGATAGCTGAATTAGACTTGAGATATGGCGACCAATACTTTACCCAAGACCCAAGTATACCAGGCTCAGTTAAAATCAAGGACGCAAAGGGTTGGGGAAAGCTTACAAGAATTCGAAGCTGCGATAGAGAGACTGGCACATCTGGCATATCCGAATGCACCAAGAGAATTTCAGGAACAATTAGCCGTGGGAGCCTTTTTAGATGGCATCAGGCCCGAAGAGGTCAGGCGAATTCTTAGAATATCGCGGCATGAAAGAATTAGCGAGGCTTTGGTGGGAGCCCTCGAAGTAGAGGCTGCCTTTAAAGACAGTTGAAGAGGTACAATATAAAATAAGTCATTTTTCAATTGGCTGCCGCACCGCTGACTACTCACGCCCCCGCTCTGCCGCAGCCGCATCTATCTTACAAATCTCCATAGCTCCATCTCATACTGTTACGTTCTCATATATAGTATCTTATCTCCGGAATTTTAAGTGTGTGTATCGTACTCGTGGTTTTCTTATGTTGTTTGTATTGTACCTAATACTTAATTTTTCCATTTTTAAAAAACTTAGTAGTTAGTGTTATGCATGAAATGGAAAGTTCTACAACTGATAGCAATAGTTCTGAGAGCAAAATCAGCTCACTTAATTTAATACGCAAAAACAGTAAAAATGTATAATATGTAAAAAAATTGGAGGTACTATAATCGAATCAACCAATAAAACTTTCTTTACTGCCACAGTTAGATGAGGTGACTTGGATAAATAATTTTGTTTTTTATGAGTTATTATGTTCCTAATGGTTAATAAAATAAATAAATAGATGTTCGTATGTTGAGACATCCTTCCATTCTGATCGGGTTCCTTTTTCCTTTGCTCGCAATATAGGTCCAATTTCTGCATCACTCAGTTACTCTTGTCTGAATGAATTATATGATTACCTATCTAAATATTAAATAATATACTCGTAATATTGCAAGTTCAGATCATTTTTATTTATTTTTACCCTGTTCCACCGCATTAATAAAACTATAACTGTTATATGTTATAGTTATAGTTTAAATACATATTATATCAAAAAATGGTAATAGTGTCAAACAGGGTAGTCACCCTTCAGGCCATTGAAAAAATGTATTAATTTTTTTTATGCATAAAATCACTGTAGAAGAGTAATATTTTTTAAAATAAACCCTACTAACACTAATATTATTTGTGTCAAATTACAAAGCGATCCGTCAAATAGGAGGTGAGAAAAAAAATAAAACATTTAGGGGTAAATAATTTTTTTTTCCACCCCATGCAGAGTCCACGAGCTTAAAAGTTTGTACACAAGACAGTGAGCACACGAGACATCTTATGGAAGCCATTTTAGTTCGGTAGGTGCGGGGGCACTTTTTACATTGCTACCCGCTCATACTCTTTGAACTCTCGTGAATGGCCCTAGCCTATTGAATAATGAATTATTACCCACGGCTGTGAGTAAAGAGCCTTATTACATGTTCAAAGACGTATCTATAATAAATGAATTATTCAATAGTAGAAGACACAATTTTCTACTACCGTGCCTAAAGTACTTATTTTACACAAGCTGTGTAAAGTAAAAAAGTAAAAAATTACTTATTGGAGCCTATAATAAGCATATCCTATTTTTAAAGGTTAAAAAATAGCCATTTAATTTTATGTAGTCCATTTATGTATCATCACTAGTATATTATTATAAAATATACCTGAATTATTTATAATATTGACGATATTATATATCCTTACGATTTTGATTAGTTTTACTCATTTAAAATTAGGCTGGCCATGGCTATGTTGAGATTTTTAAACAACTGCTTTGCTATTTTATTATTCTACTTTTTGGACTAGTGCGTAAAGTATATCGTTTATATTTTAATTTACACATGTATTTTTTGGTTACCATATCGGTAGTAGAAAAAATATTGTATGCAATTCATGTGTAACGCGTCTTTTTTCGCTCATGGAATTGCCGCACATTTGTGAAAAATTGTCGTATGTAATATCACTAGTGCTTGAAATTTTATCGGTAAATTTTTTTCGAAAGCGTTGTTGTCTGATAATATAAAGAGTGCAAATTGACAGTTTATTATCTGATTAAATCCCGACCGCTTTAGCGGGAGGGATTTAATCTTTGATAATAAACTGTCAATTTGCACGAGTTATATTAACCTTATGGCAACTTAGCTTGAGAAAAAAATTATAGATAAAATTTAGAAGCACGAGTGGTATTTGTGGAGAATATTTCACGAATAAATAATTCATTAAGTACATCTTCAATATTATGTTCAGTAATTAATTGCCTTCAGACGTTTCCTTGTTACTTTTTAGAGATTACTAACCTTTATCTTCAATTTCATCAATTACGTCACATAAAAATGCATTTCCAAAGTGACTCATCTAATAAAAAACAAAGAAGGTTTAAATTATGACAATCAAGAAAAACAATATACGTTAAACCATAGATACTGTAACTTATAAGACTAGTCATCACAACAAAGCACGCTTCGACCAATCACATTACGGGTATAACCACACAAATTGCATATTACCAATCTATCGCTTTTACGTTCTAAGGCTGCCGGCTCAGATGGTATGGTACCGCCATCTAGTAACGCTAGCTTAACTTAACTGCTAACTAGCCTAAATAGTGAATTGAATTATTATATTAAAGTGTTTATTAATATATATATATATTAATTAATAATTAATAATTCAAAGTCCTGCCTAGATCACATATTTTATTTTATTTTATTTTATTTTAAAAATCTCAACCATTGCAAACTCAAGATATTTCTGCAATAGTACAAACACAGATAAGTGACCACTATGTAACTATATATAATATGAACCAGGCAACTCTTGAAAATAATAATTCTGGTAAAACCCAGTATCCCATAATAAATAAAGAAAAAGTTATACAGTATTTAGAAAATGAAAAGTGGCACGATATCTATGAAAATAATGAACCTAATATATGTGTTGAAATATTTTTAAAGAAAATTAAATACATTCTCGAGAAATGCACGTCCTTAAAAACATTTAATAATATAAATAGAAAAAGAAAACCTTGGATTACAGCAGGTATAGTAAATTCTATTAACAAACGTGATAACTTATATCAGTTAACTTTAAAAAACCCACATGACCAAGATATAAAAACACAGTATTTAACTTATCGAAATAAAATAAATAGTCTGGTAAAGAAAGCTAAAAATAGTTACATTCGAAATCTAATATACAAAGATAAAGCCACGAGTAAGAGTTTGTGGAATGGGGTAAAAATTTTAACAAACAGCAAGGAAAAAGATAGCATGGATATAAAATATATCCAAAAAAATGATACACAAGTTGTAGATAAGCAGCATATGGCGAATGAATTCAATCAATATTATTCCAGTCTAGGCACAAAGATGGCTGAAAAAATTAAGTATCTACCTCCCCCTACTCCAGAAAACTTCGAACACTCCTTCTTTCTTACACTTACAAATGAATCAGAAATAAAACAGTGCATAAGTGAACTAAAAAACAACAAGGCTCCAGGAATTGATGGTATCAAGGCAGAATTTATTAAAGAATATCAAGAATATTTTTTAATGCCACTGGCTTATATATATAATAAAATTTTTGAAACTGGCATCTACCCATCGAAATTTAAGGAAGCCATTATAACCCCTATACATAAGGGTGGTGATAAAACATTAATCGAAAACTATAGACCAATATCATTGATAACCAATTTTAATAAAGTTTTGGAAAAACTAATCAAAAAAAGAATGAACTCTTATTTGAAGAAATATAATCTAATCTCAGATATGCAATATGGCTTCCAGGAAAACAAATCGACTAATGATGCTATTGAAAAACTTACCACACTTATGTATAATGCAGTTGATCAATCAATACCATCATTATGTGTGTTCTTAGACCTCGCCAAGGCGTTTGATACTGTCTCACATTCGCAACTTATCAATATTCTAGAAAAAATGGGATTCAGAGGCGTAATGCTGCAATTGCTAAAAAGTTATTTAAAAGACAGAAAACAGTACGTTAGGATAAATAAAGTAATCAGTGAACAAAAAATTGTGGAATATGGAGTACCGCAAGGTACCGTATTGGGTCCTATATTATTTGTTATAAATATGAACGATATACTCACCTTAAATACAGTAGGAAAAATAATCTCATTTGCTGATGATACAGCAATTTTCTATTCTTTTGATTCCTGGGACCACTTAAAGGAAATAGTACAAACTGACTTAAAAAAAATTAAAACTCGCTTTGACAGTAAAAAACTTACCATTAATTATAAAAAAACATATTACTTGCCACTGACATCACAAAATAGAAATAGGCCATTATTTAAAGAAATTCAAATAGTACAGGATGACGAAAAAGTAGAAATAAAATCTGCAGAAAAAATTAAATATCTGGGTATCATTATAGATGGGAATTTAAAATGGAATTACCAAATACAATCGGTAGTCAACAAATTGCGAGGACTCATATACAAATTTAGACAACTAAAAGATATACTAAATATTGAACATTTAATTGCACTATATAAAGCATTGGTAGAGTCAATTATAACATATGGGATAATCGGATGGGGTGGAGTGGGTGTAACGTATATTAAACCACTAGAAAATATTCAAAAGAAAATTATTAAAATCATTTTCAAGAAAAGCACACTCTATTCAACATATACTCTATATAAGGAAAGTAAATTGTTTGATATACGACAGATATTCTGCTATTGTATACTGATTCACCAATTTAATAGAAAAAATGACAATAAATTTGTATCACATGGATATAAAACCAGAAATAACGAAAAAGGTAATTTAGAAATCAAAAAAGTTTCAAAAAGTATTGGTAAAAAATCATTTGGCTACCTTGCCTCAAAATTATATAATATATTACCAGAAATCATAAGAAACACAAAAAACCTAAGAAAAATTAAATCAGAAATAAAAAAGTGGATATTCTTTGAAGGTAGAGGTCTATATACAAAATTATTTATGTAAACCATATTCCTTCTATCGTTTTATTTTTATATTAGTATATAGTTAGTATATTCGTATATAATATTGGGATATAGTATTGTTATATTATAGAGTATTATTCTAGTAGATTACATGGTAAACTATATTCCTTCTGTATTTTTATTTTTTATATTAGGATATAGTTAGTAAATTAGTATATAGTATTATTATAAGTGATTAAGTACATCTTTTGGTTTTGGTTAGTTACGGCAATGATAATATTTTTGCATGTTTTTATCACATTCAAGGGTATTTATATACTCTTAAGTGATTTCTCTTGGATTATTTATATTCAAAGCACTATAAATAGATCTGTAAGTATTTTTATATATTAAATGTACTGTCTTTGGTGTAAATAAAAAAAAAAAAAAATTATATATTTAGGTATTTAATCCTTGTTTCTAATTTAAGAAGTTTAATAGTTAAGTTAAGGTTTACTTGTTTAAGTAGAGTGACTTTAAGTACAACGAATTATAATGTATATAGTGATACTGCAGAGTTTTGATTTTCCAAATGTTAGCTGCTTTGTGATGATTGATGAATTACCATACGTAAGTACCTACGTTTGTGTATTTATTATGAAATAACTGATTTTGTCTGCTTCGTAGATATTTATATTTAATTTTAGTTGTGAAAATTATTTTGTAATTACGTTAGGTATTAAGCCATTGAAAGCTGTGTATAACTTGTCCCGAACCTATATAAGTTCTACACAGCATTGGCTTTTTAGGTTATTAATAGAATACTACAATTTACAATTTACGTTAACAATTAGTAATAAGCTAGAGAAGATATTTATACATAACATTTAAAAGCACGATTTGTCCTATTTGCCGAAAACATTTCACGACACAAAACGTCAAAAAAATTTCGCAGTATTTGCCACTGCAGCGACCTAAAAAATTAGAGCGATAAATTTTGCATGTTGGTACTGTCAAAAGCCGATCTAGCTTGAATTACCACTAATAATGACGTTTAGTTGGTGCAATGTTGTGAAAAAGCGGGCTCTCATTGGCTATAGCGTTAATGAGTGAAATAATCACTTTAAACAGTTGCATTAATAACTGTTTTTTCACCCAAACATATCGCTGTTTTGAGAGCATCTCATTGACTTAACTGAACATGACAAATAGTACAGTCGAATTGATTTAATTTAATTCTTTTCGGCGACAACATTCCACCTACAATTTTATTGTTGATTCTTATGTATTATGACCTCCTGATTACGAAAAAAATATTTGTCCCCAAGAATTTCTTGTGCGTCAAAAGTTATATGCACTTTTTGACGCGCTTTCACGCATTTTCAATTTATCTCTTTAATATATCTTGTACTAGCAATCGGACTGGAATTTTAAAAATACTGGCTTATTTGGAATGAAATTCTTAAAAAATATAGATCTGTTCGATATGTATTTGTCAATCTGCTATCTTGGAAAAAAATAGAAAACACCAAAAATAGCCGAAAGAATCAAAATTGAATATCTTTTCTATGAGAAGAAATAAATTCACCAAAGTTGGCAAAAAGTGAACTCATTTATTGTCAAATGTAATGCACCAATCCCAGACATTGTATGTCTAATAGAACGGTCAAAGATGGCGGACGAAATAAAATTTTTAATTCTTCATCAATTATCAAGAAGGCATTGTATGTCACTTTTTTTTCTTTTCGATTGTACGTTATCTTATGTACTTTTGGGGGATAGAGTTCATTTTTTTTTAATTTTCAAAAAAAGTGTGTTTTTTTAATTTTCAAAACAAGTGCATTTTTACAATTTTCAAAAATGCATTTTCTTTGACCCTCCTTTTTTTACTCAATTTTCATCGAAACGAAATAAAATATACTATATTAGTTTCGATTCATCAAAGGTAGAAGAAGCATTGGCACAAATATTTCCTTTACAATAGATACTAGACACATAGAATAGAACATTATATATTCAGTTTTCTACAGCTACACTGATTATTTTTACAACCTTTCTTACATTTACAAGAAATATAACTTAGTAAATATTTAGGAAAAGCATTACTTTCACCTGGACTTTCATTCATAACATGAGGCATTAAGCCATTCTCAGTTTTAGGCTACCCGAATTGTAACGGATCTTTCTCAGAACCTAACCATTTTTGGATTTGGAAATATATGTACTCTTAAATAGTGTTTTTGGGCACAAATATTTTTTTCGTAATCAATAATACATAAGAATCAACAATAAAATCGCAGGTGGAATGTTGTCACCGAAAGAAATAAATTCAACTGCACTAAAAAGGAACATTTTTTATTTATTATAAATATTAATAGTCCAATTGTCAACTTTTTGTTGAAATGAATGGAAAGTGCTGAATTTGGAACAGTAACAACAGAAATGTCGTTAAACAATATCTTAATGGAATTGAATTAACCATTTGAAAATATCATAATTTTATATAGTACAGTAACTAGAGGTTTTAACTTCGGAATAAAGTCATATTGAACGGATTTCGTTCAGTTTAGACAGTATAATAGTAAATGCTTCTATATTGTGCGGGAGCTTGCTGATTTATAGGGGGTGGATGCCACCCCCTCTCAGGGGGTGGCACTTAAAAAATATATATTTATTGGAGCTGAAATAGAATCAAATTTTAAGAAGAAAAGGCTCTATGCAATTTTTCACACAAATTGATAGTTTTTAAATTATAACGACTTCAAAATTGCGATTTTAGCTTAAAAAAAAGGTATTTTCAAACGGCTTTCGTCAGGTATCTCGAAAAGTATTACTTTATCGAAAAAATGTTACAGATCAATTACAGAAAGTATAAACTGGGAATTAATTATATTTTTTGTTTATTGATGTATGATTAATAATTTCGGAGATATTTAAGTTTATATTCGGTATCCAAGTGTTTCGAAATTACCTTTAAAGTTTAACATGTATTTTTTTCTAGAGCAAGTGTTTTAAATGAGCAACAAAAATTGAGCATCTAGGTAATACTACATTTTAGCGAAAAACTGAATTTGAGATTTTTTTTTAAATTATTGGCTAATAAGACTAACAAAATGGCGACCTTTTTATATAAAAAAATATAAATACGAACATTTTCCGTCATAACTTCTTTGTTTCTTATGCTACAGGAACGAGAAAAAAATAATTTGAAAGCGCAATCAATTGTCTTTGATTTCATTTCTTAGCATGCGTGACGTAGGTGTCACAATTTCTGAGATATTTAACATTTAAACTGCATTTTTCGTCTTATAAACGTTCGGATGCCATTTGTAAACTTTCATATCTCCGAAACTATTGAATCTATGTAAATAAACAAACAAGCAAAATTCACTATCAGTTTATGAGCTTTATTTTTCAATAAAACTAATATTTATTGAGATATTTGGAAAAGGAACAAAAAAATTACGTTTTATCGAAAATACCTTTATAGTTTAAACTGTATTTTTTTCTAAAGCAAGTGCTGCTATATACAAATGAGAAACAGTGTTTGAATTTCCTTTCTTTAATTACTGGCTAATTACAGTGACAAAATGGCGACGTTGAAAAAATGTGTAGACGCACTTTGCTTCGGTCATAACTTCTTTATTTTTTATGCTACAGAAACAAATAAAAAAATTGTTGAAAGCTTAACTAATAACCTATTATTCTACCTATTAGCATCCTTGGCGTGGGTGTCTGTAAATAATTATCTTATCAACACTTGGATGCCAAATGTAAACTTAAATATCTCCGAAATTATTAATCCTACATCGATAAACAAAAAATATAATTAATTCCCAGTTTGTACTCTCTGTAATTGATCTGTAACATTTTTTCGATAAAGTACTACTTTTCGAGATACTTGACGAAAGCCGTTTGGAAATACCTTTTTTTTTTTAAGCTAATATCGCAATTTTGAAGTCGTTATAACTTAAAAACTATCAATTTATGTGAAAAAGTGCATAGAACCTTTTCTTCTTAAAATTTGATTCTACTTCAGCTCCAATAAATATATATATTGTGTAAGTGCCACTCCCTGGGAGGGGGTGGCATCCACCCCCTATAAATTAGCAAGCCTCCGCACAATATAGGAACTTTTCTGTGAAACATTTACTATTATACTGCCAAAAATGAACGAAATCCGTTCAATATGACATTATTCCGAAGTTTTGCATATTTTTTACCTCTAGGTACTGTACTAATATTTAATATTCTGATTTTATTAAGGAATTGCAAAAAATCTTATAGGCAATGCGTTGCAAAATAATAGTTCCTTTCATTCGTCGTACTCGTCTAACTCTACGCTTGTTGAACATTTACAACTTGCGAAAAAAAAACATCTACTTTTTGCTACTTAATGCATAAATAACAATCTTTTACAAATGAAAAAAGTATGTAATTTTAACCGATTTATAAATTTAAAAAAGAACTCGTGTTCTTTTTTAATTCACTTGATTGGCTCTAACAATTTCTATAAAATCTTTCTGAGACTATAAGGTGTGGCTCGGCGGTGGTTCTTTAATAGTTTAATAAAGGTTCGACTATTGTAAGGCGAGTAAAAATTGGAAACAATTTCTTTTACTCGGAAATTGACGAATGCACTACAAATAAAAAGTTAAAGTTTTGTTGAAATTGCATTATTTGGAGATGATACTAAAACTGATAACTCAGAAATAGAAAATGGAGAATCCATAATTGCAATATTCTTTCCAGATTTATATGAAATTTGATACATGAAGATTGCAGGATTCTCTGATAACTAGCTAGTCCACTCAATCCGGCGTTAAAAAAAGAAAAAGGTCAACCGTACATTCTGGTTATAGTGCGATTTTATATTTTTATTATAGCAAGAAAAGCTTAAATACGGAGTTTAGTTGCAAAATAAGAAAATAACAATTTGTGTTCCCGGATGAGGTACCGCACTCTTCTAAACTTTCTTATTTTTGATTTGCCAAGAAACCATTGAGTAATTGAAAAAATTTTGTTAAATAAAATTTTCAATAAAAATATGAAAAGGTAGTTTGCTTAAAGTCGAATTCATATTTTCTAATTTTTGGAATACTCTGCATAATTTAGCTAAGTTTGACTACTGTTTATGACTTCCCAGAACAAACATAACTTTTTATAAAGAATTACTTTTTCACGGTAAATCAAAAATAAGAAAATATACGAGAGTGTGGCACCCCATCCGGGGACAAAAATTGTTGTTTTCTTATTTTGCAACTAATCTCCGTATTTAAGCTTTTCTTCATAATTGAAAAAACTTTATTAAATAAAATTTTCAATAAAAATGGAAAAAAAAAGGTAAGTAGTTTGCTTAAAATCGATTTCATATTTTCTAATTTTTAGAATACCCTGTATAATGTATCTTAAATTTGACAACAGTTTATGACTTTCTAAGATAAGCAAAACTTTTTATAAAGTATTACTTTGTCTCGGCAAATCAAAAACGAGAAAGTTTGCAAGAGTGCTGTACCCCATCCGGGGGTATATTAATTATCAATAAGATGATATTATTAATGAAAAACATATTAATAAGTTAATATAAAAAACATAAAATATAATAATATAAATGGTATGTAGGTAGAAATAAAGTGCCAATAATTTTTTTCCACCCATATACCTCACTTACCTTTGACCTTCCTTCTTTGCAGCGCTAAAAAATCCTTAAAAATAATCAAAATATAACAAAATTACACATAGGTCAATTACAAATAGGCCAAATTTTGTTTATTGTTATAAAATGCTCTCTAAAAAAGCCCTGATGCATTTTTTTCATAAAATTAATAGAAAAAGAATTATTAACAATAATAGTTTTTAATCCCCTAAATGTTCATAAATTTTTGCTTCTATCTTCTTAATTATTATCGAAGTTACAACGAAAAGTTGTAGATAGTATTATTGTCTACAAAAAAGCTCTCTATGAATTTTTTGTGGGAGTTATAGTTTAAAAGATATATTAAAGAGACCATTTGCACCCTTATTTTCAAGATGGCGGCCAAATAGGTGCACCCCTGGCCTCGAAAACTCAAATTTAAACTTATGTTGAACCCCCTCACATAAAAAAAAATAAGATCGTACCCTATCCAAAATTCACGGTTGAATCCCTAATTGATTGGACTAAGCTTTACGTTAGCATAATATATCAAAATAACACATATTTTCTTTTACTGTATAGAAGCTAAATAAAGAAGTCACTAAAAGGTGGAAAAAATGTTTCGTATTGAAAACATTGAAAAAATATCGTGAAATATTATTAAATAAAATTTCACAACCAGGTTAAATGAACCTTATTACCTAATATCTATTTGAAGTCTGCGCAAAAATGAACAAATAACGAGTTCAAATATATTTTTAGCCAATTTTAAACAGTTATTATAAAGAAAGCAAAAAGGACCTTATTTTTCCTAACATTTGTTTGCATATTGTTATTAAATAAACAATGAAGGTGAAAAATCATTTGAATTAGATTAGAATTATATTTGATTAGAATATTAATTGTGTTGCTTGTGTAACCAATAAAAAAGTGTACTCAGAAGAAAGTATTTATTTACGAGAATTTAACAAAGTAGAGTTAAAATTCCAGTAAGTACGCGTATGAGAGGTGAATCCTTTGAGGGTTGAAATATAACCGACTGAGTCTGGTTACACAGTATACAGGTACAAAGGATGTAATGAGCGGGATTTTCCTCCTTTAATTAGGGTCTACTATTACGTTTATTACTGCACATTGAACTGTCGGCTTTCTGGTTTAAATGTGCCAATATTATAAATTATGCATTAAGTAATTAAGTGTTGGAAAGTATGCTGCAATTGAAATAATGCAAAATCACTCCAACAACCATTTTAAACAAGTTTTTATAAAACTATTATCTTACATAATAATAATAAATTGATCCTACAATATTTAACAAAGAGGACCTCTTTTGTGTATATTTAATCAGGATACCATATTGTGGTACCAAAATAAAAAAAAAACTGAAAAAATGTTTAGATTATAAAGGAGAGCGCCTACCCTTCCTTGCGCCCCTAGTTGAATTTCATTTTCGCCAATGTCATAAAATAATGACCCTTATTGAAACAAAATAACGTACTGATAACGTACCTCATCGCAGTTGCACAACGAGTTCCTAAGGAAGCATTTCCGGCCACACGTCAACAGGATTTTTTTTTATATTTTAATTATCATAACCTAAAGTTAAAGACACGATTTTCTGGACATTCTGCAAATGATTGATATCGTTCTCCTAAAAATATTAATATTCTAATTTAATATATTGGCGTATTATCTGGTGCTGTAATATTTGATAAAATTTGCTAGTAATGCTGTTCATCCTTCAAAACTAAATAAGTTAATGAACTTGATACTTAACACGTATTTTATTGATCACCATGAAAGCAACGTTACGTCTTAATGAATACCTCAGGCAATGTGTTATCAATGATTTGTTACGCTTCGAGAACTTGTCTTAAGCAGAAAGTTGTTTCCCTCCATAAAATAATAATAGATGTTCAGTCAAAGTTTGTTATCCCTTTTTATTGGTTAATGCAATTTAGATAATAATTTGACGTGAATAGATTAGAATTAGGATTACTGGAAAGTGGATCCAAACTGTTTGATCAATAGTCATTAAATTATGTTTGCAGGCCAAACCCGATTATTAGCTTAAAACGGTTTGCTTTTAACGGATATTCCTTTACTCTAGTTTCCTACACATACATTGCTGATGCAGCTAAATCCGTTCCAGTGATGTTTTTATGAATTCTCAAATATATACTTACAACACACCAGCCAGTTTTGGATAATGACATATACAGGGTGATCTCATTTCATTGAGTAGGATTCTGCATATGGAGAATTTAATTTAGTGCAAAAATGACCTATAAATATATGTTATAAAATTCCCTGACCGAATAAAATAAAAACTTCCTTACCGATTTTATGTATAATTTAAATTCATAACTTTTCATTATTTCTATCTCCAGTTACTGACACAGAAATAGGGATGGCAATAAGATGACTAAAAAATTCAAGTTTTCTTGATATTTATGAGATTTTAATGCAAAAGTAATGAGTATTACCAAAATACTAATATTTAACAACAATAACGCGCAAGGAGCATTTTCGAATATAATATTGAAAGGATCTCACATCATACGGATCTTTAAAAAAATGTGATAACCCCTCCTTTAATAATTTGATTGCCTCATATCGCTCCTCCCTGTAATTGGAAAAATATTTGAGAAAATATTGGTGAAGATATTTGCTCTTTATCCGTCATCAGTATGGCATTCACTCGCTTCAACCTAGCTTTGATCTCGTAAGTTGTTCTCAAGTAATACAGCAGGGTCTTGTAATTTGATGTCACACTGTATGATCTTTCCAAGGTTTTCGGCTGTGTCTCTCATAAGATGCATTATGGAATATTAGAGGATAATCCCTTACTTTTTTTGTGTCATATTTATCAAACCGCAATTAGCGTGTGTTTATAAGCAATGAAAGTTCTGTTATTCTGATCGGGTTCTGTCATCTGGCTACTATTATTTATAATATATGATTTCTCTTCAAATATGACACCACTCTTCTGTCCCGAAACAAAAATAATACAACAAATATCCCTTCAAATAAAGAAATAACGACTCAAAATTAATTTACATCAAATATGTTAAAGCTCATTAAAGGAAAACCCATTTAGCACATTTTTTTATTTGATTATCGGAAAGATCTTAAAATTCTAAGACCCTGTGCAAAAAACTAAAATTTTTCGAGACCTATAAATCGTCTAAAAAAAACATAAACATGGACAGCAACCGCTTTGTCGAATCTCGGTCGTGCTGTCACTTATTAGGAACCCGCTAGCCGAAGCAGCTATAGCTACAGTGCGTTATTATTGTTTCATAATATTACAAATCGTTAATTCAAGCAGTGTGTTGAAACTAGGTGTTTGTGAACTATTTTCACCGATTTATATTACCAATGAATAATAGTGACGGTAAAAGGAATTATCAATAATGTATTGTTCCTGAATGTCAAAGCACCACGGTGAAAACACCTACTATAGCAGTTTGTGCAACAAGAGTGGATATGATATCCATATCACACGATAAAGAAGTTTGAGCACGACGCCGTAGGCGGAGTGCTTCAAATCTTTTGAGTGCGATATGGATAATCCACTCGAGTTGTACAGTATACTTTTTCTACGACCAGCTTTAAAAAAACTACAAAATTTATACTACTGGAGCCCGCCCTAAGTGCCCCCCGATCCTTGGGGGGCAATGTTTTTCATAAAGATTAAAGCCTAAGGAACAATTTTGGACATGTCCCCAAAAAAAAAAAAAAAATTAGCTGCACTTTCAAAATGGCATTCGTTAAAAAAAATTTGCAAATATTGTGTTTGTCATTTAACAAAAACTAAAAAAGATGGAGAAAAACTTTCTGCACAAAAAACAAAGTGCATAAAATTTCCTACAATTTTTTCCTATACAATATTTGTATAGGAGTTACCATTTTCCAGATAAATGATTCAACTCTTAAAATAAAATATAAAATTCATTATAAAACGTAATACTACGGGAGCCCACCCTAAGTGTCCGTGCACTCTCCGATCCTTGGGGACAATGTTTTTCATAAAGATTAAAGCCTAAGGAACAATTTAAGACATGTGTCGAAAAAAAAAACTGTCTCTACTTTCAAAATGGCGTCCGTTTAAAAAAAATTGCAAATATTGTTTTTGTCATTTAACACGAAAACTAAAAAAGATGGAGAAAAACTTTCTGCACAAAAAACAAAGTGCATACAATTTCCTACAATTTTGTTCCTATACAATATTTGGATAGGAGTTACCATTTTCCAGATACCATTGTTGCCGTTTTCGAGATAAATGTCCGCGAATTATAATATTATTATTATTATTAATTTTTTTCAGTTTATTTTATTTTTGTTATATTATTAATACAAAGTTGTTCTATACGCCTTACAATAATTGTCAGTTATTTTCTCTAAGTGATTTACCTATATATGAATTTCCATGTTTTCTTAATTTTGGACTCATTTATCTGGAAAATGGTAACTCCTATCAAAATATTGTATAGGAACAAAATTGTAGAAAATTTTAGGCACGTTGTTTTTTGTGAAAAAAGTTTTTGTCCATCTTTTTTAGTTTTTGTGTTAAATGACAAAAACAACATTGGCAACAGTTTTTTTTAACATATGGCCGCCATTTTGAAAGTACAGCCAGTCTTTTTTGGGACATGTCTTAAATTGTTCCTTAGGCTTTAATCTTTATGAAAAACATTGTCTCCAAGGATCGGTGGGGGGGGGGGGGGGCACTTACAGCTAGGGAGGGCTCCCCGACTATTATTAGACATTAATATATTACACAAATACACACTGACAGTTACTTTGACGTCTTTGACAGCTTACGCACTAATTTGATTTCAAAACGAATAGTTGTCTATGTACCTAATACACGAACTGCGTTTGGTCGGTTTCATTTCATATCCATCCTATAAGTCATTGGAATTGATAAAAAAAAAAAAGATGATTTTCAGGAAGTTTTATCTCCAAAAGATTCTATTGCATAGAATGCATCTTAAAAAAAATCATAGTCCGTACGCACAGAATGACGGGGAAAGTACCTAAAAATGCATAATTATGCAAAAAAGTGCATTTTTTGCTTTTTTTGTGCATTTTTCAAAGGTTTTTCAGATTATTCATTTAAGATTCATAAAAATTTTAGAAAAATGATTTGTTTTAGTATTATACAAGCCTTAAGTATTATATTGGGTCATTTAAGACCCTTTATGGGCCGATTGTAGCCATTAAACGCATCCTAAAGTGCATAATTTGCATCCGTTTAAAAAAAAAATTAATAATTGCTCTAAAATTAATAAAATATCGTCCAAATTTTATACTCGGAGGTTTTCGAGGTCACTAATTACGAATTTGAAGAGAAAATCTGAAAATTCAATATGGCTGACTGATAATGGCGCGAAATTCAATTTTAAAAGTACATTTTTTTTTCTTTTTTTTTGCATAAAATGTATACAAAGCAAATAAAAAATGAATTTACGTCTTTTTTAACTAAATTTTCAATTTTTATTTTTTTTGCATTTTTCCCTCCCCCCCTCCTATATCTTATTTTTTAACGCGTTGGCATTGAATATGAAAATTGATAAAAAGAAAAGTGCATAACATTTTTTATGCACTTTTCTTTTTATCAATTTTCATATTCAATGCTAACGGGTTAAAAAATAAGATATAGGAGGGGGGGGAGGGGAAAATGCAAAAAAAGTAAAAATTGAAAATTTAGTTAAAAAAGACGTAAATTCATTTTTTTATTTGCTTTGTATACATTTTATGTGAAAAAAAAAGAAAAAAAATGTACTTTTAAAATTGAATTTCGCGCCATTATTAGTCAGCCATTGAATTTTCCGATTTTCTCTTCAAATTCGTAATTAGTGACCTCGAAAACCGAGTATAAAATTTGGACGATATTTTATTAATTTTAGAGCAATTATTAAAATTTTTTTTAAACGGATGCAAATTATGCACTTTAGGAGGCGTTTATTGGCTACAATCATGGGCGCAGCCATGCCCCCCCCAAGCCGTCTTCCATGAGCCAAAAAATAAAGAAGCAGTACAAAGCAGTATCTAAATTATCCCTTGAAATAAATATTTTGTAATTAATGCCAATTTTATCTAATAGAGGAATCTACATCGTTTTCAACCATTTTCTGAAAAATGTTCCTCATCCTCTGGGGAGGCCGGTTCTGTTGCCCCCCCCCCCCCACCCCGATGAATTTTCTGGCTGCGCCACTTGCTACAATCGACCATAAAGGGTCTTAAATGACCCAATATGTTACTTAAGGCTTGTATAATACTAAAACAAACCATTTTTCTCAAATTTTTATGAATCTTAAATGAGTATCTTTGAAAAACCCTTGAAAAATGCACAAAAACAGCAAAAAATGCAATATTTTTGCATAATTATGCATTTTTAGGTAATTTCCCCTGTGCGTACGGACTATGATTTTACTTTACTTTACCACGTCCATTGGAAGTATAGCAACGACAAAAAAATTTTTAAAAATTTTTATTGTCCAAATAGGCTTAAAATGTCATGAAACGTCGAGATTTTAAGTTTGAGCGAAAAAAAAATTTCTGTCTGTCTGTCGGTCTGTCGGTCTGTCGGTCTGTCGGTCTGTCGGTCTGTCGGTCTGTCGGTCTGTCTGTAACTTTTTTTTGTGCGCACGTTTACTCTGAAACCGTTTAAGATATTGACTTGAAATTTGGTACACATATGTACTTTAACGAGATCTAGAACTAGATTATATTTTCACCTTGTTCCGTCGAAGGGTTGGGGGGTAAATTGGGGTAAATTTGGGGTAAATGGGTAAATCAAGCAGGTAAGAGTCCGTGAAATTGGTATTTAGTATATACAAGAGAAGCTGAGGTCTGAAAAAAATTTTTGGCCTTAGCCACCCCCATTACCACCCCCACCTCCTTATTAAAGGGATGAAAAAAAAATGTGATTTAGTGCATGTACAGGGACCAGAAACCTCAAAATATTTTTTTACTTCATCCACCCCCCACTACCACCCACCTATCACCACCCCCACCCCACTACCGTGGGGTATCGTTATATGGGTTTTTGGGGTAGAGGATTTCAAATATTATATTATTGAAGTTCCATAAACAAATATTTTCACATACAAAGTTTTTTCGTTGTGAGTGACTTGGATAGAGAATCTGGATGTGGAAGTAGTGATTCCTTGGGCAGCGGTTTTTCAAGTTTTTATACCTAAAAGATGCATTCTATGCAATAAATTCTTTTGGAGATTAAACTTCTTGAAAATCACCTTTTTACTTCCACATCCAGTGGAAGTATAGTAACGACAAAAAAATTCTCAAAAATTTTTATTGTTCAAATAGGCTTAGAATGTCATGAAACGTCGAGATTTTAAGTTTGAGCGAAAAACAATTTCTGTCTGTCTGTCGGTCTGTAACTTTTTTTTGTGCGCACGTTTACTCTGAAACCGTTTAAGATATTGACTTGAAATTTGGTACACGTATGCATTTTAACATGATCTGGAACTAGATTATATTTTCATCTTGTTCCATCGAAGGGTTGGGGGTAAATTGGGGTAAATTTGGGGTAAATAGGTAAATTAAGCAGGTAAGAGTCCAGAAAATTGGTATTTAGTATATTAAAGAGAAGCTAAGGTTTCAAAAAAAATTTTGGCATTAGCCACCCCCATTACCACAGGGGATGAAAAAAAATTGGGATTTAGTGTGTGTACAAGAACCAGAAACCTCCAAATATTTTTTTACTTCATCCACCCCCACTACCACCCCCTATCACCACCCCCACCCCACTACCGATGTGGGGTATCGTTTTATAGGTTTTTGGAGTAGAGGATTTCAAATATTATGTTATTAAAGTTCCATAAACAATTATTTCCAGATACAATTTTTTTTCGTTGTGAGTGACTTGGGTAGAAAAACCGGATGTGGAAGTAGTGATTCCTTGGGCAGCGGTTTTTTTATTAATTCCAACGGCCTACTAGAACTGATATGAAATATATCCGTTCAGTTAACTGGAATTGCCTACTTATCCATTCTACAGGCTGTACAGAAAATAGCAAATTTACATAAGGGAGTAGAAAAAAAAACATTTATTGCCTTTCCTAGAGATTTAAAAATGCGAAAAAAATGGCAACAAACTATAAAAAGAGAGAAAAGGCTTGTTACTAAGTCAACTTATTATGTTTGTGAGGACCATTTCAATGTAGTCTTTTCCATTTGGTTTAAAATATTAGAGAAAATACTTATTTCATATTTCAACACTGCTGTTATACAGGCTGTAGCGCAAATTTTAAATAATTATTATTAAATTTTGATTGTAGGGAAAAATTGCAAATTTCTTGTGGTTGTTTTATAATATACTGTTATTAAACTTATTTCTTAAGTTTTATCCATTTTGTAAATAAACTTCTTTAAGGCCTAGCAATGAAAAAATCTAAAATGCTATTTTATTTTTAGCTCGAAAAAGACATGGAAAACTAGATGTATTATAAATTAATGGGCAATGTTCATATAAAAATGAGAAATTAACCCCTCTCATCTTTGCACTAATGAGCTCATGATTTGGAAGATTTGAAGAGTCTGCTTTATTAAAGTTCGCTTCATACATTTTTCTTAATTACCACAAAAAATAATAAAAGATATTGCCTAATTTAAAACACAGAACACAGAAAGACTCAACGATCTCAAGCGGAATGCATGACCGTTTATATGTTGCGCGACCGTTTCGTTTCCTATTAAGTGACGTCACGATGTCAGTCGCACCGCGCTTCAAATTCCCTCTTTAAAAGTCTTATATTTCGAAAACCACATATCGGATTCATCTGAAACTTTCAATATCGTCTATTTTTAAGTAAAAACTGAAAGCTTCTATTGATTTAGACATGTTGAAAAATACTCATATCTCTAAAGATCTTCTTCTATGTTCTCTCCTTCCTCCGTTTCTGATTTGTGATTTCTGTATGGTATTATTTTTTTTACTTCCACATCCAGTGGAAGTATAGTAACGACAATTTTTATTATTCAAATAGGCTTAGAATGTCATGATACGTCGAGATTTTAAGTTTGAGCGAAAAAATTTTTCTGTCTGTCGGTCTGTCTGTCCGTAACTTTTTGTGCGTACGTTTACTCTGGAACCGTTCGAGATATTGACTTGAAATTTGGTATTCGTATGTACTTTGACAAGATCTAGAACCAGATTATATTTTCATCTTGTTCCGTTGGGGGGAAAATTGGGATAAATTGGGGTAAATTTGGGGTAAATAGGTAAATCAAGCAGGTAATAGTCCATAAAATTGGTATTTAGTATATACAAGAGAAGCTAAAGTCTCAACAAAAATTTTGGCATTAGCCACCCCCATTACCACCCCCACCCCATTATTAAAGGGGATGAAAAAAAATGTGATTTAGTGTGTGTACAAGAACCAGAGACCTCAAAATATTTTTTTACTTCAGCCACCCCCACTACCATCCCCTATCACCACCCCACCCCACTACCGATGTGGGGTATCGTTTTATGGATTTTTGAGGTAGAGGATTTCAAATATTATGTTATTAAAGTTCCATAAACAATTATTTCCACATACAATATTTTTTCGTTGTGAGTGACTTGGATAGAAAATCTGGATGTGGAAGTAGTGATTCCTTGGCCAGCGGTTTTTCACTTGCTGTTCGTTCCCAATATATTTGATCCTCTCGCAGTTTGTTTATAATCCCCTCAATTGTTGTTATCCATATGTATCATGGTCTCCCTCATTGTCGCTGTTCAGTATTCGAGATTTTTTTAGTAGATGTGAAGAAAGGATTCATTCTTTGAGCATGTCCCCAGTGCTTCATTGCGTACTTTTCTACCCTTTTTATAATTGTTTTCTCTCCCATTACTATTGACATTTTGCGTCGTTGCTTTACTCTTGTAGTTTTTACGGGCGATAGTAGCTTTTCGAAGGCTTCTACTGTTGGCGTTTTTGTTGCAGCTCTGTATGTCATCGTTATCGCTATGTATATCCTCTTCATCAGACTACATGGTGGTTTATTTTTCTATATGCGAGGTGAAATTGCCCTTGCAACTCTGTATGCGATTTTAATATTTAGTATTTCAGTTGGTTTGTCAGGTATTTCAATTATTTGTCATTATTAGGGGGTAGTCGCCTATTTTATATTCTTCTCCACTGATTGAACTCTCTTTTGTTGGCGGGATTCGCAATATTAGACTTTTCATGATGTTTATTTCCATTCCAGATGTGTCCAGACTGATTCCATATTTTCTAGAATGTCGACAATATCGTACTCGTCTTCTGTGATGGAAGATGCTGGTACCATCGGGGTTTTCGTTGTTTCTGTGTTTGTGTTAAAATTTGGTATTTTCTTCTTTTTTTTATATATTTATTTAACGTCGGCCTATTTCCGCTACCAGGGCCTATCACCGACGCCAGGAGACGAGCTACCCCCAACCTGGAAATTCTGCCAAACCTCTTCTCGTAAGAAGAGTAGGGACCTTTTACTTGCCTAACATATAATAGACAAGAGACCGCCTGCTTTACATCCCCTCCAAAGGATGGTATATCCACTACGTAATCCTCATCTGAAATTACATAGCTTCCGCGTATACACTGATTACAAGCTGCTAGAAGGTGGGACGAGATCGCTGTGTTTCCCAAGATGAGTGGGTCACCCATCCAAGTACTAACCGCGCTGAACGTTGCTTCACTTGGAGTATCGATGATACATACACAGTGAAGACGCATCTACGCTCGCCCCGTTTTCTTCTTCTTCTGGCGTTTTTTTATCATTTGATCTGGGGCGAGCGTAGAGACGTCTTAAATGTACATGTATTTAGATACTTACATCGAAGCAACGCTCATCGCGTTAGTACTTGGATGGGGTAGCCCGTCTGGGGGAAACAAGGCGCTCTCGTCTCACCTTTTAGCGGTTTATTTTTCAGTGTATATAGAAACTATCTAATTTGAGACGAGGATTACTTAATGTGTGACGATTTCTTGAAATTATATCTCAGGGTCGTTTGGTAACTCACTTTTATACCAGGTTCGTTTTGAAAATCGCCATATAAATGCCCTACAATAAATTGGTGACTAATAAGTATATATGTATGCCAGTGCCTCAGCTATACTGAGGTAAGCGGTTAAGTAATAATAAAAAAAATGTAGGCCCCACGTAATTTTTATCTGACTGTATAATATACCGCTATGTAGAATGTAGTCCCCTGATATTACGAAACTACGAAAATACAATTAAATAAATAATACCAGAATGTTCAATTATTGTAGGAATAACCCTGCAAAAAAAAACTAAGGAAGATCAGGGAGCATTCATGCCACACCAAATGAAAGCCGCGAGTAAAGTCTAATGCTTAATTTAATAGAAAAGTTAATTTACAATATAAATCGAGAAAATATATCATTAAGTTGTACGAGCAGTATATATGAAAATTGATATCAAAACGCAAAATAATTCAAAATAACATATGTTTTGTATAATACGTATGAATTGTACCCAAACGTGATCACGTACGGTTAACAGATGACAACATCAGTGTTATATTACATATGATTTTTAAGCGCATCAGATGCACTTTTGCGAGCTATAGCTATACGTAAAAATAATTCTGTGCTGATAAAGTAGAGCGACTACGAACTGCACATTTTCAAGGCAGCACATCTATATAAATAAACACAATTTAACAGTATATGTAAATTCTGGAACTCAGCACATTAAATTTCATATGACATTAAATGCAATTTATCTCGATTATTCTTAAATATTTAGGATAAAAAATGCCAAAACCAATGAAACGTAAAATTAGAATAACTTGTAAGGCTTATCTGTTTGGTGGGGGGTCCTTGAACTTCCTAATTAGAATTTCCATTTGAGGCCTGAATCTCCTCCTTGGAAAATATATTTTCTTCTACTGAATTTCAAACTATATCTGACTACATACACCCACCAGGATACAATCTAGTCCCAGTTACACCAAGCAGACGTATTTTCCACGTAGTAAAATTAAACTATAAAACTACGAACTAATTTAAAATATAGCCGGTAACAAAAGCGGTAACGAAAACCCTACAAATAATACGAGAAAATTAGAGATGATGGTTAATAACATACCTAGATACTTTACCTCTTAGACAAGAGGGTTTAATTTCCAAATAGTCGAAACGGCTAAATAACTTAACCCAGAGCGATAGTGACAATAATTTCCGAAAGCGGAAATTTTCAATCTTCCAACAAATAAATATCTTCTCCAATCCAGAGACTTACACACACCAAATGAAAATTATTAACTTTTAGATTCGTATTATAAATCCTCTCGCGGATGTTTATAAATATAAACAAATTCAATACGAACCCAATGCTTGTCACCATATACTTTTATGCCCCACAAAAACGTTATCAGTCCCAAAAAAACAACTACCTCGGCAACTGACTGCTCGACTCCGGCACGATGCGCAACCAGATGTACACCTAGGTTAAACTAATGTTGCTAATATCGTCTTCTAATAATTCAATTAGCTTGCGGAGTAGAATATTTCCCCGCGAATAAATTTAAAATCGACCACTCAACGATATTGTTTTTAAACCGTTGCAAGTGGATATACTATCCTACGGAGGGGATGTAAAGCAGCCGGTCTCTTGTCTATTAAATGTTAGACCAGTAAAAGATTCCTACATTTC
Source organism: Rutpela maculata (assembly GCA_936432065.2). Lineage (NCBI taxonomy): Eukaryota > Metazoa > Arthropoda > Insecta > Coleoptera > Cerambycidae > Rutpela > Rutpela maculata. The sequence continues at coordinate 136,999,298 of OW386285.2, read as the reverse complement.
GACAAAGAAGAGGTTCGGCAAAATGTACAGGTTGGGGGTAGCTCGTCTCCTGTCTAGTCTGTCTAGCGGAAATAGGCCGATATTGAATAAATAAATAAATTTAAAAAAAAAATCTCTTGATCTATTTTCGAATTGGGCCCGTTCCACTTTAAGAAGGATACAAGACGATCTCTTTGTGCTCCTATGTTGTTATAGAACCCATCATGTAGAAGTTCTTCGACGTTGTCCTATTTGAACAAATCTGGTTTATTTTATCTGTTAGAAGATCTTGAGGAAGTTTGTTACCGATTCTTTCATCATCATTTCTCTGTCTTGTGTATACGCTTGATCAATAATCCCCAGCTTCTCGTTATGTTCTTAATTATATTATTTTGGAGCTCACTAGAGTTCTTTAGTGTAATAATTGTACAAAATTTCAGTTCAATGCGAAAATCTAATAGCGCTCTGCTGTCGTCACCGGCTCCATTTTTCCATAGCAAACAACTGCGCCATTACGGTATTTAAGTAAATTATTGTAGTTGATTTTAATTCTGCTTTCAAACATGTTTCTTGTCTGTCTCTCTGTCTCTTTGTTTGAATGTTTGTTCAGCCATTACTAGAAAACGGCTCAATATATTTTGATAACATTTTGTATACGTCTACACATATTTCTAACTCAGATAATAAGCTACTTTATATATAAGATGCTGGAAAGATAGACGAAGACGATGAGAGGGTGGAGGAAGACCGAATATGCGAAAGTATAGTAGGAAAGTATGAGAAAATGGGGAAAAACTGGAAAAGATGAGTTGAGGAGACAGTGGGAAACTACATAAATATGGTGGGAAAGTGGGAAAGTACATCCTGAATTAATCTTTGGCATTTTTCCTATCATAACCAGAGGACTACAATTTCCCACTCTTACGTAAAATAGGTTTTATTTTAATTTCAGAGCAAAATGCATTTTTTTGATTAAGCATACAAAAATATGAAGATGTATAAGATTTATAAGTCGCAATATACCGGGTGTATGTTAGGTTCAAACCAACTTTATTTAAATTAGATGATATATCAATGTTATCCTAAAATTTTGATCATGGTGTTTATAATAAGATTATTATGTTGTGAGAATTTGTAGGCCTCTGGTCATCATCGTGTATTACAGATATGGCCCAATTTCAATAGGGATTATTGTACTATGCTGTTTTATATATGTTCCAAATTGTAATTAAATATTTTAAGACTAACAGAAGTTATCGTGTTTACAAGAAACGGTATACACACATTTATAGACACAAAGACATTTTTTATTTGATATTTGAGGTCAGTCTGCTATGAAACGGATATCTGTACAAAAATTTTTTTCTACGATGATTATTAAAAATTTTTTTTTAAATTAATTTTGTAAAGATAAAATTAAAAATTATTTTGTAATGAACTCTGACTATTATGCATATTAGAATAATCTTTGTAATGTATTTATTTATTTAAATATTTTTGTTTTTTGTCGTTTCGCATTTTATATTTATTTTCATCCTTGATGATAAAAAATATATTATTGCTTACTTACACCTCGTGTTATTATTTTATATATGTTTTACATAATTTTTGGTGCAATGTAAATCAATCTTTGTTATGGTTATTTAAAAACTAATAGATTTTAATTTTAAGAGGAATACTTACATAAAAAAAGTTAAATTAGAATTGTACATTATAGTTTCCAGGTAGCATTGGTGGTAAGTGCCGGTCAATGAAATTAAACAATTTACAAATTAAATGGTATGTAATAAATATAAACTATTACCTCAATTAAAATAACGTCTAAGACTAAGATATTAAATTTCATACAGATGTTGATGTTAGTCTGTTAATGCCATTAAAATAGAATACAGCAGAAGTGTTATGAAGGTAATCAAGTAATGGAATAATGATTATTGACAAAATCATGCAATAATTACAGAAATCACAAATTGCATCAGAGCGCCGCTCGTGAAACTAAATTAATAAAGTGGTTTTTTCAAATATATGTACATCCTGCAATATTTATTAAATTTAACGTTTTTACATGAATTATAATTAACTTAATCACGTTTAATGTGGTTTTATGAATACTGTGTTCATTTATCTTGAATTACGTACATACACATATATTATGTTATTTATTAGCAATACAAATACCTATGACATGTTACAAAACTAGAAATACAAGCTGCGCTAATTTTTAGCTACAGATTGTAGACTTGTTTATGTTTCTGCAACACACAGGTTTAAACGGTGCAAATTACCTCTTTACGCGTCATTATATATAACTTTAAGTTTTATGTAAACTTTCTCAAATTCCCTTGCTCAACTACTTCTTCCTAGAATCATCTCGATGTACAATATGATTAGATTCTCAGGAAATTAATTATAACAAGAGGCCCACGAAAACAAAAAGTTATGCCCACCAGACTATTCCACCATATGCTTATGTTTTTGAGATCGATAAATCCGAATCCGATATCAGGTGTATCCCATCAGGTAACCCTTCTCCGTAATAAAAAAAAATATAGCAGGAAACCGCTTTGAGTTACAGTTTATAACCTGAGACTCCAAAATTGCATTCTTTCAAGCTAGGCCTCAGCTTTATTTTAATTTTACCTACTTTAATGTTGCTAATATATAATATTTAATATTTAATTATTACATATCCTCTCTTTTATTGTATTGGACTCTCTTATCCTCAAGAAATCTATGGAGTGGCTTTCTCTTATGTTTCACTCTAGTACATTTCCTCTCTTCAGAGTCTAGCAAAAATCGTCATCATATTAACATCTCCCCTCTCTTGATATCGACACTCCATTTCCTTAATGTCTTGATCAAATATTTCTCCTTGCTCCCCACTATATCTCATAAATTCATTTGGAAGTAATCAACATGTGAATGTACAAAGTGCAACTTGAGGTTCATCAAGCATCCTAAGTTACCAAAATTTTCCACCATGTCAGCTACTACTCCTCTATAATTTTTATCTCGATGATTCCCAGAAAATTCTATACAACTTAAAACCGGTTCATGTAGCTCTTTCATTGTTATTTATTGTTGTAATGAAATTCTTCCCTCAACATTGTTCGAATTTGCGGTCCATCGAAAACACCTTCTTTTAGTTTTGCATCAGATGTGAGAATTTTTTCTGTAAATACTGAAAGCAACCCCCTTCATTATCTAGAGCTTTAACAAACTGATTCATTAGACCAAGTTTGATATGAAGAAGTGGAAGCAATACTTTTTTTTGGAATTATTAGAGGATTTTTAATGATGTTCATTGAACCCGATTTAACGCGCTCTTTAGCCATGTGGCATTTTCAAAACCAATAGAGGTGAGATTTAACAATAAACTAGTAGAATATCAAGGAATTATTCAATAAAGTATTTGAGGAATTATAGGAAGTCTGGAAAATAAAAATAAAGAAATTTGTGGTATATAACGCGTCTTGATTTATTTTTATTCTTTTAATGTTTTAATATGCTATTTATTTTATTAAATAACTATTGTCTTATTATACTCTTCGCAAAAACGAAGAGTATATTGTATTTGATCGGCACATTTCTAAAATCGTAAATATCGCTCGTAGAGAAAAAAATTTCATATCATTGTGTGAGTGAACGAATTCTGGACAACTTTCAAAATGTCCGTCAGTCCGTCTGTCCGTCTGTCCGTCTGTCCGTCTGTCCGTCTGTCCGTCTGTCCGTCTGTCCGTCTGTCCGTCTGTCCGTCTGTCCGTCTGTCCGTCCGTCACGTTTCTTTTAAGCACGATAACTTAAGATACGATAAAAGTCCGATTGTACTGGAATTTAGAAAGTAAGTTAGTGTTAGCTAGAGGAAGAGCCCTATTGTTTTTGAAGAAAATCGATCGGTAAATAAAAAAGTTATAAATTATTTAATTTAAAAAAAAAAAATTCTCTTAATTTTTGTCGCTTGTACTAAAATGGAAATCTTGCGAAATATTATTTCCATAATATATTTTTTTTGTTTATGAATTTTACTAATATATATTTCATAGAGTTGAAATATGTATGAATGTCGAAAGATATATATCACAGACAATCAATTTTCCTAGCAACAGGTGGTGGCGCAGCGGCTAAAGCTTTGCGTTGCAATCCAACCTACCATTTCCCCATCTTTGATCTTTCCTCAACTTTATCTTTCCAATCCTTTCTGTTCTCTTTCTGTATGTTCTATTTTTGTTCCTTTTTTTATTGTTTGTTCTTTTTGTCATCAAAAATTCCATTTTGGCCGATAAATCTCTAAAAATTCAAACATTTTAAACCCTATCCTTTTTCCACCACATTTTCCTGGCGTCAGGGAGACCACCAGGTCGCCAGTTCTCGTACGGGTTTTTTCGTTTAGCTTTTCACCCGAGTCAACAGCCAAAATTTATTTAGTGTTATAACCAGTTACTAGTTCTAAGTTTTATATGTATTAGTTTTAGGCCTATGTGGGCAGCATTATTTTCAAAGGTTTTAAATTAATTTTAAACCCACGCTAGGTGGGTAGGAATTTTAACTGTTCTTTTTACCATTGTCGCCAAGCCGAACCAAACCTGACCCGCCCAGCCCTACAATCACCACGGCGCTACGTGCCGTGGTTGTCTGGCTGGCTCCGGGCCAGGTTTCGGGGAGGCGCATATGTATATATAAATATTAATAAATTTTATTTGCTTGCTTGCGTTGCAATCCAAAGGTCCCGTGTTCGAATCCCACACAGGTTGGATATTTTTTTTCATTTTTTTTTATATAATTTTTTTCACAACAAAGATGGTATCACAAAATTTAGGATGTCCAAAAACTAACATTATTTACAGGAAAACTGCGAAGAGTATCCTATAGAATGTGTAACAATTATATATAAAAAGCTCAGTAAATTGGCGAAGAGTACGTTTTTAGCTTGTTATTTACATTGTAATGTTTGTAATTCCCCTTTTACTAGTGACTGTACTATACGCTTTAGAATATTTTATCTGTCTGTTGGAAGATATATGTATTATCACTTCCATTTACCTAGTGCTCTTGACAATGCTAAAACTAATGTAAAGTTTTTCAGCAAATAAAGCAGTTATTATCGTTATTATCGTTATTATCGCCATTATCGCTATTATCGTCATTATCGCTATTATCGTCATTATTATTATTATTATTATTTTTTTTTTTTTTTTTTTTTTTTTTTTTTTTTTTTTTTTTTTTCGCGCACGCGATTCTGGACAGTTCTCCCGTGTCTCCGACATTCTCACGAGAGAAGCGCCAGCGAATTATTCACAGCCACTCCCCGCATCCCGCAGGGTCAGTGACTGTAAATTCCAGACTCATGTGCCCTAAGCAAACGGAGGGACCCCAGGATAACTGCCTTCTGCATTTGGCCTGCCAACCATTCGGCTGACTTTTGGCAGGCTGGTATGGCCTTTAATTCCGAGAGCAGCGTAGGTCTTATTCCACCGAGTACACCGATTATCAGGACGACCATCTTGACCGAGTAGTCTGGGTATAGCGCTCGGAGCTCATACCGGAGATCTCGGTATTTAGCCCGTTTTTCCCCCTCCTTCAAGATGATGTTTGTTTCGGCAGGTGCCGAGAATTCCATGACATACATCACCTTGGTTTGATGGTCGAGGAGGACTATGTCAGGCTTGTTTGCTTGTATCTGCCTGACCGTCGGAAACGAGTAGTTCCAATATATTCGGCACTTCTCGTTCTCGACAACGGACTCGATCTCTCCGGGGACGTAAGGCAGCACTGGTGTTTGGTCTACTTCATACGAGTGCCGAAGATGGTAGTACAGCACTCGTAGAGCCGCGTTATGCCTATGGATGTAGGCCGAAGTCGCATATACCGGACATGCAGATAGTAAGTGCATGAGCGACTCCGGCGCCTGACGGCAGGTCCTACAGGTAATGTCAGGGACCTCCACACCCATAACGCGACTGCGGTAGACCAAGGTGTTAATAACACCATCTTGGCAGGCCACAATGAATCCCTCAGTCTCCGACTTTAGCCCTGCTGACCGTAAGAAAGCGAAGGTCAGCTTTGTCGATAAACCCAGTGTCTCTATGTTGTTATAGAATACACCGTGCATGGGCTTATCGACGTGCTGCCTGAACAGATTTCTCTGTTCGGCAGCTTTAATTTGGGCTGTCAGGCGATTTGGCGCAAGCTCAGTTACTGATTCTAGCTCAGCACCTCGCCGGCCTCCTCGCCTGAAGTCGAATATGAGACCGAGATCATCTGCGGCCTTACGTGCTGCCTTAAATAAAAATGCGCCAACTCCTGCAGTTTCATGATCTCTCACAAAACGCAGGAGTGGGTCCGAGCTCCTAAGGACGTTGCATGCCACACCCAGTGCTACTCTGCCATGCGCACACTCCAGACTCAAGAGTCCTCGGCCCCCCCGTTGGCGTGGGAGGTACACTCGAGGAACGGACGACCTAGGATGGATGCTCCTGTGAAGATGCATCATCTTACGGGTATCCCTATCCAATTGGCGCAGCTCATCTAATGTCCACTTAACTACTCCGAAGGAGTAGAGCAGAATCGGAACGGCAAGCATATTAGTTGCAGACACCTTGTTCTTCCCCGAAAGTTCGGAAGACCAAATCTTTCGGAGCCGGTGTCTGTACTTGCCGCGGAGAGTATCCTTAATTTGTTTCACGTCCTGGATGTGATGTTGTTTCACACCCAGGTACGTGTAGGTCTCTCCGGCATCCAGATGTCGTAGGATGCTTCCGTCTGCGAGCTGCGCGTCTTCAAGGAATATCCCGCTTCGTCCTCTCTTGAGGTGGACGACTGCACACTTGTCCAGCCCGAATTCCATGCCAATGGCCCGTGTATACTCTTGGACCACCCTTAGAGAGTTCTGGAGTTCGCACTCTCCGGAGGCATAAAGTTTTAGGTCATCCATATAAAATAGATGGGTGACCTTATGCCTCCGATTGCTGGGTGGGCCACATTGGTATCCGCGGGTTTGGCGGAGCCTGACAGATAACGGCAGCAGTGAGATGCAAAATAGGAGAGGACTCAGGGAGTCACCCTGGAAAACTCCTCTCCTAAAAGTTACCAACTCTGTTGATACCCGCTGAGCACCAGATGTTATGGTGAAGCGGGTTCTCCAGAGTGGCATCAGTTGTTCGATGCATCTCACTAGTGGGGCAGGTACCACAAGGCATTGCAGCAAGTGTAATAATAGTGCATGAGATGTTGTATCAAATGCCTTGCGGTAATCAATCCACGCCATTGATAGATTGCGCTTGTATTGCACAGAATCCTGTGTAATACAGCGGTCTATCAATAGGTTCTCTTTGCAGCCTGCCACACCTTTCTTGCCACCACGCTGTTCGTGTATCTGTCGGTAGACCGGCTCAACTGACCTCAATGTCCTGGCATACACGATACGTGTAAATATCTTGTAGCAGGAATTGAGGCAGGTGATCGGTCTATAATTCTTCGGGTTGGACAGATCTCCCTTTTTGGGGATCAGTACAGTACGCCCCTCGGCAAACCAGTCCGGAATCGGCTGCCCCTCGTTCAACCATGAGTTGAAAACTCGGGCCAGATGGCGGTGGGTGGAAGGGAATTTCTTCCACCACCAGTTGTTAATGCCGTCTGGACCCGGAGCAGCGAAGTTCTTAGTTCCAACAAGTGCTTGTTGAACCTCCTCGGTACTGATCGCCGGACACACTTCGTCTTGCTCGCCCAACATTGTGTTGCAGAGCTCCTCGAAGCGTGCTATCGCTGGAGTGCCGCTGTCGAATGGACTCGTAGTCTCATAGATTCCCTTCCAGAAAGCCTCAACAGTTTCAACAGACGGCGGATTTTCGACAACACGCGGTGGGTCTTGAAACAGACGAGAGGGACTTATTTGGAACAGATGGTTTTGTTCCATGGCCCGTGCTCGTCTGACCAAAGATTTTTTGATGACCATGAGTGCTCGAATCCTATCTAGACAGTGTTGTTTGATGGTTTGCAGCACTGCCAGATTAAGAGTGCGGTGTTGTCGTCTTATACCGGCAACTATACGCCGAATTTTCGACGTGAATGGCTTAGCTGCCGTTACGTACTCCACCACACTCTGGATTCGAGACGCGTGTTGTCTCGCCGATTTAATTTTTGCCTGTATTTTCTGTACGCGCCGCTTAGTCTTCTCGACCTTACCCAACACGCTTGCCAGGCGTTGCTGGGGAACGAGTTGCCTAGCGGCTGCGTACACGGCACTGTTGATCTGCCATATGGTGGCATTTTCTGGAAGCTCATCATTGAGCAACGAATCCATTCTTGCTAGGTCTTGTGGCTTTGGGTTAACCCTGGTGTTAAGGCTAACCCTTGTCCTGAGGGTGTCGTCGGTGTACTCTAGGGGATGTTCTCGGTCAGCAGGTAGTTGCCGCGGTGGAGATGCGGCTGGCCTTTCTTCCTGCTGACGGGGTGCCCTTTCGTAGCCTGTTCGACGCAGGAAGGATACCTGATCTCTCAGGTGTTGTTGAGAGAAGGCACGGTACTCCGGGTGCATATCGCACCACAACCGGTGCAACCGCGCCATGTACCCCCTGCGTCCGGATTCGCTGCTCTCATAGCAGATAAGCAGGTCATCCCGTAGTCCCCCCGTCCACCTAAAGCGTCCATGTGCAATAGCGAGTTCGTCATCATTGAGACCGTCCGGTATGGCCCCTCCCACGTGTCTCCGACCCCCATCCGATTGGGGTCTATTGTGAGGGGCCCGTTCTCTGTTGTGGTCGTTAACCAGAGACTTGAGTCCTCAGGATGGTTAGTCCTTGAGACCCACGTCCGACATCAGCCAGGTAGAGTCACCCCTACCTGTTGCCCAGGGAGCACCGCGTGGAGGCTGTCGGTCCGCATTCGCATTATTATTATTATTATTATTATTATTATTATTATTATTATTATTATTATTATTATTATTATTATTATTATTATTATTATTATTATTATTATTATTATTATTATTATTATTATTATTATTATTATTATTATTATTATTATTATTATTATTATTATTATTATTATTATTATTATTATTATTATTATTATTATTATTATTATTATTATTATTATTATTATTATTATTATTATTATTATTATTATTATTATTATTATTATTATTATTATTATTATTATTATTATTATTATTATTATTATTATTATTATTATTATTATTATTATTATTATTATTATTATTATTATTATTATTATTATTATTATTATTATTATTATTATTATTATTATTATTATTATTATTATTATTATTATTATTATTATTATTATTATTATTATTATTATTATTATTATTATTATTATTATTATTATTATTATTATTATTATTATTATTATTATTATTATTATTATTATTATTATTATTATTATTATTATTATTATTATTATTATTATTATTATTATTATTATTATTATTATTATTATTATTATTATTATTATTATTATTATTATTATTATTATTATTATTATTATTATTATTATTATTATTATTATTATCATTATCATTATCATTATCATTATCATTATCATTATCATTATCATTATCATTATCATTATCATTATCATTATCATTATCATTATTATTATCATTATCATTATTATTATTATTATTATTATTATTATTATTATTATTATTATTATTATTATTATTATTATTATTATTATTATTATTATTATTATTATTATTATTATTATTATTATTATTATTATTATTATTATTATTATTCGCCATATTTAATGTTTTATTTTTTACAACACATTTATTTGGTACTAGCTACTTCTTCTAAACCACCGATTTTGATGTAATTTCGACAAAATTTAAATTTCACCCGGCGCCTTCGCCAAATCCTATAATAAACAACTTGCTTCCAGTCTCTTCTTATATTAGACGTCGGCGTCGTCTCATAAAAAAAAAACTATGATAGAATAATAGTGGATTTCCAGTACTTACTAGGTACGTAAGATGTAAGCTATATTTAATACTTGACGCCGGAAGCGAAATATTCTAACTCACTGTCATTATCAGTGTACCTTTAATTATCGGTTATTGGAAAATAAGCAATAACTAAGAATAAAAATTTATTTTGGAATTATAACGTCAATTAGTAATTCTCAATAACAGATTATTGCGTAGATTATTAAAATATAACAGACTATTGGAGAATAGCTATTTACGTAATTGCCATTTTCAATAACCAATATTGAAAATTTTCCAATATTGTGAAATAGCTGCACCGTAATAAGGCGTGATTATGTAAACACCGTGCACACGATAGTTGTGCCCCTCACGAATATGGGGATAATATAATGTTTCGAACAATAAAAATGTGGTTAATACAATTTATTAAAGAACTAAGAGAGCAGATCATATCAAGCCGACCTGTACGGAGAGTATTGGGTAATCATGCGTCGGGAAATTTTTATTGACTTTAAGGCAGTTCTGGAGATTTTATTAAATAATTTGTTCCAGGGGTTCCTAGATCATCTTAACAGTAATACACTAAGCGTGATTTGGGTGTTTCTAAAAGCATACTGAATATACAGTATAAAGGCGTATAGTTTAAAAATATTTTGAAATAAGCGTGACGGCATAAACTTATGTATTTTTAAATGAGACTCCCGGTATATTATGACATATATGGATTCTGCTTTTAAAGACGATTCAAACGATACTATTTCAGAGTGTGTGAATTTGTACCAAAAACATGTCAACTTTGTGATCTTAATGTGACGTAACGGAACAGCATTTTGGGCTTTATGCCAAAAATTGTCAAAATACCTTCAGTGGACACTACTGTTATCAGATTTAAAGAAATCGGACATTTCATACCGGGTGAGTTGGGAAGCACCATAACTACTTTTTCTCATTTTTTTCAAACGGAACACCCTGCATTCAATGGGATCATGAGAAAGCCCTTTGCAGGAGCTTTCCATAGACATAAGTTATCATGGGTCTATCTGTCATAAGTACCAATGACAAACTGGCATAATTCGAGATTTATTAAAAATGACGATCAATCTTCAATTGTTTTATGAATGTTCGGCTCTTTTCAATGAAAAAAAATCGAAAATAATGATATAATGATATAAATTTATCTGCTATGCTTTATCACCTTTCTCTCTAGACAAAAAAAGTAGGAAGCTGGGTGGAAGCACTTGAAATTAAAATAAATGTTCGAATATCTTTCCACTCCAAACGATTTTCATATTCTCTCTGTCGTCTTCATCTATATCTTGAAGCAGCCCCTCAAACGGAAGGAATAATGGTATCTTTGGCCATTGAATGCCTCAAAAACCATGATCCAATGACATGGTTGTGTGTTATACGTCGATTTTGTTAATCCACTTTAATCCAGTGAAATTAGACTTTTCTGATCTAACAAAAAAATTAAGGATATATTTTGTTAGATCAGAAGCCATATTTTTGTCTAAAAGGACTGCAGTACTCATCTAATCCTGTGTGGGCTTTCAAACGCATAATAATTACTCCAGTCAAATAGGGTAAATTAGAGAAATTAACTGACAAAGTTTTGTTTGGCAAAGATATTCTTTTAGATCTACTATTAAATATACTAAAAGTTTTAAACTCCAACTGGTGCATTTGAGCCGACATCATGAAAAAATGGTTCAGGTTTTCGCTTATATTTCGCTAACAGTTAACACCATCGAAGTTATGCTTCCTACAGGAATTAAATCGTACAAGATTATCTACAAGAAATGCTATATACATTTTTCCGTATCTATTATTGTACTCTTCTCAGAAAAATATATTGCATTTGATCGACATACATTTCTAAAACCGCAAATATCACACGCAGAGAAAATAAAATTCATATTATCGTCTTAGTCATAGAATTCTGAACAACTTTCAAAATCTCCGTTATTTATCATTCTGTCCATCGGTTAGACTGCTTCTCCGCCAATCATGTTATTGTAAGCACGATAAATTAAGAGAGACCAGTCCGGTTTTATTGAAATTTGGACAGTGAATCAGTGTTTGCTAGAGAAAGAACTTTGGCGTTTTTGGAAAAAAATCTATTAGTAAATATAGAGGTTATGAGACCTTTTAATAAAAAAATGCACGTGAAGAATATTGTAACAGCTTTGATAATATTCTATAAACAGTAATATACTGCATGGTATACTAACCAATGTTTCGCTAATCAAGATGGCATCATCGGGAGATTGCAAGTATAGCAATTAAAAGTACAATCTTATTAAAGTTTACGACGCTGCCAACGTGTATTTTTTTTAATGTTTCATAACCTTTATATTTACTGATCGATATTTTTCAAAAACGCTAGAGTTCTTTTTCTAGCTTACACTGACTTGGTGTCCAAATTTTAATAAATTCGGACATAAGTTCTCTCTTAAGTTATCTTGCTCACTGAAAGACCGACGGACAGAAGACGGACATTTTGAATGTTATTTAGAATTCTATGACTAACACAGTGCTATAAAATTTCTTTTGTCTACGAACGATATTTACGGCTTTAGAAATGTCTTGATTAGATGCAATGTACTTTTCGTGTTCGTAGTTATGAAGAGAATAATAATAGATACGAAATAAATGTATATAACACATTTTGTCGGAAATTTTAGAAGCTATGTTTTCTTATATACACATATTTAGTGGTTAACGAGATATAAGCAAAAAACTTAACTGGAGCACCATTTTTCCAAGATGATTGCTCGAGAAAACCAGAGTTCAGGATTTTAATATATTTAATGGTAGGCCTTAATGAACATCTTTGCTAAGTTTCAAAACTTTATCAGTTATTTCCGTTAAACGTCGAAATTTGTTCGCATTTAACTGGTACTCCATTGATATTAGGAAAAATAGGGGAAATAAATTATAATCTTTAGGGCTATCTAGGGCTATCTTTAAGAGACAAAAGAGTTCCCAAGGCACAGGTGTGAGCTTCGGCCTTAAAAACCACCCCTAATGTGTCCCGACGCGGTTTTTCCTACAGAAAATTTTATACTCATTGATAATATTCTACATAAAACTTTCTGAAAATGCGGTTCTATACATATCTCCGATAGACGCAGTAGTAAGGGGGAGCAATAAGGGAACAAACTAGGGGGTTGGTCCCCTATCGGCGTGGCGCACGCTTCCCATCTTCTTATTCTTTCGTCGTGTGCTGGTTGGTAAATTTTGCATTATTTGGCTGTGGTACGATGCGTTATCCGTAATTTATAACGAGAGATCCGTGTTCTACCTTTATAAGAATTTTTGCAAACCATTCCTTCGCTCGATTTGCATTAAACGAACGATTGTGACGTGTCCCATCAATCAGACGTAATATCCGAACACGGCTATAAACAATTATTACCTTTAAAAAAACTAACTAAAGTAAGTTTTGACATCTGTCAAAAATATTTGCTTTGGTAACCTTTGCGAATGTTGATTTTTAGGTTATGAAATATATTTAGATATAGATCATTTTCGGTTTACGTCCGGCGTGGAGGGCACATAACTAATTATTTTGTTTTCTAGAGATAGGTACAAGCTGTTATTTTTTAATAACAGGTTTAAACTGCTTCTGCTGTTTTGAAATATCAGTTTAAAAATCGGCAGCTACTGGAAGCGGCTGGTACCTCCCCACCCGGTGAATCTTTGAAGCCGAAAAGAGCACTAAACAATATGAAAGATCTCATTTAATTATATTTATTAAGTTGAAATATTTTTTTCGTATTAAATCAGAAAAAAGTCTTTCGTTCGGTGGGATTTGGACCTAAGAACTTTAGTGTTAAATTTATAGTCTGCACAACATTAACATTTTATTCAATGTTTTTAATACAAATATATGCTTCATCGGATCCTAGCCCGGGGCCAGCCAGACAACCACGGTGAATACCGCCATGGCGAGTGTGAGGCTGGACGGGGTAGGTCCGGTTTGGCTTGGAGAAAAATAGAAAAATAGCTCCTGTCTTCTGTAGGCAGGCTTAAAGACTAGGTTAAAATTATAATGTGTCCACATGGACCTAAAATGAATATAAAAATAAACACAATTCTGTAAAAACGTTCGTAGGCAAGAGCACTTAATAATTTTGATTATTGATACGGGAAACAACTAAACGAAAAAACCTGTTCGTTGGTAATGGGATGGATGGCACGGATGGCCATCTTTGGAAAAAACCATATAACTCTTGGTGGACAGCTTCCCTGCCAGATGTAGCCAGGGTAGTGTTCATGGTGGATCGTTTAAGTTTGAGTTGGTATATTTTGTTTTATCTTTTGGCCTCGACCAGTTTTTCACTAAATCGGTCGGGGAAGTGATAGCAGTCAAATTTTTGGTTCCAATGTTTCTCTGGGGACTTTGGTTTTTGAAAAATGTTTAGGTTGGTACCAATGTCTTAAATTGTTTTTAGGTTATGTAGTACTATTTTTAGGTTATGTTGCCGGAAATAGCGGAAATAGTTTTTAAAATATAATGTCACTGTCACTTTTAAAGTTTTATTGGAAAAAACTCACCGAAAGCGTTCCGGTGGGGTTGCTTACACTTGTAGGGCTCGTAAGCGGTTCAGGATGGCCTCTCACACCATCCGTGGGCTTTATAAACGTCGAAAAAACTTGCAATCTCTCGATGCACTTGACACGTCAAAAATACTCAGCATACAGTTTGCACGCTTTAACACACTAGCAGAGAACTTATACCACAAATGGACCCGTAGTATTTTTTGGGAATTTTCCTTTGAGCCTATTTAATAAAATTTGACATTTTTCTGAAAATTTGACATTTTTCTGAAAAGTAATATTTTTCCGAAAATTTGACATTTCTCTGAAGTGACATTACTCCGAAAATTTGACAATTTTCAAACATTTGACATTTATCTGAAAGGTGACATTTTTCTGAAAGGTGACATTTCTTCGAAAATTTGACGTTTTTTCGAAAATTTTACATTTTTCTGAAAAGTGACATTTTTCCGAAAACTTGACATTTTCCTGAATTTTTGACATTTTCCTGAATTTTTGACATTTTTCTGAAAAGTGACATTTCTCTGAAAATTTGACATTTTTTCGAAAATTTTACATTTTTCTGAAGTGACATTAATCCGAAAATTTGACAATTTTAAAACATTTGGCATTTTTTTGAAAGGTGACATTTCTTCGAAAATTTGACGTTTTTTCGAAAATTAGACATTTTTATGAAAAGTGACATTTTTCTGAAAATTTGACATATTTCTGAAAAGTGACATTTCCCTGAAAATTTAACATTTTTTCGAAAACTTGACATTTTCCTGAATTTTTGACATTTACCTGAATTTTTGACATTTTTCTGAAAAGTGACATTTCTCTGAAAATTTGACATTTTTTCGAAAATTTGACATTTTTCTGAAGTGACATTACTCCGAAAATTTGACAATTTTCAAACATTTGGCATTTTTCTGAAAATTTTCGAAAATTTGATGTTTTTTCGAAAATTTGACATTTTTCTGAAAAGTGACATTTTTCTGAAGTGACATTACTCCCAAAATTTGACAATTTTCTAACATTTGGCATTTTTCTGAAAGGTGACTTTTCTTCGAAAATTTGACGTTTTTTCGAAAATTTGACATTTTTCTGAAAAGTGACATTTTTCTGGAAATTTGACATATTTCTGGAAATTTGACATATTTCTGAAAAGTGACATTTCCCTGAAAATTTAACATTTTTTCGAAAATTTGACATTTTTCTGAAAAGTGACATTTCTCCGAAAAGTTGATATTTCTTGGAAATTAAAAAAAAAAATTTTCGTGACTCGTCTTGTAGAAATATTTTTTTGATATCATCAGTTCGCCTGTTATAAGAATGTTATGCTTTTACGACGTCATCAGAACGTAGGTGTATTTTTAATTCACTCGTATTCCATCCATCTACAATATTTCCACCGACGTTTCAAACTTTAATTGGATGTTTCCAATAGTTAAGTCGATATCTGCACCAGTTTCTAAGAATTTTTCTTATTTGTGACGTCATGTGACGTAGGTGTATTATTAATTCACTCGTAATCCGTCCGTCTACAATATTTATACCTACGTTTCAAATTTCAGTTCGATATCTTCAACCTTTCCCGAGTTATCAGCCGAAATCACTGAATACCTCTGTCATTATTAGAATATCACCCTGTACATGGCACTGCTTTGAGGACAAAACAAGTGAAATTTTTGTTTTTTAATTTTTTTCACGGAAACCAAATCGAAAAAGTGCAAGTGTGATATATCGTTGAAATCGGAATTTTTACTGCTTTTCAATGGTTCAATTACAAATTGTAAGTAATCATAAAATAAACAACTTGTTGTGCCAAAACGGCACTAAACGTAATCCGATCTCAACCAAAACCTTTTCAGATCTTCTGGAGCACTAAAGAAACCCTCATGCAAAGTTTCATCCAAATCCGTTTAGTAGCTTCGCCGCTATCGTGCTAACATACATACACACACACACACACACACACACACAGACATTTTTCAAAAACAACTTTTTTGGGTTCCTGGGACCTCAAAACGTAAAGATTTGATGTCATCTCAATTTTCGATTTTGGACTAATTGTAGTAACCTCCCACAATTTTATTGTGGGGAGGTTAAAAATAACAGATCGCTGAGAAGTACTGGCATTCGCATATCGCAGTGCGCAGTTTATAGTATGCAAATTTTTCGGTCACGTGAATTTGACGCAGCTGTCTGAAGGGTATACAAAACCTCATTTACTGTTTGTTTATCATTGTGTGCACAAGATTTTCATAGTGTGTTTCGGGTTTACTTTAATGTTTCAAGTAAAGTATTTTTTTGATAATAATGTCTCGTAGTGAGTATTATTCAACGTTACAAGCCGATGTCAAGTGTTACGACGAAAAAGTGGCAATAATAGACGGTATCTACAGAAATAACAGTCTGTTAATGCTATTTACAAATAACAGTTATAAAATAATAGGTTTTGTTAAATAGCAACTCATCTCTAATTGTTTTCATTTACATTGCCTGCTATTGGATGAGGTTTCATGTGCCCTTCAGACAGTGGCGTCAAAGTCACGTGACCTAAAATGGTCTATACAGTAGGGCATCTCCATCATGTTTAAGTTTTTTAAGTTTATTCTCATTTTTAATGTTTGTATACGCATTTTTAGCTTGGAGCCATAGTGGCCCCAAGCAAGTATTTAAAAATTCACGTAAATATTTTTTCTATATTGTTGATTAATAAAAATAGACTGCTAATTACAGGTTAGATTTCCAACCTACAAAAAGAGACCTATTTCATTAGGACAAAGTGTTTAGAACTTCATAAACATTACGCAGATGATGTACTAGATTTTAGTTGAAAGTACGAGAACCAGGCAGAAATTTTAATAACAGCTACGTAATATTCTTAAATCTTAAGATCAGATCAGATCTTCTGGAGCACTAAAGAAACCCTCATGCAAAGTTTCATCCAAATCATTTGAGCAGTTTCGCCGCTATCGTGTTCACACACACACACACACACACACACGCACACAGACATTTTTTAAAAACCACTTTTTTGGGTTCCTGGGACCTCAAAACGTAAAGATTTGATGTTATCTCAATTTTCGATTTTGAACTAATTGTAGTAACCTCCCACAATGTGGGGAGGTTAATACGCAAAGAACGCGTCGATTAGAGACCAACCCCCTAGTTTGTTCACTTAGTGCTCGAAAACCATTGCGCCTATTGGACATATGTATGAACCTTATTCGTAGCAAATTTTAAGAATATTATTAATGAGTATAAAATTTTTTGTGGTTTGGGAACTCTTGTTTCTTTTCTATGGACCTTATGATCCCCAAAATGCAAACGATTATGTTATTTCTACAATTCCCCGATTTTAGGTCTAATATTAACGGGCTATGGTGTAAATGTGTTATGAAGATTTACTATTCCATAATTACGACAGGTAGCTTCTTTGCTAATGAGTGAATTCTGCTTAGCATGATAGGCTACAGAAATTAATACGATTTTGAAGATCATTCGCATAAAAGTCTTGGTGTAATTCACCGTGAAAGGGATAATACTTATATTTCTTGATAATACGATTTACAGAAGGCTTATACACGACTTATATGAGCTGAGAAATGACATTAAGTAATGTGAAGTTTGAGGACAAATATGGAAACTTTTATTTGAAACTTATTTGTTAATTTAAGGTCTCTGATTCCTAATCTGCCTACTCAGCTGATTTTTTTTCAGATAAGTCCAAAAAAGTTAAAACAGTGCCTCGAAAACTCAAAGTAGTTGCATCAGCTCGTAATACATGTCCTTTTATTGATCATTTACCACTTTAAACAAGAAGTACACAGAACTTTTTTTGATGGCTGGAGCGACATTAGATTTTTATTCCCGTACATGAAATTATAACAAAATAATTCAAAAAAGTTATTCAAAACATATCGTTCCATGTTTCCAGTTCTGTTGTTAGTTCTTATTTATCCGGAATCATCAAAAGAGCGTCGTAACCTATTTATTTAAAACATAACGAACTTGTTTCCGGATTGGAGAGACTCCTTTTAATGAAGAAAAATTTACGAAAAAAGTTGAATTTGACGTAAATTCTATAATATAGACGTCATAACGCAAGGCACATTTTATTGAATCAAAATTAAAAAATTACCCCCAACGCGACTCTTTTTACTGTCACATTTTACATATTCATTATCAAACTTTCATAAACGACCCAATCTTACTCAATTTGGAAAAATTAATTGGCAAACCCTATAGATATATTACTCCTAATAGTGGAGTCAAATTAGGACTGATAAATTCGTAATGTGAATTGTCTGGTCAGGGCGGTTTTTTTGTTTTAACGTGTTCACTGGGTCAACTATAGTTCACATTTCAGTTTTGCAGTTTCTGCGAGGTCGGCGTATTGTTTATTTAAACGATTTAATTTTTTAGACTTTGTTTTTCATCGATTATCTTTGAATATCGCGAAATCTATAAGTCCTATGAAAAACAACAAATAGATGGAAAATGTTCGTTATGAGTTGTGGAACAAAAATACATAAACTATAATTCTTAACAATTGTTATTATTATTTAAAAAGAATTGAACATTGCAAAATTATGCGTTTTTAAACGAATTGCTGTTATTTCAAAAATAAAGGATAATTTTCAATGAAATTTTGGAAAAATATAGTTCTTATAAAGTGCAATCACAGCTTAAAATTTCAAATCTAAATGATTATTAAAACGGGTCAAATATAAAATTGTTGCTAAAAGTTTGCACCCTTGTGAAATCCTGCCATCAAATCCGAGAAATGTGTACGATGGCTCAAATTGTAGCTTTTTATAAGTACTTTAAGATCACGAGGGAATTTTTTTTTTTTTCAAAATTTAAACCGTTTTTATCGCATTTGTTTATAATTTTCGAAATTTTAATAATAAACAAATTCAAATAACTCTATGGTTTTTTTATAAAATCAAAATCGGAAAACGATTTATGAAAGTAGATTAAATAAGCCATCTTTCAAAAAAAAAATTAATGCTCTGCTTGCATTTGGAGCTGAGATACGTTGGTTTTTGCGTTTCGATCACTTATAAATAAACAAATTGATATTTCATATTAAAATTCGGGCTGATTATTCCCCAGTGCTTATATTTTTGTCACAGCTAGTTGAAAATAATCTAGAACTACATTTTTCAAAATTGCATCTAATGAAACGTCTTTGAAATCATATCATAATTTGCGGTTGACAGGTAATATTTCCCTCTCCCACTCATCGTATTTCGCAAACTAGGTAACTAAAACAACTAACGCAATATCTCTTTCGATTTCCACCTTACCGAGATATATATTTTTTAATTAATCGTGTCTTTTCCGCAAATTTTGATTATTTCATTTAATTTAACGTGAAATAATTTGTTTAATTTTTTTTTGAAATTGCAGTGAATTTTTAATTTCTTTATTTTTGTTTTATTGGAATGTTCTTTCTTTTAAATGTTGTTTGTTTAGCTTTTGTTTATAAAAGAAAGAGAACAATAACAATTTAATTTATATACCGTGCTTTCCATTAGTTTTCTTTGAATATTTCGAAATCTATAGGTCCTATGGAAATCAGCAAAAGAAAACGTTATACAACAAAAGTACATAAATCATAACGTTATTCCAAAAAAAAAAAAAATAACAATAAATATAGCAAAATTAGAAGTTTTTAAACCCATGATTGTTTTTCAAAAATAATGGATGTTCAATGATATTTAAGAAGAATGTGATTCTTATAGAGTGGTCACCATTTAAAATTTTAGATCAAAATATTTATTAAAACGGTTAAAAAAAGCAATTGTGGGTATGAAAGTGGGAAAGATTATCTGTTTGATAGTGGTGCGAGTGATGATACAGATTCTACACGGAGTAGTGACGATAATAATTGTTATAAAAATTCACGTAAGAGACAAAAATTGCTAAGATAATTTTGTAATTCATTAAAAATATCTTATTTTTAATATAGTTTTTAAGAATTAATACTTACAATGTTAAGTCAAACTAATTATAGAAAATATAATTTGCAAAGACACAAAGATAAATAAAATAAATGCATCTATGATTAATTGGGCACAAAAATAATCTATAGAAAAAAACTAATTAATTTCTGTTACGAGTTATTGTTTGGAGTCAAATTAAGGATAAAAAAAAAGGTAATTAAAGGATTCTTCTGCTGCAGGAATTGTACTGTTTCAGTTTATTTTTGATGTAATAACATGCAATGAGAAGTTTTGGATTACACCTTATCGTTGCTTCATATGAAATTTAAATAATTAATGTTGCAGCATTAAAGTCTTTCTATTTTCGGTACTAGTAATCACATCACAAAAAATAAAAATCCAAATCGTTTGCAATAAAATTTAGAACAAAACTAGACTTATGAAACAACATTTAAAATTAGTAATAAATGGCCCTTTTTGTATAATTTAAGAATTGTAATTTAATAATACATTCTAAAGACAGTGAGTGAAATATGTGCTTTTTATTGAACGAAGACTTGTTGGAAAATTTTACCGCAAAATGTTTATTTAAACGACTAAACAATGTGTAAAACTGTAATATAAGATGTAACACATATCTGATGAATTTCGGATTTTAACGTAATCGCTAATGGCTTGACTTATCTTGAAAAGGTCACAATATTTCTTTGGGTATCAAAAGTTTCAGGAACACAAATATTTTAAACCCTAAAGTGTGTTGTCTGGCATAACCGCTCGCTTTTTCTGCATTGTTTGGAACAGGTTTTTTGGTTAGTAATTTTTCCGCACGAATCAACCATATATAACTGCGATATTTTATTTATACTAGCGTCTTTTGCATTGTATGTACCAATTATTTTATTTTTTTCACATGTTTTATCTTATAAACTTTTTAGTTCGCCTATCCTGCGAAAGAATATTGTGTTTATAATTTAATTTCCTATTTAATCCGATCTGGCCTTGCTTCGTCCAGCCTTTCAATTGGCACGACGATTCGTATCGGGGATGTCTGGGTGGCTCGGAACGAGTGCTCGGGAGAACAATATGTTATATATAATTTAAAATAAATTTATTTTTGATTTGATTCGATTTTTTATTTGATTCGATTTTTTATTTGATTCGATTTTCGATTTGATGACTAGCTCAGAATACGAATGTTTCGGATTTAAAGCTAGATGGCAGAAATTTTTTATTATTATATCAGTGATATTAAAAATTTTACAAAAATTTTGGGCATGGACTTAACGTTAGTTCTAGTTAGGTTGGTTTTCTTTTTAATGAGTATATCACTAGATAAAATTAACTGTTAAGTGGCTTCATTAAAGATTCCGACTTGCGAACTTTTAGTGGCTCTATTAATGTTTCAAGTTTCGACGCCTAACAACGGCCTCCTTAAAATTCCATTGAACAAAGCCTCTTTGAAGATTTTTAAAACAGTGTGCAACCTACACAAATTTAAAATACATTTATTGCATTTTTTATGAACAAAAGCTAACCAAATTATTTTGCGTTTAATTAAAGTGAACAATCGAAATCTATGCACAAAGCTGGTGATTAAAAAAAGATGACAAAAACTATAGCAACAAAAAATTTATTGCATTTTTTTATAAACAAAAGCTAAACAAATTAGTTTACGTTAAGTTGAAGTAAACTATAAGGAATCTACGCAAAAAAAAACAAGATTTAAAAGAAAGAACATTCCAATAAAACAAAAAATAAATAAATTAAAAATTCACTGCAATTTCAAAAAAAAAATTAGACAAATTATTCACGTTAAATTAAATGAAATAATCAAAAGTTACGAAAAGAGACGATTAATTAAAAAATATATATCTCGGTAAGGTGGAAATCGAGAGAGATATTGCATTAGTTGTCTTAGTTACCTAGTTTGCGAAATACGATGAGTGGGAGAGGGAAATATTACCTGTCAACCGCGAATTATGATCTCAAAGACGTTTTTATTAGATGCAATTTAGAAAAATGTAGTTCTAGATTATTTCCAACTAGCTGGGACAAAAATATAAGCACTGGGGAATAATCAGCCCGAATTTTAAGATGAAATATCAATTTGTTTATTTATAAGTGATCGAAACGCAAAAACCAACGTATCTCAGCTCCAAATGCAAGCAGAGCATTACATTTTTTTTTGAAAGATGGCTTATTTAATCTACTTTCATAAGCCGTTTTCCGATTTTGATTTCATAAAAAAACCATAGAGTTATTTGAATTTGTTGATTATTAAAATTTTGAAAATTATAAACAAATGTAATAAAAACGGTTTAAATTTTGAAAAAAAAAAAAAATTTCCTTCGTGTTCTTAAAGTACCTATAAAAAGCTACAATTTGAGCCATCGTACACATTTCTCGGATTTGATGGCAGGATTTCACAAGGGTGCAAAGTTTTAGCAACAATTGTATATTTGACCCGTTTTAATAATTATTTAGATTTGAAATTTTAAGCTGTGATTGTACTTTGTAAGAACTATGTTTTTTCAAAATTCTATTGAAAATTATCCTTTATTTTTGAAATAACAGCAATTCGTTTAAAAACGCATAATTTTGCAATGTTCAATTTTTTTTTAATAATAATAACAATTGTAAAGAATTATAGTTTATGTATTTTTGTTCCACAAGTCATAACGAACATTTTCCTTCTCTTTATTGTCTTCCATAGGACTTATAGATTTCGAGATATTCAAAGAAAACCGATGAAAAACACGGTCTAAAAAATTAAATTGTTTAAATAAACAATACGCCGACCTCGCAGAAACTGCAAAACTGAACTGTGAACTATAGTTGACCCATTGAATATGTTAAAACAAAAAAATCGCCCTGACCAGACAATTCACATTAAAATCCTAATTTGACTCCACTATAATTCAAGGTATTTCGAAAGCTGTTCCTAAATCATGTTTGGACTGTTACATGTGGATGTAAAACCTATGCAATACAGCGATTTGTCAGTGAATAATTGAAAATATATTGCATGCGAATATCCTATTGAGCTGCAGAATGTCCAAATATTTAATTAAATATACCATCTAAATTAGCACTTTAAAAACACTTTAATTCGGTCAAAAACTCTCTTCAACAAATTTTATGTTTTTTACTGTTTATTAAAGTGTTTATTCTACTGTCTGTATCCAAATGACAACAAATTGAATGAGCCCATTTTTTTTTTTAATTATAGATATTACGTACTTTTTTATACCACCTAAAATCTAAATTTTTAAATAAGTAGGTGTAGGCAATTATCACAAAGGTCGAAATTGCTTTTTGAGTGTGTCTTTTCTGCATTTGTCACGGCCTACAAAATAAAAATATCGACTTATGTAAAAATTCATTTAAAGACATTTTAGAGCATAACATACAAGATTGAAAGGCATTAGCACCGAAAACTTGTAGCAGGCATATTGCCGCCCCATAAATTATAAAATATTTTAACTTAAGCGTGAATGTCCGCGGTAGATTTAAATATATTTCTTAAAATTGCTTTTTAAATAAACACAACGGTATGCAACCAGAGTTACGTCTAAAATCAGCTTATCTTTATGAGTGGAGAGGGTAACGAAGCGATGCGATTTATACGCACCGAAAAAGAAAGCAGAACGAATAGTTTTCCGTTACTAGAAGGTTAGAACTTCGATTGCTCGATGAACTTTTAAATAGTGATGTATTTTCATTAAATTTTTCCTTGAAGACTTCAACATTGAAAGGGTTGATAGTCCCTCTTCTTAATTATGAAGCAGGCCTAATTATCTTCACCGGTTTAATCCGCAAGTAATTTATAAAGAAATAATTTTTTTTGTAACTTAGATTTGGCAGCGGCCATTTTACAACTCACGCTTACACTTCACTTCTTTCCAGGGTTTCACTATTGGATAAACAATTTTATTAATGGATAAACAATTTTCATATTGGATCCAAATAATTTAGTTTTGGACGAAAAATGTTAGTATTGGACAAAAAATTTTTGTATTAGATGCAAGTTTTATTATAAAAATGCAAATCTTCTAAAATTGGAAGCAAGTTTTATCAATCTTGGGATGCACATCGTAGTTATGCATTGCTTATTAACGTCATATTAAATTTTGAGTTGGAAACAAATTTTGTATGGAGATCGCGACGATAGTATGGTAGGATAGTTGGGATTTGTCCTTATGGAATTTCTGGAAGTGTCGAATATGGTATTGGAAACTTCTAAACCTGATCCCGAGCTCTTCTAGAAACCAACAATTATATCACTGTGGGTTGGATTTCACCAACATCATCCCCTACTAAGAGTTACAACTTTCATTCACAGAAAAATTCCAGATAAGTGTCACAAATAAGTTTTTTTTTTTATCTAACGTTTTTTATATAAATACTTCATATTTTTACCTTTTAACATTTTTAGAGTTTTTAAAGTATCATGTTCTATTTTTTTTAAAACTATTTCTATTTTCAATTTTATTATTAACATGTTTCAGTGAACAGTTAATATATACTATTTTTATTAAGTTATAAATTATCGACGTTACGTCTAATTAAAAACAAATTATATAAAAAGTTCTGTAAAGACTTTGTGATCACAATTTCTACGAAACATTTAGGTATAGTTATATAATAAAATTTGACTTTTAAACACCATATTGTCGGTTCATGTTTTAGACAATATTATAAATAATATCTGCATAACATTTTATCGTCCACTCGATATATTTTTTTGTATATAACTTCACTTAATATTAAGGCCTCAGTTTAGTTGTTTTCTAATAAAAACACGCCAAGTTTGATTGATTTATAATAAAATCAATTTTATAATCACATTGTCCACTTATTTCAGGTATTTTGATACAAACCAAACTTTACAAACTAAATATTTAGATATTACTTACTGTATTAATTATTTAATCTTTGATAAAAAGTTGAACATCCTTTAGTAATATTCAGAGGTATTAATCTAATCTTGACTTGTGCTAAATTTAAATTATTAATTTACATTTTTTTTTATACAACTAGTACTTTCTCTAAATTTTGATTAGTTTATCTTTCTTATAATCAAACTTCAGTTTCAGTGTAAATTATAATTATAGAAAGATTGGCGACCCGTTTTTCTGGAAAATTTACCATTATCTAAGTGAAATTAACATCTCTTTAAGAAAATTTATAAAAACATCTATCATTTATTAATCCTTATCTACCTAACACGTAAAACCATTCGTAAAGCATTTTCTTACCCATGACTCATCTGCCGAGTCTCTGAGCTACTGGGGTAGTAATATTTTTTCTTCAAATAACATAAAGTGCAGTAAGACTCTCAAACACTTGATGAAAATTAAATTTTATTGAACAGCGAAGAAATTATGATACAAACTGGCACAAAAGGACTTATACACGTTCGTTAAAACGTAAGGCACAACCAGGTGAAAATTCGAAGAAACGCCGAATTTTCACTTTTCACAATTTGTTTATGTACAGGCCGTAAGAGTAAAAGTATATTATGGTCATGGGAATGTATACTGAAAATTAAAGTGTAATTTTGGTCAAAGACAAAAATACATTATACTTTTTCAAACGTGCGCCAAAGTTGGACTGAAAAATATTTTTATGGACAGGGAAAAGCAAATAATATACGTTTAATACGCTAAAAGTGTACTTTGAAAACATTTTTTAATATTCTTAACGTTCTTATCGCTTCACAAAACATGACGAAAGTGGAGATACAGTCATTGTGGATATCATTCAGAAGAACGAATATGAAATTTTAACGAGGCGACGCGACGCGACGTACTGAAAAGGTGAAACAGAAAAATGTGGGAAAGGTACGTAGCGTCTATAGACAATTATTAGGCAAAAATTAGTAAAAATAGACAAAGCCAGTTTCTCGAACAAAACAAGTTTGGATTTACCCGACGACTCGTCAATTGGATGAGTGCGTTGGAGATTCGGCGGAAAGTGATAGTAGGAAAGACAAATGCAGGTTCAAAATGACAAAGTTATAGAGAAAACCGTCTTGTGCGTAAGTAAGACAAAAAAGCCATTTGCCAAAAAGTCGTTCGAAGGCGAATCCATGTCAAATCCTTTATATTGAACCTATATGAAGGCCAGTACGTCGGGAGGCAGAAAGTTGTAATAACTCATATATAGTTGAACTCAAATCGAACTCCGTTCTTGTAAATGATATAATCACTAATTGGAACCTTAAAACTAACCACCAGTGTCCCAAAATTTTTAAAAAGTAAAATATTTTCATATTATTTTCAGTCAATCCTAAATCCAAGTTGCATACATTATCTTCCGGGGAAGTTGGGTGAACCTTTTTATCTAATCGATTACTAGTGCACGCTCTTAATTGAATGGTACTTGTGAAACCAAAGTCCTCATTCGTCCTTACCCTACTTGGGAAGGCGTTTCATTGAAATATCTAACATCTCATGGATAGGATATTGCATAATACTATTTGAACTTGTTTTGAATCTAATCCATAAATTCGAACTATCGTGTTTTATTGACTGAATATCTGACTTTTAATCTCATACCTCAAAGGCTTTTGTGAGTTAGGTTGGAATTGAGTATTGGGTGATGTCAAAAGACACCCCTTGCGTTTGAAGCTCAATCACCGGTCACATCACAGAAGCTCGTGAGGGATATTTTTTATGAAGGAAAATCAGAGATCTCTAAGCCACGTAATCCATTAAATTGCTAGATAAATAAGATGACGTGTATTAAGAGAGAAACCAATTTTGGGACAGCGGCATTAGCAGTCGACGGTAAGTACAGCTTTTACTTTTCTCGTCTGTCAACATCTCATAAATAAATACAAAACTGTCTGGGGGTGGAAAACCACATCCAACGATGGGCCCCCTTTAATAAATAAATTAGTGTCGCGTCCTTCAGACGCCGTATACAAGGTTCTTCCACAATTACACATTTCTAATTTATAACACAAACGTAAATTCTGATGGAACTACTTTATAACGTGCCGAAATTTAACTGGTTGACAAAGAAAACGAGTCATTACATAGTAAGTTAAAAGAAGTCGCTCTTGCTCCTCTTACACGTCATGAGTAGTACAATTTTTTGGTTAATACAATTCTCTATGAAACATTTTATGCTCTACGAATTTACTCTCTTGTATTTTTTCCTTTCTATTATATGCAAGAAAGTGAGAACATTTATTTGATTTTTTGAGCCTATTTAAAAAAAAACGCCTGGACATCAGGCAGATTCGGAATCGGAGACCTGATATTAACATTAAATTGTCTGTTGCTCAAAAGTCCCAAATTTGCTGTTACATTTGATTCAGCAAAAGCTTTTTAGATTTACCCCGTCAAACATAAACATCAAGCAATTTTACATGTTCAGTATTTCCATGCCTGAATTATTGCCGACAACTTTTAAAATGTCCATCGACAGTGTGTAGCAACTTCCACAATAACAATAATTAATTTTGTGTCTTGACTTTTCTAAAGTTAGTAAACTCCTCGGTGCTATATTTAAACTTTTATCCGGTGATCTTCATGCAGTTCATTTAACCTGCCAATCCCAGTTGATTCTGTTTAACATTTAATTTTCACTCAGAGCACATTACATGGAGACTCTTGCGGTCTTTCAATAATTTAGCTCTTGAAGTTGAGAATAGACGATTTCCACAGTTTGAACAATTTCAAATTTAGATTTCTAAAAATGTTAAAGAATAGTGAGATGGAAAGAATTCAAGCAATTTACGCCGTTTAAATTTATTGAAAACTTTGGGCAATAAAATTAATCGGAGTTTAATTTCAGTTTACTTATAATATACGTCTTGCGTATTTGGGTATTTTGTAATTATCGACAGAACTAAAATTTCTAATTTGCTATTTGCATATGATATAGTTGTCTACAAATGTTTAGTCCGAATAAAAAGGGTCATAAAAATATCAAAGTCGGGGTGCTATTACATACTGACAAGGGTAATACAGAGACGTACTTCAAATTTTTCGTATTAGAATGAACAAAATAGAATAGAGTATATTTCGTACTAGGAACAATATACAGAATTGTATTGTATAAATAATACTAGAGATTTAAAAATCGTGTTTTCTGGTAAATTAAAAATCTTACTCTGTTTTGCGTCAAGATAGGAATATCTTATGTATTGGTAGACATATTGTCCGTCCTTCGCGACACTGACAGATAAATGCAAAGTACGACTCTGTTTATCTGTTACCCTAGTATTAACGCCGAAAATAAACTCCCGCCATTCTAGTTAGAGGTGATTGGCGTAACTTTATCACAAGATTCAGAAATCTTAGTTAAAAGAAGCGTGTTCCCTTTATTTTTTATCTTAATCATGCCCGAACATACTTTACATAAGAGTAATGATGCTTTATCTATTAAGTAATATGTATTATTTAATATAATATAGTAAATAAAATAAAGCAAACCTGGTCTTTCCTTATATTAGCTAGGTCGTCAGCTTTGAGTTCTTTATGTGCAGCATAAAAATGGAGTGAGCTATGGAGTTATAGAACTCAGCAAGTTTGGCGAAATCTAATAATCTAATACTGTGGCATGGCATTTTTAATATTTTACAGTTGCATAATGATCATAAGACTACATTGCAAACTAATTAAAAAAAATGTGCATCTGTTATACAAATGTAATGGTAACAAGACTTTTTAAAATTATGTAATGGTAGATGTTCAAACCGTGCTCCTCCGGATTCCAAATAAGCTTCAAACCATCGTAGCGGGTCCTTTGTGTAAGGAGATATAATCATAGCCGGTGTGATTGTACGGAAATTTATTGTTTACTAGAGGGAAAATCATACCTAAAATTTTAAAATAGCATATCACAGTATTCACAATGAAGTGAGGATTTCATTATATTGTAAAATTTTGAAAAACAAAAGTTGGGGGCGCTTTCTTAAAGGTTGAGGGAAACAGGACGGTTTCAAAGGTGTAATCATAAGGACTGTTTGGTGTACTCGTATTACACAATCTCTTTTAGATAATTTTTTTATCTTCTCAAATAACGAAGATATGGCTGGTTAACGAAATTCTGGGACAACCTATATATTTTAGTATCAAACGCTTTTAGTTAGTTTCTGTATTATAATCAGCATACTGAAGAGATGTGAGGAAATATGTTAAATTACTTTAAAATCAGTGACAGATTCAACCCAGAGATCTCTTGATATAGAACGAGTTGCTCGAATTAAATTATTAAATACAGATATTGATTAAAAATTCAATTTTTAGTGAAGTAAAAACAGTTCAATGCCTAGCTAAATAAGTATATACAGGGTGCCCCGCAATGTATTTTACTTTTTAAATTGTAGTAATTTGGCAACCGCGCACCAAAGAAGGGTTGGACCAGTTGTGTTCCGGTACAATGGTCCGGTGAACAACTTTATTGGGGCGTCCTTTAAGTCCAATGGTTCGTACATAAATCTGAGGCGGTGTTTTTGCAACCGCTCTAATATTCGACGAATGACGGTCGCCCGTGGATATAATTTGTTAAAATGATAAGTAAATAGATTTTGGTAAACATCATCGGCCATAAATCGAAAATCAGGCGGTATAACAAGGACTGTATAACTGTACGTGAAAATGTTGATAGAGCGCGAAACCGTAAATCGAAATTGTCAAAGATCGATTCGTAAAAACTCGGGGGATTTGCATCTCTCTAATTCGTCTATTCACCCAATGAAAATAACCACAGAAAGAGGCAACACTTTTCTGATTTAATGATCACTTTCATCTTGCCGTCAATAAGTAAAATTTCAGTTATTGGACATCAGAAAACCCACAGCAGAAGCATGAGAGCCCAGAAGTTACGGTATGGTGTGCAATGTCGACCGCTTGAATTATTGGCCCGTATTTTTAGTTAATAGTAAGCGTTATTGTACAATGTTTCAGGATTCTTTAACACAGGAGTTACAGAGGACTTCACCTATGCAGTTTTTGTCTACATCAACACTCCTACAACACTGAACGAATTAAATGACAGAATCAAAGAAGAAATCACTACAATATTAGCAGATTTTTAGAGGAGTGAAACGGAAGACACCTAGACAATATAGTTTTTAATAAATAATATCTGCATATTTCCTTTGTACTTAGAACAGAATATTTTCTTTTCAGAAATATTTCACGTCTTTTTAATGTGTTCAGAAACTGAAATCCATTATAAAGCAGATCAAATCTACATAACACACATTGTATGTATGCAGGATGTTTAATATCAACGATATTAGATAAGAATCTACTGACACAAAAAGATTCAAATTTCGTGAAGGTTACATTTGGGAAGTTTGGTTTAGAGTTGAAAGGATTGGAATTAATAGTATATATTTCAATTTTTTTCAATTTTGTCCCGCTTGTGGCTTTATAAATTCGTATAGACAACTATATGATTCGTCACGTGTGAACACTTTTTTGCAAACTTACTCAAGGAGTATTTCTATGAAGACGTCTGCCTTCCCGTTTTATGAAACTTCGTACAATTTTTAATAGAGAAATTAAAAATTTGGCATTTGGCTATTTTCATCCAGTGCCTTTCCCAAAACTCTTGTTGTCGAATGAAAACCGCTTTTTACAGTGACTAAAAATATCCCAAACCATAATTCACTGTTAGTTAGCAAAAAACAGATTTTAGCGCACTTTCTAAATTAACATATAGTCAGATTTTATTGCAGGTTAAAAAATTGTGAATTTCATTTCACTTCCCAAAAAATTACGTCGACGGAATGAGAACGTCCTTTGAGAAAACTTTTATAAGTCAGATTTCGTTGGAATTTGGAAAAATTTTACTGAATTAGATTTCATAGACAACAGTCCAATTGACTAAATTTGATTTATAGAGCAATTATATAATTTTTAATAAAGAACTAATGTAGATAAACGAAGTATTAGAAAAATACAAATTGACTATTTTAGAGTAAGCCATCTGTACTAAAGTTTACACTGCTATCTTAAAACCGTTGGGGATCAAGAATTCAATTCCTCGATGTCAAGATACCCCGGCTATCGGGCTGAAACGGTCGGACGAGATGCTCGAATCTCTGTAGTCACTCTTCAGTCCACTACCATCCAATTGATACTGAACGCTTCATCAGATAACCAACTCGATATTAAATTAAATTTGTTTCATGCTTTATTTACTTTTATTTATTCACCAAATGTTATCTGCGCTACTTCAATCCAGATAGGCAACTTGATAAATTGCATTGTGATGGCAGAGCTCTTTATAGAATAAATATAACAAAGGAACGTGAATTGGGGATATTGAAAATTATTTATTTTTAATACACGATTATATTGGAATGAAAAGGAAATAGCGATATTAATTCCATATATAATTTTTACAAACACGTATTTACATGAGCGTCAGTTTTTCACAATTAGCAGAGGGGCTCGAGCTTTCTTGAAAATAGCAATCCTTTTTACAAGCTTTTATTTAGCTTGGTTTGTATGTTTAGTTAGTTAGTTAGAATGTTTAGGCGGACTCTTGCAAGTTAATTTTGAACCACTTAACGACGTCTAATTGATCTGAAATTTTGCATACACGTGTAGTTCTGATGACAATACAATATTATGGTACCATAATAATTATAGTACAATATTATTTATTTTACATACCACTATCCAACGGAATTATATCCTAGTTACAGTACAGGGAACAACACAACAGCAATATGATGTTAAAAAGTGGATACAAATTAAAACAAAAAAAAATGCAAAGTAGAAATTCAATAACATGACATAAAAAGACAAACATGTCTAAAAAACAAGTAAGATGAATAACAAAATAAATATAAGACAGAATTACGATAAGAAAGTGTTTTTTATATGTGCATTGCTAGAATTATATATATCAATGCTGTCTTGCACTGTGGAATAATTACAGTACATCACGTACAAAGAAGAGTAATGCAATATATTAGTATTAGCCGTCTTTATATAAAAAGTTTCACAGCGACGCCTTGTATATGTGGGTACATGGAAATTGATTTTACTTAATATTTCACTTGCATCATGAACAAAATTTACCATATTAAACAGGAACATTACAGAACCAATAAGGATTTATAGTTGTATGTTTCAAGTAACAAATCATGTGGGTAACATTTTATTCTCTTTAATGACAAGAACTTTAAAAATCTTCATTGCAGTCTTTCTAATGCGTCGATATATTTTGTAATTTGGGCACCAAATGACAGAATTATATTCCAGTCGGGATCTGACATATGAGTTGTATAACATTTAATTTTAATTGTAGTAATTAAAAGTTAATGTTGAATAAAAAATATCCCTAAATCCTTGATATATTCTGGTCTATTAAGCAATACATCGTGAATATTATACGGAAAAATTAAAATGTGTTTTTTACAAGAATATGTTAGAACATTACATTTATTAATATTAAGTGGTAACTTATTTCCTTTATACCATAAATCAAGCCTGTCAAGGTTTTCCTATAGGTTTATTCTTATATATATTTTCATATCATTTGTGTACAGCAGATGAGGAATGTTCAAACAACTAATAGCTCTGTCAATAAAAATGTTGAAGAGTAACGGTTCCAGGATCGATCCCTGAGGAACACCGAACAGAACTTCAAATTTGGTTGAGATAAAGCCTCTGTGACATTATGGAATCCAACATTAATACAATGGAACCCCTTCGAATATGGGCTCGTTGAATTTGTCTCGATGATTACTCTGGTCCTAGGTGGTATTCAGGGTCTAATTATGGAGCCGAAAGGTGGTCGATGCATTATCAAAAATGCATATGTTAAGACGTAACTAAAAATTTAAAAATAAAATCGTATCTAAAAAAAAATTGGAGAAACAAGCTTTTATTATTATTTAGGTGTACTAAAACGAAATAAATAATATATTATGTCAAATTAATTGTCTCAAAAGCTTGTCGAGTGAATAGTACAAAAAATACTACTACTTTCTTAGGTACTTACAATTTCTGTCAAACAAAATTAATGCCTGTATGAACTTCTCACGCGTGACAAGCTTTTAAGACAATTAATTTAGCATAATACATTATTATTATTTCTTTCGTTTTAGTGCACCTGTATAATAATAACAAGCTAAAAACGTACTCTTCGCCTGTTCACTGAACTTTTTATATAATTGTTACACATTCTATAGGATACCCTTCGCAGTTTTTTGTAAATAATGTTAGTTTTAGACATTTTTATAGTACGATCTTAGTTGGTAAAAGACTCAGTACAAAATAAAGTAAAAATACAAAAAAACATACCAAACCCCACTTGGGTTTCGAACCCGGGACCCTTGGATTCCGAGTCAATTTCAATCAAAAGCTTAAGAACTACACCACAACCTTACACGTAGAAAAATGTAAATTTTTACATTATAAGACATGAGCTAAAATAATATTTTTACATTATACAATATATATTTGTAAAATGTATAAATATTTAGATATTAAAATGAAATATCATTCCACCAGATTTCTATTCAATTATAAAAACATAAAAATCAAAAAAAAATTTTTTCTAATTTAAATCATTAATAACATTTTTATTTAGCGATCGATTTTGTTCAAAAACAACGGGGTTCTTCCTCTAGCTAACACTAACTTACTGTCCAAATTTCAATACAATCGGATTTTTCTTTCTTGAGTTATCGTGCTTACAAGAAACGTGACGGACGGACGGACAGACGGACATTTTGAAAGTTGTTCAGAATTCGTTCACTAACACAATGATATGAAAATTTTTTGTCTGCGAGCGATATTTACGGTTTTAGAAATGTGCCGATCAAATACAATATACTCTTCGTTATCGCATTTGCGAAGAGTATAATATTAGCTTGTTTTTTACATATAATTTTTATGTATAAATATATTTAATATTCAAAGGATAACAAAGTAGTACCAAAAACTTTGTAACTTGCAGTAAGCTGTTTGGAGCAACTAAAATATACTTCGTTACATTCGCAATTTTCTAGATAGGAAAATATATATGACTTCATTGAATGAAACCAAAACCTACATGTAACTTACTTTGGTAAGTAGTTACTTCTAATTAGCTTATTCTAATAACGCCTTAGAACACTTAAATATGTCAGTTTGATCGTCAGAGGCTACATTTCATATGTTGTCATTTATTTAACTCTGTTAAAAATTTTTAGAAATTTTTCTTTCATGATGAATCTGGATGGTAATTAAAAATTCAATGCCTTCATAAAAATCAGATTTCGCATTGAAAAATTTGTTTTCTATTATTAATAAATTTTCAGACATTATAATTCAGAACAGAAATTTTCATATTTGGCGAGTAAAGTTTCATGCACTAACCACCATAGCTAATCCTAACGTTTTTGCTATTACATTTACTTAGTAATGCTAATGGAGTATGGAACTTACTATAACTTAGTAGATCATACTTTTTGTTTAGTTAAATGAAAATGCAGAACAAATCGAGCATTTGATGATTCGGTTCGTTCAATCTCTTATACGGATGCCATATATTTCAGAAGAGGGGGCACCGTCTCCATGCTAAGTTGAGCAAGGAAAATCAATATATGGATGAAACTGTTTGTTACTTTTGATTTTAGAGTATATGATCAACAGACAAATTTGAAAATCAAGGTTATTTTCTCTAAACATTCGGGCAAGTAAACTAGTTTAACTACGATTTTTATGAACTTCTTTTGGTGCTACTTATTCTTTGCAAATTAATCTGCAAAGTTGTTTTCCAGTAATGAGTGTTTTAAAGTATTTTCCTAAGTAGTATATTAGCGTGACCCGATTAAGGTACCAATATACAGAAAGTAGATAATTTCATATTAAATAAAAAAGTGTGAATGACTAAATGTAAATAAATGATTTAAATATTTTCAATATATTTTTTTCTTTAAAATGCCAAAAATCCTATCATGTAATTCAATGCTTCGTAAGTATTAGCTAGAAGAGTAGTTGTTTTGATTGATTCTCCAATAATGAGTGTTTTAAAGTATTTACCTAACTAGTATGTTAGCGTGCCCAGATTAGGGCAACAACATACAGAAAGTAGGTATTTTCATAATAAATAAAAAAGTGTGTAAGTTGTGATTTGCATAATACCTAAATAATATTCTCTAATTAGGTTTCTTTTGTTTTTTTGAATTTTGGACCACTGTATTTATTTTATTGACTTACCGATCATGTCGTTAAATACTTGGTTACATGATCCAATTGACACTTTAGAACAATTGCAACAAAGTATTTTAATGTGCATAAAAATCATAAAAAATGACCCTAATTTAACAAATGTGTTGAACGGAGTGCGTATGTCCTTAGTTCGAGGTGCCGAAATGTGTATTGGTGTCAATGGAGGTCATTTCGAACAGTGTATGTAAATCAAGAATAATTTATTGGTAAGTTCTATATTTCTTGAATACCCGGTCCACCGCGCTGTCACATTGCTATCACTTTCAAATCAAAGTCGCTGCTGGGTTAGGTATTTAAGCTTTATTATTACGAGCAACTTTTGTGGTTTTGTGACAAATTCAAAAGAATTGTTCTGTTGTCGGGTGTTATCTGTTGGACAATAATAATAATAATAATAATAATAATAATAATTGTTATTATTATTCGCTGTTTCGTTCTGATCTGTTTATTATTGTTTACATTGATTTTCATAGAGACCAAAGACTCGATTTTTAGTTGTCGATACCCGATAAGAAAAAATTATGCGCACAATCCGTTAAAAAAATCAAATTTTTAAAAACATAAAATACACATAACTATTTTCTGTTATCGCATCTCGGGCGTCTAACTGTTCGTTTTCCAATTTCATGAAATAATTACTCGTTTTTTTAAGCTTTTATCACAGAACAATAATGATTTGTTAATAAATGACATTTAAATATTATAAACTATAAACAACAATGAAAACTCCCATATTTCTGTTCCAAATTAAAAAACACACATGGCAAACAAATCCTCTGTTTAAACACCTGCTTACGGTTGTGTAGAAGGAGATAACGAATTATTTTCATTTTTATAATTGGTATAAAAAGTTCGGTTGTAACGGTCCCATCAAAGTGCCTGCTTCTTGCTTTGAGACCGTCCGGTGCGGCGCACAGTGGTGCTTTTATTGAAAACGGGCGTGAAACAATTGTTAACCTAGCCAATTTTCGATAGAAATTTACGAAATTTGGTAGAGTTAAGTACTTGGGTATGCTTGGCTTCAAAATGGGGATGAGAAAAAGCAAGAAACATAAAAAATTTAATAAAATAACCAAGCCACAAAAAATAAGTCTTGATCCTGGAACTTGACCCAAGTAGTTCAATGTATTTTTTGACGCTGAATTCGAATCTGACCTCAGAAAGGCACAAACACCCTCAAAATTTTGAACTGGTGAGAAAAAACACCCTTAGAATAGGGTAAAATAGCTCCTCATATATGGTGAAAATAAGTACATGAAAAAAGTACCCCCAATGTACAATCCTAGGGCTTTTGAGGTTGCTGATTTAAAATTTCATTGTTGGGGTGAAAATCGAGTAAAATGGGGGTTGAAAGGGTGTAAAAATGAAAATCTAACAAACTGCGTGATTTTCATTCTAAAGGTTTTTCTAGGGATTTTTGAGGTTGCTCGATTTTCACCCTAAGAATGAAATTTGAAATCAGCAACCTCAAAAATCCCTAGAAATAAACTTGTAGAATGAAAATCCCGCATTTTATCAGATTTTCAGTTTTACACCCCTTCCAACCTCCATTTTACTCGATTTTCACTCTGAGAATGAAATTTGAAATCAGCAACCTCAAAAACCCTAGGATTGTACATTAGAATAATTACAGTCCCACAAAAAAAAAAGTTCTGTACCAGAGACGTTTATACATAGATTTTGTGTATTTTTTTATGCTGAATCCGAATCCGCAGCCAAAAATACGGGTTACCCAGGCAGTTTTTTAGTAAAATGCAAAAACATCCCCTAAAATAGAGTGATACGGTAAAGCTTTATAATGAAATGCAACAATTTGTAAATACTTTGAGAAAACATTTTAAAATAAGATTTTGAACATTAGAAAGAAATATATGCAAATTAAATCCATACCCACCCCTACGAGGGGTAGTCTATGTAATGAAATATTATTTGACGAGTTTTTTGTAAATATTTCGTGCAAAGGAGATTACCTTTCCCCCCATTTTCGAGGATGCTAAACACGATGGAAGTGGTGGGAGAAGTTTTTGACCGCCGAAACCCCCTGAAACGGTCAAAAATCACCCCTTTTATGGGGATCTCTTCATATTTTCATATATAATCGGGTCTGGGGAGTGACTTATCGACGGGTTATTCTTGAAACAACATGGAAGGGGGTTATAGAGTAAGTATAATCCAGAAAGCAGGCCTAGGGGGTTGATTAAACCCTCCCGTGGGGTGGAAAATATTTTTTTCAAATTATTCGGTCCAAACGCTTATCCCCCATTTTCGGAGTCGCTGAGCATGGGAAAAATACTCATTTTTAGCTCCAACCTCTCATCATCCCTCAAACGGGCAGAAATCAACCCTCACTCACCAGAAAGCATGCTATCCAGGATTTACAGGTTTTTCTGTACATGATCGTTATTCCTGTGCATATCCCTTCAGTTGCCACGGAAGAGAAGGTGGTAGCGACCTCGGGAGTTGTTTCATCCCTTCCAAAGGTTATATTTTTTATCGTGATCAGCGCCTGCGAAAACGGGGAAGGGCGTATTGACGATCCAAAGTGTAATTAATGAATTTTACACCTCTTGGAAGGAGCAATCCCCGAGGTCACTACCACCTTCTCTTTCATGAAAAATGAAGGGATATGCACAGGAATAACGATCATCTGCCGAAAAACCTGTAAATCCTGGATAGCATGCTTTCTGGTGAGTGAGGGATGATTTCTCCCCGTTCGAGGAATGAGGAGAGGTTGGAGCTAAAAATAAATATTTTTCCCGTGATTAGCGACCCCGAAAACGGGGGATAAGCGTTTGGACCGAATCATTTGAAAAAGAAGACTTTCCAGCCTTCGGGAGAGTTTAATCAACCCCCTAGGCTTGCTCTCTGGATTACACTTACTCTGTAACCCCATTCCATGTTGTTTCAAGTATAACCCGTCGATAAATCACTCCCCAGACCCGATTATATATGAAGACATAAAGAGATCCCCGTTTCAGGGGGTTGCGGCGGTCAAAAACTTCTCCTACCACTTCCATCGTGTTCATCACCTCGAAAACGGGGGGGAAGGTAATCTCGTCTTTGCATGAAATATTTACAAAAAACTCGTCAAATAATGCTTCATTACATAGACTACACCTCGTAGGGTGGGTATGGATTTAATTTGCATATATTTCTTTCTAATGCTCAAAATCTTATTTTAAAATGTTTTCTCAAAGTATTTACAAGTTGTTGCATTTCATTATAAAGCTTTACCGTATCACTCTATTTTAAGGGATGTTTTTGCGTTTTACTAAAAAACTACCTGGTTAACCCATATTTTTGTCTGCGGATTCGGATTGAGCATAAAAAAATACACAAAAATCTATGTATTCACGTCTCTGGAACAGAACTTTTTTTTTTGTGGGGCTGTGTTACTATTGTCACCATATATGAGGAGCGATTCTACCCTATTCTAAGGGTGTTTTTTCACTCCAGCTCAAAATTTTGAGGGTGTTTGGGCTTTTCTGAGGTAGGATTCGAATTCAACGTCGAAAAGTACATTGAACTACTTGGGTCAAGTTCCAGGATCAGGACTTATTTTTTGTGGCTGGGTTATTTTATTGAATTTTTCATATTTATTAATTCTTCTCACCCCAGTTCTCATATTGAAAAAAAAAATGTCTGCAGCAAAACCATATTTAGCATACCCAGATACTTAACTCTACCAAGTTTGGTAAAATTTTATCGAAAATTGGCTAGGTTACCGATTTTTGACGCCAGTTTTCAATAAAAGCACCACTGTGCGGCGGCAAGATAAAGTCGCTAATCTTTATACTTTTTTATGACTTTTAAAAGTAATAAGGCACCTCCATGATTCGGAACTATATATCCATTGACCCAGAAAAGCAGTGGTTCTCAAATATATCCCATCTTAACATTCAAATTGTTGACTTAGATCAGTTATTTTCAGAGTGCCCCTAGAAGAAAAAGTCATATTGATTTTTGTTTGTCTAGTCGGTCCCCATTACCAGGTATTTTTTTAATTACATCCTGAATAATATTATGATATCAGATTTGCTGCATACCTATCTCCCTCAAATGGGAAAACCATGCTTCTTCCATTTCATGAAAGACGCCTTAGTTTTCACTTAGCTCAAAAAAGTCTTGGGGCTTGGTTTGGGTACTTATGGGAAACATATTCGGTAAATATGTGAAGCCTCGGCTGAATTCTCATGACATTCACCAAAAATTATTAACATTTTATATTTATCTAAATTATTATGATTATCGGTTTTGATAGTGATTGAAATAATAAATGAGTTTACAGTAAATAATTCAGTCGAGCATATAACATAAAGATACCAGAGAAATTAGACAATACGCAATAAATAAAAAATTCGAAATCTTTAATTTCCAATTAACAGTTGCAGCCACCTTTGTTTCACTTGAAAAAAAACCGCTGTCCAAGGAATCACTACTTCCACATCCAGATTCTCTATCCAAGTCACTCACAACGAAAAAACTTTGTATGTGAAAATAATTGTTTATGGAACTTTAATAATATAATATTTGAAATCCTCTACCCCAAAAACCCATAAAACGATACCCCATATCAGTAGTGGGGTGGGGGTGGTGATAGGGGGGTGGTAGTGGGAAGTGGATGAAGTAAAAAAATATTTTGAGGTTTCTGGTTCCTGTACATGCACTAAATCACATTTTTTTTCATCGCCTTTAATAAGGAGGTGGGGGTGGTAATGGGGGTGGCTAATGCCAAAATTTTTTTGAGACCTCAGCTTCTCTTGTATATACTAAATACCAATTTCATGGACTCTTACCTGCTTGATTTACCCATTTACCCCAAATTTACCCCAATTTACCCCCCAACCCTTCGACGGAACAAGATGAAAATATGATCTAGTTCTAGATCTCGTTAAAGTACATACGTGTACTAAATTTCAAATCAATATCTCAAACGGTTCCAGAGTAAACGTGCGCACAAAAAAAAGTTACAGACAGACAGACAGACCGACAGACAGAAATTTTTTTTTCGCTCAAACTTAAAATCTCGACGTTTCATGACATTTTAAGCCTATTTGGACAATAAAAATTTTTAAATTTTTTTTTTCTTCAAGCGTATTAAAATGTTTAAATTATGTGACCAAAAACAGAAGTAGAAGTAGGACATTGTTTTACTAGTAACAAAATGTTAGTACCGAACGCCACCGTAGTGGACATTGTTTTACTAGTAACATAATGTTAGTTCCGAAAGCGCCGCCGTAGTGGGTATTGTTTTACTAGTAAAATAATGTTAATACCGAAAGTCACCGGTGGCGCGCTATCCACTAGCCACTTGTCATATTGTGTCAAGATGTAAGACTGTAGTTTGAATATTTGTACATTTATGACAAATAAATGAATTTTTGCATTTTAATACGCTTGAAGAAAAAATAGTATATATTACACGGAGTAGAACGCCTTTTTTGTGTTTCGCCCAGTTTGCGGCTTCGGCTTCGCCTCAGCCGCAAATCCTGGGCTCAACACAAAAAAAGAGTGCGTTCTACTCCTAGTAATATAATATACTATTGTCGTTACTATACTTCCACTGGACGTGGAAGTAAAATAAGTAAACCTAAATTATCTACCTATAGGTCATTGATATTAGGAAAATAGGAGAAATAAATTGTAACTAGCTAACCCCGCTGAAATTCGACGGAATGGGGATGTTTTTGCAGACTTTTTGGCAGACAATGTATATCAACAACTTTTACTCGAAGAAAGACTGTTTGGTAAAAGGTTGCGCTCCACGTGTCTGTAATTAATATTTTAAATTTTTCTATTCTGTTTGAAAATAAAGTATCCATGTTTCCCATCTATCAAAACCAGACGTGTCGGCAAAGATACTTATAGATTTATTACCCTAGCTTCGTATTTATAACAATATGAATATCTGAAATATTGCTTTAAAAAGCATCAAACAGATGTTTCATCAACCAAGTCGGTGAATTTTAGTCATCAAACTTTCCGACCCTTACTTAGAAATAATAAATTTATTAGTCTTGATGCGTTATAAGTTGTTTTGTGTATGATAGGGAACTCTTTCAATTAAACTTTGAACAATTTTTTCCAATTTATCATCATAAGTGCTTTTGTTTTTCTATTTAACTCTAGTTTTGTCAAATAGACCAATTAAATTAAAATTAGTATATTATGCAACGATAATTTTATGATGGCTATTAAGATAGGAGCATGAGAATTATGACATGAGCCGTAAGCGAATGTCATAATGAATGAGAGTGTCTTAATAGCCATTAAATGTGAGTTGCATACACTATTTTTTCTACGACCAGTCGTAATAAAATAGAAAATGAACACTTTATTTCTGAAATTTATTAACTATAGATTAGAATTTAGGAAATATTACGAAAACTAATCTTAGGAAATATTATGGATTATTATTTCACTTTCACTATCACACATGTTCACTGATTTTAATTGCAAGAAGCACAAAGTCTGAAAATTTGCTAGGTAAACAGTAAGTATGACTTGTCAAAATTGATAAATTTTAGAGTCAAGGCAAAATAGTTCATATTGACACAATATTGCTGTGTGTCTCATTTCTACTGGTTGTAAATGGAGAATTTGTATCTTAACGAATCTCATTAAAGTACAGGTAGCTAATGTCTAATAAACAAATTAAAGTATGGTAGTAGAAAGTAATATATTATGCAGTGGCCGTTTGACGATGGCTATTAACCCGAGTAATTTTTAAAAAATAAATAAATAAACTTTTTTGAAAAAAATATTGATTGACCTTCATTTAGGGCTTGTCAGTACTCCCCAAATCACATTTTATTTATTCCTGTGCATTTTCACTGTTTTTTTTTGACGTATGATATATCATACCATAGGAATATACATGTAGAATATTATTTAAAAAATGTGTTTATTATAATACAAAATATTCAATAAATTTAAGAGAAAATAGCCGATTATATCATATAGAAGAGGTATGATATCTTCAAAAGCATATGTCTGGATGTAATCTTGTGTTACATTTAACACAAGATTATTTTGTACATTTGCGCAATAACCACAACGTCTTTGTATAGCAATTTTATCAATCAAGTGATCAGTTTTATCATACCTGCCTCTTTCAATATATTCCTACTACATTTTGGTTTGGGGCCAGCTAAATGTTCAGAGGCAGTTAAAGTTGTGAGAACAATTCTCCTCAAGAACTGCAGAAGGGACACTTTTGGATAGGCAAAACGATAAAGAAGCCACATATGGAGTACCGATCCATTCAAGCAAAAGCGAATCATTGCCCAACACCATTTGCGAGATCTGATTCGTATACGATAGAGTCCTTTCATTTTATCGAACATATCCACACCTCCCATTCCTTGGTTATAGAGACTTATAAGTGTCGATTGATCCACATAAACTTGCTTCCTTTGTTGTTTAGATCATCTTTTGCACGTGCCTTTTGTCAAACAAATGTCTTTGTTTTTGATGTT
The DNA here is from genome assembly GCA_936432065.2 of Rutpela maculata. NCBI lineage: Eukaryota > Metazoa > Arthropoda > Insecta > Coleoptera > Cerambycidae > Rutpela > Rutpela maculata. The sequence continues at coordinate 136,956,190 of OW386285.2, read as the reverse complement.
GGTTGCGATATTTACTTGACTATTGTGATGCCATCTGGTGAGTTGAATACCACTATTAGAGTCAATCAGAGTATGAGAAGTTCCTCGTTTTTCTTTTTGCAGCTCTTTCAAAGGAGCTTTCTCTATACGGTCAGAGCGAATGATACCAATACATTGAATTTCATTATTTTGCAGAAGCTCAAGTAATGGTAAGGAGTTGAAAAAATTATCCAAATATATGGTCGAATGCGGGGAAATATATCTCATACAAAGTTTCTCTGTGACACTGGATCCCAAAGTTTTACCCTTGATTTTATCCCCACTGCCCGTGTAGGGTTGAATTTCAATAAGTACCCCTGGGGGTTGTGAGGCACCAAAATTTCAAACCGTAGCGAATTGGCTTTCCCTTTATAAAATGCTTCATATTGTTAGGGCTAAAATAAGCCTCATTCAATGAAAAAGAATTTCTGAAACAAAACTAACATTCATACCGCCATCTGCCTACCGTATGATATATCATACGAAAAGTGTTTTCCGCTGCTGCAATTACAGAAAGAATTGATATGACTATGAAATGGTATAATTACATCCTATAATATGTACAAAGAGTTATTACATGAATAAAAGTCAAATAAATTACATCGAAATGAAAATTGTGAAACATAATCTTACCGTGAGCTCATTTTCTGCTGCGTAAAAATTTACTGGTTATAGAACGCTCAGTTATAACTTATTCAAGTATAAAACTATCGACTTTTTGTCCTAAGCTTATTGTTTATATATGCAAATAACACTTTACATGAATAAAATCAATGAATTTATCACACTCGATTTGTTTACACTTCATTAGAGACAACCTAACCTCTGTATGATAAATCATACAATAGGCACTATTGGGTTAAAACACGAGCATGAGAATTATGACGTGAGCCGTAGGCGAATCACACATGTTCACTGGTTTTAATTGCAAGAAACTCGAAGTTTGAAAATTTTCCAGGTAAACGGTCAGTATGACTTGTCAAAATTGATAAATTTTAGATCTGTCAGATATTCAAAGCAATAGTTGATATTGACAGAATATTGCTGTTTGTCGCATTTCTATTGGTCATAAACTTGTATCTTAATGGAAAATTTGTATATTAATGAAACTCATTAAAGTATGAGAGTAGAAAATAGTATTTTATATAACAAGTGGCTAAAATAGTGCTTTTTTTTACTAGTGGGGCGTTTATTGTACGAGCCGAAGGCGAGTGCTATAAACTACACGAGTAAAAAAAACACATTTTAGTCTCGAGTTATATACAAAATTTTTTGTATCGCCATTCGAAATTAGAAAACAATATAATTTTGTAAAAATAGGCTAAATTCTATTGCTGTTTCCATAGAAACCAATAAGTTTTATTTCACACTGTGAAATAAAATTTCTTTATTTCACTCTTTTTTTTCTTTATTTTACACTTGTCAATAATAACTTGTTTTGATTTATTGAAACTGTCAAATAAATGCTATTTTAGGATATGGCGTTACAAACATAATATTATCTCACAGTTATAGCGAACATTTTTGTACCTTCTCTTATTTCCTATCCTTAACCTAACAAGAAAATTATTGTCAAAATCTTTTGGCAAAGATTTAAATAATTACTAATATAATTTGTTAAAAATATTTTAATTACATCATTTTGTGTAGGGCCTTTATGAGGGAACATACTATTATTCTAAGTAGTATTATTATAAGTAGATGCAAATAGTATCAATAGACACTTTCAAATATCAATTCAACCATTATACCGTTCTGAAAATGTTTTCTCGTTCGCTTATTAAATATTACAAATTCCTGCGTCTTTGGGTTGTAACAGTCTATAGCTTCTTCCTTAAAATTTCTGACAAATTGATATAAGAGCGCCAGGAAGGTCGCAGTAATTGCAGTTATCTGACAACACGTTTTCGATCTTTCACCTTCCAACCTAGGGATTATTACCTCAAGTGCTTGAAGGTGATTTATATCCTGCTATAATATGCTACCACCATCCGACAGTTCACAATTATGAAATTATTAAATTACTGTTCAGAAAAGTAGGAATTTTTATGACACCGATTACCATAAGTAATAAATTGGGATAGATTCAACTGTAAATTACTGAAGAACTAAAAATTATATAAAATATATTCCCAATTTTTAAAAGATTATAATAACCACAATCTCAATCACACTGTGACGCTAATTTTATCAACAATTTTGAAGACGCAAAAATCCTAGAGATGATAAAATTACGTAAAAAAATATTAGGAGAATTTAAAAAACAAGCCGTTTCCTTTTCCGGCTTCGCCATCGGCTCCCACTGGACTGATTTTGACGATTCTTTTTTTTAAATAAAGCTACAGATGTGTCATCACTAATTTTTGTTTCCTTAAATTTTTATTTTCGCAAATGAAAACGAAACAGAACTTGAAACTAATAAATGAACCTCAGCGCTCGAACTATAACGTACCGATGGCCCTTTGTCTCCTACTACATTAAACTGCGCATGTAGAGGCCGCAGTTTACCGAAAAGATCCGAATAAATGGGTCATCTCAGTTTCATCTTGGAACATGTTATTCCCATCTTAGGTGATGGCAATTGTTCATTTGTTAATTTGTTTATTTTTTAATACTATGTTGTTTGTCATCTTATACACCCATTAATAATAATTTAACTGAATATGAAAATTTGCATTCGTTATATATTATACACGTTGATCATGTTGAATTGCATTACATTGCACTAGTCAATTATTTTCTAATTATTTATTTAGGGTACATGGAGGCGATAATAACGAAGAAAGTTTTAACTAGGGTTCGGAAAATATTATTTTTAGCTAATTATAAACGTGAAAAAATCACTTCCCGAAATGTCTCCATATCATCATGTGCCTGTATATCTGTCGTGCGTTTGTCTGTTGACGTAGGTGTCATATTTAAAAATCTATTTGATGAATAAAAATAATATTTGACAGGTGAACTACCTGTCAGGCTATTTCCATGAACAACTGACAACTTTTAATAAAACATATACATGTTGGATACTTTAAAAAAATAAATCGACAGGAAAATATTATATGGAATGTGGTTGACAAAGTTGAAAGGCTAATACAGTTTTGGTAAAAAAATATACAAAGAGACCACTGAAAGGAATTAAATAATTAATGAATAGAAAGTGTCAAATAGAGAGGGGACATTTTGCCAAATGTTTTAGAAAGTCTTTATATTCCTCGCTTACTGAAGAGAAGTATTGTAATCGTGATTTCTTTCACTATTCCAGATTACTTAGGATTTTCACATTTCAGATTAAGGTTATGAAAATTTAAGTATTTCAATTCAGTCATTCAGCCTGTCTGTATGTCGGTCGGTCTCTTGGTTTTATATCTGAAAAGATATCTTGCTGAGAAAAATTATATTCGGTAGGTAAATAAGGCTTATTACCATGGAAAAATCTGGTATATTTGGATCGAAAAATATAGAGGCTGAACACCCCAAGAAAATAATTAAGGCGAAAATGTTACGGAAAGCAATAATATTTAACATGTAAGTTAACACAATTGCTAGGGAAAAAACCTATTTTAGTTTTAGTGAAAAATATATACGGGATGGTCATTAAAAGAATAAAATAATTCAGTGGACTATACACGTCAACATTTGACGGAGGATGTATAGAGTAGACTCTTTTGTCTTTGTGATCTACTCTAGGGAAAAGTGAAACAAGGCTACGAATTTCTCGAAAATGTGAGTGCTGGTAGTAAGTTCAAAGATATGTCTCCAAGGAATAATTTCTAAGATACATTTTTAAATATCCCAGTTCCGTCGAATTTCGACTTGCTCGGCTAGTATATATTTATTTCTAAACGTATCTTAGAGAGATGTTCAGGAAACTATTTTAAGTCTAAAGAACTCGTACTCCTTCGGGAAAGATGAGATATCTAATTATATGTTTAAAAAACCAATGTGTATATATTAGATATAGCCCTTAACTCATATTTTTAATTTATTTCTGGAACAAGGAATCCTTCCATCTAAATAAAAAATTTAATAATAGCCATTGCATAAGAAAAGGGGGCTCGGTATAAGTGGAAAACTGTAGACCAATTAATATTTTATCTAGTATCTCAAAAGTGTATAATGGCATAGTAAACAGTGAGATAATTGGCTTTGATAACTGGCTTTGATAACTGGCTTTCTTCCAAAAAATATTAATTATACAAGAAACACAACAGCATGGCTTCACCAAGAATAGAAGTCCAGAAACTGCTCTATGTGATTTCATCAATGAAAGAGTTTCAAGTTTAGATAAGAAATAAATATCCGTCTGTTCATAGACTACATCAAAGCATTTGACTGTGCGAATCATGCATTATTATCTAAACTTGAAAGATATGAGATAACCGGAATTTGTTTAAAATGGTATCTTCTCTCACACGTAGACAGCAAAGGGTGCAAGTTGACGAGTCCAAATCAGTATTAGCAAATATTGATATAGGAGTATCACAAAAGTCCATTTCAAGTCCCACTATATTTATACTATTTATTAATAGCTTGACTAAGTACCTTAGGAAATTCAACTCGTTACAAGTGTTTTACTAAATAAAGACAAAACATGTCGCCTTATATTTATAGTAAATATGTATTAACCTAACAAAACAATATTGTTTGGTGATGGGCTAATTCAGTACGCAACATCTAGTAAATTTCTGGAAGTAATCATTGGTAGTCGCATTAAGGTGAGTGAGTAAGCACTGCAATAAGTCAGTCGTTTGCCAGTTCTACTTTGGATGTTTTCACAGCATCCTAAAATATAGAATTGTTCATTGGGGACTATCTACATATTGACATGGATTTCAATATCACAATGTAAAATAAACAGAAAAGTATCAAAACTACCAAGATTCTTAAGAAAACCATAAAACATATCGGAAAAATCAAAATAAAATCAAAATCACACGAATATTGTAAACTATTTAAACATTAAAGCAAGTCACAAAGCTGGTTTAAACGATGATCAGCAATTCATGCATGACTAACAAGCCAAATATTAAAAGTTGCAAAATCACAGAGTAAACGATGACTAACGGTATAGCATTTCTAGTATTGTGAATTTTACCTAGTAAGTTCATGAAAATTCCATCGAATGTTTGTGAGATGCCTGGTTGTATATAAAGAGTATTTTTCAGTCATTTACTCAATGGGGGCCTTTGAGCTTTCTTTATAAATCTCTAAAAAAGGGAAATAAACCATGTCAATTAAGTTAAGCTATCATAAGTAGTGAAAAACTAAATAAAGTGAGTCTAAAACAGTGTAGTATGTAAGAGTGAACATCTGAGATAAGACACAGATGCATAAAACAAAGGGAAAAGGGGACATAAGTGCGTGGGGTCCACCAAAAGAGTCATGCGACAGTGTACGAAGCACCTCTGTTAATGGGGCTCGTAGAGAGCTCTGGCATACCTCAAAATAAAGCTAATTTTATGGGGAACAATATTTCAACAGAAAACATTCACAAATCAAAGCATTTAAAGAAAAAGTATATTTACCTGCCAGTTTGAAGCAAGAAAAAGTCAATCTAGAAGCCCGTTTTGGCTAAAGTATAAATAGCTTCGACAGGTTTCATAGCAGAGGAGTCGACATTTAGATAGCGGGGAGTCCACATCAGTTGGCGGAGAAAACGTCATTGGTCGAAAACTCCAACATTTTGGGGTTAACCTAAAAGTCAAGAAGACGTCTATTAGAAGACAACGCGAAATCGAATAAAAATCAAGCAAAAGGGTATTAAGAAGCCATAAGAGCTCTTAATAAGCAAATATTATAAGGCAGAGCAACAAAAATCATGAGACAAGTAATTTCCAGTAGAGGTTACTTACCAACTAAGATTAGCAGATCTCCAGGTGCTGGACCCACTACGTAAGTGCATACAAACCACAAGCATCAATAAATAAACGTCACTGAACATTATTATTCGTATTTGCATAAACATTTCGTAATTTTAAGTATAATTTGTCGTTTTGTTGTCATTTTCTGCGGTACTGTAGGTTATTTTAGTAGTGTGCATAGTACTTGCATCAAACGTCAACGGTTGAAAAGATCGGTTTACACTGCTAAGGTAAAATAGAGTACAGCCACAGTATTCATTATTCATTAAGTTAATTAGCTAGGGATCAGGTTAATATTAATAACCAAATAAAAATCTATAAAGAAAACGGTTTCTGAAAAGGTTAATTGTGTCTAATGTTAATGAAACACTCATAAATCAGAAACTCAGTTTATTATTTGTGTGTATGCAACCTGGTATATGTAAAGTATATTTGGAAAAATATCAGCAAAGTGAGTTATAAAATCCAAAGCCCATATGAACCTACCCGAGCCCTGAGATAAAAGAGAAAGCCCTGAGCTAACAGAGTAAGTAAATGTTGTGAGATTTTTCAAATAGAGGAAATAACAAAGCAAAAATGGCGCTCAACGTGGGGCAAAGCAAAATAACGCTCAAACATATCACAGCAATATACACAGACATTGTGTTATACAGAAATGAGCCATTCGTGTTAAAATTCGTAGAGAATCATGCAAAACTGCTTCTTAAGAATTAAGCATTCTACGCTTAGCCTTAGTGTATATTTATGAAATAATAATTTTTGCAGATAAGAACAGAGACACCTTTACTATGGTGGGTAGCAACATTGATTACCCAACAAAAAATAAAACTCTAACACAATAAACATATGTATTAGAGGGGTTTGTGCTATAACGCTCCATCGAACGAAGTTAAATGTGTAAATTTAAAAGTAAGATCAAGAAACTGCTTTTAACAAAAAACTGTTATATTGTAGATGGGTGTTTCATTAAATAGTATGTAAATTTTAATATAAAATAAGTCGTAACGTTAATGTATATATTTGAATATTCATCACATATTTCTATTTTAGATTTTTATATTTATTTTATGAAATTAAATGTCTTCGTAATATGGCTATATATGACTTAACTTACGTGTATATTTTATCAAATAATTTACTATAAATAGATTATTTGAATTGCCGATTATATTTTTTAAATTTATGTACATTAGAGTACTGAATTTTGTGGAATAAATAAATATTACCATTATTATTATTATTTCAAAGAAAGAGAAATATTTTTAATTTCCACACATACTGTTGAAAACAATATTTCGAAATATCTGAAAGATCAGGTCAAATATGTCAAAAATAAGGGTTCTTTAGAAGGACGTATTTTAGAAACCATAGGACTAGAATATTACTTTATGCACGTGGAATTAAGAACATTGACATACTAACTTATGCCTATAAAGAAGTACTACATACTCACTGGGTGTGGGTACTCATATAGTATTCAGGAAGTACACTAGAGGGAAGCCTACTGCGCATCCATTGTACTGGAGGAAACCCACTGCTCATTCATAATACTTGGGGAAGCTCACTGACATCGATAGTACTCGAGGAAACCCACTGCGCATCCATAGTACTCGGTGAAACCCACTGCGCATCGCAATTTGATAACAATTCATTATTCTATTTTTGTGTTAAAGCGAGTTAAACGAAACATAATGATTTTAATCGACAATAAAGCACATAGGCGGGTATGTGTCAAATGTCATGACTAAAAACATTCCTCTCCCTGTTCACCCGTTCCGGTGGTCTCTTTTTGAAAACCGTCGAATACGTGTCTCCTTATTTCCTCAGAAGAGCCCGTCGCTGGAATATCACGTTTTTGACTTGACCCTTTAGACCATCCACCATCCCCGTTTTCACCCCTTCAAAAAGTGAAAATCGAAATTTCGTCTTATTCGTGTCTAATAAATTCCAATAAAGAGTATTTCTGCCAAACTTCACGCTTCTAGACCTAACCGTTTCCGAAAAGCTTAAAATCCTCCTCTTCCCCGTTCACTCTTTCGGGGGTCGATGAATCGAATAATCACGTTTCTGATTTACGCGATTTCAAAAATACGGGTACGCTGTAAACCATCTCCCACCCCCGTCGTCACCCCTTCAAAAAGTGACAATCTAAATTTTGTCTTACACGTGTCTAAGAGATTTCAACAAAAATATTTCTGCCAAATCTCAAGCCTTTCCGAAAGAGCCTACAATTTCAACCCCATTTTTTACTCTCTTAAGGGTCGGATTTTGAAGAATCTCTTCTTAGTGGTTGCCTACGTCTTTCGAGGAACCTTCTTGCAAAATTTGAAGTTTCTAGACCCAGCGGTTTGAACTGTGCGTTGATAGATCAGTCAGTCAGTGCGTCAGATTATGATCAGCTTTTTCTCTTAAAACGACGCTGTGCTAATGGCCAAGCAGCCTTAGCCATCCTCTCTAATTTAAATAGATAAATTTAAAAATTACTCTCAACATAGGATGAACTGAAAACGAACTATCCACGACGTTTCTTGCAATTTTTTTTAAAAATGTCTGAATTTTCGCTCGATTTAGAATTCAGAGTCGAGCACATGAATAAATAGTTTAGTGAAAAACTATCAAGTCCTGATTATTTGACTGCAGCCCGGTAATAGATATATTAATTAAGAGGTTTCCTAAAGTTCTTAGTAATTCCATAAATGATATACATGCCTTTTTGAACGACTAGATGTAATCTAATCACAAACTCTATACTATTTTAATAACACAGACCCACAAAAAAAAAGTTGTCACGATTCAACAGACTTTTTTTGCTGTTAAAAAAAAACCAGACGTGTAGGGGAAAAACTAAGGTCAGATTCGTGTTCAGCGGCTTAAAATACAAGGGATAGGTATGGTCAGTACCCCCGCGCAGACCACTTTTTTTGGTTGAAACTGTGCCACACTCAGTGTGGCACAATCCCACAAAAAAAAGTCATCTGCGCGGGGGTACTGACCACATCTATCCCTTGTATTTTAAGCCGCTGAACACGAATATGATCTTAGTTTTTCTCCAACACGTCAGGTTTTTCTTTTAATAGCAAATAAATATATAAATATTAGACTTTTTTTGCTTTAAAAAAAAAACCTGACGTATAGGGGAAAAACTAAGGTCAGGTTCGTGTTCAGCGAGTCAAAGTACAAGGGATAGGTATGGTCAATACCCCGGCGCAGACAACTTTTTTTTTTTGTGGGCCTGTGTAATCATATTTTCACATTCGTCATATTTCGTTTGTCGTTTTAATAAATCAAACCCTCTAACTTTGATGAAACCCTGGTTGTAAATTTTTATTGATTTCTTTGACATATTTATGGAAAGTCCTCATGCTATTTGCACAAACAAATCAGCGAGTTAAAATAAGAATTTTCTCATAATCCTTTGCCTATTTAATATTCTATTCGTCTCGATTTGACGCAAATAAAAGCTCTAAAAATGTACACAGCTGTCGAACGTCAACCTCTCTTAAAATATGAAACAATTCGTTGATAATGCCGCCACTTTCAGTTATTCCCACGTTATATATTAATAATTCCGCCTTATAAACCAATATTGAATTTCAATATTTTCTATTTATCATGTAAGTGGACATAGTCATGAAAAATCATTTTCTTTAGATAAACTTCCTGAAAATTTACCAACTTTAGAAAAAAATAATTGAAATGACCTAATAATACAGTTTGAAGAGCAAAAAATTTATGAGTACCCATGAATAATTTCTACAAATTTCTTATGTGTATAATATACAGGAATTGCCATAATCATTGGTTAACGTTTTCTGCAAAATTATCGTTGCCCCTACGACCGCCATGTTGGAAAAGGACAGTTGAAATGGATTTTCCTCGATTATTTCCGTTCCTGTCAATTTAATTTTCATTTAAGCTAGTTTTCTCTATTGTTAATATTTTGCGATTTACAGCCGACAGAATAATAGAAATTTGTACTCCGCTGTAGATTCTTGCAATTATTTTTTTAAACCCGGTTAATGAAAATGAACTGATTGAGATAATAATGTCACTTAAGAATGACTCAGCGCCCGGTACTGATGGTATAACAACTAAAATTCTAAAAGAATTATCTCAAAACATAAGTAAACCTCTAACATACTTGATAAATCTTATTTTTGAGACAGGGGATTGTCCTCCCAATTTAAAGAAGCCCTGATAACACCAATTTATAAATCAGAACACAGTCAAATAGTTGATAATTACAGGCCCATTAGTTTGTTATCCAATGTTGCTAAAATATTTGAAAAAGTATTACAAACCAGGCTAGTTAGTTTCATAGAATGTTACAACTTAGCATCTGAGAAGCAATATGGTTTCCGTAAGAACATGTCAACCAATGATGCAATAGCCAATTTAACGAAAAAAATTTATAATTGTTTAGACTTAGCCAAACCATGTGCAGGAGTTTTCATTGACTTGGCAAAAGCTTTCGACACGGTAAGCCATGAATTACTTCTACGCAAAATCCAAAATATATTAATACGGGGACAGACTTTCAAGTTACTTAGCAGCTACTTGGAAAACAGATATCAATCGGTAAAAATAGGCACCAACATCAGTGACAAACAAAAAATAACATTTGGTATCCCACAAGGAACTGTTTTGGGACCTATTTTATTCATAATATACCTAAATGATCTTCTTAACCTAGACTGTTACGGAGACATAGTGTCATATGCTGATGACACTGTACTATTCGTAGAAGGAGAGACTTGGGCTGAAATAAATAAAAAAATAAAGGAAAATTTAAACGAAATAACAAAATGGTTTGATAACAACTTGCTAACGATTAACTTAAATAAAACAATGTATATACCATTTTCGAGTTACAAAAGAGGTTTACCATCCTATACAACTATCGATGTTGAACTCAAACATAGGAATATATATGGAATTTGGAAGACTCAGAATATGTTAAATATCTTGGAATAATTGTAGATAATTATTTGAGATGGAACCACCACATTGAAAACTGATCGCTATCCTACATGATTCAAAAATTAAAGTATGTTTTGAGTATCCGTTTACTATGCGTTAGTACAATCACTGCTTACTTACGGTATTATTGGCTGGGGTGGAGCATACTCAAATGTAATAAAACCCCTGGAAGTCATACAAAAATGAATACTCAAAATCATTTTTAAATTTCCGGCAAGGTTTTCAACTGAGGAGCTTTTTAAACATACCAAAATATGTGACGTAAGAAACCTTTTTTAGTTAACTGCGTTAACAAATATGTCAAAATACAAATTAATAACGGATTCTATCTCACATATACATAATACAAGACACAAAACACAAAAAAATCTATTATTACCCAAAAAAGTACCATTGGACAGAGAGTGTACCACTACATTGGCATAAAAGTGTACAATCTTCTACCATCCGAATTAAAGCAAATAATATATAAAAAGTCCTCAAAAATAAAACTTCGCCAGTGGTTAATTGAAAATAAACCTACGCTTTTATGAAAGCTCATTCTTATACCCGCTTTTCTTCTTTTTACCTTTTTTCTTCTATGGTGTAAATATACATTTGACAGAATCGTTGTTATTTCTTTATATATATTTGCATTCCTTATGTATATGTTTATATATTTTGTTTCTTCCCTTTTCATAAGATATGTGTACGTATAATGTATATACATGTTTACGTCTTGTATAATACTTAAATATCACTTTAGTCACCTATTATTATTTGATTTTCTTATTGTTATTTTAGTATTTTATTACATTTAATATAGCAATAGGGTTGAAAAAATATATTACTCCCTAGGAACTCGAGACCTACAGTCAAGTTTTTTCGAAAACTTAAGGAAGTCTCGGACACCTACTTTTAGTAACTATTATAGTCTGCCACTATTCTCAATATTTATTTACACTCTTATCTAATTAATATGTGCGTATGTGCTATGTAAATTAATGTAAATAAATATTATTATTATTATCTCTGTCCCTATTGTTAATACGTTGTATGTAATTATTATTATCAATATAATATTATGTTAGAAAATTGTTAACACTTTTCTTTAAACAATTTTCGTCCACGGTCAACTGTTTTAAAATTACAGCAGCTCGAAGTTTGGAAAACTATTAAATTTGTAGGAAATCTATAATCTACAATATTGATAGTAACGTAGTAGCAACGGGGACAGAGGTAATTACAAAAATCTGCAATAAAGCACAAATTTTCACCTTTTTGGAAAAATGTAAATCGGAAAATATTGCAATAGTGAAAAATTGTTTTGTTGACATATCAGTGAAAATTAAAAAAAATTGAATAAAACCAATTTATTTAAACAAATAACACATACAGGGTGTTCCTTAATGACGTGCTAATATTTCAGGTTGTGATTCCTTAGGTCATTTTATGAAGAAAAGTTCATATGAACATATGTCCACGACGACTTAAATTTTTTGCTACAGGGTATTGAATTTATTTTAATCGTTATTTTTTAATATCTCAAAAAGTACTTAAGATATTATTTTCAGTTTTGGTGTGTATTAATAGGACATAAAACCACATATGTTAGTTGGAAGTTATTTTATCCCTCCACTAGTGGCGTCTCTGCAGGCATGGCCTTTGATATTTTCTACCAAGAAAGTGGTACGCCACTGACATTTTTCCACGTGGATATTTTTTCTGATTAGCCTGGTCAATTCTACATGAAAACGGTTTCTTACGTTTTTCTCGTCAGACCAAAACAATTAAATTCAAATTGAAAATAATTATTATTAACATTGATAATGATACATTTTTGTTTTATAAAAATTGTTGGAAATGGTCACCTTCACTTAATAAGCATGCTTCTGCCCCTACTCCGTATTCTTTCACAGAAGGCAACTATTCGCTCTCTTAAATCTTCTAAAGTGTTAATGGGAGTTTTATACACCAGGATTTTATTAAGATGACCCCACAAAAAGAAATTCAAACTATTGAGATCTGGTGATCTTGCTGGCCATTGCTGAGGTCCTCGGTCCTCCGCGATCTATCCAACGATTAGGATAAACCACATTTAAATGGCTGCGAATAATTACACTGAAATGAACAGGAGCTCCATCGTGCATGTACCACATTTGATTCCTTAACACAATTGGTACATCTTCAAGCAGCACACGTTGTTCTTGGAGAAAACGCAGGTAAGGTTGTCTGTTGAGGCGTCTTGGCTATAAAATTATTACCAATAATTCCTACCCATACAGTTACCGAAAAGTGCTTTTGGAAATGGGTTTTAGTTATGGCATGGGGTTTTCGTCCGCCCACACATGATTATTATGGAAATTTTTAATAGCATTCCCAGAAAATTTGCTTCGTCTGTGAACATAAATTGTGACTTGCGGATTTAGTGTAACATTCGGAGAGAAGTTCATACGCTATGGAAAATCCCTGGGAAGTAATGCATGTACTCTTAGAATATGGTACGGATACGAGAAAAAATCAACCAAAATTCGCCAAATGATTTGATGACAAATATTCAGAGCTGTAGTGTAATCTTTCTCGTACTCGTCTCAGGATGTTCGTCGATTTTCTGCAGCACTGCTTCCTCAATTTCGGTTGTTCTGATAGTTCGAAGTCTACCTTTCGAAGTACCTTTTTGGAAACTACCAGTTTCTACCTGATACATACTTCTGGTTATAAACACAATGAAACACTAAAGATCGAAAAAATAATACGGAGAGATGGTTTTGAACAGCAACAACTTACGTTATGTCAAATAATATTGTTTTGAAAATGATTTTTGTCGAAACGTTATTTATTCCAGTATAACTAGATTTATGTGTTCAAAAATTAGTCAATACTACCAAATGAAGTAATTTGAATTCAATTGTTTTAATCAAGAACCGTGCGTCTGACGAGAAAAACGCCAGAATTAGCTTGTTTCCTCGGAATATTTAAAAAAGACCCACTAGAGGCAGCACTAGTGGGGGGGTACATATGTTTTGATTTTCCTATTGACAGCAATGTTAAACGTACTTTTTTCAAATCAAATTAACAGAAGATGATGTACCTGGAGCAAAATTGAAATTTTGAAAAGTACAAGACCATCTTGTCCAGGATTTAACACGATGGCTTGCATGTCGTGGTTTACCTGTATCAGTTAATAAAAATGTACTAGTAGAAAGGTTAGTTGTCGTTGATTATTCGTCTTAAATGCTTAAATATTTTATGCTAATTTTGTTATTAATACCTTTTTTATATTTAAGAATTGAGGATTGTATTGCGAATGGTAATGGTAAAATTTTTTTTATCGGAATTGATGGTGGTAAATGTTTAGAAGATAAATAGCAACGCATGAAATTACTTAATCCAGTTCTGCCAAGCTCAACATCCTGCACCTTTCCTTCTTCAAACTGGTAAATTTCTTAAGGGCAGACGTAAAATCTTCTTTTAGAGCAAATGGGCAGAGGCGGATCTAGAAATTTCAATAATTTTTTTCTCGTCTGTGGCGCATGGGACCCATACACCCATACGAAATTTGGAAATAACAATCTAGAGAAGCACTCCTCTAACGACCCCTAAAAAATTTTGAAAAAAGAAGCAGTTTGCGAAAAAAATTTTCAAAATTCGTTTATCCCCCCCGGTTTAGGGACTCCCAATTGAAATTATTCTTTTTTGTCATATACAGTTTACCTTTCATAAAAATGCAACAATAGGTGTTGGAGTTTATGAAAATATTTTCATTACTAACCTCGTTACTAACTGAGAACAACGAATTGAAATTTTGTAATTTGTTAAATTGTAAATTACAAAATTTCAGTGTATTGTATTTCAATTAATAATGAAAATATTTTCATAAACTCCAAAACCTATTGTTGCATTTTTATGAAAAGTAAAATGTATATGACAAAAAATAATAATTTTAAACGGGAGTACCTAGACCAGGGGAGGTAACCGAATTTTGAAAAAATTTTTCGCAAACTGCTTTTTCAAAATTTTTTAGAGGTCGTTAGAGGAGTGCTTCTCCAGATGTTATTTCCCATATTTCGTATGGGTCCAATGCGCTACAGGCGAGAAAAAAATTATTAAAATTTCTAGATCCACCACTGCAACAGTGACATATAAAACAAGCATAGCTTTTGATAATAATAGTAGTAAAATTATTAATGCCCAGTGTCAGGGTATAGCATCTGCTTCAAAGAATTGTTCTCATATTGTTGCTTTCCTTTATAAGCTTTTTTTTTAACTATTTAACGTCGGCCTATTTCCGCTACCAAGGCCTATCACCGACGCCAGGAGACGAGCTACCCCCAACCTGGAAATTTTGCCAGACCTCTTCCCTTAAGAAGAGTAGGGATCTTTTACTTGTCTAACATTTAATAGACAAGGGACTGCCTGCTTTACATCCCCTCTGAAGGATGGTATATCCACTACGTAATCCTCGTCTGAAATTACGTAACTTCCGCGTATACACTGATATATAAGCCGCTAGAAGGTGGGACGGGAACGCTGTATTTCCCAATATGGGTCACCCATCCAAGTGCTAACCGCGCTCAACGTTGCTTCAACGGAATATCGACTGACATTCACATTGAAGTCGCGTCTACGCTCGCCCCTACTTTAAAAGCTTGAAGATTACACTGTACGCTACGGTTATGATGCTCTTCCATGCACTTCAAAATTAAAAGAATGGAATAAGGGTAAAAAATTAGATAAAAATCCGGACAATATTTTAACAGCTAGCTATCCTACAAAACGTAAGCATCCGAAGAAATCGATCATTAATTTTAATTCAAAAAAAAAAACAAAATATTTAAATGATAATCAAGGTAAAAAACAGTTTATACGTCAAGATTTGTTAAAATAATTCAATATAAAAAAAAACTAATTGCATGTGGGGTACTAATTCAATTGTTGGGTCATTAGAATTTATAAAACGTTTAGTACAAACATAAGTATGTTTTTTTTTATTTTTTTCCCATGTTAAATCTGTTCTTCGCAATAAATGAATCCACTCCAAACATTTTTCTTGTCAACTTGCCGTTTTATAAAAGGCACAAATTTTACACTATCCTGGTTGTATCGACTGTCAGATGTACAATTCGCGAATGCACAATGTTTAGTGGGTATGATAAATTAATTTTTAATTTTTTTATTCACAGTATTTATTTATTTTAATAATAATAAGAGATACGTTTAACGTTGCTGTCAATAGAAAAATCAAAACATGTGTACCCTCCACTAGTGCTCTGCCGTGCTAAGCAAGAAGGTCGTAACTGACATTTTCATGAAAATTGAGTTATTGACATTTATCGCATCTACAGCCACCAAAGCAACTTCTGGTATATTTTCAAGGTCGTATCGTCATAATAAACGATACAAATTCAATGTAAAATTTGTCATATCTGCAAAGTATACTGATATTACTCAGCGAAATTGTCCTATCTGATATTACCAAGCATAAATGTCGTATCTATGCGGTAGATACGACAAATTAGCTTGGCAATACAAAATAAAAATGTGCAATTACGACTACCAATTTGAAGTTATGTAGGATTGTTTACATCTGACGATTCAGTGTGGTCCTGAAAAAAGTTTATTTTATCTTAATTAATGAACTCCTTAACGATTGACTCTTTAATAAATAACATTCTTTTAACTTAATTAGAGCAATTTTTGTTGTAATATTTTTCAGAAATATACTTTTTTATTCACTTACGACTTTTATTTATTGTATTTTCTCAATTTTTTTCTTAAAAAATGTCGTATCTACATCTTTTTGAAAAACGTTTAACATTTCATATAGAAACTTAAACAGTAAAAATTTTTCTAATAAAAAAGCTCTCATTCAAAAAATTAAGAGTTTCCCATTGAAAATGTGGATGGCATTGTAAATAATCCAAAAATGCGATTATCTCAAAAGCAACAAAATGTCAGTTACGACCTTCTTGCTTAGCAGGGCAGTGCTGCCTCTAGTGGATATTTTTTAAATCGTCCGAGGAAAAAGGCTAATTGACCAGTCTAATCAGAAAAAATATTCACATGGAAAAATGTCGATGGCGTACTCTTTTTTAGTAAAATATATCATAAATATCAGGACATGTTTGCAGGGACGCCACTCCACTGGTGGAGCGATATAACTTTTCTAACACATACCAAAATTGAAAATAATATCTAAAGTGCTTTCTGCGATATTTAAAAGATAACGATGATAAAAAAATGAACACTCTGCAGCAAGAAATTTAAGCTGTTGCGGACATAGTTCATATGAACTTTTCTTCATAAATGACCTAATGAGTCATACCTTATTAGCATATATACATATTAGCACGTCATTAAGGTCATTGCATGTAAGTCAATTTAAGGTCATTGTATATAAGTCAATTTTATTGATTATGAAAAAAAAATGACGAGTATTAGTAATGTCGTAACAACAGGGGCCGATGATCTCGTAGTTTGAGAAAATTGCTGCTGTGATTTTTAAACAATTGACCGAAGAAAACTGTTTAAACGAATGATTTCGAAAATTTTATAATATGTTCATAACAATTAATTACCAAGTAGGAAAGATTCTTGAGAGATATGTCGAGTGAGTGAACGTGCGGTGAAACGCTCTCGTGTAAACCGCAAAATATCGGGTAAAGCTTAAATGAAATGTTTCTAAAAAAAAATCCGTAAATCGGTGTGTCATAATAAAAAAACAAAGTTGAAGCAGAATTAATATATGAAAATAACTTATAAAGAATTGATAGTAGTATATAATGGGAAAGCCACCGGAGCTGGAGCCGGAGCGGAGAGTTGAACACTTGTGTTCAGCCAATCAAAAGCTATGGGAAAGCATCTGGCGAACAGCTGGTTGTGTGGGAACCAATTAAAACTACTGTTCTCACGACATCCGGTGAACAGATGGTACACAATCTAAAAATAGATCGATGACTCACGACATCTGGTGAAAGGTGAATGACTTGTCTGGCTGGTGAAACCAAAGGTTAGATTCTCACGACAATCTAAAATTAGATCGATGACTTATGACATCTGGTGAACACGTGTTCGACATCTGCCAGTGATTCACAATCTAAAAGTAGATCGATGACTCATGACATCTGGTGAAAGGTGAATGATGTGTTTATCTAAAAATAGATTATGATGAAAGGTAAAACCAATCAAAACTATTGTCCTCACGACCAGATCATTATTTCGGTAATTAATTCAATATAATAATATGTGTACCTACAAATTTCTTACACACGGTATATACTTTCATAAATAAATGTGCTTTTCAATTGCCCCAAACAA
Organism: Rutpela maculata; assembly: GCA_936432065.2. Lineage (NCBI taxonomy): Eukaryota > Metazoa > Arthropoda > Insecta > Coleoptera > Cerambycidae > Rutpela > Rutpela maculata. The sequence continues at coordinate 136,938,035 of OW386285.2, read as the reverse complement.
AGTATTCTCTAAAGTGTTTACGCCATAAAATTCATCGAACACATGTAGACTATATTTAGCCAGTATATTTCTCACGGCTTAATTGCAGCTGTCTGATGACTGCATCAGTTAACAAGTTGTATTCTTTTTTAAAGATGCAAAACAGCACTCAGAAGCGTGGGGTCTCGGAGAGTAATTATTATCGTATAATTTATACAAGTAAAAATAGTGTCTAAACCAAAAAAATAGCAACATGTTAATTGTAGTTTCTCATAACAGGATATTTTCAATTTTTCACAAGATGTGCATTTCATCACAAAAATTATTTACGTTATCAACAATATGTATACAAAGTGCATAGTTTTTGACTTCTCGCTTTGCTAAAGAAAAATGTGTCGAAATTAGGACTTCTGGAACTTCAGACTGAGCTATTTCAGCTTACGCAAATATTAATGAAAGAAATCTTATAGACTAGGAATAAAACAATATATTTTGACTTAAAATTTACAATTTCATCTTAGATTCTAGCAGTTGTCTGATAACTGACTAGTTTTTCACAAAATGGGCGGTTTTTGGCTTTTCGTTATATCTGATATAAAAAAATGTGCATTTCAAACCACCCATGAATACTGGCTCTCTATAAGTCAATGAATACCCATTAAAAATTTCGAAATAATTTCAGAGGAAAAAATAAGCATTTTTCCAATCCCAAATCATGTGTACACGATTTCAGACTATAGTATAGCATCGACATCAAAGAAATAATAAATTTTTAAAAACGCCCCAAAAATCTCTCTAAACAATGTGTTTATAAATTTGCATCAATACGATACCTTATAGGTAATCCAATGGTAATCCAATGTAAAAACAAAAGGTATCCAAGAAAACATAAACACTGCCACTTCGCACTATTTCACATTATTTTTATTTCACAGAACAATGTTCACAAAATATTCTTAGAGGCACAAAACGCCCACCAAACAGATATATCGTAGAGGTAACACACATTCACAAAACTTGCTAAGGTAAATGGATCAGGTAAATATTTAACGAATAATGTTACATTCACAATGCATTTAAGCCGTTCGTGCCACGAGGGTCAAATACGGACTAAAAATAGAATTACACATATGTCATATGTGTATCAATTCGCGTTATAATGTTACAAGGAGACAATAAATAACAAACTGAAAGCAGTTTGAAAATACTTAATTAATGTACAGGGCTGTGTGAAATAAAATACATATTATTCCATTTCTATTTTATTGTAATAAAATAATTAAACATATACAGGGGTTAAATTAAAAATTATTTTATAAAATTAGTCCGGGAAACATTACATATTTTATGTAATGGAAAATAAACCACATGTAGTTTTACAAATATTTATTAAAAACTTTACAAGTAAATAGAAAATACATTTTGAGACGAACCAGCCTGATTTGGATGTATCGTGTAATTATTGCAATGTAACTACCACTATCATTGTGAAGAAAGAAATCATTCATATACCTCATGAAATACAGAAGATCTGGGATGAGAAAGTGTTTAAAAATAAGCAAAGGTTTTCAAGTAAATTATAATGAATGGTAAAATATATAATGTCAGGTGTTAAATTTATAAGAAAAGTATTTTCATTCTTCCCCCTCTCCTATATATAATAGAATATCAATTAAAGCAATAATAAAATAATGCTGAATTAGACACACGTATTGGTAAGCCCAGTTCTGCACAAACTGTAAACTTCATGCTTCTTCTCTATTATAGATTCACTGTCTAGTTCTAGTTCTTCAGGAAGAGTATCAATCATATTTACTTTGTTGTATACTCAGGAAGACACAAAATTGCATATGCTTTATATATCGTTTAAGGGTATAATAATCTTAGGTGGGGGATGCTCTCCATAGCAACAGATGTTGATGGGGAAACAAGTCCAGACATGTCTGAACTTGTAAAATATGGTAAGATGAACTAGGTTATGACCATCAGATGGCAACTAGTGCTGAGGGTAATAGAATATCTCGCTTTGCTAAAGAAAAATTGTGTCGAAGCCAGGGATGGAACCTCAGACTGAGCTATTTCAACCTACATAAATAATAATGAAAAAATCTTATAGACTAAGAAAAAATAATATATTTTGACTAGTAATTTTTACATTTTCAACTCAGATACAGGATATTAACAGTAAAAAATCAATTTACGCATAATACAAAAACGTGTTATACGCGTGTTTCTTTTCTATTATGGATTCACTGTATAGTTCTTCTGAAAGAGTATCGATCATATTTAACTTCTCATATACTCGGAAAAACTCAAACAGAACATCATTTCAAATGTTTTATATAGCGTTTTCACTGAATTTCTTTCACCTCATAACATGCAAACCCAGATTTATATCATACTTTGTATCGTGTTATAAGATTAGATAGGAAAGTCACATTATTCCCCCATACTCGAATTAAAAGATAGCACATTGTTAGGCTCTCATATACCAAATTATATATTTTTTACAGAGTGTCATATGCAATCTGGACAATGCTTTCTCACGCGACGTCTCCGAAAAAAATAATGATGTCATAACATGATGCAATATATTTTTTTACAGAGCATTATAAACCTTGAAATAACCTGAACACATAGTTTCATTAACTTGTCTCGACAAGTGTAGGATTCCGCGAATAACATATGCAGGTGTTAGACACGTGACATGTTCCCCCTCTCAACAAAAAAATTTACGATAAAAGACGCATGCGCTACCACACAAAACTTATTGATATTTCTACCGACCACAATAATCAATCAGCTCCACTTCTTCAATTACTGTGCTACCTTACGCTTTGTACTTTGATTTTAATTCTAAAGTGCCTAGTTAGAATTATTAGAATGGACGATATCAATGATAACTTAAAAAATGCCATTCTCAATTTGTATCAGGATATTTCAAGAGAAAAATTTCAAGAACTCGATACATCTCCCAATATTACGTATCATGTTAGAGATTATGAAACTGATACTTTAGTTCGTCTTGGACATCTAGAGTACACACTGAAAACATATGGTCGCGCTGAAGAGTTATGTAGCCATGTCTTACGAAGATTCATTACTCTCGATGTGTTTTTAAAAGAAATGATTTCAGAAGGTTTTTTTCACATGCTATTCTCTATTAGAAATACCATACCTAACGAATATATTGTAAAATATAATATTTATAATCAAGACACTGTTAATTAAATTTCATATTAATAATGATTTGTTTTATTTACATATCAGAATGGCTAGATATCAAGTGTATTCGAATCCAAAGATTGCATTTCAAAGAATGTATATAGTGATTGGTGAACATAGTACAAATTTGTTTTTTGATAGACTTCCATATGATTCTTGTTTCACCACCTATGCAATAATTCTCTCTTAACTCTCTTAACCACCTGTGGAAAGTTTTCTTCTGAAACCGATTGGAATAGGTTTTATCTCATCAAGGAACAATAATGAATTACCGGTATTACGATGGAAAGACCGATGCAATACATGAGGATTTTCAAACAGTTTTCACCTCCAGTAATCAAGATTTCAAAGGAAAATAACTGCATATGGGCTATGAATCGATGAGTTGTTTACGAGAAATTCTAAAAACCAACAATTTACAAATTACTTCAAGATTCTTCAGTGGATCGGAGATTCGAGACAGTGTCAAATATACTTAACTTCATTTAGATGCAGAGAATATGGGCCCAAAACTCAACTGCTCACTCTATCTAGCAAACGAATTAATAAGAGAACACAAGCATGGTAAAAAAATTATATGGCTTTACTGGTGAAGAACTTCGGAATTTTCCATCAATATATTTGATTTGAAAAAGCTGCTCTCATCAAACTTCTTTATACAAGGTCCAAGTTTACCAAGGAAATATACACACAACTTCAAAACTTCAGATTCAAATACCTTTGTTTTACAAACCACAATAGGACAGAATGACATAGTTATGTGGATGGTCCACCATACTCATAATCCAGATGTCATGTATGTAAATGGAAACCTTCAAAATGTGGATGATTTATGGTACATAAATAACTATACATCTTTAATACAATACGTTTTATTTCAATAAATATATCGAACTTTTTAATATAAAAATGGAAAAACGCAGGTCATTGCAAAACAGACATATTCTCTATATCAAATACATCTTGACGATTATTTCATAAACTTAAATAAAGAGATTAAACATTACCCACAAAACTGATGTGACATATGCAAAATATAATTAACCTAAAAAGGCGTCGGAACCCATGACAGACCACGTTACCTACAAATTAGACAATTTGTTACATTTTCACACATGAGGATAAATGTTTATGTATACCAACCATTCATGAATTTACAAAAATAGAACACAAAACGCAAAACGCACCATTGCTATGAAGATAATTATTCTGCAAAAGATACAGTACAACAAAACCAGGAATATCTAAGGCCATCTGTTAATATTTAAATAGAGGCGAATAATAAACAAATTCGCATGTGACAATGTGTGAAATAAAGTATTATAAAAACATATCCTTAGTTGCAAAATACATCTCAAATTGTTTATTTCTTACTTGAGGCCAGATGTTTATGTTCAACGCTTATGAATGTTTAAAAAGAAATAGAACAGTAAACACATAATTGCTATGAAGATAATTTTTATTTATGGTAGGGATAAAAATACCATTTTATCAAAAAGAACTTACATATATCTGTCTTGTTTCAGAAATGCTTTTTAGATATAGGTATATATAACCATAAATAATATTAGGAAATATAAATTAATTTAAACAGATGTCGCGAAATAATGTACAGGGGGCTTATATCCGACAAAATCGTATTTTTATTATTAAGTATCGAGAACAACTGATACACGTTCATGAATTTTACTTCATATTTTGAGATCTACGTACGCTAGTGATAAATAAAATCCCTGTAACAGTCCAACAGTCCAACGCTAATATATGTAAACCATATCATACTATACCATACCATACTATACCATACTATTCGTCGAATATACAGGGTAATTAAAAAAAAGATACTACATTCAATAGATATGCAGGAATTATTTTCGGATTAGGTTTATATATTGTAATAGGAAACACTTACTCAATACAGCAGTCGAAATATTGAAACTATGGGTTTAAACCAGCGTTAAATGCGTTATATAGTAGTATGCATAATTATAAAAAATTATAAATAATATTGCAACAAGCATAGGGTAAAAAACAAATGTTACATGAAGTTGGTCAACAAACGGCGGCTGAACGTAGGAATTATTTTAAATCCCCCCAGTTATATATGTTTAATGACGCTAGACCCCACAACAACATATTGTATAAAAAACTTTGAGAAACACAACATTATATCTGCAGCATATCCTGAAATAATATTTTCAATACTCAAACAGTCCAGTGGCCCGAAGACTTTGCAGTTCGAGAAGAAACCATCCAAAGTAGCTCTATATGAGAATATCATTTTAGGTATACAGCAAACAAATATTTAATTGATGGCTCATAGCAAACATCTACAGACAATTAATGATATATTTTTATACAAAGGTTTTTAATTAATAATAATAATAATATCTTCTATTACGCCTTTCTTTTCCTTTTCTTCATCTGTCTTGGATGACTGCTTATTGTTCTTCGAGGAGACCTCCTTACCATTGGATGTATAGATATGGTGTGCAGTATAGTACCTAAGCTAACCTAACATTTAATAACAAGCTATAAATGCTGCAAAATGAAAATCTTAGAAACCAAACAGTATCCAACTACCTGCTTTAACAGGGGCCTAAAGAAAAGTAGCAAATCTAAATCACAGAGAGTAATTTATATTTCACATATCATTTACTAAAATTAGAAGAGATGTCTACACTTTTATAAACTAGGACACGATTTTAGCAATTTTATGGAACATGTGCGAAAAGGAACACATAAATTTGCTTAAGTCAAGCATGAAACAAGTATGAAGTATCCATTCACGTCTATGAAATGTCCATGAAGTGTCCATAAATGTCCATAAATGTCCATAAATGTCCATATAGTGTCCATGAACGTCTATGAAGTGTCCATCAACGTACATAAAGCTCTATAAACATAAAGTTGGAGTATTCCTACAGAGACCTTTGAGACGGTAACATGTCCTTTCTACTAGATATAGAACCTAATTGTTATGGACTAAGACATGTAAAGACAGGCCTCATGATCGGTGAAACACCAGTTTCGATTGAAAAAGACATACTTGATATTCATGGAAATAAATTCCCGTTGACGAAAGGTCTAACTGAGTTACTAACCAAGAGAGAACCCAAGAATTTTAACGGCGACGACATACTCTCTTACAAGCGTATATTGATGCTGACCAACACCCATTTGAGAAGGTATGGAAAAGAACTTCGCATAAAACCTAACAATTCTTGGAAGTACCAGAACATTATATCAAAATTGTTTCCTCCAAAAAGGAAAAGACGGGATCCTGATGAATATAAAATACAAGCAAATGAAAAATTAGAAAAATCAACAATGCCGTCTGCAGTAGTCGCGGTGTCAGAGCGGCAGGTTATGAGCCGTTCCCAAAGTATATTTGATAATTATCAAACATCTTCTGAGGGAACAAAAAAAGAAGACGTATTAAACTGGGATTCAGATACAGACCCTAACGTCTTGATTGAAGCGATAAGACTGAACAGGCGCCTAGGTGTGAATTATGAGATTTATGTAAATACTTTACGAAATATGAAGATTATTAAATGAATTTTTGCAAGTTTGCTTTACAGCGTCTTACTTCTGACTTACCTACAAACTTCCCACTCACATTCACACTCTCCTCTATACCACTATATTCTGAATTCATATATCAAATATGAAATATTTAATTGATGACATATATTTTACTTCTCTTCTATTTCTATTAAGGAGATTAATCAGAGGATTTCTAATCAAATAAACACTTAATTCTATAAGCGAAAATTTAAACCAAGAACATCTAACCAATCATAAAGATTTGTTAAAATATTAGTGCAACCAATTTGTTAAAAGTTATATAAATTAGAAGATAGCAAAGTAACGGGAACCAAAACTTTTTGCTTCACTTCTTTCAGAAAATCAGAAAAATCGATATGGTTTCTATGGCTGCCACATGATCATTTATAACATATCACTTATAAGTAAGTACATAAACTTTTAAAAAAGGCTTTCAGTTACTAAACGACTAAATGCATAATAAACATTTATCATTAAGCGAAGTAACGAATTTACTGGACTTTTGTCCAGTATAATATCAGTTATTCAGTTTTCGATAGAACTCACAAAAATTATTTGCGTTAATATACGAGGTACATAGTTTTTGACTTCTCGCTTCGCTAAAAAATGTCTCGAAACCAGGTATAGGACTTCTAGAACTTTCAGCTATTTCAACTTGTACAAATATTAATGAAAAAAATCTTATAGACTGGGAATAAAAACAATATATTTGGTTACTAATATTTATTAAGATTAAAACCATACCACACTACCATACCATACTATACTATACCATACCCATAACTGTATACCTGTACCTGTATACCTGTACCTGTACCTGTATACCTGTACCTGTATACCTGTACCTGTATACCTGTACCTGTATACCTGTACCTGTATACCTGTACCTGTATACCTGTACCTGTATACCTGTACCTGTATACCTGTACCTGTATACCTGTACCTGTACCACACTTAATGTTAGGTGCTGTCTAACACCTCCAATATTCATTGGATGTATAGGTTAGGTAGTGTAAGCTGCCTACCCATGAATACTGACTCTCTATAAGTCAATGAATACCTATGGTCCAACCTCTATACCCATAAACCGTCTGCAGATGGAGGTCAGGTTGGCCGAGTGGTCCAGGTGCACGCGCTCAGTCGTGTGGTAAATCCTGATGTGGGTTCGACTCCTACACCTGACTTCCTTTTTTCTCGGAGGAATTATTTATTTAATTTGGCTTAACATATTAAATGTTAGGTTAGGTGCTGTCTACCACCTCCAATATTCATTGAATGTATAGGTTAAGTTGAGTAAGTTGCGCGCGCAACTTACTCAACTTAACCTATACATTCAATGAATATTGGAGGTGGTAGACAGCACCTAACCTAACATTTAATATGTTAAGCCAAATTAAATAAATAATTCCTCCGAGAAAAAAGGAAGTCAGGTGTAGGAGTCGAACCCACATCAGGATTTACCACACGACTGAGCGCGTGCACCTGGACCACTCGGCCAACCTGACCTCCATCTGCAGACGGTTTATGGGTATAGAGGTTGGACCATAGGTATTCATTGACTTATAGAGAGTCAGTATTCATGGGTAGGCAGCTTACACTACCTAACCTATACATCCAATGAATATTGGAGGTGTTAGACAGCACCTAACATTAAGTGTGGTACAGGTACAGGTATACAGGTACAGGTATACAGGTACAGGTACAGGTATACAGGTACAGGTATACAGTTATGGGTATGGTATAGTATAGTATGGTATGGTAGTGTGGTATGGTTTTAATCTTAATAAATATTAGTAACCAAATATATTGTTTTTATTCCCAGTCTATAAGATTTTTTTCATTAATATTTGTACAAGTTGAAATAGCTGAAAGTTCTAGAAGTCCTATACCTGGTTTCGAGACATTTTTTAGCGAAGCGAGAAGTCAAAAACTATGTACCTCGTATATTAACGCAAATAATTTTTGTGAGTTCTATCGAAAACTGAATAACTGATATTATACTGGACAAAAGTCCAGTAAATTCGTTACTTCGCTTAATGATAAATGTTTATTATGCATTTAGTCGTTTAGTAACTGAAAGCCTTTTTTAAAAGTTTATGTACTTACTTATAAGTGATATGTTATAAATGATCATGTGGCAGCCATAGAAACCATATCGATTTTTCTGATTTTCTGAAAGAAGTGAAGCAAAAAGTTTTGGTTCCCGTTACTTTGCTATCTTCTAATTTATATAACTTTTAACAAATTGGTTGCACTAATATTTTAACAAATCTTTATGATTGGTTAGATGTTCTTGGTTTAAATTTTCGCTTATAGAATTAAGTGTTTATTTGATTAGAAATCCTCTGATTAATCTCCTTAATAGAAATAGAAGAGAAGTAAAATATATGTCATCAATTAAATATTTCATATTTGATATATGAATTCAGAATATAGTGGTATAGAGGAGAGTGTGAATGTGAGTGGGAAGTTTGTAGGTAAGTCAGAAGTAAGACGCTGTAAAGCAAACTTGCAAAAATTCATTTAATAATCTTCATATTTCGTAAAGTATTTACATAAATCTCATAATTCACACCTAGGCGCCTGTTCAGTCTTATCGCTTCAATCAAGACGTTAGGGTCTGTATCTGAATCCCAGTTTAATACGTCTTCTTTTTTTGTTCCCTCAGAAGATGTTTGATAATTATCAAATATACTTTGGGAACGGCTCATAACCTGCCGCTCTGACACCGCGACTACTGCAGACGGCATTGTTGATTTTTCTAATTTTTCATTTGCTTGTATTTTATATTCATCAGGATCCCGTCTTTTCCTTTTTGGAGGAAACAATTTTGATATAATGTTCTGGTACTTCCAAGAATTGTTAGGTTTTATGCGAAGTTCTTTTCCATACCTTCTCAAATGGGTGTTGGTCAGCATCAATATACGCTTGTAAGAGAGTATGTCGTCGCCGTTAAAATTCTTGGGTTCTCTCTTGGTTAGTAACTCAGTTAGACCTTTCGTCAACGGGAATTTATTTCCATGAATATCAAGTATGTCTTTTTCAATCGAAACTGGTGTTTCACCGATCATGAGGCCTGTCTTTACATGTCTTAGTCCATAACATTTAGGTTCTATATCTAGTAGAAAGGACATGTTACCGTCTCAAAGGTCTCTGTAGGAATACTCCAACTTTATGTTTATAGAGCTTTATGTACGTTGATGGACACTTCATAGACGTTCATGGACACTATATGGACATTTATGGACATTTATGGACATTTATGGACACTTCATGGACATTTCATAGACGTGAATGGATACTTCATACTTGTTTCATGCTTGACTTAAGCAAATTTATGTGTTCCTTTTCGCACATGTTCCATAAAATTGCTAAAATCGTGTCCTAGTTTATAAAAGTGTAGACATCTCTTCTAATTTTAGTAAATGATATGTGAAATATAAATTACTCTCTGTGATTTAGATTTGCTACTTTTCTTTAGGCCCCTGTTAAAGCAGGTAGTTGGATACTGTTTGGTTTCTAAGATTTTCATTTTGCAGCATTTATAGCTTGTTATTAAATGTTAGGTTAGCTTAGGTACTATACTGCACACCATATCTATACATCCAATGGTAAGGAGGTCTCCTCGAAGAACAATAAGCAGTCATCCAAGACAGATGAAGAAAAGGAAAAGAAAGGCGTAATAGAAGATATTATTATTATTATTAATTAAAAACCTTTGTATAAAAATATATCATTAATTGTCTGTAGATGTTTGCTATGAGCCATCAATTAAATATTTGTTTGCTGTATACCTAAAATGATATTCTCATATAGAGCTACTTTGGATGGTTTCTTCTCGAACTGCAAAGTCTTCGGGCCACTGGACTGTTTGAGTATTGAAAATATTATTTCAGGATATGCTGCAGATATAATGTTGTGTTTCTCAAAGTTTTTTATACAATATGTTGTTGTGGGGTCTAGCGTCATTAAACATATATAACTGGGGGGATTTAAAATAATTCCTACGTTCAGCCGCCGTTTGTTGACCAACTTCATGTAACATTTGTTTTTTACCCTATGCTTGTTGCAATATTATTTATAATTTTTTATAATTATGCATACTACTATATAACGCATTTAACGCTGGTTTAAACCCATAGTTTCAATATTTCGACTGCTGTATTGAGTAAGTGTTTCCTATTACAATATATAAACCTAATCCGAAAATAATTCCTGCATATCTATTGAATGTAGTATCTTTTTTTTAATTACCCTGTATATTCGACGAATAGTATGGTATAGTATGGTATGGTATAGTATGATATGGTTTACATATATTAGCGTTGGACTGTTGGACTGTTACAGGGATTTTATTTATCACTAGCGTACGTAGATCTCAAAATATGAAGTAAAATTCATGAACGTGTATCAGTTGTTCTCGATACTTAATAATAAAAATACGATTTTGTCGGATATAAGCCCCCTGTACATTATTTCGCGACATCTGTTTAAATTAATTTATATTTCCTAATATTATTTATGGTTATATATACCTATATCTAAAAAGCATTTCTGAAACAAGACAGATATATGTAAGTTCTTTTTGATAAAATGGTATTTTTATCCCTACCATAAATAAAAATTATCTTCATAGCAATTATGTGTTTACTGTTCTATTTCTTTTTAAACATTCATAAGCGTTGAACATAAACATCTGGCCTCAAGTAAGAAATAAACAATTTGAGATGTATTTTGCAACTAAGGATATGTTTTTATAATACTTTATTTCACACATTGTCACATGCGAATTTGTTTATTATTCGCCTCTATTTAAATATTAACAGATGGCCTTAGATATTCCTGGTTTTGTTGTACTGTATCTTTTGCAGAATAATTATCTTCATAGCAATGGTGCGTTTTGCGTTTTGTGTTCTATTTTTGTAAATTCATGAATGGTTGGTATACATAAACATTTATCCTCATGTGTGAAAATGTAACAAATTGTCTAATTTGTAGGTAACGTGGTCTGTCATGGGTTCCGACGCCTTTTTAGGTTAATTATATTTTGCATATGTCACATCAGTTTTGTGGGTAATGTTTAATCTCTTTATTTAAGTTTATGAAATAATCGTCAAGATGTATTTGATATAGAGAATATGTCTGTTTTGCAATGACCTGCGTTTTTCCATTTTTATATTAAAAAGTTCGATATATTTATTGAAATAAAACGTATTGTATTAAAGATGTATAGTTATTTATGTACCATAAATCATCCACATTTTGAAGGTTTCCATTTACATACATGACATCTGGATTATGAGTATGGTGGACCATCCACATAACTATGTCATTCTGTCCTATTGTGGTTTGTAAAACAAAGGTATTTGAATCTGAAGTTTTGAAGTTGTGTGTATATTTCCTTGGTAAACTTGGACCTTGTATAAAGAAGTTTGATGAGAGCAGCTTTTTCAAATCAAATATATTGATGGAAAATTCCGAAGTTCTTCACCAGTAAAGCCATATAATTTTTTTACCATGCTTGTGTTCTCTTATTAATTCGTTTGCTAGATAGAGTGAGCAGTTGAGTTTTGGGCCCATATTCTCTGCATCTAAATGAAGTTAAGTATATTTGACACTGTCTCGAATCTCCGATCCACTGAAGAATCTTGAAGTAATTTGTAAATTGTTGGTTTTTTAGAATTTCTCGTAAACAACTCATCGATTCATAGCCCATATGCAGTTATTTTCCTTTGAAATCTTGATTACTGGAGGTGAAAACTGTTTGAAAATCCTCATGTATTGCATCGGTCTTTCCATCGTAATACCGGTAATTCATTATTGTTCCTTGATGAGATAAAACCTATTCCAATCGGTTTCAGAAGAAAACTTTCCACAGGTGGTTAAGAGAGTTAAGAGAGAATTATTGCATAGGTGGTGAAACAAGAATCATATGGAAGTCTATCAAAAAACAAATTTGTACTATGTTCACCAATCACTATATACATCCTTTGAAATGCAATCTTTGGATTCGAATACACTTGATAT